>JAHLJS010000005.1:37441965-38641965 GCA_038502445.1 Eremochloa ophiuroides | reverse complement strand
TCTGCAACCATTTGCTACAGAAGCTGAAGACGTAGAGCCTTTTTAGGGACAACTAACTAGTTACCCCAGTGTGAAGAATAGTCTGCAGCTAAGCAATGAAGTGTACTTGGTTCTTGTATCAAGAAGGAACAAGACCGGCCATTATTAGTTTCTGCTCGATGAGATGATTGCCTCTGCTGATGAAATACAGGAATTTGTTCATTCGCTCCCTCATGTGAGCAATGTACTTCCCAATTAGATCAGTTTGCCTAACATGAAGAAATGGACACATGAAATTGCTGAATAGATCTCTATCAAGAAGTGTTGTTCCATGCTAACAAGTGTGTTCTAGGGGTATAAATAAGTGTTTGACCATGTTTTTGAAGACCATGTCCCATAGAACCATGCTATGCAAGAAACCCCTAAGCCAAATGGTACTATTTGTGGCACCCTTACCTCCAAGGCCTTGCTATAATGAAGCCAATTCCATCTTTGTCAATCACTTACATAGTGCAAACTATGGTTTCAGCCTAGTGAAGAGCTAAAAAAACACCCCAACAGATGAAGTCAATACCATAGTACATCTTGGTGCAATCAGGTGCCTTGTTTGATACTCTATGGTATGGACAACAAAAAGGACATTAAAAAAAATCAGTTCCTTATTCTTGATCGGTCAAGGTGTTCTACCCACTCAACTCATAGAAGTGTGAAGTGAAGACAAGTTGAATTTTGTCAAACAACGTATTTCAGATTTCTTTTTGGAAAACCCTCTGATCTCGGATTGCTGATGCAAAAATAAGAAGGTTTACCCAATGTCAAAAGTAGTTCAACAAGTTGGTTTTGTTAATTCATGGTTGTATCATGAAGAAAGTTGTACTCAAGTTGTTGGTAGAGGACTGCTTCTCAAAAACTGTGTGAGTAAACACTCTACACAACCAACCTCATTAAACCTGCCAATCCGCTTCAATCTTGTTTATTCTCGGCTGCAAATGAGAATACATAAGTTTGGGATTGCTCATCGGTTTTCCTCATGTACAAAAATGTTTTTGATTCTATGCAGGAATTTGTGATCTGTCTCATCAACCTGCACAATTCATGTCTGTCTAGACTAACCATTGTGCAAATGTGTATGCCAAGTTGCATATTGCACAAACTTTTGCTACTGCATGGTGCACCCTAAACCATTGTCTCGGATCATGAACTATAGTTTTCAGCTCATTTTGGAAGCATTTACAAGAATCACCTTACTCGAGTAAATGCCTACCAGAATCTTGTGCCTTGGAAGAGAATGGAGTGTAACCATATGCATCAGTATGCCTACACTTGTCACTTGATGTCCTCTGTGCCTTTTATCACAGAGTGACAGAAAACTTTGTGTACATAATGAAACTAATCCAGAGTTCATCCTGTCTTCAGCATAGCATACCTCAGGCCAATCAGGAAGAATTGATCAAATCTTGAAATACATATTGAGAGCATATGTGTTTTATTTTCAAGGATCTTGTTAGAAATGACGACTGCTATCATTGTTTTTCTTACAACAACAGTTATAAAGAGGTTACCTCAGGCTCTACCCAAACGACTGTTGCTACATAGACACGAGGGTTCCCTTATTGATGGACATCAAAAGCACTGAGCCGATAGAGTCAGCTATCGCATTCATCGTTCACTCAGCAAACTCAATTAATACAGTGTTGCCATCAGAAAGAGAACTGTACACATGGAACATTATGTAGCTTTCCATCAGTCTGCATCTCAGTAAATTGTGTCTACAACCAACAGAAACCTTGCATGTTGTCAATCAATTTTCTCAGCTTCAGTAACTATCTGCCTCGTCCATGATCTCATCCCATATGAAAATAGTGGTGTATGCTATATCCACTAGAGAATAAGATGTTTTGAAAACTACTCTTTGAAGCTCCAATCCAAATCCTGCATGCGGGAAGTGTTAACTGGGACTATTTGTCTTGGATTTCTCCCAAAATAGCAGTGTTATCTTGGATTCCTCCCAAAGTAATAATGCTTCATAGAAGTTAATGAAGGAAATTCTTCAAATGAGAGTCAACTACTAAGAATTCTTGAATGATCAGAAACTTGTCCTATCCATAATGATCCCTCTTGCATTTGCACCATGGTAAATGGAGGTACATGATATCTTGGAGTAACGACTCAACAAACCCTTGCCGTCCATACATTTTCATGAGCCATGAGGTGATAACCCCTGCCTATGAGCGCTATGGAATTTTTAAGTAGCTTCGTACTAGCACCGCCTTGGAAAAGGGGTTGACATGCTTCTCTACCCTTGAAAGCTCTTACGTTCCGAATCTCGGGACGAGATTCCTTAAGGGGGGAAGGCTGTAACACCCCAGGTGTTAGTCACGAGCTAACCAACGAGTGTGGACCTAATCAAGTTATTTCAATTAATGATCCTAATCACTATTTCATATTCATCTCCATCTACCTTGTTCATTGGAGAAGTTGCATGAAGATTTAAATTGGATAGTCACATGAGATGACAAGCCCTCTGCTTGATTGGATTGCAGGACTACGTGAACATGAGCATGCAAAGCCAACCAAACCTTGCAACCTTGACCAAACAACTCTACTTGAACTCTACAACAAAAGTCATGAAGGTTTCATGTTGAGAAAATGTCAAGAAAATACTTCAACTGGCCTAACTATCCAAATTGAGCTCTCTAATGATCTTACTTTGACCAAAGTGGAAATACTATTTGTGAGCAAGGTATGAAGTTTGACCTTTAATGAAAGTTGGAGATATTTTGGAGTACAACAATTGTTATTTTTGAACCAAGTCATGATTCCATCTCTAATTACCTCAAAAAGTGGACACAAGATAGAAGAAAAATCTGATTACAGGAATTGATTAAATTCTAAGTCTGAAAATGGTGTTGATTTCATGGCCTTCCCGTGTTCACCAAATTTCGTTAAGCAACTTGAGTTGGACCAAATATAAAAGTTGTCACAAACTCTTTGGAGTACAACATATTCAAATTTGAGGTCAATCCGACTTCGTTTGACAAGAGTTGCCACTCGATCCTTGATCGTAGTTGGGCTGTTGACAGCATCAACTTTAGAGCTCATTATCTCCTAATTGGTTGATCAACCAGTCAAGAATCCTTAATCAAACTCGTAGAGAATTCTGAGTTCTACAACTTTGCCTCTTGCACCGAGATCCGAATCTTGCTGGAATATGCCGAAACTGACCGCCCAAAACACGCCCAACAACACCCGCCAGGTGTTCGTGGAAATGGGTACGTGGCAACCAAGCTCTAGGGCGCGCTGCTCCATTGTTGGTCATTTTGCATGCGCCCCTGTCCGCTCTCTGCTCAATGAAAAGGGCACCATGGCGTCCTCCACTCCTTCCTCCTTCCTTCCCACTCCTCCCTCGCCTCTCCTGGCTCTCTTTTTCTTTCCTTGCCGCTCTCCCTCTCTGAGCTCGCCATCACCGTCGCCATGGCAGCGAGCAGAAGAGCAGCCGCAGCTGCTGCCTCCTCTCCTTTCACTCATCCAGCTAGGCCCACCTTGTTAGCGGTCTTCAGCTCCACCTTCGGCGCCCCTCCTCCGTGCCCCTTTGCCGCCGGAGCCTCGTCGTCGCCGGAGTGTGCCCGCCATGGCTGCCATGGTCATGGCCACTGCCGGCCTCAGTAAGCCCAGGTCAGGGCTGAGGGCAAGCCCAGCAGGCCACGGCCGGCCACTGCCGTCCCGTGCTGGCCCTGCAGGCCGCCGGAGCCGGCCAGACCGGGCTACTGCTTTCCCTCCCCCTGCCCGACGGCCATCTCCTCTGCCCGAGCTCCTCCCTGTTCGTGTTCGAACAGACAGAGGAAGAAGAAGGGCTCCCTGTTCTTTCTCTTTTGTGTCTATGACAGGCGGACCCCACTCAAATCAAATGGGGATCAAATCTTCAGATTTCGCATTTGCTTTAGAAATTTATATCTCCAGGTTGGTAGCTCCAAAAATTGTGAAACTTGTTTTGTTAGATTCGTGGTGAAGTGCTCTACATGTTAGATCCATAATATGTGCTATGTTATCTACATTTATGTGCTGTAGAAATTATTCTTGAAAAGTGGTCTAAGAAAAGAATTAACTTGCTTTTGTCAATATCTCGAGTTTTAGAAGTGCAAAAATAGTGGTTCCAATTGTGTTATTCTTCTAGTAACATGCACTTGCTCATAAAAATATAAAACATATAGGTTGTTTACTGTTTTAATGGTGTTTTGCTTTAATCTTGTTAAATAGAAAATAAATGGCTGTTTTACTTGTCATTTTTGTATCTGGAGTTATTTTGCTCCAAATGGCATGAAAATTTTTTTGTAGACTCTTGGTATGTTGTGTGATGTCTGGTTAAATTTTTAGGATTTATGGCACAAGTATGACTGAGTTGTTGATTTATCTTGTTTTATGTCTATTAAGTAGATTTAAATGCTTTATAAATAATATATTGGTGTAAAAATGGAAAATGGTGCTCCACTACCTTTGTATAAGGTTGTGCTAACCAGAGAAAACATAATATGGCCATGTTGTTGCAGAAAGTATTGAGTTTCACATTTATCTTACTCTCCAATGCTTCATTGCATTATAAAATTGTTTATTTTGTATTAATTAATGTATAATACCTGAGCATGTAAGATTTGAACCTTGGTCATGTTTTGTAATTATCTAGCTCTCATAAAAATATTGGCTCCATTTGAGATGTTTATCACATGACTTAAATAATTAAATAAATGACTTTTATGTAATATTTAGAAGGAGATTGGAGGTAAATAGACACATGCATGTTGTTTATGACTTCTTGCCATGTATTAATCTGATATGAGTGTTATTGATCTTGCTATGCTGGTTGGAGCTATGTCCATGGCTCATAAGTATAGGTATGCTTTGATAGAAATCAAATTAATGTTGTTTTGCTTATATGCTGAAAATGGCTGCAGGAGCAGCACCTGTTGTTGTGATGATTTACGTAGGAAAATGATGTTGCATGAGAATGTGTTCTATACAAAAGTTGTAGCCAACTTCTATGTCTAGCTTGTCCTAAAATTTCATGTTCATAGGCCTAATATTTTAGGCGTTATGGCTTTTGGATGACTGCTGTCAGGTTTTGCCAATTTTCTGTCTAGATCTGATTGATTGCATTATTTGACTGAGTTATGCTTTGAATCACTTCTTGGTGATAATAGATCAGTTTTAGTATATTTATATGTCTTTCCAAATTGTCTATGATCATCCCTTTTGGTGGTCCAAATCTCTAGTTATGATTGTTTGAGTTGGGAGGACAGAATCTGTCCAAATCTGGACAGAGCTGCCTTCTTTGTGTTGTTTGACCTTTATATGAATTAAATCATCTGAAGAGGATAATACCAAAGTTGTAGACAATTTCAATAGCTTTCCAGAAAGGCTTAGATCACCCTAGTTGGATGTATATAGCTTCAGTTATGGTTAAATCTTGTGCTTGCTGTCCTGCTGTCCTTAAACTGCATATGTGAGATTAGGATTGCTTTCATGTTGCCTTGCTTGGTGGCATTGTTAGCTCATGGTTCAGTGATGCTAGATTAACATGTCTTGTATTACTTTCTCTTATTCATACATGTGTATTGTGCATCTCATTTAGGTACGATAAATGATGAACTCGTGGAGTGAAGGACATGATGATGGAACTAACCACAAGACGGTGTGGTGGACTAATCACGAAGGTGGAAGGACTAATCGAGTGCTTGGATGGGAAATGCTCGTCGAACAAGTGTCATCTAACAAACACTAACTTAGTGCTGAACCCCAGGCAAGCCCCGGAGCATCCCTAAGCCTGCACCTATCTCTTTTTATAAATGCACCGGTCTTTATTAAATCGTATGTTTGTGCATTTAAGTATAGGAGTTGGTTTGAAACTGTTGCTGCATATCTACCTTGTCTACTATATATGTGAACCTGATACTATTACTAGACAGGTGATCGATCTTATGCTTAGCCCTGCTTAGATCGGTAGAAGTCGGGTGATTTCCTGTCATCCGCGAGAAAGTCGGGTGATTTCTTGTCATCCGCGAGTGTAGGTGGTGACTGACGAGATTCACATGGTTGGCTATATGTGTCACCATGCCACAATGAAATAATGAGAGAATCAAGGCTAGGTAGCGGGGAGCTGCATGACATGGGTCATGTTGACTTCGGTGCTGCTTGCGGCCGACTAGGATTGAGGCCACCAGACATCAGTTGAGATTGAAGGACGTCGTCACATAGCTGGCCAGATAAGTCGTTCTGACCGCGAAGCCAAGTATTTCTTTCTGAGCCGAGCTTTGGTGCGACTAGGCAGACAGATTTTGGAGATAGGAAGTATGTGCGGAGACACCATTTTACCAAGGGCAGGTCAGGGACCTGATGCATCCTGTAAGTGGGTTGGTCTCTGAGAATATGGTCCCCGCCAAACTCGTGACATATTGTGTCTCAGAAGGATTTAACGGTGACCCAAGAAGCCAGTGGCTCGGCTGACAGGGTTTGTGATTGGCATGTTTTGCCAGCTGGTACAATCGATTCAAATCGCCATCTCTCCTGGTTAGTGAGAAACTGAACTGATCTTCTGGTGAGGTAGAGGTTAACAACTTGAACGTGATTAATGGTGAGATGAGGTTGATATCTGTGAATATCGGAAATCATATGGTTTTATTGATTGCTATAATATCAAGTGATTGTTTAGTATAGCTGCAAACCTTAGCTTAATAGCTTTAACTAAAATCGAAGCTGGATCACATCTAAAACTTATAAGTTGAGGAACTATTGTAGTAATGCTTTTTATGCAGAAATGTTGCTATCCTCTGAGCTCCACCAAATAAGCCTTGTATATCCTTGAGAGTCTTTTTATTTACTTCCTGTCGGGTAAGTCTAGCTGAGTACAATTGAGTACTCAGGGTTTTATTCCCAATGTTGCAGGAGGAATGCTTGGTTGACTAAAGAGTTACTTCTATCCTTCGGGAGAGGAAGACTAGACCTTGGGCAAGGTCATGTTATCTGTCTCATCTATGTTGCTGTGACTGGTCGGTACTTGGCACTGTATTATGAAATTAAGCTTATGTAAAATGATTTCGTTTCCGCTATTGAACTTTTATGTAAAAGTTTATCTTGTACTCTGATGTATTTGAAATATGTGCGAATCTATGTATCATGTGTATGTGTACTGCTGAGTTTCTGTGATCCTTGGGGTATGTACTGTGTAAAAGTTTGAAATCCTTCGAGATTTCACGGACTACCGGGTTTATATTGGCTCAAGTGTGGCTTGATAGTTGGGAAAACAGCTGTCGCTGTACTTGTGCTCGTATAAATTGGTCGGTTCTGTTAGAGTAGTCGGGCCATGAACGTCATCTCCATCCACCAATCGAGTTATCTCACGCCTCTCATTGAAAGATCGACCACAAACCCTTGTGGGTTCATATCAACCTTGCTTGTTCCTGCAACATATTCGCTTCATGCTTCTTGGTCCAGTTTAATGGTTAGTGTGCGAAGCACATACAACCGATGTTTCTCATATGGGAGAGGAACCTCAGCTATGTGGCCACCATAAATCATCTTAAGGCCACCTCTTGGACCTCTTTTTAAGACTCGAGCATTAATGAAGTAATTTTTAGTTATCATATCTCGAGGAGAAGCAATGCATTCAAAGTCATGTGTTCCCTTTAACAGATCCATTGTTTCAGCAATGCGGGTGATAAAGGAGGTAAAGAATATGGGCTCTTCCCTTCTTTGGAACACACCAAGCCAAAAGTTGACTAAAACCTTAGCAGGTGAAACTTATATTTTATTGGTCATGGCATAAAGCAACCTTAGCTCATCATTGTATAGAGTTTGCACATTGGAGCCATGAAAAGAGTTATAGCCATCTAGTAGCAAAGGAAGTGCAAAGTGGGATTGTGAATTTCATCAGGATTAGGATTAGAGCAATCATCAGATGCAGATATGGCTTTCCAAAAAATAGCTTTCTTGAACCTACTTGTGGCACTAGTTAAATCTAGCTGACAGGTGTTATCAAAACCAAGAGCCACACTAAAAATTCCCCATGTCAAATTATAGTCTTGATTAAACATGCGAAATAGACTCCATCATTTATGACTTGTAAAGAGTATAGAAACTCTATGGTGAGTGTTTTAATCCCAAGTTCAGGAACTTCCCAAAAGCCTCCCCAACCAATTGTATTAAATACTGTGTTAAATTCTGCGATCATAACTATGCTGTCCAAAAGGATAGGGTCGATTATGTCGATATGTTCAAACCCGTGGTGTCAGATGGAGAAGTATCTTTGGTACTCTTGTTGATTCAACATAAGACCGCTCTCGAGATCGAGTGCTCTTTCGGGTGGCACTTCTAATGCCTCTTGGTCTTCTCTTGGTGGAGCTTCTCTTCCTCCTTCGTCAGCTTCGCGGGAGCATTGGGAGAAGCTCCCAATGGCACCTTTGGCCCTCTTGATTGCGGAGGTGAACTTTCTCATCTTCCTGCAGCAGTAAGGCAACACAAGGACACACAACAAAGATTAGTGTTAGTGTTAGCGTTAGTCGTCCCAACGTTAGTTGTCCTTGTGGGGTAGGGTCACCTCCACAAAACCATTCTTGTGGGTAAAAATACTCCACAACCTTGTTCTTGAGAGCAAGAACTAGACAAGCTTCTTCTACTACTACTATGCAAGAAAAGGTGTAATAGAACCGACCAACTTATAAGAGCACAATTACAAAAGTGATCACCGAAGCGTTCAAAACTTTTCCACTTGAGCACATATAAGCCCGGTAGTCTGTTGAAATCTCGATGGATCTCAGATCAACCAACATGATAGCCAAGATCATCTAGAGTTTAGTGCAACCATCCGCATATTACATCATTCAAAACATAGTTCGCAACACAAATACATCGGAGTCATTAAGTTATTACAACCCGTGTTCAAATAGCGAAAGTAAAGTAGTTTTGCAGAACACAACACCTTAGTTCAAATAACATGCCAGTAACCAGATTGTCCTCACAAAAGCAACCTACAGAGAGAAGTCTCAGAAGAGTCAATACCCAATGACTTAGTCCTCATCCACAGCCGGGTGAAGATAGACCTTGCAGTAGCCATGATACATCGTATCATCGGCAACAATGGGAAATAAGACCCTGAGTACTTGGACGTACTCAGCTAGACTTACCCATCATAAACCAGAAATAAAAGGCACTGAGAGGAATGCAAGGTTTTATTTGGTGCAGCTGGCTGACAGTATTTTGCATAAAAATCTTAAGGTTCATTATGCATATTGACACAAGTTTTAACATTAAATTGATGAGCTTGCTTTATGAAACATCCTCGATTTTCCACGATGGAAAAATCCACAGAATGAGATATAATGTGATAAAACCAAAGATTGATCTTATCACATTATCATATATCAGTTGATATAAAAGTCATACATCGAGATTACTTACAAAATATTACATCAACTGAGGGGACACCTATCACAGGGTTAATCTAGCGGAAGCATATCTAGTCGTCATCAGAGTTGGCGGAATATGTCATCGAGTGAAGGCTCCTCCTTCACGGGTACCATCAGAGTTATTCTTGGCGCAGCATAGTCTTCATCTCCTGAACCAAACTTGAGCGTAGGCACGAGACCTTCTAATGCTTCTTATCTCAATATCTCTGTTAGTCAGGTAATCTGCACACCGCCAGATATGTGCAGGCCATGGTCAGCACCGATGAGCTTTAGTGGAAAAGAGAAACAAAGGATCTGGCGATCCTAATATTTGGCTGTGGTTTGCATCCTAAGCGCATGCAAGTAATATCAAGTAATAATATCATAATAGTTTGTCAAGTTTTAACCCATATCACACCATCCATCAGTCCATCCCATTTCCATCATCCCACCCATACACCACCTCACACACACACACCTCACACTCAGTCGACAGGCCCAACTCCCTCTCGGGTCCTGCCTCAACGGCACACTGCCGCATCGGGCACACTGCCGGACAATCATCAACCAGGGGAGAAAAGAATATCGCTCTCTACACTAGACAGAGCTTCACAGGAAAGGTCCATAGCCGACGAATCGGCATATGTATTGATCGATCAACCATAACACTCTGCAGAGGTTTTACCACTCACAAGATTAGCCATCATCGATGCTGTACAATCACCTAGGCAGAATTCCGGGTGCTTGCTTGCCTAGGTCGATGCCACCCTACCACTCAGCCCTGGGTAACTTCGGCCCTACGCCGAAACGCTGAGACTGGGAGACGCAGTACCGGGCCCAATCAGTGGTACTGCGCATCTAGGACGGATCGGAAATCCCAATCCTTCGCCGCCCACCCTAATCACCTCACAACCTAGCAGTAGTGGCACCGCCCTACCAAGTAGTCCAGCCGTCTCCCGCCCATCAGAAGCGAGTGAGCAGTAAGGGATTCCCATGAACCTGGGCTAGTCCTTCCTAAGTTTGACCAAGCAGGCATCTCCTCTTAGGGGATACTCTCCCCGTGCCACCATGGCACCTCCATTCACGGGACTTCAATGCACATCCCGGAACCACCTCATAAGTCATTACCCGCCACAGGTATCTCTTGAGGGAATGCCCAGATGCAACTCCCGGCAAGACTTGCTTACACAGCTCGTCGTGTATCCCACTTGGTCGACTCGACCCTCACCACACACCCAAGACACACGCAGCACGCTCACATACCACCAGTCCGGCATCCCAAGCCAAACCATTCCCAGGGGTTCACCACCAGCATCACATCATAGATACAATGCGAGTGGAGTTAATAGATAAATATAGTGATGTAACATGCAAGCAAACAGGTAGATAGAAATATGTATAAAAGAGCGTGAGCGTGAAGCCGGGTGGTATAGTAGAGTGGTTGCAAGCGGGGTAGTAGCGGCTTAGGTAGTAACATGCATCTTATACTAGCAAAGGAGTAAATATAAAGCGCTAGCAGTTCTACATTTGCAATGTCTAATAGGATTCTCTAAAAGAAGGTGCTGCCATGACACCTGCGTTGTCGAGGAAGTAGTGGCATAAGTAC
Source organism: Eremochloa ophiuroides (assembly GCA_038502445.1). Classification (NCBI taxonomy): domain Eukaryota; kingdom Viridiplantae; phylum Streptophyta; class Magnoliopsida; order Poales; family Poaceae; genus Eremochloa; species Eremochloa ophiuroides. Next base: position 38,630,946 of record JAHLJS010000005.1, on the reverse strand, counting down.
TCCTCAGTTAGTGTAGTCATTCTACTGGATCACCTCCTCCTAGGGTCACTTCACCCCACAGCTCCTGTCGTCGTCCATGTTCTCCTCCTCCCGCGGTTCTTGATCTATTCGTCGCTAATCCGGAACGGCTACTCCGCGAAGTGACACAAGACAGAAAGCACCCAATACACCGAAAAACGACGGGACACAGAAAGATCCATTGACACAGGGGAAAAATAATAAAAGATACACGACTTGGCCCTCTCGGCGTATGTCCAATTTCATCGGGCCAAAGAGAAATTAAGAGTGGGGTTTGCTATGCACAAGCTTATGTCACGGCCAAGCCAATATGGCTTTATAATAACTGGTTTAGGCTAGAGCTGATCCTTAGCAAACACCACGGCTCACAATCTTCCGATCCGAACGCCACGGAGAAGACGGGGATCGGAGGACGGCCGATCAGAAGGGAAGAACAAGGAATTACCAATAATAAATGTTGCACAAAATAGCGCGAGTGTTCAATCCACTTGTAAGGCACCAAGGCTGTGATTCTAACGGGCACAATCATACAAGTGCTTAAACATCAAGATTCAAAAGAGAGAGAGAAGTTAGCTAGGCATATCCATATTATATTCTCAGTCACATCTTCGGTGAAGATAGTTTTAAGCGGTCGACCGAGTCGACCTACATAGGTCTGAGATCTTAATATAGACCATAGCTTCGCTAACAAAAGGAGTCAGTCCGGTCTTTGATCCAGTCACTGTGAGTAAGACGGGATCGAACAGAGCGGGCTAAACGATCAGAGAGCGAGAAGCATAAAACAGTAGTGGTCTATGGGCGTCAGAAGAGAGCGACATGTAAAAGACGCAAGTGCGCAAGCCACTCGTAGGGTACCACGACCTGGGTGCACTGGCACTAAGTCATTACTCGGATCCATAGCGGTGCGGTTGTCACCACAAGAATCAGAGGAATGCGGCGGTCGAGCAGGGTACGAGCATACGAGGGTCGGTGCACGAAAAGTCAGCGAGAGATAGCGTGAGGGCAGGTTACACTCGGTGTTACGGTCATGGCGGAACAGATCCCGCGATCGCAACGTCCGAACGAGATACGATCACACAGCCGGCTCGAAGGCATGGCACACAAACAAACAACATGACAACCAGCAATAAGAACCAATGACATGACTCAAAAGACTCATTATAAGACTGCGGAGTAGCACAATTCCATAGCATTATGATAGATGGATCCTGTATTACAGATTTAGATACAGACAGATCGTGAGGACAGGGTACAACAGATAGAATATAAGGATAGGGTACAACAGATATAGACATATCGTAAGGATAGGATACAGTATGATGGATAGATGTACAAGGAGTAAGAGCAGGGGTCCAATAGTCCAGCGTCGTATATCACTTTGGCTTTCCAACCGTCCAACATTATCTATGGGGCCTCAAGAGGTGGCAACGGGGCTATGGCACAAGGTTGGACAGGGCCATTGTTAAAGGAAAGTGACGAGGCTTGCTTCTACATGTCCTGGCTCCACTGGGCCAACTGCTGGTACCTTCTGGCCTGCTATGGCTTGCTACGGCTAGTCGTGGCCGGCTGCTGGCTGGTCGTGGCCTACTGTTGGCTGGTCATGGCTGGCTGTGGCCTGCTGCTGGCTGGTAGCGGCTGGCCGGGTGGGGCTGGTGACTGGCCGAATGAGGCTGTGGCTGGCCGGAGGTGGCGGAGCATGTCCGGGTTCCAACGGTGTGCACGGTAGCTAAGGTGAAGCTTGGACGGGGCGTCGGTGCGCGTCGGGGCGATCAGGCAAGACTTCCAGAGATCTTCTCCTTTGTTGATCGACGTCCTTCATGTCCTTCGGTGACATGAGTAGAGTGGCGACGGTCTCAATGTCCAAGGCACAAGGTGATATCCGGAACGGGATCACGGTGGTGGTTTGGGTAGTCCTCGGCCACACCGATGTTCTTGGAACGCCGGTGGTTCGATTTGGCTAACAAGGTCTCGTGTCGTGCGTGCGAGTGTCCTGAGCCGGGAGGGGCTCGGCCTACGCGTCCTTGAGGTGGGACGCCATGGCTCCAAATGGCGGGTCCAGCAAGGTGACGGTGCTCACCATGGCGGGGAGGGTCGTGGCTCACCGTGGGCTCGAAGGTGTAGGATATTGTTGCCGTCGTGAGTCGAGGCCGTGGCGGATCGGGGCTGTGCAGGGAGACCCGCATCGCTGCTGTAGTCGTAGGGGGCGATGATGGTGCGGCTCCATCGTGGTGACGACGCCTGCGGCCATGGCTCCGGTGGCGAGGCGATCCAGGACCTGGGCATGAGGTCACGGCTAACCGGTGTTCGCTGGGGTCGTGGTGATGCTAGTGTCGGTTCGTCGAGGCTCTGCGCGGCTCTGCAGCAAGAGGACGGGGTCCGGTGGCTCCCTGCAGTGAGCAAACAGAAGGCACGAAGGCCAACTTCAGACGACGGTGACGGAATCGAAACGGTTAGGTTGGGAACTTGGTCCCTAGAAGCTCACCGGCGACTAGGCATGCTCCGGCAAGGGTGCTGCAGGTTTGGAGGCGAGCTCGATTGGTTTGATCGTAGACGGGGACATGCCCAGGTACTGCTGCTCGGGAAAGTCAGGGCGCTGCACCAACAGTTTGACGAAGAGGGTGGCGTTGGTGACGAGCAGACGACATGGCGGGGACGAGCTCAACGGCGTCGCACCGGAGGCGAGTGCACGGCGGCCTTCTGACTTGGTACAGTCGCGGACCAGAGAGGGTGGCGGTGCAGAGAGGAGGCCGGTCATGGTGGCGCCGGCGTTCGTCGAGGGCGGGGGCGCCGGTGTTGCTGCCATGTACGGCTGTACGGCAGCTCCGGTCAGTGGTGGAGCACGACCGAGAGCAGGTGGGTGCGTTGTGGATGAGGCGAGAAGCAACAGCTCGTGTGTAGCAGGCAGGCCCATGAACGCGACGCTGACGGAGGTCGCCGTGGCTGCGACGTCAGGCGGCTAGGAGCCAAGCCGCAGCGTCGAGGTGGCGAGGCGAGGAGGCGCGGCACCGGCCTCCATGGTCGACGCAGCGGGCGGCTTGGTGGCCGGTCGAACACGTCGTGGCCATCCGTGGCTTGGCGACGACCCCGGGCGGCGGCGGCGCACGTGCAGCTTGCCCGCGACCGTGGCAAGACGGAGCCGGGGCGAGGCGTCGTTGGCTTGGTGCACCGCGTGGGGAGGCGGGGCAGCGAGGCGAGCAAGCAGAAAGCGGCGGCGGACTGGAGGAGAAGAGGAACAGTGGCAATGGCTTCCTTTTTATATGGCATGAGCTAGGGTTCTCAAGGGTCACGAACGGTGATCCTCGGCTTCCGTGCAGGCTCGAGACGCGTGGCTTGCATCCAGGGAGGTGAGCGAGGTCGACCAGGGGCGTGCGCAGGAGGGCGCTAGCGGCGGCGGCGGCGGCGACTGCACGCGCTGGGGCGTGTCTGCTGCCCAACTGCTAGGGCTGGGGCACGACTATTGGGCCTTGGGCCGTGCACACGAGCGGGCCAAGGTGGAGGCAGACGCCGCTCTGCGTGCCTTGTACGCGAGATGGAGCAGCGGTGGCTTCGTCCGATTTCTATTGTGCCGTGTGCACGCGAGGAGTAGAGGAGCTGATGGGCTGGGCTGTGCTAGCTGGCACTCGATCTGAGCTTGGGCTAGGAACGGTGATGGAGGTTGTTGAGTGCAGGCTTGGTCTGTGTCATGCACTGATGCCTGGCTACAAACGTGGCTCACGTAGTCACGTACGTATTTAGCAAAGGGGCACAGAAGCATGCAGTGTCTAGAATGTTGTAGGTGCACAGAATGGTTAGCAATTGAAATTAGAAATGAGTGGCTCCGTTGACTAGGAGATTTGCATAGAATTCATAAAGGAATTTTTGGAGGGAGGGGAAAAAGGAAAAGGATTTTCCTTTTACCGTCAAGAGGAATTTGAGGGATTTACATAGAGATTTGAGACAGTCCTGCAAGGGATGAAAGGAAATTGCTATGGACTTGTGCGCTCCGACGCAAAACAAAACTCGACGCCGGAAACCGACTCACAATACGGACACATATCTACAAACAATACTATATGAATGCAATGAATTATTAGTGGTTTAATTGCCGTTCATCCAGTAACTACATGCTTCTCACAATTACAGGAAATTTTTTAAAAAGTTCGTATTTTTGGTTTACCGAGAACCCGGGTTGTTACACTTTATTAATACCTGTCTAGGTGAATAACTATTCAACTAGATTATAGCATCAATATTATTATGGAACCAGGATTAAGTGATTATCTTGCTTCAATTCTTTCTGTAATACAATCAACTCCTGCGACTAATCAAGCAAGATCATATTCATATCTAGTTCATAAGTTGCCAATCAGCCTTTCAGCCATGTACATCCATTTATCAATTAGTTTGGAGCACACAGTGTCGCTGCTCATGTCAAGTTCTCACTAATGGGGAGAGACCATGATTATAATCGACTTCCTATCCAGCTGGAGTAAATACCAAACGCTCGCCCTTGTTTTTAGATCAACGGTTGCTCGGGTTATCTTTCGAACAGTCAGGTAAAAGTTAGTTTGGAACCGTATGCGAGGGATTCAACGGTGGCTAGGATGCTCGGATCTTCTCTAAACTGGTTGCGCCGACCATGGTCCTATCCATAACCTCCTAGGATACACGCTTCAACCGGTCGTTTCCCACCCTGAACTGGACTACTCGGCTTCACAATCGGAATGACTTATCCGGCCAGTTAAGCAAGAGCTAGGGTTCAATATGACACGAGGACGTATAAAGCATATTGTCCTTAATGGTACATTCAGGGTTAGATACGCAGCAAGAACTACCATGCCTTGTTGGTTCTCTACCCACCTCCTGTGTCTTCTGATTATTTTATAAAACCATGGTAAAAGCCATAGTAACGGTTATAGTGAACTGAACAGGGTAAGAATACCCATCACTGTCTCGTGAATGACAGGGGATCATTCGGTTTCTACAGTTCTAAGTAGGGCTAAGCATAGTTTCGATCATGGACCTAAATAGGAATCATGTATCTTTTGTAGTCAAGGAAAGGACATGTAATAGTAAGGGTTTTCAAGCAACTTCCTATAACTTAATGCAGCATAAGATAAGAATAAAGACTCAATAATTATTTGCAAAACATAGGAGACTTTCAAGAAAGAAGCAGGGCGATGATCAAGGCACTCCGAAAGATTCTCCGGGTCAACTTCCTCTGCTGCGGGTCCTTCAACTCCTGGGTGGACTCCAACTCTTCGGGCTCCGGGTCCAGCAGCTCGAACTGCAGCAGCGTCAGTCCCTCCGGAACACCTATTGCATGGCGATGCAGAAAAGCTAAGATACAATGCTCTAGATAAAGTTCATGATGCACAAATGGCATGATGCACATGAAATGCAATACTAGGGAAAATCTTACCACTTCTACTCACCCTTTTTCTTTAACCTAATGTACATCTTCTTGTCCTCAGTCAAAGGGCGACAGCTTGCACGTATGGAGATTAACTAAATTAGCCAAGCAATTAAACTACGACATAACTTGCTCAAACTTACAGACAAAACAAGCTTGCTGCCCAGATTTAGTATTCATGACCTGACCTTCAAACAAGGCCAAAGCACTCACAGAACAACAGCAAAGACCCAAAAGCTATCTCAAAAAGGTTAATTATTTCTTTTATTTCCAAACATCAAACATAGGGTAAAACTACAACTACTGCTTCCAGTTTACCAAAAATTCTGATACAATTACAGAAGTTAAAACACGCTCCCTAGAACCTACAGTAAAAATTTCACAGCAAACACCTTTACCAAACAACCTGCACACAAATAATAAGATAGCAGGCTGAAATTAGGTAATAAATACTTTGTACTGTAAAAGTCATCAACCAGCATATTTTATATTTTTCCTAGATACTAAACAGTGTATAAAGACTATACAAAAATTACCAGGCTCAAACAGTTCATAAATTTTTATTAGCAAATTTAACAAGAATCTGCCCTAGACAATAATAAAAATAAAACATTAATATTTTACACAGAACAGCACCAAGATATATTTTTAAAAGATAGAACAAATCAAAGCAACTCTAAAAAAACTGGAATCACATTTTTAGCACACTCCAATAATTAGTTATGCTTTTTCTCATATTGACAGCATATAAGAATTTAAATAAAACTGCACAGGAAAAGTACTAAAAAGTCACTCAACATATTTTTCCTAGATAGAACATCACAAGATGCACCCAACAAAACTTGTTTAACCTTCATAGCAATTTTCTAGCTCAAGATATGAATTTTACAAGCATTAACAGGAATAACAAATCCTTTTTTCTAAAAACAGAAAACCCAAACTGGGCCACCTTTGCTAGATGCAGCCAGTTCTGCGCACACAAAGCATCCTCCAATAACTGACATGCAGGCCCGTGGGTCAAACGGTCCCACTGGTTAGCGAGAGGCCGGAGCTGCGTGGTTTGACCGCGGCATTCTCCCCGATGGCGAACTCTTCGGCGACGAGACCGGTACCTACGGATTCCCCTCGAGCTCCTGAGCACAACAACCTAGACGGTTGGCCCTACGGAGCTCGGGACACGAGACGCCGGTTGCAATGGAGGATGGTGGCACTATGGTGAGGTGCGCCTGCCGACTCCAGCCATGGCAAGTCGCGCGTGGGTGCGCAACACCTCCACTGCGCCCCTAAGGAGCTTCGTTCTAGACCTAGCGTCCTGGGAACCTCAGCACGAGCTCCGTGCCCGTGCATGGCGGAATGATGGTGAGCACCATGACGGCGAGGTCGCGTTCCGGCACACGGAGACCTTCTCTTAGCTAAACCGGCTACCACTACACCAACTACGGGTCACGGTGACCGTTTGACACAAGAAAACCGGATCAAAAACCTCGCGGGTGAGGCTGGCTGTGGCGGCGCAGATCGCGGTGGTGCTCCGATGAGTAATCCCTGGCGGCGCCTAACGCTAGAGGCTCACAGAGGGCTCGAACAGTCGAGCAAACCGGTCAAGAAGACAAAGGAAACGGGCGAAGCTGCGGGCATGGTGGATTGACTGGCAAGGCAGTGGCGACGGCGTATTGCCGCCGGCAATGCCGCGGCGGCGTGTGCTCGATGCTCCGCTCCGGTCGGAGACGAAGGACGAGACAGGAGCGGCCCGCAATGGAAATGGGAGGGTTGGCCTCGACTCTGGACTGGCCGGGCACCTTGTAGGCCGGCACCGCCCTCCGTCGCAGGTGTACAGCCGTCAGGTGGCACGCGCGGCCTGCGCGTGGTCGGCCACCGGCCGGTCGGTTTGAATCGGCAATCAGCCGATTCAGTCGACTGAAACGGCCACCTTGACACGCAATTATCTCCTAATTCAGTGAGTTTTAGCGAAAACTTCATTATTACAGATGGTAGGACTACACGAGAGACAGTTTTCACTGATTCGAACCGGTTAGAGAGATAAAAGGCACTAAACATGGGCACTTTGAAACGGTTGCACAGTAAGGACTTAGCAAATTTTCAGAGGGCTCAAACCCAAGTCAAAACTGATTTGTGGGCCCTATATGACCTTGTTAGGCACATTTTCATGGGTTGACCCCTTAATAAAAATTGTTCCAAATAAAATTCTTCACAACTCTTATTAAGAACCCACTACCATGCAAAGTCTCTAGGTTGACTTTATAGTTTAGTTAAACAGAGGAGGTTTTGGAGGGTTCTAGGGTTAGCTATCACTTGGAGTCATTATTTCATGAAGTGACCTTCATGAACATTGTTCCAAATGACATTATTAGTGATCCTAAGTTGGTTTTGGGCTTAGTTAGGTTCATAAGCACACAAGGATCACACACAAGTTAACATTCAAGCACATAGATCAAGCAAAGCAAAAGAAGATCAAAGTAACAGATGATTAAATGATGATCATGGACATGAATGCATGAATGATGCATGTGCTAATGCAAAATGCAAGTGTGAGTGTCCTAGTTTAACACCTAGGGTGTTACAAAAGGCAACACAATATTTTTGGAGTTTTATTTTGAGTGGCTAACAACTACTAAACTTGAGAAGAGATTTGCACAACTAGAGAGAAGAAAAGAGATTGTGTGCACTACAACACGAACACCCATAGAGCAACGAATACATTGCAACGGAACACTGATGTGTTGGCGGTTCCAGGACTGTCAATAATCCATACTTAAAATCAAGTAGTCGCAAGGGCCGCTCGGGAGCTAGCCCACTTCCAGAGGTCCACATCGCACGTCCAATATCCCGAGCCCACAGCCCACCTTCAGACCTCCGCATCCCACGTCCATATAATAACCGTTCACCCACACCTAATCAATCTGCAATCCGCCAATCCCAGATTCGATCTCAGGACAAAACGCCACAGTTGCGGCTGCAGTAGGGGCAAGATAGCGGTGATTCATGCAAGCGCTTGCATGCAGCGGCGGCGTGCGAAAGATCTTTTGTGAAGGCTGCAGACGAACGGCAATTACATACATATACTTATACTGCAAGTTAGTTCGTTGCCAGGTACCAGCAAATTAATACAATATATGTAGGTCTTCCGTTCATCCACCTCCCTCTCCATCTTGATTTTTTTAACGAAACCTCCCACTTCATCTCATCTTATATGGTCGCATTGGTGCACTTGTTCTTCCAGGTCCCTGCATCTGTATTATATTTGATCTCATTCTACCTTTGTCAGATGGGTCGAGCTGTTGGCCAAATATTCTATGAGATGCAGGCATGCCCTGATCCAATCAATTTGATTTGATTCCCTATATGATTTTTTTTATTTTCGTTCAATTTCTTATTGATTATTATTTTTTTGATTTTCCAGTAAACTACAGGTGGAGCGATGGAAGGCATGGATGTCACGGTGGGCTTGCAGTGGGGATCGATCTACTGGTTGTATATTTGATGATTTCTCCTTGATCTTGTTAACCTCGATTGATTAATAATTAGAAAGGGTTAATTCCTCCTAGATGGATTCTTCCGGAAGTTGCTGAACTCATGGAAATAAGGCGTACATCTTCTGAACCTTGGCACTTTATGCATATTTTCCAAATCACCAAATTATAGAAAACGTCATCATAATTGCTGTGTTCTAAGAAAAAACTGACACACTGGATTTATTTACTATGCTCATGGTTTATAATATTTATTTTCTGCAAAGGTTCATGAAAATATGGAGACCAAACATATTGCATGTACTAGCAAATTAAACTTAGCAGAAAAACAAATTATAAATAGATTTCTTTTGTAAGAGCGGATAGTGGCTTCCCCATATCCTTATCCATATTTTTTTATCAGATTCGGAGTGGATCAGATATTGTACAGATTCAGATTCGAAAACGGATTTTTACGGATGTTGGAAATGATACGGATATGGACCGGTGTCGGAGCGGAAGCGGATTTTTTAAAGTTGGATAATATGTGCTTAAGTGTTGTTTTTTACGATGAGAAATAATTTATTAACCAAAGTTATAAAGCAGCAATATAATACGAAATAATCGCCATCAATCCATCAATTACTTGTGAGCTATACAGTATAAAATATTTGTATTATGGGTTGGGCTGACTCAATATTTGCCGTTTGGGCTCCTTAAAATATTTGGATATCCTATTATTAGTGTCGGATAATCCGCGTTTAATTATCGGATAATCCGTGTCCATCGGATTTTGACAAACCCATATCCTATTCCGCATCCGCGTGTAATCGGATTCGGATTATCCGCATCCGCATAGATATTAAAACTACTTCTTCATATCCTTAAAATTTGGATTCGGAGCAGATCGGGGTGGAGGATTATCCGTACCACTTTCAGCCCTAGCAAATTGTACTATAAACAAAAAATGTGTCATGTATTATATGGATGGTAGTCATTGTAATGCAACAAATTCATGAATCATGATACTATATGGCTGATTATGTTTATTTCTGATGTGTTGGATGATCTTTCGTGCTCATTAAATTGTACAGCCATGGTCTCTGTATTGTTTTATAAATTAATAAATTAAATCATCGTAACATTAATGAAAGTATGGTTTATTCATTGCAACATATATATAAGTGTTGCAACAAACTAAATGTATGTGTTGCAACATGCCATGGAAGTCGTCCCCCTATGGTTTGTACATACACTTATAAGCGTTGCCATAATCCATCATTATGCGTTGCTACTTTGCAACAGTTATAACTATGTGTTACCAACACATAAATATGTGTTGCAATAGATTCTTGCAACGCCACTTTAGGCAACACATATTAGATGCGTTGGTATAGACCCTACCAACGAATATACGTACTTTTAGCAACACATATTTGCGTTGCAAAAGAGAGGATGTCATGTTGTAGTGTCGAGAAGATTCTGCTGGTTTGGATGTGGAGTTGAGCACACAATGCATGAGCATTTATTGGGGGAGAAGGGCTGGTGATGGAGCCACCAGGACCAGGTCGGCCGACCCCCCTATGGAGGGTCAAGTGCTGCTTTCAACTTTAGACAGGGAATTCAATTGAATTCCTGCACAGCATTCTTGGGAGGCTCCCAAACATGGGTCGGCCGACCCCTTTGTTGTCCCTCCATCAGCTTTAATCAATGTGTTTCACTTTGTTTAGCATAGTTGTTGACATTTCTTAATGTCGTTACTAGAAATAGAGTTTGACTCTATCCCCGGCAATGGCGTCAAAAATGCTTGTTGGTATTAATTAAGTGTGACTTGGTAAATTACTTAGCCACCTCTTTTAAACAAATATCTCTTACAATAACTAAGTTGTCATCCATACCATGAATATAAGAGTCATGAATGGAAACTAGCCACAATAATACTAAGCAGTTATTATGAATGCAAGTGACTAAAGATGGTATAAGATATAAATAATCAAGTTTCAAGTATCTGCAAGTGCACAGATTAATTATACCATTGTAGCATTTTACTCGAGTATTTCAGGGTTGTCGATTTATATTTTTACCACAGGGAGAAGGTATGGAGCCAGGCATGAGTGGATAGATTCAAGATACATTACTTATGAATAGAATCAATCACATAGCACTTACCTAAACAGGGGTAAGCCAATAATAAAAATATGAATATGATAGTAAAGGCTTAAATAACTTTCCAGAGAGGTATGGACTACTCAAAGTTAAAGTCAACCAAAGCATATGATTACTTAAGAGGTCAGATTCCTATGTCATTCCTAATTAATTATGTTATTCATTTACTCTAGCAAATATACAATCATGTATAGCATAATTGACTCTTTATCTATGCATCAGGAACATTATTCATGAAGAATAAAAACAGAGCATGTCTACCGTCATCATCTAGTTCTACTCTCTCCACATACAGGGAGTGGACTACAAAGGACTCAACGGGAGTGTTACATCCGCGATCTACCACATGACCCGGCATATAAAGCGCATTCGCAGGCAAACAATATATAAGCACCATGCCTCTATAATGTCGACCACTTAACCCACTCGAGTACTGGATTAAGCGCTATGCGAACTCATGCATAAACTCGTTATCAATCATAACTATATCAAATATACTACTAGAATAAATTAGAAACATAACAAACTGAAACATAGTAATAATATAGCATAAAGTCATAACAAGAGGAAATATAGTGGAATTACCGGCCTTAAGTAGACAGGCGATTGTTGACACCTGGGGTGGCAAATGCGAATAACCGCAAGTGCACGGTTGTTAAATGTACCTTTTCCTAGGAGTAATCTCAGGTTATATCGAATCCACAGGGAACGTGTGTGATAGGAGGCTAGATCTAATGATAGGTGTTGACGGTCGTTAAGCTCTAAATATAACCATCAACTATTGCATAAAAATACCTAAAATAAATTACAAACAATAGTTGTAGGGTTTAAGACTAACGAGTTCCACGAGTTTTACTGTTCTCCTCTGTTTTGCAGGATATTTAAAATTACACCGAATAAAAGTATCTCAAAAGGTGAATTGAAGCACACCATTGTGAAGGTCTCATCGCGCTGATCGAAACGGATATATCACTTGCTATATTTGGACTCCGGAAGCGAAAGATATAAATTAGAGAAGAAATCACGTGGTCCCTACATGCATAGTGCCATGCAAGCCAATGGGCTGTCGACACGTGGCACGGCAGGATCCTCACGTGCAGGCGCTGCCCCTTGCGGAGAGAGCAGGCGACCCGCTCTGATTAACGCAAAGGCAACACGTGGCGGGCCGGCATGTGCGCACGCGCGCTTGAACAGTCGCACGGGAGCAGGAGGCTAGGCTTTTCTCCCAGGGAGGACACGTGTTGACACAGAAGTGGAGCGGAGGCAGCCTGGCACGGTTCAGCTGCGCAGGATTCAAGTGGGCTGCTCAAGCCAGTCGGCCCAGTTGCCTGGAATACTCCAGAATTCTCCAGAATAGCTGCAAACGCGTGGTTCCACCGGTTTAGCTCCGGTTCGAGGACTTTTAGGCTGGTTCTTGAACGGTTTTCTGCACAGGTCGGTTGGGAGATTAATTGGCGACCAAGTAACATCCTCCACCGGACATTACAAGGTTGGTTTGATCTGATTGTTGGCATCAAACGGAGGCATGGATCTATGACGTGGCAGTTTCTTCCCCCTACTCCATCAAATGGAGTTCTTTCTTTACTTTGCTTATGGGATCTCCGCTAGTATTGAGTGCTCTAGTTAATGTACATGATTAGAGTAGTATTCATTGGTGTAGACGTGGTGTCTTGGCTAGTGTTTACCTGAGTTTGCGCCCAATTCTTACAGGTAGTTGTGGTAGCTCCAGAGGTGACAGCTCTGTCAGTCTTCGTATTCCACCACGTCGGAGTTGGTGTTACGTAGAGCTTTTTGGTAGCCTTCCCCAGCTACTTCTTTCTCATCTTTTCGAGAGTTGGAAATGTACTATTGCTCTAAAATAGGTTTAGTATAGTAGGTCTTATCCTTTTTTTATCTAATTGACTTTAGATAACCCCTCTCTACCCACCAAAAATATATATATCTCACTTATCCTTGGACGTTCTTGATTTGTTTCTAGTTTACTTCGTGTTTCCCGTGGAAAATCGATACCTTGGAATACTCTTAGGTGAAAGGTACAGCAGTATCCATGTGCTTGCGGATTAATCTGTGTGCGTTAATAATTACCAACAAGCCTTCTGGCACCGTTGCCGGGGAACGGTAGCTGTTCTGGGATCGAACCAAGTTTGTCCGTGTATCTTCTATTTTCTTTTACCACCACCTTTACCACATGGATTCCATACCCATTTACCAATTTTCCGCTCCAAAGGGTGAATTACTAGAGCCACCACCATCATCACATCCTATTCTTACAGATGGCTTTCAAATTCGCCTTGGTTTCATAGCCATGGTTCGGCAGCAACCCTTCTTTGGATTAGAAGAAGAAAATCCCTACACTCACCTTAGAGAATTTGAGCAATTATGTGCTTGCTTGACTATTTCTGGCATGACACATGAGACCTTGAAACGGATATTGTTTTCGTTCTCTCTTTCTGAGAGGGCGAGACATTGGTATGATTATAACGTTAGAAGTGTAGATGAAAATTGGGAAAAACTTCGGGACAAATTTTGTCTTGCTTTCTTCTCAACTTCCAAGATCGCCACTCTTCGTATAGAAATTCTTACCTTTCAACAAAAGGAGAAGGAGACCATAGGAGCAGTGTGGGCTAGATTAATAAATCTTATCAATACCGGTCCAACCCTTTCCTTGCCTGACAACGTTCTTCTTAGCCACTTCCAACTTGGTCTTAGCAAGGAAGCTGCTCTGCATCTCGACTTATCTTCTGGAGGTTCGTTCTCGCACAAAACCATTAGTGCAGGGAAGGCTATTTTAGAGAAAATCCTTGAAAACACCCCTTACATAGGCATTTTTGATGAATTTCCTGAAGAAGAAGAAAAAGTTGAGCCAAGCCCCGACCAACAAAAGGAGGTAGACACAACTGAATCTGAAATTCCTTCAAATCCTTCTGATGATTTAGTTGTCGAAGAACCTCCCACTATGGGAACACAACGTATTTTGGAAGATGATGAACCCAATCCTTCCGTGTTCTCCTTTGAAATCGAGGATGGTCTTTTTGAAGATTTTGGAAATGCCTCAAATTTACCTGTTCAAGTGAAGCCACTAGCATATTCAGTGTCATCTGAGGATGACGATGGTCCACATAATGAACCTTTCCTTATAAAACACATTAAAGGATTATCGGCCATCATGAGTCATGAGGGGTTGGCAGAATCGGAGTTATCCACTGAGGTAGCCCGAATTATTGCTCCCTCAGACATCATCTCTTGCATCCTTAAGGGAACCACCATAGAGGCTCACTATAGTCCTACCGTTGGGATGAATACTTCAAAGGCTTTGGCCGAAGAACTATGCCTCAACGAGTTCGTAATCCCATCTCATAGGCTTCTAAGAATTCCTTCTGGAGTTATTCTAGAAAGTTATGGAGTCATAAGGTCTATCCCTTTGCGAATAAGATGTTCTGAATATCGTCTAGATTTTCATATCTATGACATCTGGGACACATCCCTCTTGATTGGTGTGCCTTTTGGGACACTCTTTTGAGAGCGACCGAAGCAAGGTATCTTAGACCTAAAATTAGGAAGTTCTCCTATTACCATCTCGCTTGCACGCTCAACTAATGCAATAGTTGAACCCAAGCCCGAACAAGACCCAATTGAGGAGGTATAATGGCATCTCTAGAAGACATGGCCCAACCAATTCTCGATGATGAACACTTTATTCAAGAAGAGGAAGAGTTGGCAAAGCCTGTTGAATTAGACAAAGCAGAAGTGCCACCACAACCCTCAATTGAGCTAAAACCACTTCCTTCTGGCTTAAAATATGTTTTTCTGAACAATAATCGAGAAACCCTTGTTATCAAAGTGACAAGCTTTCCCAAGAAGAAACTTATAAACTTGTCACTGTCCTAGAAGATCATAAAGCGACCATAGGCTACTCACTCCAAGACCTCATAGGGATTAGTCCCGTCCTCTGCACACATCGTATTCCCATCGATCCTGATTCTTCACCATCTAGGGAACCACAATGGAGGCTTAACAACGCTATGCAAGAGGTTGTTAAGAAAGAGGTCCTCAAGCTCTTACATGCTGGGATTATTTATCCTGTACCCCATAGTGAGTGGGTAAGCCCTGTCCAAGTTGTGCCAAAGAAAGGAGGACTGACGGTCTTAAGGAATGAGAAGAATGAACTCATCTCTCAACGAACTGTCACTGGGTGGCGGATGTGCACTGACTACCGAAAACTCAACAAGGCTACAAAGAAAGATCACTTCCCGTTACCCTTCATTGATGAAATGTTGGAACAGCTTGCAAAGCACTCTTTCTTTTGTTTCCTCGATGGTTATTCCAGATATCATCAAATCCCGATCCACCCCAATGACCAAAGTAAGACCACTTTCACATGCCCATATGGAACATACGCTTATCGATGAATGTCGTTCGGGTTATGCAATGCTCCAGCTTTCTTCCAACGGTGCATGATGTCTATTTTATCTAACATGATTGAGAAAATCATGGAGGTGTTCATGGATGACTTTACCGTCTATGGAAAAACCTTCGATGCTTGTCTAGAGAATTTAGACAAAGTCTTACAACGGTTTGAAGAAAAGCACTTAGTCCTGAACTGGGAAAAATGCCATTTTATGGTTCGGGAAGGAATAGTGCTAGGACACAAAGTGTCCGAACATGGGATAGAAGTGGACAAAGCAAAGATTGAAGTTATTCAACAACTTCCACCCCCACAAATGTGAAAGGAATTCGTAGCTTTCTAGGCCACGCAGGGTTCTATAGGCGTTTCATCAAAAACTTATCTCAAATCGCTAGGCCCTGACTAGCCTTCTAACCAAAGATGCACCTTTCATTTCTGACAATGAGCGTTATGAAGCTTTTGAAATTCTCAAGAAGGCACTCATTTCAGCTCCAGTTATCCAACCACCTGATTGGAATCTTCCCTTTGAAATCATGTGTAATGCTAGCGACTTTGCCGTTGGTGCCGTTTTAGGCCAAACCAAAGATAAGAAACATCATGCTATATCCTATGCTAGCAAAACCTTGACTGGGCCACAACTCAACTATGCTACCACTGAAAAAGAGTTGTTGGCAATTGTCTTTGCAATAGACAAGTTTAGATCTTACTTAGTAGGAGCAAAGGTAATAATTTATACGGAACTTGCTGCTTTAAAATACCTCCTCACTAAGAAAGACGCTAAGCCTCGGTTAATCCGATGGATTCTTCTACTCCTAGAGTTTGATATAGAAATAAGAGATAAGAAAGGAGTAGAAAATTTGGTAGCCGACCATTTGTCTAGGCTTCAATATAAAGATGCACATGAATTGCCTATTAATGACTATCTAAGGGACGACACACTCCTCACGGTAGCGGACTCCGATCCCTAGTACACAAATATTGTGAATTATATGGTTGCAGGTTATGTACCACCAGGAGAAGACAAGAGTAAACTCAAGTATGAAAGTCGTGTCCACATGTGGGACGATCCATATCTTTATAGAATCTGTGCCGATGGGTTGCTACGGAGGTGTGTCCCAATAGTTGAAGGCATGAAGATCATAGAAAGATGTCATTCATCACCCTATGGAGGACATTATGGAGCATTCCGTAAACATGCTAAGATTTGGCAAAGTGGATTTTTTTGGCCAACAATGTATCAAGATACAAAGGAGTTTGTCAAGAGATGTGTCAGATGTCAGAAGCATGGAAACATCAACACTCGAGATGCTATGCCACTCACGAATAACCTCCAAGTGGAACTGTTTGATTGCTGGAGAATTGACTTCATGGGACCACTCCCAAAGTCTAGAGATGCTGAATATATCTTGGTGGCAGTCGACTATATGTCCAAGTGGGTAGAAGCATTACCATGTCGAGCCGCCGATTCCAAGCACTCCAAGAAGATGTTCAATGAAGTCATATTCCTGCGTTTTGGAAGGCCTAGATTGGTCATAAGTGATGGAGGACCACATTTCATTGATAAGAGGTTCCGACAGTTCTTGGCAGAAAATAGAGTCAAGCACAATGTTGCAACACCGTACCATCCCCAAACAAGTGGTCAAGCTGAAACATCAAATAAGCAAATCAAGAACATTCTGCAGAAGACCGTAGATAAGATGGGAAGAAATTGAAATACAAGCTTAATGATGCACTTTGGGTATACCGAACTGCATACAAGACACCCAAAGGCATGACACCTTATCAACTTGTATATGAAAAGACATGCCATCTGCCTGTGGAATTGGAATTCAGGGCTCATTGGGCAATCAAGAAATGGAATATGGATCTCCATCTAGCTGGCAAAAATCGCCAAATGCAAATATCTGAGCGTGAAGAATGAAGAGAGAAGGCTTACCACAACTCCAAGATTTACAAAGAGAGAACCAAACGGTGGCATGATAAGAGAATCAAGCATAAGGAGTTCAAGCCTGGGGATAAGGTTCTGCTCTTCAATTCAAGAGTAAAGCTATTTGGTCATGGAAAACTTCGAAGCAAATGGGAAGGACCATTCAAGGTGATTGATACATCAACACATGGTGCCATCACAATTCAAGATGACTCAGGTACTATACTTAAGGTAAATGGCCAACGTTTGAAAATATTTTTTGAACCCGAAAACTTAGAAGAAGCAGACCTGATTGAATTTTTGCAATTTAGTGATCCAATTTTTTAAAAAACAAGAAAATAATAAATAATAATAATAAATATATACAATCTTGTTCTTAATTCTTTCTAGTTTAGGCTAGTTCATTAATTTAGTAGGTTTTGACTATCTGGTATTACACGCCAGAAGAGTCCCTGTTACTTTCGCCATTTCTTTGTCTATGAATAAAACCTAGGTATTGTTTCGAAGAAGTGTGGGGGAAGGTGATACCTGCACCATGAATGCGCTGAAGTACATCATGAACTAGTGGAGGAATCTGCATACAAACTATTGAAACTCGGTTTGATCTTTCCTGACTTATTCATATGCTTACTGAGTTTTGCACTTGTTATGCACTTGCTTAAACTTTCAAATTAAAACTTGGAAAGGTGACATGCTTATGACATACTTAAGATAGAACCTTGCATAAAGAATGTTCCATATACATATACTTATGCTTCTGGGAAAATATCTCATAGGAAATCATATTGACTGAGTTGTTGTGGAGTGTGATATAGTTCTGGCTTAGAAATCCTACCGATTCTGGTCAGGATGCTTGGAGAATTTTCTTCTGATAAGAAAATTATAAAAACCATAGTGTCACATACTCCTCAGTGGTGATAAATTCCTACCAGAGCCATATACATTCTTATAGGATGGAAACCTTCCACATGCTACTTGACTTGTGTTGAGTTTTGTCAAGTCTTGTTGACTCTTGTCGAAAGATTTGTCATACTCCTAAGATCAAGATCACGTACACCCACATACATATGCTGCTTCTACACTGGAAGTATATAAAAACATGCTTCTCATCCACCTCAAAATGTTCTACTCCTACATTGAGAGTGAACACCAAAAATATTCTAGATAGATTTATCCAAATAGATGCTCCAAGTTCTTGTTACTATCTCTCAAAAGAATCAAGTTGCAGAGAAGAGGCATGAGGCTAGGCAAAAGTGTGAGATGAGAGAGAAAACAATGGGTACAAAGATGCCCGCCTGAGAGGTAAAAATGGTGTAATACCTCTGGTATTACTCCTTAATTAAACTGTCATGTCATCATGTTTAATATTAATCATCTGCATATGATTGTGCTTAGGGCTCCTAGAGTGTTTGTATTTCATTTAGTGTTGATTGTGTAATTTAGTCCTCAATCAAAGATCAAAAATAAAATTAAAAAGGAAATCAAATTAAGGCCTAGACTTGACTTAAAACCCTAATTCAAAATCTATAATGAATCTGATGAAAATGTCTTAATGAAAGTTGTAGAACTTTTAAAATGGAACAACTTTTACTTTTAGATATTTTGAAGTTATATTATAGAAATTCAAAATAAACTCGAATTAGTATGTTAATATTTAAATTTGAAACTTTAATTTCAAAAATATTGAGAATCGCCCAAAACTCCCTTAATAGAAGTTGTCAAGCTTACTGAGAAGAACAACTTTCATGTTGACCATTTTTCAAGTTGTTAAGAAAAATCAAAAGTAATTTTAAAATTTCAGTTTGAAATTCAAACCCTACTTTTACCCCCTTTGCTGTAGTTTGAAAATTCAGCCAAATTTGAAATTCTTGTCAAAGCAAAAATGATCTACACAAGATTCTCTGCAACATCGATGTTCAACTCTTCCTTTGATTTAGCCGGTATGGGCATCTATTTGAATCCTCATAGCATTTGACCTAGGAACCTAGCATTGTAGCTACAGGGGGGGTCCCTTGTTCTTCTTCCACCGTACACGAGCGTGCGCGCGGCGCGCACCGGCCGTCGTCCGGCCGTCCCGGGGCCCGGCCATCGCCGTGTCGAGCTCGGGAGGGGGACCCGAACACGTTGGGACCTTATCCTCTCCTTCCCGGGCACGCTAAAAGGCGAGGAGCACCACTTCTTCTCCTACCTCCACCACTCTCGCTCTCCGTTGAGCTCTCGGCTCTCGGTCAAATTACCCACCGTCGATCCACTCTTGCCCGATTCGTCGTACCCACAGGCTAGACACCTCCTGGCGCACCATTTGGTTGGCAGTGTTCCTAGCTAGTTCATTGTCATCCACGGGGATGGGTTTTCCCATTTGGTTGGCCAACTGTTTGGGTTAGAGTCCCAACTTTCGTCGCCATCGGGAAAGGGATGTGAAAACCGGGTAGTTACCAGTGTACTTGGGTTAGAGTCCCAATGCATGGTTTCTAACGGAAAAATATTAGAGATCGTTCGTTGTCAGGCCTGCTATGATCAAGACTTTGCAACTAGCCACATACTACGGGAAGCCTCTGACTCCGATGGCTCTACTGCTGGAACCGACAACTACACACTGGGAGTGGAGAGATGGCGAGAGTAGCGTGTACCCTCGTGGCTGTCGTGCCTACAGACGAGAGGAGTACTGCGCTCTCGGGTGCCGCAGGACCGGTTCTGGGGTATGAAAAGCCGTGGTAGGCGGGGTTGGCGTATGCAAGCTTAAGTGCTACATACGCAGTGTGGATAGGGATCCCCAGCTGGGTATTAATCGATTCGAATCGTCGTTGCTCCTCGATTATGGAGACTTGATCCTCACACCTACAGTGAATAGTGGTTCGGAACTAGGATGTTTTTGAATCGATAAAACAACTGAAAGAATGTTGATATATGAGAAAGAACTTGGAGATATGGTTAATGATTAATAGTATTATTGAAATAAAATGTTGAGATAGGAATAGTAATACTTTTCTGCAAAACTCTTGAACTCTTGCTAAAGCCTTACCTTGACTCCCCCTCAGCCTGCATTCCTGAGTCTAATTTTACACTCTTAGTCGGGTAAGTCTTGCGGAGTACCCCATGTACTCAAGGTTTGTTAACCCCGTTGCAGGAGGGCAGCAGGAGCCTGAAGTCTGTCTCGCTCCGTGCTGCGTCACTATCGTCCAGGAGAGTGAAGAAGAATAAGGTTGAACCTGTGGGCAGGGTTCGTGTAATACTTATCTATCTGTTGTACTATTGTTCTATCGCTACTGCTACCCTTCTAAAATATGGTCTGTAATAACTGCACCTAATTTCCATTCGAACACTAGTTTGTAATATTAAGTACTATTTACTCTTCCGCAATTTTACTCTGATGTATCTTGTTATGAAATGTTGTAACCCTGTAATGGCTTCGCAATGGGATTCTGTCAGAGATAACAGGTGCTTATGTAGCCCGGCAGAGCCCGCCTAGGTCATCTGGAACACGGGCCCGGCTGTCAGATTTTATTAGTGGCGATGACAGGTGCCTGTGGGCCAGGTGATTTAGGCGGTTCTGTTACAGCTGATATCAGAGCATTCCATTGCTGAATCATTGCGGGTTACTTTTCGAAAACTTCAAAATGTTTTGGATCATAAAAACTTAAACTATTATTTTGAGTCCAAACTGCTTACAATCTTACCTTACTCGGTAGTTCTTATCTTGTTCTGTAATTTATCTTATTATGGTTATGGTAGCAGGTGGAACAACATTATTAACATTAGCCCTATGTTCAAACTATTTATGCTTTGATTTATATTGCATGATTTGAAATTCGTAAGTATGTGCATGCATCATGATAATCACACATGTTAATAACTTCCTCCTTAAAAGTGGGTATATGGGTTAGGAACTATCACACCTATTCTTGCTAGCCTATTATATCCTCACTAATTCAAACTTACCTTTCCAGCTGGCACGTTCTAAGTTGACGGCACGCAAGATGACTGCTCCTCGTGGAGTTCCGCGCCACCAGTTGGCACCGCGCGATGGTGAGGAGGCGTCCGGCAACCGTCCACCCCGCCGCAGCCGTAAGGAATTGAAGAAGGAGATCAAGGAGCTGCACAGAGAGATAAGTATCATGAGGGAGGACTTCCAAGTGGCCCGGGCTGATCACTACCGGGATGTGAGGACCAACAGAGACCTACAGGGGGAGATCGACCGCCTGACTCAGGAGAAGGATCAGGCTTTGGAGCAGGAGGGCATGGCCCGTGAGAGGGTTGAGGAGCTGGAGGAGTATGTTGAGAACCTTGAGTGGAACAATGGCATGCTGCACGAGGAGGTGCATAGGCTGAACGATCAGCTTAATCCGATTCTGGTTCCACGGGAGGAGGAGCCTGAGGAGGGTGTTGTCATAGGACCCAATGAGGAGTATTATGACAGTGAGGCTACGGAGGACGGTTACTTTGAGGCAGTCGACCCAATGGAGGATGTGATCGTCGAGGAGGACGACGAGGAGGAGATCGTCGTCATCGACTAGGCTAGTCTTAGGACTAGTGATTTTAGTCTTCTGTTATCCGAGTGTCGTAATCGTAGTGCCAAGAACCGTAGTCTGGGGTGGAACTTGTTGTGATTCGTGTGTGTCGAACCTTGTTATATTTGATGTTTTAAGTTGTAATGCTACTATGTTTTTAATTATGCAGTGTGAGTCCTTAGTGGTTGTCTTAAAAACAGATGGTCAACACTCGCTCGACTGGTGCTGGTACTTCTGATGAAGGAGCTGCTCCCTACCCACCACCCATTCCACCAACCTTAGCAGATGCCATCGCAGCCCTGGCTAGTGCAGCCAACGCTATGGCCCAAAACCGAGAAAATCGTGGCGGGCGTCGAGGCCGTCGCGAAGATGAGGAAACTACCTATGTGGACTTCACTGAAACCCGTCCCCCAGTATTCACAAAAGCCGAAGAACCCTTGGAGGCCGATGACTGGCTCCGTACTATGGAGGAGAAGTTCAGCTTGATACGCTGCACGGAAATCCAAAAGCCAGTATTTGCGGCTCAGCAGCTGCATGGTCCGGCCAGTGCCTGGTACGCCAACCTGTTGTCTGCACAGCCCGAGGGGCATTAGCTTACTTGGGCAGAGTTCCGTGAAGCCTTCCGACCACATTACATCCCTGCAGTGAAAATGAAACTGGATCAGTTCTTAGCTTTGCAGCAGAAGGATTCTTCTGTGATGCAATATGTGAACCAATTCAACCATCTTGCCCAGTATGCTCCTGAACACACCAATAATGACCAAAAGAAGAAAGATTGCTTTGTCAGGGGCCTAAACTTCAAGATCCAGCGCAGCTTATCTAACAACCTTAACTGTTCATATCACGAAGCTGTAAACAGCGCCATTGCTTATGAAGAAAGTGATCGTAAGCATCAAGATGAGAAGAAGAAAAAGAAATCAGGCTTTTCTGGCGGTCAAAAACGCCAGAAGATCATCTATCATCCTACTCACCACAACTGTCTAGCTTACCCCCAGCAGCAAGTCGTGGTACGCACCACGGCTACCTCTCATACCTCAAACCAACAAAGCACCACTCAGCCGAATGCCCCAGACGTTCGTATCAATACACCTCAGACCATCTACAATCATCCTTGCTACAACTGTGGCAAGATAGGACATTGGGCTCGTGACTATCCATATCCCAAGAAATACAATCAAAATGCCCAGAAAGGTCCTGGACAGCAGCAGCAGCATCAGAATCAACACCGTGGCCAGCAGCACCAAGCTCAGAAGGTTAAACTTGTCAAGAAGGCATGACATGTCTACTATACTCATGTGGATGACATCCCTGCAGGAGAGCCCGTCATGATGGGTAGGTTTCCTATCGCCAGTCACCCTGCTATTACACTTTTTGATTCTGGTGCATCACATTCATTCATCAATCGTACATTTGTGGTAAAGCATGAGATTCCAATTGGAGAAATAAAGCAAAACTTCCTTATACATTCGCCCGGAGGGCGTATAAATACTAAGGAGGTAGTGCATCGAGTACCTATCGAGTTGGGCAGGCATATATTCCCAACCACCATGATAGTACTCAAAGATCAGGACATAGATGTCATATTAGGTATGAATTGGATGTATCAGCACAAGGCTCTGATCGATGTGCTGAATAGGACCATAAAAGTCAGCAAACCTAGTAGTCAATCTCAGCTCCTTATCCAGTTACCACTACCCGTGAGAATGGTTGAAAAGACAGTGCAGAGATTGTGTTCCACCTCAGTCCAAGAAATCTAAAATATTCTGGTAGTCTGTGAATTTTCGGATGTATTTTCTGATGATCTACCTAGTCTGCCACCTGACCGTGACGTGGAGTTCGCTATTGAGTTGAAGCCGGGAACTGCACCTATATCCCATAGAGCCTATAGGATGCCTCCCAAAGAATTAGCTGAGCTTAAAGTTCAACTGCAAGATCTGCTTGATAAGGGTTTCATCAGACCTAGTTCATCTCCTTGGGGTTGTCCTGCTATATTTGTGAAAAAGAAGGACAAGTCACTCAGACTCTGTGCCGATTATCACCCACTCAATGAGGTCACCATTAAAAATAAATATCCTTTACCTCGTATTGACCTACTCTTTGACCAGTTAGCTGGAGCCAAGGTCTTTTCTAAAATTGACCTTAGGTCTGGTTATCACCAAATAAAGATCCGACCTGAAGACATTCCCAAAACAGCATTCACCACCACATATGGCCTTTATGAGTATCTGGTCATGTCTTTTGTCCTAATCAATGCACCTGCCTATTTCATGTATCTCATGAACTCTGTTTTCATGCCCGGGCTTGACAAGTTTGTAGTCGTGTTCATCGATGACATCCTTGTTTATTCTAAAACCCCTGATGAACATGCCAACCACCTTCATATTGTCCTAACCCGTTTGAGAGAACACCAACTATATGCCAAGTTTAGCAAATGTGAGTTTTGGTTAGATCGAGTTTCTTTTCATGGTCATATTTTATCAGCTGAAGGTGTATCCATGGACCCGAGCAAGGTGGAAGAGATCTTGAATTGGAAGCCACCAACCACAGTTCATCAAGTCCGTAGTTTTATAGGAATGGCGGGGTATTACCGTCGGTTTATTCCGAACTTCTCAAGAATAGCCAAACCCATTACCAACCTATTGAAGAATCAAGTCAAATTTGTCTGGTCACCAAAATGTGAGAAGGCATTTCAAACCTTGAAAAGGTTGTTGACCACTGCACCAGTACTAGCTCAACCAGACATTGAAAAGCCCTTTGAGGTGTACTGTGATGCTTCTGGTACCGGACTTGGTTGTGTCTTGATGCAAGAAGGAAGAGTCATTGCTTATGCCTCACGGCAACTCAAGCGTCATGAAGAGAACTATCCCACTTATGATTTAGAGTTAGCAGCTGTGGTACATGCCTTGAAGATATGGCGTCACTATTTGTTGGGTAGTACCTGCAATGTATACACTGATCACAAGAGCCTGAAATACATTTTCACTCAAGAAGAATTGAACATGAGACAGCGAAGATGGCTCGAGTTAATCAAGGATTATGATATCGAAGTGCATTATCACCCAGGCAAGGCGAATGTGGTCGCCGATGCACTCAGTCGGAAGGTGCACTGCACTTGTTTGACAGTCAAGCCGTATGATCTATCCTGATGCTATGAGTTGGAAAAATTAGGAATAGAAATAATTTCACAAGGCAGTCTGACCAATATTAGTATTGAAACACCCATCTGAGATGAGGTTATTGCCGCTCAGCGGGAAAGTAAAGGAATCAAGCACATCAAGGAAAAGGTTCAAGCTGGCAAGGCAGATTGCTTCAAGATTGATGATGATGGTGTCGTGTGGTTCAAGGATCGTCTGGTAGTTCCAAAGGTGCCGGAGTTGTGACATAAGATCCTTGACGAAGCACATTTGACAAGGTTTTCCATCCATCCTGGCAGCAACAAGATGTATCAGGATTTGAGGCAAAAGTTCTGGTGGACAAAGATGAAGATTGAGATTGCTCGGTATGTCGCGAGATGTGACACTTGTCAGAAAGTGAAAGCTGTCCATATGAAGCCTGGAGGAGAGTTGCAGCCATTGCCTGTTCCTGCATGGAAGTGGGAAGACATCAGCATTGATTTCATCGTGGGATTACCCAGGACAACTAGAGGTTTTGATTCCATCTGGGTTATTGTGGATCGCCTCACGAAGCAAGCTCATTTTCTACCAGTCAAGAAAGATTTCAGGGCACCGACATACGCGAAGCATTACATAGAGAACTTAATGAAGTTGCATGGTTTGCCGAAGACCATCGTTTCAGATCGAGGCACCCAGTTTGTCTCCAAGTTCTGGCGGGCTTTTCACAAGTCCTTACGTACAAAACTTCTACATAGCACTGCATATCATCCATAGACTGAAGGACAAATGGAAAGAGTCAATCAAGTACTCGAAGATATGTTGAGGGCTTGTGCACTCAATTACCTTGACAAGTGGGACGAGTGTTTAGCGTTGGCGAAATTCTCGTACAACAACAGTTACCGAGAAAGCATCAAGATGGCTCCATTTGAGGCAGTCTACGGTCGTAGGTGCCGAACCTCATTGAATTGGTCTGAACCTGGAGAAAGATGGTTTTATGGCATGGATTTGGTCAATGAAGCCGAAGAAAAGGTTAGGTAGATCCAAGAAATTTGAAAGTAGCACAGTCTCGACAAAAAAGTTATGCCGATAAAAGGCGTCGACCTTTGGCATTCAAGATAGGAGACTATGTGTATTTGAAGGTATCACCAATGAAAGGAGTCAGTCGATTTGGCGTCAAGGGCAAGTTGGCCCCGCATTATGTTGGACCCTTCTTAATCATAGAACGCGTGGGAAAAGTAGCTTATAAGTTGCAGTTGCCAGAACATCTTTCAGATGTGCACAATATATTCCATGTGTCACAACTCAAGAAATGTCTTCGGGTACCTGATCAGGTCATCGATGTGGAAAGAGTGGAACTTTAACCAGAGCTGACGTACTTGGAGTATCCTATTCGAGTCTTAGACATAAAGGATCATGTCACACGAAGGAACACAATTAGATGGTACAAGATCCAGTGGAGTGCACATTCCGAGGAAGAAGCCACTTGGGAATCGGAAGACTACCTCGCAGAAAATTTCCCCGAGTTCTTTGCTACCTTGTAGATGTAAACTTCCTAGTCTCAACATATGTAAACGTTCCCCTATTTTATGGATAGTTTAGAACTAGAGTTAGTTGAGATATTTTCTTTTCCATTACTTTGTTTCGAGTAATGCTTCTATATTTATATCAAATCTCGGGACGAGATTTCTTTTAGGGGGGAAGGCTTTAATACCTCTGGTATTACTGCTTAATTAAACTGCCATGTCATCATGTTTAATATTAATCATCTGCATATGATTGTGCTTAGGGCTCCTAGAGTGTTTGTATTTCATTTAGTGTTGATTGTGTAATTTAGTCCTCAATCAAAGATCAAAAATAAAATTAAAAAGGAAATCAAATTAAGGCCTAGACTTGACCTAAAACCCTAATTTAAAATCTATAATGAATCTGATGAAAATGTCTTAATGAAAGTTGTAGAACTTTTAAAATGGAACAACTTTTATTTTTGGATATTTTGAAGTTATATTATAGAAATTCAAATTAAACTCGAATCAGTATGCTAATAATTAAATTTGAAACTTCAATTTCAAAAATATTGAGAATCGTCCAAAACTCCCTTAATAGAAGTTGTCAAGCTCATTGAGTAGAACAACTTTCATGTTGACCATTTTTCAAGTTGTTAAGAAAAATCAAAAGTAATTTTAAAATTTCAGTTTGAAATTCAAACCCTACTTTTACCCCCTTTGCTGTAGTTTGAAAATTCAGCCAAATTTGAAATTCTTGTCAAAACAAAAATGATCCACACAAAATTCTCTGCAACGTTGATGTTCAACTCTTCCTTTGATTTAGCCGGTATGGGCATCTATTTGAATCCTCATAGCATTTGACCTAGGAACCTAGCACTGTAGCTACAGGGGGGGTCCCCTGTTCTTCTTCCACCGTACACGAGCGTGCGCGCGGCGCGCGCCGGCCGTTGTCCAGCCGTCCCGGGGCCTGGCCGTCGCCGTGTCGAGCTCGGGAGGGGGACCCGAACGCGTCGGGACCTTATCCTCTCCTTCCCGGGCACGCTAAAAGGCGAGGAGCACCACTTCTTCTCCTTCCTCCACCACTCTCGCTCTCCGTTGAGCTCTCGGCTCTCGGTCAAATTGCCCACCGTCGATCCACTCTTGCCCGATTCGTCGTACCCACAGGCTAGACACCTCCTGGCACACCATTTGGACCCGGTCCGGCCACTGTTCGTCATCGGAGATCAGTGCACGGCGTGATCTTCTCCCTCACGGCTGGCGGAACGCCGCCGTGGTCCGTCTCTCCGAGAAGAGCCCACCTCGGTGAGCTTATTCCGTTACTGTGGAGCGTTCCGGAGCCCTTGTCCCTTCTTGAGTCTCATGAGTTAGATGGTTTTGCTCTTGGTTTGCAGTGATCGCAGGAACGACGACCTCGTCATTGGTGCTCGCCGCCGAGCTCACTGCCTTCGCCCACCGTGCCTCTCCGGTCGCCCTCCGCCCCGTCCAGCTAGTACACTAGTCTTTGGTGAGCTTCTCGGTAACCATCGTCTAGTTGGTAGAGTCTTTTGGTCCTCGGTAGGCCGGAGCGCGGCCGTGCCGCCATGTCTCCTCCGCCGCGGTCGCGGCTGGGCGCGACGCAGTCGACGTCTCATCCCTCTAGTTAGGACCGGGGGTCCGCTAGGTCTAGGGGTGCGTGTTGGTATCCTCGGTTGCGCAGCTAGGGTCGCCGGCAGCGAGGCGCGTGTCGGACCGCCGCGAGCGTGCACGAGCAAGTGCTCGGCGGGAGGTGGGAGAAGGACCTGACAGGCCTGTCAGTGTCCTCGTGGGCGCCAGCAGCGCGGGCAGGCCGGCTGGGCTGTTTTTGCTGCTGTTGGGCCGAGTTGGTCCGAATGCCGTTTTCATTTTTCGGAAGAATTTTCTAGAGATTTTCCTTTTTATTAGAATGAATAGTATTGTATTTTAATCTTTTTGTGTGAATTAATTCACTGCACCAAAAATTATGGAAATTTTTGTGGATGTTCTCTGTGATGTGTCGAATTTAATAAAAATATGAAATGTGGGATTTGAGTGCTTTATGTATTAACTAAAAATCAGCACATTAAATGATAAAAGAAACTTTGATGATTTTTAATAAATTCCCTGTAAGTGCAAAAATCATAAAAATTTATTTGGTACCGTTTTAGGTCCAGACCTAATTGTTGGTGAAGTTTGGCATCAAATGGAAATAGTTAAATATTTAGTAAATTATATATTGGTTTAAAAGATTAATAAAAGGGATAGGAAATGTAATGATTATTGATTGGTGTGATTTTTGGATTGATTGAGATTCTAGGTCGATCACATTTATGACCTAGGGCATTACGAATTAGATTATTCATGTCTAGCTAAGGTAGGGTCATATGCACATATGTGGTTTATTTGTTATTAAATTTCATCTGTCATTTCATGCATTCATTATTGCACACGTGTAGTGACCGAGAATCTAGAGATAAAGTCCGAGGGTCCAGCTGAGGAGGTTGCTTCGGAAGTTATACAAGGCTTTGATATTTGTGGCACTGACCCGGATCCGACACTTTACACCATCCAAGGCAAGCCCCGGTGCATTTGCCCCTCCTTGCTATTTTTAAAAATGTTTATCACTTGAGTTAATCTATTGCATTAGGTTAATAGGACTTGATTGACAACACATTGATGCATTATCATCCTTGACCAATTATCAATACCTGAGAACCTGATTTAATTAAAGTATTGAAAAATGTTTAGTCATGCTTAATAATTAGATTTGCAAAAATGCTATTTTGAACTGTGATGATACAAATCAAATGAATCACTTTATAGGACTGGTTATGTCCTTGTTGGTTGGCAGTGTTCCTAGCTAGTTCATTGTCATCCACGGGGATGGGTTTTCCCATTTGGTTGGCCAACTGTTTGGGTTAGAGTCCCAACTTTCATCGCCACCGGGAAAGGGATGTGAAAACCGGGTAGTTACCAGTGTACTTGGGTTAGAGTCCCAATGCATGGTTTCTAACGGAAAAATATTAGAGATCGTTCGTTGTCAGGCCTGCTGTGATCAAGACTTTGCAACTAGCCACATACTACGGGAAGCCTCTGACTCCGGTGGCTCTACTGCAGGAACCGACAACCACACACTGGGAGTGGAGAGATGGCGAGAGTAGCGTCTACCCTCGTGGCCGTCGTGCCTGGAGACGAGAGGAGTACTCTGCTCTTGGGTGGCGCAGGACCGATTCTAGGGTATGAAAAGCCGTGGTAGGCGGGGTTGGCGTATGCAAGCTTAAGTGCTACATACGCAGTGTGGATAGGGATCCTCAACTGGGTATTAATCGATTCGAATCGTCGCTGCTCCTCGGTTATGGAGACTTGATCCTCACACCTACAATGAATAGTGGTTCGGAATTATGATATTTTTCAATGGATAAAGCAAATGAAAGAATGTTAATATATGAGAAAGAACTTGGAGATATGGTTAATGATTAATAGTATTATTGAAATAAATTGTTGAGATAGGAATAGTAATGCTTTTCCGCAAAACTCTTGAACTCTTGCTAAAGCCTTACCTTGACTCCCCCTCAGCCTACGTTCCTGAGTCTAATTTTACACTCTTAGTTGGGTAAGTCTTGCGGAGTACCCCATGTACTCAGGGTTTGTTAACCCCGTTGCAGGAGGGCAGCAGGAGCCTGAAGTCTGTCTCGCTCCGTGCTGCGTCACTATCGTCCAGGAGAGTGAAGAAGAATAAGGTTGAACCCATGGGCAGGGTTCGTGTAATACTTATCTATCTGTTGTACTGTTGTTCTATCGCTACTGCTACCCTTCTAAAATATGGTCTGTAATAACTGCACCTAATTTCCATTCGAACACTAGTTTGTAATATTAAGTACTATTTACTCTTCTGCACTTTTACTCTGATGTATCTTGTTATGAAATGTTGTAACCCTGTAATGGCTTCGCAATGGGATCATGTCGGAGATAATGGGTGCTTATGTAGCCCGGCAGAGCCCACCTAGGTCATCTGGAACACGGGCCCGGCTGTCAGATGTCATTAGTGGCGATGACAGGTGCCTGTGGGCCACGTGATTTAGGCGGTTCTGTTACAAATGGACAAGTGTCCGAATACATAAAACAATGGGCACTCAGATGCCCGCCTGAAAAAAGAAGGAAAAGAGAGAGCTAGCTCATGTTGTCCTGCAACATAAGGCTTAAGTTTCAAAAAGAGAGATTTGTCTACAAGGAGTAAAAGTAGAGTTAGGTTAGCCACCAAATATTCCTCACACATGCACATCTTGATCTTAGAGTATGACATCTCCCTCCTTGGTTCCAGGGCTTGACTTTACAACATACGCAAGGTAAGTATGCTATATATTTTCTTACCCAAAACTCCAGATAAGCTTTGTAGAAGAATGCCTTGGTGAGGAATCATACATCATTGAGTGACCGAGAGTACCATTCGAGGAGTATAAAATGATCTATGTCTTTTCTTGTGAAAACTTCTAAAAACTCCAAATTACCGTGATGGGAACTCGGAAAGATGTCTTCGCTTCGAGAGCTGTTCCACTTTTCAACCACTCAAGGAGATATATTAGCCACTCCACATACCCCGTAGGTACAAGGAATATTTTGGAATAATATATATGCTGGTCCTACGTCTTGAATAGCTATGTTTATATTTATCATAACCTTTACTCAGGACGAGCAATGAGCAAGTGTGGGGCAACTTATTGATGGTCGTTAAGCTCTAAATATAACCATCAACTATTGCATAAAAAGACCTAAAATAAATTATAAACAACAGTTGCAGGGTTTAAGACTAACGAGTTCCACGAGTTTTGCTGTTCTCCTCTATTTTGCAGGATATTTAAAATTACACCGAATAAAAGTATCTCAAAAGGTGAATTGAAGCACACCATTGCAAATGTCTCATCGCGCTGATCGAAACGGATATATCACTTGCTATATTTGGACTCTGGAAGCGAAAGATATAAATTAGAGAAGAAATCACGTGGTCCCTACATGCATAGTGCCATGCAAGCCAACGGGCTA
Organism: Eremochloa ophiuroides; assembly: GCA_038502445.1. Classification (NCBI taxonomy): domain Eukaryota; kingdom Viridiplantae; phylum Streptophyta; class Magnoliopsida; order Poales; family Poaceae; genus Eremochloa; species Eremochloa ophiuroides. The sequence goes on along the minus strand of JAHLJS010000005.1, from coordinate 38,599,411 downwards.
TCGACACGTGGCGCAGCAGGATCCTCATGTGCATGCGCTGCCCCTTGCGGAGGGAGAAGGCGACCCGCTCTGACTAATCCAAAGGCGACACGTGCCGGGGCGGCATGTGCGCACGCGCGCTCGCGTAGTCGCGCGGGAGCAGGAGGCTCGGCTTTTCGCCCAGGGAGGACATGTGTTGACACAGAAGTGGAGCGGAGGCGGCCTGGCGTGGTTCAGCTGTGCAGGATTCAAGTGGGCTGCTCAAGCCGGCCGGCCCAGTCGCCCGGAATACTCCAGAATTCTCTAGAACAGCTGCAAACGCATGGTTGCACCGGTTTAACTCCGGTTCGAGGCCTTTTAGGCCGTTCTTGACCGGTTTTCTGCGCAAGTCGATTGGGAGATTAATTGGTGACCAAGTAACATCCTCCACCGTCCATACAAGGTCGGTTTGATCCGATGGTGGGCATCAAACGGAGGCGTGGATCGATGACGTGGCAGTTTCTTGCCCTCTGCTCCACCTGGGCTATATAAGGACACCCCAGGCCCCTTCTTGGAGGCATTCTACACCCTGGAGCTTCATATTCTCTATATAAATTAGGGCTAGTAGGGTCCCTCTAGTTGATCTAGATCATCTACTTCTATTTCTAATTCTAGTTCATCTAGTTGTAATTAGAAAATAGGGAGAGAGGAGAGGAGAGAGACCTGAGGAGGAGCCGGCCTGTCGGATCTTCCTCAACTTTGTACCTCTATGGAGACAATTCTTGATCTATTCATCTTCAGGTTCTTCAGTCGGTAATTCTAAGTTTTCTATTTAATTCAATTTAGTTATTTCTTTACTTTGCTTATGGGATCTCCACTCGTATTGAGTGCTCTAGTTAATGTACATGATTGGAGTAGTATTTATTGGTGTAGACATGGTGTCTAGGCTAGTGTTTACCTGAGTTTGCGCCCAATTCTTACGGTTAGTTGTGGTAGCCCCAGAGGTGATAGCTCTGTCGGGCTTCGTATTCCATCATGTCGGAGTTGGTGTTTCGTAGAGCTTTTTGGCGGCCTTACCCAGCTACTTCTTTCTCATCTTTTCGAGAGTTGGAAAGGTGTTGTTGCTCCAAAGTAGGTTTAGTATAGTAGGTCTGATCCTTTTTCATCTAGTTGACTTTAGATAACCCCTCTCGACCCACCAAAAATATATATATATCACCTATCCTTGGACGTTCTTGATTTATTTCTAGTTCACTTCGCGTTCCCCATGGAAAATCGATACCTTGGAATACTCTTAGGTTAAAGCTACAGCGGTATCCGTGCGCTTGCGGATTAATCTGTGTGCATTAATAATTACCAACAATAGGGTAGAAAGAGAAGGTTCCAAATGGTAGTTCCGATAATTGTATGAGATACCAAAGATTTGTTTACTGTAAGCGTGCAAAGTCTATACTCGCCCGGGGTAAGACTCTTTAGGCCCCATATACCTACAAGCTCTACGCTGATAAAACCAGGCCGAACGTGGTGGAATCCAGAGGATTCTAGGGCTATCACCACCTAGAACCTACCACTACTATCCGTCGACCAAGCCGCACTCACGGATAAGATATAGCCTAAGCACCGCGCTTAATCTATAAACTTACTACTCTAACTCAGATCCAAGAACTAGAGCACTCTAACCAAGCAGTGAGACAAGCAAACAAATACTTAAAGTATAACAATAATTAAATAACAAAGGGGGATTTGATTACCATAAAGAAGCGCAGAGGTATACCATAGAACAGGTTGCTGACAAGCCCGGCTCCTCCTCGGACTCCTCCTCTTCTCTTCAGAGAAGTGACTCTCTCACTCTCTAATGTTTAGTAGTACTACATATTCTACTTGAGACAATCTTTTGTATCTAAGTATCTATCTCACTTAAGCTTCATAGTCTGCCTTACAAGTGAACAAGTGACCCCTATTTATAGTGTTTAGGGACCCCTAGGGTACTTGTAGGGGGTTTGGAGTCGGTTTGGAGCAAGTGAGGCGGCGGGCGCCCGGTGGGTAGGGCGGCCGCCCTACGATCCACCGCCGTTCGCATTCGACGACCCTCCATCGCGTTCCCAAGTTGGTTTGGAGTCGGTTGGTATGTCGGTTTCCAGTTGGAGAGGTGGTTTGTGGTCCATATAGGATGACATGTGGGCTTATGAATCCTTGGCACATCTTTTGATCTCCCTTGGATGAAAACCGACACCAAATGGACGGCTACAAGTGATTGGGTGACTCTCCTCCAGATTGTGGTCGTGGCAGGCCAACCGGACACGGCGGGCGCCCTGCTCAGAGGGCTTTCGGATCCGAGTGAACTATTTCTAAGCCATTGACGTTGAATCAACGTGCCACAACTTGTTTCGGAGGATGTGGCACAGATCCATGACGTGGCGGAGTGCACATGGCACCAAGTGGGGGGACGGGTGCCGTGTCCAACAGGGCGTCGAGTGCCCTGTGATTTGGCCCCTACATGGCTCCCATCACTTGTAATGCTCGCATATGCCTTGGTTTGCTTCATTTTCACCTGTTTTGCACCTGCACCCATAATTCTCCAAGTACAAGTGGAACCAAGTAAAATTCAAACATAATATGCTTTTTTTCCATGGGTTTTGTCACTTTTATCTTGTTATGCTAATGGTATTTTGAGGTGTTTGCAGCCGTCAACAAACTCCCCCACACTAAACTCTTGCTCATCTCGAGCAATTTGCTTAGTGCAGACTCATGCTTTTCTTCTAAACTTGATCAAGTATAAACATTGTTCTACAATCTCATACCTAGACTTATGATCTTTCCGGTGGCTAAAATCATACCTTAGGTTGTTGAGAAGTGGAATGGCTATGAATAGGTGAGTCTTTTCTTACCTTGGAGCTTTTTAGATTTTTCGAAGAAAATTATGATTCATTATCTCCTCATATGAGACTCTCAGTCACTCATAGTATATGTTTCTTTCTGGTTTTCATGAGAGTACTCACATCTATCTTAAGGCCTTTGTGGAGCTCAAGGTGAGTGGAGTAAAATGAGCATCTTGGATTTACTTATTTTGCTAGGCCAAACAAAAGATCCTAGGGTGGTAAGTCATGCTCTCTAACCAAGATAGGTAGTGGTGTATGTAAAATATGCTTTCACTCTTTGATCCATCCCTCTTTCAATTCCCAGGAGATCATGGCTTTTTTTCATCAGAGCACTTGCTCTCTTTTTTTTTCATCAGAGCACTTGCTCCTTTTTTCATCAAAGCACTTGCTCCTTTTTTCATCAAAGCACTTGCTCTTCTTTTTTTTTTAGCCATGTCCCTGAGAATGAAGTTTCATGGGATTTTTCTATCAAGCACAGGGGAATGGTGGAATCATGAAGTGGAAGAATACTTCTTATGTGGAAGTTCTCTTAGTGGTGTATGGAATGGAATCTTGGTTTTTGAGGTATGACAAAACTCTGTACTTAGATCATTAGGCTTGGCAAAACTCAAAGTATAATCAAAGGAGCTATATGGTTGTTTTCCCTACTCTACTCTTTTTGGCCTTGGTAGGTATTTTAACACATATGAGGAGTAATGAATTCATTCATTTTTTTCGACAAATATTCTCCAAGGTAAAGAATAGACCACACCAGTCGTTACTATTTCACACTAATCAACAACTTAGGGAGATCATACTAAATAAAACTAGATCATAAGACATAGGCATTTGACAAGAACAAACTTTATACAAGTCATGTTTTGATGTATGGCATGGTGTTTAGGATTAATTTTAATTGTAATGTGACAAGTATGTTTTTAATATTTAAAAAGCATTTATGGATGAAATAACTCGAAATAAGCTGACAAAAATATTTGTGAAGGAGTCATACCTGTGTTCTATGTGAAGTTGAACCTGTTGGGCACCAGAGGCCGAGCGGCCGCCCTGTTGAAGGGGGCGCCCGCCCTACTACTCGTGCCAAAACGCATCGCGAGGCGTCCTTTAGTCACGTTACAACCTTTTTAGGCTGCTTTGGCACTTGTTTTGCAGGTTAATTGGTGATGGTGTTTTCCCCCACACTTTCTCTTTTGGTATTCCTAATCTTTATTCATGGAAGGAAAAATGTAAAATGATAAAGATCCTACTGGTGGGAAAACACTAGCGGACCGACAAACAAATGGAGTAAATAATCATAGGTGCTTTTTATTCATTTCGAGCTATTACAAGAACTGATTGAACTCAAATAAAATTGAACTAAAGAGAACAAACTAAAAATAAATAAAATAATCAAATCAAATGCAAATACCTATGAGATCCTAATCTAATTCTATGGGGCTTCATAGAGGTCCTCGTGCCCCATTGCCTTGTAGAGACGTTTGATCTTGGAGGTGCACGCTTTGCGCAGCGTGGTGAACTTATCCTCCAAATCAAAGCGCCACATCTTGAACTCGGCCACCTTGTCTTCTAGGGCCGTATTCTCGGCCTTCATTTTTTCTCACTTGGGCCATGAGGCCCTCCATGGTGGCATCATCCCCTCCACTATGCTCTATCTCTCCTGAAACACTGATTGGTGGTGGGGTGCCATGGCGGTGAATGGAAGGAGCGGACAGCGACCCCTCCTGTGTCTTGGAGTCACTAGAATCAGGAAGGCGATGCAACACCTTCTCATAGTGACCATCCGGCATGCGACAACCCTAGACGGCAAACTTCTGCCGTTTCAGATTAGGGGTTGTGCTGCGGGTGGTGCTATTCGCCAAGGAATCGGAGTTGGAAATCGACACCATCGCCTTCTCTGGAGGAGTTGGCGTGGGGAGATCCTTCTCCGCGGGATAGGTCAAAGCCTTCTGTTGACGGTGGATAACGTCAACTTTTATTAGAACTTTAGACACCAAAGGATACATGAATACACACTAGTCTAGGGTTTTAACTGACAGTTTCCATGAGTTTTGCATGTTCTGTATTTTCCAGGGGCTATTCCAGAAAAGCATAAAAGAAGGGTTAAAGAGCATGATTACCACATAACTTAACTGCCAAGGAAACATCATCATGAGAACACTAGAAGCATATGGAACACACCCGAAGCACCGGGGCCCGAGACCCACCTGGGTGGGGCCGGCCGGCGCCAGGATGGGGCCGGCCGGCGCCCCCCAACTAGGGTTTCGGCCCAGCTTCTGGAGTCTTCTTCCGCCGCCTTTGTGGAGTCATCTCTGCCCTTGTTTCAAGTCAGTTTGATCCTACGGCGCACGTGCATCCCACCGGGCTATAAATAAAGGGGCAGACCCCCCCGGAGGCATCAACCCATCATTCATTCAAGGCATCAAGTCCTTAAGCCATCAAGAGCCTCCTAGTTCATCAAGAGCCTCCTAGTTCATAGTTCTAGCCAAGTTAGATTAGAGAGTAGAGGAGTTCTAGTTCTTCGGCGGATCTGGAGCCCCGGCGTCTGTCTGGAGCACGGAGTTCGGTATAATTCTAGTTCTTTCTCTATTATTGTATTCTTCATTATGATTAGGGAAACATTGTTCTTAATAGTTCATATGTTCTTGATTACAATAGTCTTTGTCTACTTTGATTATATGTCTAGTATAGTTGGTTTGATCTTATTGAATTCATGTAATTGCTCGTATAGCGTTTATTCATGCAGACGATGGATAGATGATGAACAATATGTAGACGTGGTGTCTAGGTATTTTGTTTATCTGCAAGTGCACCCTGATGTGCCGGGTCGTGTGGTAGATCGCGTAGGTGATAGCTGCGTTAAGTCCTCTGTAGTCCACCCCCCGTACGTAGGCCAGCAGGCACAGTCGCGAAGTTGGATGATGACTCTGTTTCACATCCTTCCTAGATGATGCCCTGTACATGTGATCATGATATAGGATTTGTCTAACAATGATTGCTAGATGTAATTGCACAAATTAGAGTTATTTATTGATGTAGTTATAGAATTACCTTTGATATTAATTCCTTAGTTTATCCATTGGCTAGATATTACTATGACTAGAGAAGTGCTCTGATGATTAACTTTTATTTATGATGCTTGATCATACTTATCACCTTTATCTTTATTTACCTTGTGACCTCTACCTGTTATGAGTAGAGTAAATGACATCGGTAATGTCACTTATCCATTGTATACCATCACTATCAATATAATAGATTAAAGTTTATCTTAGTCCTTCCAAGTGGTATAAATATAAATCGACAACCTGGTAGAACTCCCTAGGTAAAATGCTACAATGGTATAATTATCTGTCCGCTTGCAGAATTGATCTTAGTTTATATTATATTTCTGCCTAGTCACATAGATTAATATATGAAACCTTTATTTATTCTTAGCATTATTAATTAGGGATGACAACCTAGTTCTTGCGTAAGAATGTTGGTAATAGAAAAGTGGCTAGTTGCAAATGACAAGTTAATTAATTACCATTCATCTTCTAATCTCACCTCTCACATTAAAAGTTATATAGTTATATTTGGCGACGTTAGTAGATGTCAACAAGCATTTTTGGCGCCGTTGCCAAGGAAGGCACATTAAACTTAGAAAATATTGATAGCATATGTATACATAATGGATAAGATTATATTACCGATTGATCTCTAACTCAAACAGGCACACCCTTGTTTTTATCATTTGCTTATCTTATGCAGGGTGATGAATGAATGTTTTTCTCTTACAAATAATTTCACTGACGATCCAGAGAAACTCCTGAGAAGAAAGAAGCGAGGGATAATTTCAAGCTACCATCAAAAACACCCATTGCTACTCAAGCTTATTCATCAAAGGAGCCAGCTCCAATATTGGAAGTAGAACACTTAGGAGAAGATTTATCTCCTGTGTTTGAAGACATGGCTGAGAAGACGCTGTGCGAGTTCTCTGCCCCAACAACAGAAAACATCCGGACTGGACCAGCAATCAACACGGGGGAGAATGGATTCAAGCTCAAGCCTGCTCTTATCACCATGGTTCAAGCCAGCCAGTTTTGTGGAAAACCTCATGAAGATGCAAGTGCACACTTACAACACTTTTTAGAGATTTGCAGCACCTTCACAATTAGAGGAGTACCAAGAGATGCTATTTTACTCCATCTTTCCCATTTTCACTTTTGGAGAAAGCTAAGCAGTGGTTCTACGCCAACAAAGACAAGAACACTACATGGGACCGATGCTCAACTGCTTTCCTGGCAAAGTTCTTTCCTACAGGCAAGACAAATGCTCTGCGTGGGAAAATCTCAAGTTTTCAATAGCAACAAGATGAATTATTCACTGAAGCATGGGAGAGATTTCAAGATTACATTGAAGACTGTCCTCATCATGGGATAGAGGATTGGCTAATATTGCAGACCTTCTACCACGGGCTTATCTCAAGCACCCGTGAGTCCATAGATGCTGTAGCTGGAGGAGCTTTCCTGTCACTTAAGCTTCCAGAAGCTCAAGCACTTGTTGAGAAGATGGCCTCAAATTCAAGCTGTAATGAAGAACGTACTCAACCTCACAAGAGAGGAGGAGGCATCCATCATCTGGAGGAGACTGACATGGTCACTGCCAAACTAGACCTCATCATGAAGAAGCTAGACATAGAGAAGAAGGAAGTCGTGCATATCAATGATTCTCGCATGACCTTTGAAGAATGTGGAGATTACGGGCATTTAGCTGTCAACTGCCCTATGTTGCAAGAGGATGTGAACTTCATCAACAGCAACACCTACTATCGTCCTCAGCAAAATTGAGGATGGAACCAGCCAAACCAAGGATCGAATCAGCAACCTCGACAACGTAATTACCAAGGTAACAACCAAGGTAATAATTACAATAATTACAATCTTCCGCCTTTAAGAGATTTAGTTGCTGGTCAATCTAAATTGTTAGATCAAATGTCTAGAAAGGTAGCCTCGAATGATAAAGCTTTAGAAAACATAAATACCAAAATGGATACGTTTGCTTCTGCGATAAAGAATCAGCACAGCTTTAATAAAATGTTAGAATCACAATTAGCTCAGCTTGCTACTGCTGTCCCTCCATTTGAGAAAGGAAAAATTCCGAGCCAGCCGGAGGATTTAGAAACTGCTAACCTTGTTGATATTCACAATGCAACATAAAACCAAATTGAGCCTGCAGATACACAGTGGATAGATCACTCACTACCTGAAAAGATGGGAGACCCTGGAAGACCTGTGATTCCTATCTCCATAGGATGTCACAGCTTTCCAGAGGCTATCTGCGATTTCGGCGCAAGTGTCAACATAATGCCCAAGGTAATCTATGAGAAAATTCTAGGTGATCCTTTGTTGTACACAGATATGCGTTTGCAGTTTGCAGATCAATCCATTTGCTACCCCGAGGGAGTACTAGAAGAAGCTGTTATCAGAGTGGGGCAATCATATGTCCCAATTGACTTTGTGATCATGGATACTGGAGGAGATGAGAAGGCACCCATTATCTTGGGACGACCATTCTTTTGCACAACCAAAGCCATCATCTATGCGGGACACGCCAAGATTGTCCTCTCCATCAAAGACAAGAAGGAGAGATTCTCGTTCAAGAACCGCATCCTCAAGAATCCAGCAGTCCCGAAGCAATTCCATCAACAAGAAGAGCAACAACAACAACCAACACCCAAGAAGAAGAACAATAGGAGATGGAGGAAGAACAAGCCCCTGCATGTACCTGAAGAAATTGCTCAACTAATCACTACTATTAACACAGAAAATGATCATATGCTCCCAAAACCATTCCCAACAAAGGAAGGTGACCCTGGTGTACCAATCATCGAATGCACAATCAGAGACATCGCTTTTCCCGACACCATCTGTGACACTGGATCAGGCATCAACGTAATGTCCAAAAAGGTATATGATGAATTATTTGATGATTTACCATTATACCCAACACATATTCAGTTGCAGATGGTAGACCAATCACTTAGATTCCCTGAAAGCGTAGTCAAGGACGTCATGGTAAGAATTCAAAATAAATATATACCCGCAGATTTTCTAGTTCTTGACAAGCAGGGAGACGGTGAATTGCCTATTCTTTTGGGAAGACCGTTCCTCTACACCGCCAATGCTATCATCTACATCGGATCAGGAAGCAACGCAACCGAAGGAAACGCCAAGCCCGCCGTCAAGCTGCCCAGCTTCACTGTGGATGGGAGGAGTTCCCTGGTACAATTGTGAAGTATGAAGACTGCTACAAGGAGCAAGAAGAAGCCATACAAGCACCACGCTAGAGTGAGTGGGAAGCGGAAGCTGAAAGGATGGACCAGATTGCTAAGGCAGAGAAAGAAGAGATCCAGGCACAAGTAGAAGAATGGATAAAGAGAGATGAAGAATCAAGAGAAGCATACAAGGAAGAGCTGGAGCCAGAAAAGAGAGAAGCAGAAGAAACACAAAGGAGATGGAAGGAGAAAGAAGAAGCACCTACTACACCACCGCAAAGTGGGGAATTGACTGAGGTAACCTCAGACAATGAACCTACCGAGTAAGTACTCTCCTCTATCTAAGTCCTGTCGGTAGACTTTAAATTCCGTACCCTAGCCATAAGGTTAGAATGGTAGTTATCTAATTAATTTAGCATTCATTAATAATTTTGCTTAGCATATTCTTTAGTACAATCATTTTTGCATATTAAAAATAAAACAACAAAAAAATTTACTACTTTATTTACTACATCATAAATATTAAAGCCCCATGTGAATGAATCTATGGTAACCCTGTAGGCATATTTACTGTGGTGGCATAAAAATAAAAATAAAAATAATGATCTATATTTACTTTGTTGCATTATGAAAATCCTAAGCAGAAATAAATATTCCCTGTGGTGGCATAATATATATATATATATATATATATATATATATATATATATATAGCATGCATATTTTTTAGATTGCTACATAAGAAACTTAGAAAACCCCAAAAAGAGAATCCTGTTCCTACTAAAATCTATTAATTAAAATCAACCCAAAGAATAATCAAAGTGCTCATTGGCTGACCGCTAACCCCTTGATAAATCGAGCCTCGAGTTTTGGTTTTCTTGTTGGAGTATAACTATGCAGGAATAATATTATGACTAAGGAGAGAGTCTATTAGTGGCACTCATCAGGGCTGCTGCTAACCAACTCGCTCTGAAGATCATTCAAGCACCAAGTATTGCAGACATCAAGCTTGGGGGAGGAGCATCCCCTAGTTACCAGGTAACTATACCTATGCGATTATCGAGTTTATTTTATAAAATCATAAAACCCCAAAATATGTGGGCACATGAAGGTCCACACTTTTTAGAAAAATGCCAAAAATATGTGGGTACATGAAGGTCCACTTAGGAAGCTTCTGCTGGAAATATAAAATCAATCACTTACCATGGAGTGGTATTAAACCTAACCCCTCTCCATAAGATTCGGTATTTTTATTGGCAATTGAGTTTCATAGGAAAATACAAGATCAAGGAGCTAGTCAACCCGACATCTCTACACTGTCAATACACCTGCTTCCAGAAGGATCACTCAGACCCTGTCAAACGTCAAGCTTGGGGGAGGGCACCCTCCAATTAAAATCCAGCTAAGTACAAGTTTCCTATCTTATCATTATTATTATATCACATTTTCGTGTGAGTTTGCTAGTAAGATAAAATTTGAAAACCAAATAAATGTCTATCTATATATTAGAGTTTGTTTAGAGTCGGTCTAGGCTAGAGTTAATAAAAAAATGATGAACATTAAAATTTTTGTCTTGGAGATGATCAATAGTTGCTCTGTCACAATACTTTTCAAATACCTAGTTGTCCAACTTAAATTCTTCTAAGTTTTAGATATTGCTGTTTTAACTTAAGAATTTACTCTGAACCTAAAACTTGTGGAGGCATATGTTTGAGCTAAGTCTAGGTGATTGATTGATATGATTCATGAAAGTTGAGCTGCTATTTATCTTATTCCTAGCATTACTAAATTCTAGAGATTTATTTGTGAAAACTTAAAATCTACATGATGAGCTCTTGTATGACAAAGTATGAATTCCTACCAAAGCCATATATGATACATCTAGATAGGAAAAATTTTGCACATTCATGCTGCTTGCTTTACATTGAGTTTAGTCAACCTTTGTTGTATACCATATGAGAGTCTTGTCATGCTTTTAAAACCAAGATCACGTACACACTTCAGCACATATGCATTATTCCTACCCTAGGAGTAATCGCAACCATTTCCACTTTCATCAATATTCATCATGAAAATGTTCTCTTCTGCACTGGGAGTGAACACCAAAGATATATGAACCCCGTAGGACAGCCTTGATATAATTGCTCTAAGTTCTTATTATTATCTCTCCAGTTATTTATATTCAAAGGATACATGTGGCTATGCAAAAATATGAAAAGGGAGTAAAAGATGGACAAGTGTCCCAGCATTAAAACAATGGGTACTAGATGCCCGCCTCCCGAATGAAAAAAAAGAGAGAGAAAGAAAGAATAAAGATAGCCCATGTGTTCCTCCAAGTTACAAAGGAGAGTGAATCATTTTTAAGGAGCAAAAGTAGAATTAGGAATAGCCACTAAATACCACATATACACCTATCCACCATATTCCATACTCATGCACATCTTGGTTTGATTGTATGCCTCGATTCTCTGTGGATCCATTGTTTGACTTTACAACATATGAATTGCAAGTATGCTTAAACCTTGTTATTGCCACTCCTATAACCTCCACTATAAATCCTTAGTTATAGGAAGGCATAACATTAATGCCTTAAGTAAGATCCATAAATACCATATATACTGAGAGACTTGAAGGTGTCATACAATTTAAGCTCTGAGTTTTATTTTGAAAACTTGCAAAACTCTGGAATATTGGTACTGTGAAGAATTTGCTACATAGTGCAAGACTTGATTGTTCTTTCTTTCAATTACTCAAGACTGAGGCAAGGACTGTAAAGACCCATAGTTAAAGGTAAAATGGGTAAGTTTAAAAGTTAGAGCAGTTTTGTCTAATCCTCAGGAGAATCTATGTTTGTAGCATGTGTACTTTGGAAGTATGAAAACATTGAAGCAACTCCTGATCCAATTACATTAGTAATTAGGCTTAGTTCGTTTGCCAAGGGACTGGCAAACAGGTAAGCTTGGGGGAGTTGTTGACGGTGGATAACATCAACTTTTATTAGAACTTTAGACACCAAAGGATACATGAATACACACTAGTCTAGGGTTTTAACTAACAGTTTCGACGAGTTTTGCATGTTCTGTATTTTTCAGGGGCTATTCCAGAAAAGCATAAAAGAAGGGTTCAAGAGCATGATTACCACGTAACTTAATCGCTAAGGAAACATCATCACGAGAACACTAGAAGCATCTGGAAAACACCCGAAGCACCGGGGCTCGAGATCCACCAGGGTGGGGCCGGCCGGCGCCAGGGTGGGGCCAGTCGGCGCCCCCCCACTAGGGTTTCGGCCTAGTTTCTGGAGTTTTCTTTCGCCGCCTTTGTGGAGTCATCTCGGCCCTTGTTTCAAGTCGGTTTGATCCTACGGTGCACGTGCATCCCACCGGGCTATAAATAAAGGGGCAGACCCCCTGGAGGCATCAACCCATCATTCATTCAAGGCGTCAAGTCCTCAAGCCATCAAGAGCCTCCTAGTTCATCAAGAGGCTCCTAGTTCATAGTTCGAGCATAGTTAGATTAGAGAGTAGAGGAGTTCTAGTTCTTCGGCGGATCTGGAGCCCCGGCGTCTGACTGAAGCACGGAGTTCGGTATAATTCTAGTTCTTTCTCTATTATTTTATTCTTCATTATAATTAGGGAAACATTGTTCTTAATAGTTCAGATGTTCTTGATTACAATAGTCTTTGTCTACTTTGATTATATGTCTAGTATAGTTGGTTTGATCTTATTGAATTCATGTAATTGTGTTGACGGTCGTTAAGTACCAATTTTATACCGTCAACTAATGCCTAGGGAAGATCAATAATAGAAGCATAGGGGTTATTACTGACGAATTCCACTGGTGAATTGTGTATTTTCTAGGGATTATTCCAGAAAGGCTTAAAAGAAGGATTAAAGAGCATAATTACCACGAAACTTGATCGCGACGGAAACATACATCATCAGCAAGTTAGAAGGATTCAGAACACACCCGAAGCACCGGGGCCCGAGACCCACCTGGGTGGGGCCGGCCGGTGCCCTCCTCTAGGATTTCGGCCCACCTTCTGGAGTCTTCTTCCACTGCCTCTCTGGAGTCATCTGGGCCCTTTGTTCAAGTCGATTTGATCCCACGGCGCAAGTTCATCCCACCGGGCTATAAATAAAGGGGCAGACCCCCCTCCCAGAGCACCAATTCATTCCTCCTGCTTCATTCGTCTAGAGTAGACAGAACTTAGGGTTTCCTGAGATTAGAAATAGGGCTCTAGTTCTTCAAGTTCATAGTTTAGGCGTCTAGCAAGGTTCAAGTAGAGTTGGGCGCTACGCTCGGGATTCTAGATCCGTTCGTCTGAAGATCGGTAATATTATCTTGTATCTCATTAGGAATTTGCTTTATTTTAATATATTGCTACTTATTCAGTTCTTAGTTTATTCTAGTTGCATATTTGATATAGTTGTGATTGGTGATGATTATTGTCATATGATTGTAAAGCGCCTAATTCAGTACTCGAGTGAGTTAGGTGGTATGTATTATGTAGACGTGGTGTCTAGATATATTGTGTACCTACGGTGGCACCTAGACATGCCGGGTCATGTGGTAGTCCGCGTAGGTGACAGCTACATTGCTTCCTCTGTAGTCCACCCCCGTACGTAGTACAAGCAGAGTGCGATCGCGAAGGAGGTGACCCTTGTGTCTTAATATCCTCATTAGATGATGCTCCTTATGATGTTTTCTGAGTTGATTATGCTATAGATGAAGATGTGTAATGTGGCGTAGGCTGTAGACTTTGTATTTAGTAATTACATAGGTTTCCTTTACTTTAGCCAAATCTCGAGATTGTCTTACTACATTAGTGAGTCTGTATATTCTATCTCTGGAATACCATTTACCTCATTTACTCAGTTATCATTTACCATTTATCATTGACTTATTTATCGCTAAAGCACTAGAGTTATGGGTTATCATAGGTCTGCACATTTATCTTTTCAATTATTATAGTAGATTATTCTAATGAGTAGAATGCCACCTTTATCCTTTTGGCATAAAACAAATCAACGATACTTGGAATACTTACCGGGTGAAGTGCTACAATAGGAGAATTATCTGTGCGCTTGCGGATATATTCTATAGTATTATTTTTAGGAGGCAAGTGAAGATTATTTTACCTTTGGTTTTTGGCATCATGTTAGGGATGACAACTTCACGTGAAGTGATGTTACAAATACCAACAAGCATTTCTGGCGCCGTTGCCGGGGATGGCAATTGTATTCATTAGGATAATTTATTGAGATCGTTGATTTTATTCGCCAGGATATTTATTCTAGAATTTCATATAGGAGAGTTCTTCATAGATAATATTAATAAAAAACTATAGACATAAATACTTAGAGATAACCATAACTTTTTGCTTTAGCAGACTTACCCGTGTTTCGTTTATATTTGAATATCTTATATAGGGTAAGTGCAGGATTGGTTGTGTACTTTAACTCTTATCAATCAGGAACAAACATAGGAAGAAGGGTCTTACATTATTTTGTGAAACCATGGCTGAGAAGACTCTACGTGAATTCTCTGGCCCATGCACTGAGAATATTCGCGTTGGGCCAACTTTCAACATTGGAAATCAAGATTATGAGATCTAGCCAAGCCTCATCAAAATGGTCCAAGCTATCACATTTATTTGAAAGAAAGATGAAGATGCAAGTGTCCATCTGCAAAATTTCCTGGAGATTGGCAACACCATCAACATCAAAGGCATTCCTCAAGACGTCGTGCTACTTCGTTTGTTTCCGTTCTCATTGGAGGGAAAGGCGAAGCAGTGGTTTTATCAGAATAAAGATCGAGTCAAGACATGGGTAGAATGTTCAAAAAGCTTTCCTAGAAAAGGTTTTCCTAGTAAGCAAAACCAATGCTCTACGAGGAAAGATTTCAGAATTTTGTCAGCAGAAAAGTGAATCTATTTCAGAAGCCTAAGAACGTTTTCATGATTACATATCAGATTGTCGCCATCATGAAATGGAAAAGTGGTTGCTCATGCAAACATTTTATCATGGACTAACTCAAAGGTCACGTGAGAAATTAGATGCCACTGCTGAAGGATCATTTATGTCACTCACCCCTGAAAGAGCTGAAGATATTATGGCAAAGATAGCAGAAAATCAGAATTGAACAAACAACACTCAAACATGCCATAAGAGTGAAGAAGTTCCAGAGGAAGTGTGTGCACTATCAACCAAGATGGATGTACTGTTAAACTGGTTAGAGCAAAGAGCCAATCATAAAAGAGATCGTCAAGCTATTCAAGATGCATTCAATTCCCAGAATCAATATGAAGGATCTTTAGAAATTGAGTTTGCAAATCCCCCAGAAGATATTAGTACAGTCATCAAGTCTGCTTCTCAGAAGCAAGGATGGAATCAACCTTGGTCAACCAGTCAAGGTAAGTACCAAGGCAATTCTAATTTTTCAAATCATAGACAACCACCCTTGAGAGAATTAATATTAGAACAAGCTAGAATCAATGAAAGTATTTATAAGAAGCTTACTTTTAATGATAAAGTTTTAGAAGGAATTAATTCTAAATTGGATAATTTCTCTTCTACTGTTAAAGATCAAATATTATTTAATAAAAAGATAGAATTACAAATTTCACAATTATCTTCTACCTTGTTTACCATTGACCATGAGCAAATAAAAGGAATATCTACTAGAGGAGGTAAGTCTACACGTGATCCACCTTACCCAAAAGGGGCACGTAGACCATCACATTTAGTGGAGGTAGAAGAAGAGATCGAAAAGGACAACAGAGAAGAAGAAGTTATACCACCTTCACCACCAGTTGAACTACAAGATCAAGAATTAACTCAAGATTTTCATGACACAACCCTCCTACCGTTTCCACGCAGAAGAAGAAGAGCTAAAACGGATGATCAATTTGGTAAGTTTGTAGAAGTAATTCAGAAGTTATATGTTAATATCCCGTTGTTAGATGCCATGTAGGTACCTACATACGTGAAGTATCTTCGAACCATCCTCAACAACAAGAGACCATTACCTTCTACTGAAGTTGTCAAGCTAACGGAGGAGTGTAGTGAGGCAATTCTGAGTTCTTCTCCTACTAAGAAGAAGGATCCAGGGTGTCCCACTATTGATTGTTCAATAGGAGACCAGATGTTCGAGAATGCTTTATATGATCTTGGGGCAAGCGTTAGCGTCATGCCCAAGACCGTCTTTGACAAACTCAACTATTCTATGCTCACACCAACCACGATGTGTTTGCAATTAGCTGACCAATCGGTTCGCTATCCCGCAGGAATCGCAGAAAATATTCCGGTAAAAATACACACCTTTTTCATTCTTGTAGACTTTGTAGTACTTGACATGCAGGAAGAGAGGAAGATACCCCTCATCCTTGGGCGACCATTCCTAAACACTGCAAAAGCAACCATCAACGTCGGAGCTGGAGAGATCACATTCACCATCAATGGTCAAGAAGAGCAATTCGCATTCAAGCCAAGACTGGAGCAATGCCAAACATTGAAGTGTCATGAAGAACAAGATTCAACAACATCTCCGACACCAGAGATGAATCATGAAGAATAATTCAACTGGAGAAGTCCGGATCGGCGGACTCAAAAACCCCGAACCATCATTGGGAGGTAACTCGGTAGTTATCGGTAATCTAATTCTTGCATTTAAATTTGCATATTTACTTTCTCATAAATTGCATTATTAAAAAGAACTAAAAATAAGCATAGCATGATTAAAGCTTAAGCCCCATGTGATTATTACTAACGGAGTGTTAAACCCCCGTCAGTGAAATTTGCTGTGGTGGCAGAAAATTATAAAAAGACCATCATTAGAATTCTAATTTTTCATAGATTCATAAAAGTAATTTAGTTTTTCATTCTTGTGTCATTATACGGTATAAATACAAGAAACATTTGGGACCCACCATCATCACATCAAGTCACATCATGCATTATCATCAACCACTACCATCCAAACTCCACCATTCATCCATGTACTACTCTCCACTCATGCATTCATCAGAGAAAGGAACCAACTCACATGCATTTGGAAGAGCATCTAGGTGGTGTCGACATTTTTCAAAAGGAGAGAGCCAAATGACACAAGGTGGGGCCAGCTGGCCCCAAGGCCACGCCGGCTGGCGCCCCTCCTCCACTTCTCTACCTCTCCTCTCTCTCACTCATTCACACACTCAAACACACTCCAGAGAGCACGTAGCCAAGTTTTTTTGTAGCTCGTAACTTCAAACTTCCATAATCCTATCATTTAATTCAAGTTTAAGCCAAGAAAAGGGTAGAGAAGAAGATTAGCAAGAAGACCTACGTAACAGAACCTCCTAAGCTATATGGCCCACATGCACCTGTCGTTGTCCTAAAGACCTTCGACAGCCGTGCAGGTGACCCATACAACCTAAAAGGGTCTGCCGGGTTTACACGTAAACCCGTTTCCTCCGATCATGATCTTAATTGTGAAGAGATTACAGAGTACAACATTTCATACAAATTATACAACTCAGAGTACAAGAGTGGAAGACTTAAAATATTACATAAGATTACAAACTAGTGTTCTTAATTAAACATAAGTACAATTATTACAAAACCAAAATACGAGTAGTGGCAGTAGGTACGTAGCTTATACAACATATATTACATAACATCCCTACCTAAGGGATCAAATACTCATTCACTGTCACTATCCTCCTCCCTCCTTGAATATATCAAGATGTCATCTATGAACACAACTACAAACTTGTCCAACTCGTGCATGAACACAGAGTTCATCAGATACATGAAATGAGCAAGAGCATTGGTCAGACCGAAAGACATGACCAAGTACTCATATAACCCATAACGAGTAGTGAAAGCTGTCCTAGGAATATCTTCCGGACGAATCTTTATTTGGTGATACCCCGAGCGAAGGTCAATCTTATAAAACACCTTTGCTCCAGCCAGCTGATCAAAAAGAAGATCAATCCGAGGCAGAGGGTACTTGTTCTTGATAGTGACTTCATTCAATGGTCTATAATCAACACACAACCTTAGAGTCTTGTCCTTCTTCTTCACAAAGTGTCGGTGCTAGTTTTGGCGGGGCTAACACCGGCTAGTAAATACGTGTTTTGCGGTTGAGGCTACGGATGGTGTGCAAGAGGGAACACAGGGATTATACTGGTTCAGGCCAAGCAAGCCCTACGTCCAGTGGAGAGGAGAGTCGTGTTGCCTTGCACCGGGGTGCTTGTAGTAGGGGGTTACAAGCTAGGCGAGAGAGGGAAGAGCTCCCAGGTCTCTTGTGAGTGTCTAAGTGTTTACAGGTCATTTGCTGTGGGTGAGAACTTGGAACTTCTCCGTCCGTTCGTTTTTCTTCTGTCTTCTAATGCTGGTCTCTGCTCTCCCTTTTATAGCCGCAAGGGAGAGGCAAAGGCGGCTACGACGCTACCTATTAAAATAGTGAGGAGTTGCCGTTCCCCGTTTGACTAGCTGCTGCCTTTTCTCCGTGTCTCCGGGGTATGGGTATGGCTATCTTGGTTCACGAGTTCCAAGGTAGAAACTGTCGTCTGACTATGTCATGTCGTCAGCTCCCTAGGTCTTCTGGATATGGCCGTCGTGGTCCGCACGACTTTGGTGAGTTCACACCTGCCGGCTATCCTTCCGTACGATGTGACAAGAGGGAGAGTCACCTTGGGGCGTTGTTTCCCGAGGCTCGGGATCCTGAAGGCGTGCTCGTCCTTTCGTGTGGACGGCGCAGTGGGCGTCTTTCCCGAAACGGGGCGGCGCACCGTGGACCACACCGTGGAGGATGGTCGTAGTGGGCCCATCAAATCTGCTGCCAGGAAAATCCCGACAGGTGGTATGGCCATCGTGGTCTGCACGACTTTGGTGAGTTCACACCTGCCGGCTATCCTTCCGTACGATGCGACAAGAGGGTGAGTCACCTTGGGGCGTTGTTTCTCGAGGCTTGGGATCCTGAAGGCGTGCTCGTCCTTTCGTGTGGACGGCGCAGTGGGCGCCTTTCCCGAAACGGGGCAGCGCACCATAGACCATACCGTGGAGGACGGTCGTAGTGGGCCCATCAAATCTGCTGCCAGGGAAATCCCGACAGGTGGTATGGCCGTCAGGGGCGTGCGAAGCACAGTCGCGTCGAGAGTCTCGCCTGACGGGACAGTGCTTGTAAAGTGGTCAGAGAGATTTCTTGTGGTCCAAGATTGCTCCGCTGACATCACCCGTGCCTTGGATGCCGACTTTGGCGCCGTGGATGCCGCTCTCCCGAGTTCTCCCGAGGAGGCTTCGGGCGAGGCTCGGGCGAATTGGAGACTTGGGCGCCCAGGAGGCCGATCTCCCGAGCTCTCCCGAGGAGGCTCGGGCGAATCGGAGACTTGGGCAAAGAGGACGCCGCCTCCCGAGCTCTCCCGAGGAGGCTCGGGCGAATCAGAGACTTGGGCGCCCAGGACGCCGCCTCCCGAGCTCTCCCGAGGAGGGTCGGGCGAATCGGAGGTTTGGGCGCCGAGGACGCCGCTCTCCCGAGCTCTCCAGAGGAGGCTCGGGCGAATCGGAGACTTGGGCGCCCAGGAGGCCGCTCTCCCGAGCTCTCCAGAGGAGGCTCGGGCGAATCGGAGACTTGGGCGCCGAGGACGCCGCCTCCCGAGCTCTCCCGAGGAGGCTCGGGCGAATCGGAGACTTGGGCGCTGAGGACGCTGCTCTCCCGAGGAGGCTCGGGCGAATCGGAGACTTGGGCACCCAGGACGCCGCCTCCCGAGCTCTCCCGAGGAGGGTCGGGCGAATCGGAGGTTTGGGCGCCGAGGACGCCGCTCTCCCGAGCTCTCCCGAGGAGGCTCGGGCGAATCGGAGACTTGGGCGCCCAGGACGCCGCCTCCCGAGCTCTCCCGAGGAGGGTCGGGCGAATCGGAGGTTTGGGCGCCGAGGACGCCGCTCTCCCGAGCTCTCCAGAGGAGGCTCGTGCGAATCGGAGACTTGGGCGCCGAGGACGCCGCTCTCCCGAGCTCTCCCGAGGAGGCTCGGGCGAATCGGAGACTTGGGCGCCGACGACGCCGCTCTCCCGAGCTCTCCCGAGGAGGGTCGGGCGAATCGGAAACTTGGGCACCCAGGAGGACGCCCTCCCGAGCTCTCCAGAGGAGACTCGGGCGAGGCTCGGGCGAATCGGAGACTTGGGCGCCCAGGAGGCCGCCCTCCCGGGCTCTCCAGAGGAGGTTCGGGCGAATCGGAGGCTTGGGCGCCGAGGACGCCGCCTCCCGAGCTCTCCCGACGAGGCTCGGGCGAATCGGAGACTTGGGCGCCGAGGACCCCGCTCTCCCGAGCTCTCCAGAGGAGGCTCGGGCGAGGTTCGGGCGAATCGGAGACTTGGGCGCCCAGGAGGCCGCTCTCCCGGGCTCTCCAGAGGAGGGTCGGGCGAATCGGAGACTTGGGCGCCGAGGTGGCCGCTCTCCCGAGCTCTCCAGAGGAGGCTGTTATTAGTGGAATGATGTCGTGGGCCTCTGTAGACGCGGCCCTCGTGGGCTTCCACTGGCCTTACTTGGGCCAGGCCAAGTTGGGAAGGAGCGTTTTTGCATTGAAGTTGGGTACCCCTAACTTTGGTAACCGACAGTAGCCCCCGAGCCTGTGGCGGAGTGAAGGCACTCCTCCACAGGTTCACGCTGGTTCTTCCTATCAAAAAAGATAAAGTGTGGGTTGTTTTTTCCGGGGGGTGCGCGCGAGCGCACCCGCCGGGTGTAGCCCCCGAGGCTTTGGAGGGATGATATATCCCTTCAAAGGCTTAGAATCGTGTTCGTTAGTCCTCGGGTGTTTTTCGATTTATTTAGGTGCGTGGTTTCCTTGGAAGCGGAGCCCCCGAGCCTCCCACCGTGTGGGAGATCATTCGGTGGTCTTTCCAAGGTGCAGGGCAAGTTTCCGAGCCTCCGTTTTCGTATCGGAGATCGATCGGGTCCTTCCCTGTCTTTTTTAATTCGACCTTCACGCTCTTTTTTCGGGAAGAGGAAGGTTTGGTCCTGCTCGACTTCCCCGCTGGGGCACGAGTCGGCATTTCCGGTGAGCTACAAACGGGTTGGTCCAAGTGGAGGTCCGTGCCCTATTCGTTAAGGGTCAGCTAGTGGCCTGAGCACACTCCAATTATTTCCCGAGGGTCAGTTAGTGGATGTCGGGTCCCGTCGGTCCCGAGGGCATGATGCCTCCCACGGAGGGATTCCACGTAACCGACTTGCTACTGGGACTTGGACACAGCATGGGATGTCCCTTGTGACGTTCCGGGCGTCGGGATACTGGCCGTTTTCGTGACCCATCCACTTAGCTGTCCCTAACTCGATTTCCCTGGGGCAACTGTTCGAGCCTCGGAGGGCCAGTCTTCGATCCCCTGGGAACGTAACGGGCGCCCGAGCCCGGGGTTTCTTCGTTGAGAAAACGTAGGTGGAATCGAGGCGCGCGGTTGTAATGATTTGGCTCACCTTTTGAGGCGCGAAGCCTGACGGACGCGACGGTTCGGTTTAGTCGAGGCGGTTTGCGTGCGCGGTGATGGCGGGTCTCTTCCAAGCCGAGGTCGAGCTCCCTCCTCTGAACCTGCCGTGAAGAAGAAGCGGGCCATAGTGCCCTTGTAAAAAGTAACCTTTCGGGAGTGGTTTGAAAGGAAACAAACAATATGGCCCTTCGTGGCCTTAACATTTATGTAAATATTTGCTGAATGTTTGTTTCGCTTTGTTTCGTGCTTTTTTCCTTAGGCATTTTTTCTTGCCGATCCTGTGCCCGGGCCATCGAGCCTCGGGGGACGCTTTTCGGGTGTCGTAGCTTTAGTGGCATAGACGCAGCCGATGTACTAGGAGCTTTGGCAGAAAGAATCCTTTAGAAAAGAAGTTTAGGTGTTTCCTCCCGAGCTTCCTCCCTTGGCCGAGCGTAGATCTTATAGGTTTTCTTCTGAGTGCGGGTTAGCCTTCGAACACGGAGTGGCGAGGGAAGATGCTGTGGCCCTGGGGCATAAGCGGTCTCCGACTCGACCGGCTCTGTCTTCTGGGGCTTCCCTCATTCTTCGAATTCTATAAGTTCATGCTTGATTTTCGGAAGGAAGTGTGTTTTAGGGAGAAACGAATTCGACAAGTTTTGAAATTTTTGCGTTTCCAAAATTGTTTAATCTCAGGATAGTTCGGGGGTTTCCCCCGTCCTAGCCCCCGAGGGAGGGTCGGCCCTTCCGTAGGTTAGGCCGGGCCTCGCTTTTAATGCGCGGTGAAATAAAGGGTCATTTTACTCCCGAGTGTAGGCTCGGATTGAAAGTCTAAAAATCATTTAAAAAGAGCAGAAGTCGGGTCTTTTCATCGATTTCAAGATTTTCAAAATAGTACAATGCATGGAATCTTAAGGATAGAAGCGACGTAGCTGTTCGATGTTCCAAGCGTTGTTGTAGACCTCGCCGTTCTCGTTCGCGAGCTTGTATGTGCCGGGGCGTTGTACCTCGGCGATGATGAATGGTCCTTCCCACGGCGGAGTGAGCTTGTGGCGCCCTTTGTTGTCCTGCCTGAGCCGTAGCACCAGGTCGCCTACGTTGAAGGTTCGACCTCGGACGCGCCGAGCATGGTACTTGCGTAGGGATTGCAAGTATTTGGCCGAGTGCAGCAGGGCCACGTCCCGAGCTTCGTCGGCTTGGTCCAGCGCGTCTTCCCGAGAAGTTTGATTGCCTTGTTCATCGTAGGCTCGGACTCTCGGGGCGCCGTATTCCAGGTCCGTAGGGAGGACGGCCTCTGCACCGTATACCATGAAGAAGGGCGTGAAGCCCGTGGCTCGACTTGGCGTAGTCCTTAGACTCCATATCACTGCCGGAAGCTCCGTCAGCCACCTTTTGCCGAATTTATTCAATCGGTTGAATATCCTTGGCTTAAGGCCTTGGAGAACCATGCCATTGGCGCGTTCTACCTGGCCGTTCGTCCTCGGGTGGGCGACGGCTGCCCAGTCCACTCGTATGTGGTACTCATCGCAGAAAGCCAGAAATTTCTTTCCGGTGAACTGCGTGCCGTTGTCCGTGATAATGGAGTTCGGGATGCCAAACCGGTGGACGATGTCGGTGAAGAACAACACCGCTTGAGCCGAGCTGATTTGGGTGATCGGCCGAGCCTCGATCCACTTGGAGAACTTGTCGATGGCGACAAGCAAGTGGGTGAAGCCCCCGGGTGCCTTCTGGAGGGGCCCGACAAGGTCTAGTCCCCAAACAGCGAACGGCCAAGTGAGCGGGATCGTCTGGAGGGCTTGAGCCGGTAAGTGAGTCTGCCGAGCATAGTACTGGCACCCTTCACAGGAGTGTACCACCTCAGTAGCATCGGCCACGGCGGTTGGCCAGTAGAAGCCTTGTCGAAAGGCGTTACCGACCAAGGTTCTCGGCGCTGCGTGGTGACCGCAGGCTCCGGCGTGTATCTCTTCGAGCAGGCGTTTGCCCTGACTGAAGGGGATACAGCGCTGAAGCACGCCAGAGGGACTCCGCCGGTAGAGGCTACCATCGATCATGGCGAAAGACTTGGCTTTGCGAGCCAGTCGTCGTGCTCTGGTTTTGTCCGGGGGCAAAATGCCTCGGACTAGCCAGCTGACCAGCGGCTCGCGCCAGTCTGGTTCGTCGTCGTCCATCTCGGCTTCAATCTCCATTGCCTCGGCTTCGTCGCCGTCCTTACCCATGACCTCGGGTGACTCCCCTTTGTCGGAAGGGTTGGCAGCCCCCGAGGGATCGGCATTGATCGAGGGCTTGTGGAGGTCATTGGCGAATACGCCCGTCGGGACCGTGGCCCTTTCGGCTGCAATTTTTGCCAACTCATCGGCCTCCTCGTTGTACCGACGCGCAATGTGGTTGAGCTCGAGGCCGTCGAATTTTTCCTCGAGCAACCGCACCAGCTTGCAGTAGGCGGCCATTCTGGGGTTCTGGCACGTCGACTCCTTCATGACCTGATCCACGACGAGCTGGGAGTCGCCTCAGACCTCGAGGCGTCGGATCCCGAGCTCGATGGCGATGTGGAGACCGTTGACCAGAGCCTCATATTCGGCCACGTTGTTGGAAGCCGTGAAGTGTAGCCGTAGTAGGTACTTGAGCCGGACCCCGAGGGGTGAGATGAAGATGATGCCTGCGCCAGCACCAGTCTTCATCATCGACCCGTCGAAGTTCATGACCCAATATTCCTCTTGGGTCGGGAGTGGCGGTAGTTGTGTCTCGGTCCACTCTGCCACGAAGTCCGCAAGTACCTGGGACTTGATGGCTTTGCGTGGCGCGTAGGTGATGCCGTCACCCATGAGCTCGATGGCCCACTTGGCGATCCTCCCCGTTGTTTCCCGATTTTGGATCACCTCCCCGAGGGGGAAGGACGACACCACGGTCACGGGGTGGGATTCGAAGTAGAAGTAGTGCCGCAACTTGCGTCGGGCAAGGACGATCGCGTACACTAGCTTCTGGATCTGAGGGTAGCGTGTCTTGGTCTCTGACAAGACTTCACTGATGAAGTAGACCGGTCGCTGTACCGGTAAGGCGTGTCCTTCTTCTTGCCGCTCTACGACGATCGCTGCATTCACAACCTGGTTGGTAGCCGCAACATACAGTAAGAAATTTTCCTCCTTCGTAGGAGGCACAAGAACCGGCGCTTTTGAAAGTAGAGCCTTAAGCCTTTCGAGGGCTTCCTGGGCCTCGGTGGTCCAGGTAAAGCGCTCGTTTTTCTTAAGCAACCGATACAAGGGAAGGCCCTTTTCGCCGAGCCTTGAGATGAATCGACTCAAGGCCGCGAGACACCCCATGAGCTTCTGCACGCCCTTCGGGTTTCGGATCGGACCCATCTGTGTGATGGCCGATATCTTTTCCGGGTTGGCTTCGATGCCACGCTCGGAAACAATGAACCCGAGGAGCATGCCCCGAGGGACCCCGAAAACGCACTTCTCGGGGTTTAGCTTTATGTTTTTCTTTTTAAGGCAGTTGAATGCCTTTTCTAGGTCGGCTACTAAGTCACTCGCCTTCCTGGATTTTATCACTATATCGTCTACGTAAGCCTCAACGGTTCGCCCGATGAGGTCCCCAAAAACTTTGAGCATGCAACGCTGGTAAGTTGCGCCCGCGTTTTTGAGGCCAAATGGCATGGTTACGTAACAATATGTGCCGAAAGGAGTGATGAAAGAGGTCGCTAATTCGTCGGACCCTTTCATTCGGATCTGATGGTAACCGGAATAAGCATCAAGAAAGCAAAGCCGCTCACAGCTAGCAGTAGAATCTACTATTTGGTCAATGCGAGGTAATGGAAATGGATACTTAGGACAAGCTTTATTTAAACTAGTGTAATCGACGCACATTCTCCATTTTCCATTTTTCTTTTTAACCAAAACAGGATTTGCTAACCATTGTGGATGGAAGACCTCCTTGATGAATCCAGCCGCCAAAAGCTTCTGCACCTCCTCCCCGATGGCCCGGCGCTTCTCCTCGTCGAATCGGCGCAGGCGTTGTTTCACCGGCTTGGATCCGGCCTGGATGTCTAAGGAGTGCTCGGCGACCTCCCTCGGGATGCCTAGCATATCCGAGGGACTCCACGCAAACATGTCAGCGTGTTTGCGGAGGAAGTCGACGAGCACTGCCTCCTATTTTGGGTCGAGGGTGGCGCTGACCTTCAGCGCCCTGCCGTTGGGGGAGTTCAGGTCGAGGAGGACATCCTTCACCCCCTCAGCGGACTTAAAGGTGCCCGTGGCCTTCTTGGGGTCGGGGACCTCTTTTTCTAACCTGTCGAGGTCGGACATGAGGGCTTCTGACTCCACCAACGCGCCGGCGTACTCGCAGCACTCGACGTCGCACTGGTACGCGTGCTGGTAGGAGGCGCTGATGGTAATTACCCCTTTTGGCCATGGCATCTTGAGCTTGAGATAGGCGTAGTTCGAAACTGCCATGAACTTGGCGTAACATGGCCTCCCGAGGATGGCGTGGTAGGTGCCGTGGAAGCCTACCACTTCAAATGTCAGGGGCTCCTTCCTGAAGTTGTCAGGAGTCCCGAAGTAGACGGGCAGATCGATCTGCCCGAGGGGTTGCACGCTCTTTCCGGGCACTATCCCGTGGAATGGGGATGTCGTGGCCCGGAGGAGCGAGCGACTGATCCCCATTAAGTCGAGGGTCTCAGCGTAGAGAATGTTGAGGCCGCTGCCTCCGTCCATGAGGACTTTGGAGAGCCTCGTGTTGCCGACGACGGGGTCGACAACAAGTGGGTAGCGTCCCGGCGATGGGACGTAGTCCGGGTGGTCGTCCCGGCTGAAGGTGATAGCGTCGTGGGACCAGTCAAGGAAGCATGGTGTCGCTGGTCCGGCGGAGTAGACCTCCCTGCGCTCGCGCTTTCGCTGCCGCGGCGTAGGGGCGGTCCCGGGCCCCCCGAAGATCATGAGGCATTTGTCGATGGGCGGGAAGTCGTCGTCCTTCCCGCCCTCGTCCTCCTGATCCCTGGCGGGCTTCTTGCCGGCGTCGTCCTTGAACGGCTGCCGGCTGTAGTGCTTCTTGAGCATCACACACTGTGCGAGTGTGTGATGTACTGGACCCTGGTGATAAGGGCACGGCTTGCTGAGCTTGTCGTCGAAGCGGCCTCGAGGGGGTCGTTCCCTCTTAAGGTTCGGTGGCCGCCACGAGGGAGTCATCGCGGAGTGGGGCCTTTCCCTTCCCCTTCTTCTTCTTGTTGTTCGGTCCTCGGGAAGAGGTGCCCTCGGGGGCCTCCTCCTTCCGTTTGCCCTTGGGGTCGGAGAAGAGGGCTCCTACCGCCTCATCCCCTGAGGCGAAGCTGGTAGCGATCTTCATGAGTTCAGAGACACTGGTGGGTCTCCGGCGTCCGAGCTCATGAACGAGCTCTTTGCAGGAGGTTCCTGCGGCAAACGCTCCGATGACATCGGAGTCGGCGACCTGGGGCAGCTCGTTGTACTGTTTGGAGAAGCGCCGGATGTAGTCCCGGAGGGACTCGCCCGGTTTCTGCTTGCAGCTGCGGAGGTCCCAGGAGTTACCAGGGCGTACGTACGTGCCCTGGAAGTTTCCTACGAATATCTTGACCAGATCGCTCCAGTCGAAGATCTTTCGTGGGGGAAGGTGTTCCAGCCAAGCTCTTGGGGAATCGGCGAGGAACAGGGGGAGGTTGCGGATGATGATGAGGTCATCCTGCGCGCCGCCAAGTTGGCACGCAAGGCGGTAGTCCGCTAACCAGAGTTTGGGGTTAGTTTCCCCCGAGTACTTGGCTATGTTGGTTGGTTGTCGGAAACGGGACGGGAACTTGGCCCTTTGGATGGCCTCGCTGAAGACGCGTGGTCCCGAGGGCTTGGGTGAGGGTTCACGATCCTCATCCGAGTCGTAGCGCCCGCCCCGATGGACGCTGTAGCCGCGCGCGGCTCCGTCAGTCTTTCGCCGACCGCGGGCTTGTAGGATGGCTCGGACGTCGACGTCCTTGCCATGCCGTTGGTGGACTGGCGGAGCCCTTGGAGCCTCGGGTCGAACCGAGGCTTCGCGCTTGTGACGTGCTATGCCACCATGCTGGTGACTTTCGGCGCCATGGTGTCGCGACGCTGAACTTTCCGCCTGGAGGACGGCGGCATCCTCCAGGAGGTCTTTGAGCTGATTCCTGAGCTGTCGCGCCTCCTCGGAGGAGGGCTCAGGTATGCTTCGGAGTAGCATGGCTGCTTCCGCGAGCTTTCGGCTTGCTCGGGGGGCGACCCCTGGTGTCTTGGCCCTGTCGTCAGCGATGATTCGGGCCTGGACATCTCGGGCTCGACGCCGAGCTGCTCCTCCATCGGTTTGCCGCTCGCCAAGCTCCAGCGTAGCTCGCAGCTGGGTGAGGCGCAAGCGGTCCTCGTCCATCCGTGCCTCAAGCTCCCGGAGCTGCTCTAGCTCCGGGGTTTGAGGCGCGGAGCGAGAGGTTCCTGCCCCCTGACCCAGCGGCGGGGCTGACCGCGAGGGCTTCGGGGCCGCTGGAGGGGGCGTGACTTGTTCGTGCTGGGGATGCGACGGAGGGGGTATGTCGTCGTCACCCCCCGAGTGGACTTCCTCTACTCGCCCTTCATCAGGGTGCATCAAGTTGTAGCACTCCCGAGAGGGGTCGATGTAGGTCCTGTGTGAGCTGGAGATGACGCTCGGTGCGTTCTCCCCCGAGTCGTTGGTGTGGGCGGCGTTGTCCACATTTGCCCAGAATTCGTCATCATCGTCGCTGTAGCTGCGACGAGACGAGTTCTGGTCATCACGATTCCCCCCCTCCGAGTGTTGTCGAGGGGTGAGGGCGGCGGTGGTGTCTGTTTCCCCACCGCCGTGTGTCCCGGCACTTTCCCCAGGGGATGGCGGTGAGGATGCCACGTGGTCTCCCACGAGGCTGTCTTGGCGCTCGAGGCGCTGGACCGGAGTGTCCGACAGTTCGTGCAATAATGCATGAACTGCACGCACGTGGGCGTCCATGGCGGTCTGAAGCCCAAAGAAGGATGACGGCGCCGTTCCCCTCTGCCGGTGAGGGCAGAGAGAGAAATCGGCTGGCGTCGCGTTTCCGCCCTCGCCCGTCCTTCGGGCGGTAAGCGGATGCGTGACCGCTGGTGCCGGGGATTCCGGGACCACGGCCGGCGCGGTATTGGCTACCCCCGTTGGGGTTGCCTGGTGAGTCGCATCTCCCGCGGCGGGAGGCTGGTTGGCGCCACTGCGCCTCCTCCTCCTGATTCGCCGAGGGCGGCGTGCAACGTCTCCCCCGTCCTCCGAGGCGGGCGGAAGCGTGGCGGGGGTCCTTTCTCCGGCCGTCTGCGGGGCCAGAGTCGGGACGACAGCGACACGGGGCCCGGTCGGGCGCAGGTTCATCTCGAGCCCTTGGCCAGTGGCCACGAACTCGAGAGTCCCGAACCGGAGTATCGTGCCAGCGGGAAGCATGGTGGAGCTGGCTGCCATCCGAAACCTATGTCAACGCGCAAAAGGCCCCTACCTGGCGCGCCAACTGTCGGTGCTAGTTTTGGCGGGGCTAACACCGGCTAGTAAATACGTGTTTTGCGGTTGAGGCTACGGATGGTGTGCAAGAGGGAACACAGGGATTATACTGGTTCAGGCCAAGCAAGCCCTATGTCCAGTGGAGAGGAGAGTCGTGTTGCCTTGCACCGGGGTGCTTGTAGTAGGGGGTTACAAGCTAGGCGAGAGAGGGAAGAGCTCCCAGGTCTCTTGTGAGTGTCTAAGTGTTTACAGGTCGTTTGCTGTGGGTGAGAACTTGAAACTTCTCCGTCCGTTCGTTTTTCTTCTGTCTTCTAAAGCTGGTCTCTGCTCTCCCTTTTATAGCCGCAAGGGAGAGGCAAAGGCGGCTACGACGCTACCTATTAAAATAGTGAGGAGTTGCCGTTCCCCGTTTGACTAGCTGCTGCCTTTTCTCCGTGTCTCCGGGGTATGGGTATGGCTATCTTGGTTCGCGAGTTCCAAGGTAGAAACGGTCGTCTGACTATGTCATGTCGTCAGCTCCCTGGGTCTTCTGGATATGGCCGTCGTGGTCCGCACGACTTTGGTGAGTTCACACCTGCCGGCTATCCTTCCGTACGATGTGACAAGAGGGAGAGTCACCTTGGGGCGTTGTTTCCCGAGGCTCGGGATCTTGAAGGCGTGCTCGTCCTTTCGTGTGGACGGCGCAGTGGGCGTCTTTCCCGAAACGGGGCGGCGCACCGTGGACCACACCATGGAGGACGGTCGTAGTGGGCCCATCAAATCTGCTGCCAGGAAAATCCCGACAGGTGGTATGGCCATCGTGGTCCGCACGACTTTGGTGAGTTCACACCTGTCGGCTATCCTTCCGTACGATGCGACAAGAGGGTGAGTCACCTTGGGACGTTGTTTCCTGAGGCTCGGGATCCTGAAGGCGTGCTCGTCCTTTCGTGTGGACGGCGCAGTGGGCGCCTTTCCCGAAACGGGGCAGCGCACCGTAGACCATACCGTGGAGGACGGTCGTAGTGGGCCCATCAAATCTGCTGCCAGGGAAATCCCGACAGGTGGTATGGCCGTCAGGGGCGTGCGAAGCACAGTCGCGTCGAGAGTCTCGCCTGACGGGACAGTGCTTGTAAAGTGGTCAGAGAGATTTCTTGTGGTCCAAGATTGCTCCGCTGACATCACCCGTGCCTTGGATGCCGACTTTGGCGCCGTGGATGCCGCTCTCCCGAGTTCTCCCGAGGAGGCTTCGGGCGAGGCTCGGGCGAATCGGAGACTTGGGCGCCCAGGAGGCCGATCTCCCGAGCTCTCCCGAGGAGGCTCGGGCGAATCGGAGACTTGGGCGCCGAGGACGCCGCCTCCCGAGCTCTCCCGAGGAGGCTCGGGCGAATCGGAGACTTGGGCGCCCAGGACGCCGCCTCCCGAGCTCTCCCGAGGAGGGTCGGGCGAATCGGAGGTTTGGGCGCCGAGGACGCCGCTCTCCCGAGCTCTCCCGAGGAGGCTCGGGCGAATCGGAGACTTGGGCGCCCAGGACGCCGCCTCCCGAGCTCTCCCGAGGAGGGTCCGGCGAATCGGAGGTTTGGGCGCCGAGGACGCCACTCTCCCGAGCTCTCCAGAGGAGGCTCGGGCGAATCGGAGACTTGGGCGCCGAGGACGCCGCTCTCCCGAGCTCTCCCGAGGAGGCTCGGGCGAATCGGAGACTTGGGCGCCGAGGACGCCGCTCTCCCGAGCTCTCCCGAGGAGGGTCGGGCGAATCGGAAACTTGGGCACCCAGGACGACGCCCTCCCGAGCTCTCCAGAGGAGACTCGGGCGAGGCTCGGGCGAATCGGAGACTTTGGCGCCCAGGAGGCTGCCCTCCCGAGCTCTCCAGAGGAGGCTCGGGCGAATCGGAGGCTTGGGCGCCGAGGACGCCGCCTCCCGAGCTCTCCCGAGGAGGCTCGGGCGAATCGGAGACTTGGGCGCCGAGGACGCCGCTCTCCCGAGCTCTCCAGAGGAGGCTCGGGCGAGGCTCGGGCGAATCGGAGACTTGGGCGCCCAGGAGGCTGCTCTCCCGAGCTCTCCAGAGGAGGGTCGGGCGAATCGGAGACTTGGGCGCCGAGGTGGCCGCTCTCCCGAGCTCTCCAGAGGAGGCTGTTATTAGTGGAATGATGTCGTGGGCCTCTGTAGACGCGGCCCTCGTGGGCTTCCACTGGCCTTACTTGGGCCAGGCCAAGTTGGGAATGAGCGTTTTTGCATTGAAGTTGGGTACCCCTAACTTTGGTAACCGACACAAAGATTGCAGGACAACCCCATGGAGAAGAGCTTGGTCTGATAAATCCCGTATCAAGCAACTCTTGTAGCTGAATCTTCAGTTCTGCCAACTCATTCAGAGGCATTCTATAGGATCTTTGGGAAATTGGAGCTGTTCCCGGCTTCAATTCAATGGTAAACTCTACATCCCGGTCAGGAGGTAATCCAGGCAGATCTTCAGGAAACACATCTGGAAACTCACAAACTACTGGAATGTCCTAAACTTCTTTCATTGAGGTGGCATTAACTCTTTCAACAGCTCTCTGAGGTGTTGGAAGTTGGATGAGAAGTTGAGAAGTACAATTAGGTAAGTTCACTTTTATGGTTCTATTCAGAGTATCAATAATAGCTCCTCGCTGGTACATCCAATTCATACCTAGGATCACATCTATATCTTGATCGTTTAACACTATCATGGATGTGGGGAAAAGATGACCACCCAAGTCTATAGGTACCTGATATACCATTTCCTTGGTACTCAGTCATCCCCTAGGCGACTGCACTATAATACTTTCCTTAACTTCCCCAATTGGAATATCATGCTCAATGACAAATGTACGATTGATAAGAGTATGAGATGCACCAGAATCAAAAAGCATAATAGCAGGATGATTCTCAACAGGAAACCTACCAAGCATGATGGGTTCTCCTTCTAGGATCTCATTGACCAGAGTATAATGGACTTGTCCAACTTTCTTCACGGCCTTGCCTTTCTGGTTCTGCTAGTTGTTATGACTCTGATTTTGTTGCTGCTGCTGACCACCAACAACCCTCGGAATATTCTGATTATACTGTCTCAGAAACAGGCAATCACGGGAGTAATGCCCGGGCTTCCCACAGTTAAAGCATGGAGCGTTGTAGTTTGGTGGTGGAGCTTGGATACGAACAGCAGGGGCATTCGGCTGAGTGGTATTTGGCTTATGAATATTCTGTGGTGCGGCAGCAGGGCGAATAACAACCTGTTGCCGGGGTGGATATTGTGGCAGTGGATACTGGGTACGTTGGCTTTGGACGGGATGGAACACAATCTTCTGGTGCTTCTTACCACCAGAAGGTCCGGTCGGCACAACCTTCTTCTTTCGTTTCTCCGCCTGATGAGCACAGTTCTTAGCTTCATATGCAATTGCTATGTTGACCGCCTAATGATAAGTAGCATCTGGATTTGAGGTCAATGCTCTCTGAATTTTTGAGTTCAAACCCCTTTAAAAGCAGTCTTTCTTTTTGTGATCAGTGATCACATGATCAGGTGCATATTGAGAAAGGTGGTTGAACTTGGACACATACTGCATCACAGTGTCTTCCCTCTGGCGAAGTGCTAGAAACTCATCTAACTTCAGCTTCATGACTCCAGCAGGAATGTAATGGGCACAAAAACCTTCACGGAACTCAGCCCACGTCACACGGTGATCTTCCGGCTGGGCGGCAACAAAGTTCGCCCACCAGCTGCTGGTAGCTCCCCGGAGCTTTTGTGCTGCGAATAGAGGCTTCTGATAGTCGGTGCATTGAATAAGACTAAACTTTTGCTCCATAGTGCGGAGCCAATCGTCAGCCTCCAACGGCCCATCAGCTTTAGTGAAAACCGTGGACGAGTATCTGTGAAATCCACATAAGTGGTTTCATTGCGGTTATTACGCCCACGACGGTTTCCCTAGTTATTCTGATTTTGATTCTGTGCCAGTTGAGCAGTGGCATTCGCCAGTGCGGCGATAGCATCCGCTAATGTTGGTGGAATTGGTGGCGGGTTAGGAAGCTCATCACCGCCATGAGAGGTTCCAGCCTCGTCAGAAGCACGAGTACGCACCGGCATCTGTATATATAAGTAAGCCATATTCACATATACTTGTTCCAAACCTTAGCAGTACATAGCATTTTACGGATTACAATACCAAAATTTGTCGCGCTCCTAGCATGACACAGCTTAGTGGTTAGTCTAGCTTAGATACTTATTTCACATACCCAACCTAAGGTTTAAGCTATCCTAAGTAGTGCTGGATGATGTAGGCATGTTGCTGCCCTCGTTGGATTTCGCGTCCTGTTCGTCCTGGTCTGCCTCGTCAGACGTGCTGTGAGGATGCAGCTGATGGTACAGTCGGTACATCTCCTCGCGCACCTTCTCATTCTGGCGCTCGAGGTCCCTTGCCAAAACCTCTAACTCGTGAACTCGAGTTAGAGCAAGGTCCTCCTGCTGTCCCACGAGGTCACGTTCCGCCATCACCTCCCGCAGATGTGTCTTCAGTTGGCGCACCTCGATTGCGCGCCTGCAGCGGTTGTCAAACATCATGTCGAGACGCTCATGCAGCCTCTCGATCTCCGCCGACAGCTCAGCTTGGCTGCTGTTGGGAGTGACTCTTGGTGCGATCTGATGCTGTGGCACACCTTGAGGTCCAACCATCTTGCGAGCGGTGCGCTTGGTACGAGCCATCTGTAGAAGGTAAGCTAGAATTAGTTTAACAAAATTACAGGTTAGCAAGAATAGGTTTGGTTCTACTAAACCCATGCCCCTTTAAGAAGGAAGGTAATTATTATAAAGTTAACAATTATGATGCATGCAACGTACTTACGAAACAATCATAAGCAAAACAATAAATTGACTTGATAATAAATTTTTAAACATAGGGCTAGTATATCATAAATGCTATTTCCCTACAATGCCAATACTCATCAATTTTTGCCTTTATTAAATTGATTAAGACAAGATAATAAGCAATTTGGACCAAATTACAAATTAATTAATGGATCCAAATTATTTTGAAATTTTGCAAAAAGACCTTGCAAGTCTTTGCAATTAAGGGTCCGATACCAGCTGTAACAGAACCTCCTAAGCTATATGGCCCACATGCACCTGTCGTTGTCCTAAAGACCTTCAACAGCCATGTAGGTGACCTGTATAACCTAAAAGGGTCTGCCGGGTTTACACGTAAACCCGTTTCCTCCGATCATGATCTTAATTGCGAAGAGATTACAGAGTACAACATTTCATACAAATTATAACTCTCAGAGTACAAGAGCGGAAGACTTAAAATATTACATAAGATTACAAACTAGTGTTCTTAATTAAATATAAATGCGATTATTACAAAACCAAAATACGAGTAGTGGCAGTAGGTACGTAGCTTATACAACATATATTTCATAACATCCCTGCCTAAGGGATCAAATACTCATTCACTGTCACTATCCTCCTCGCTCCTTGAATATATCAAGATGTCATCTATGAACACTACTACAAACTTGTCCAGCTCGGGCATGAACACAGAGCTCATCAGATATATGAAATGAGTAGGAGCATTGGTCAGACCGAAAGACATGACCAAGTACTCATATAACCCATAACAAGTAGTGAAAGCTGTCTTACGAATATCTTTCAGATGAATCTTTATTTGGTGATACCCCGAGCGAAGGTCAATTTTAGAAAACACCTTTGCTCCAGCCAGCTGATCAAAAAGAAGATCAATCCGAGGCAGAGGGTACTTGTTCTTGATAGTGACTTCATTCAACGGTCTATAATCAACGCATAACCTTAGAGTTTTGTCCTTCTTCTTCACAAAGATAGCAGGACAACCCCATGGAGAAGAGTTTGGTCTAATAAATCCCTTATCAAGCAACTCTTGTAGCTGAATCTTCAGTTCTGCCAACTCATTCGGAGGCATTCTATAGGATCTTGGGGAAATTGGAGCTGTTCCCAGCTTCAACTCAATGGTAAACTCTACATCCCGGTCAGGAGGTAATCCAGGCAGATCTTCAGGAAACACATCTGGAAACTCACAAACTACCGGAATGTCCTGAACTTCTTTCACTGAGGTGGCATTAACTCTTTCAACAGCTCTCTGAGGTGTTGGAAGTTGGCTGAGAAGTTGAGAAGTACTATTAGGTATGTTCACCTTTATGGTTCTATTCAGAGTATCAATAATAGCTCCTCGCTGGTACATCCAATTCATACCTAGGATCACATCTATATCTTGATCCTTTAACACTATCATGGATGTGGGGAAAGGATGACCACCCAAGTCTATAGGTACCTGATATACCATTTCCTTGGTACTCAGTCGTCCCCCAGGCGACTGCACTATAATACTTTCCTTAGCTTCTCCAATTGGAATATCATGCTTAATGACAAATGTACGATTGATAAAAGTATGGGATGCTCCAGAATCAAAAAGCATAATAGCAGGATGATTTGCAACAGGAAACCTACCAAGCATGACGGGTTCTCCTTCTGGGATCTCGTTGACCTGAGTATAATGGACTTGTCCAACTTTCTTCATGGCCTTGCCTTTCTGGTTCTGCTGGTTGTAACGACTCTGATTCTGTTGTTGCTGCTGACCACCAACAACCCTTGGAACATTCTGATTATACTGTCTCGGCAACAGGCAATCACGGGAGTAATGCCCGGGCTTCCCACAGTTAAAGCATGGAGCGTTGTAGATTGGTGGTGGAGCTTGGATACGAACACCAGGGGCGTTCGGCTGAGTGGTATTTGGCTTATTAATATTCTGTGGTGTGGCAACAGGGCAAATAACAACCTGTTGCCAGGGTGGATATTGTGGCTGTGGATACTGAGTACGTTGGTGTTGGACGGGATGGAACACAATCTTCTGGCGCTTCTTACCACCAGAAGGTCCGGTCAGCACAACCTTCTTCTTTTGTTTCTCCGCCTGATGAGCACAGTTCTTAGCTTCATATGCAATTGCTATGTTGACCGCCTGATGATAAATAGCATTTGGATTTGAGGTCAACGCTCTCTGAATTTTTGAGTTCAAACCCCTTTCAAAGCAGTCTTTCTTTTTGCGATCAGTGCTCACATGATCAGGTGCATATTGACAAAGGTGGTTGAACTTGGACACGTACTACATCACAGTGTCTTCCCTCTGGCGAAGTGCTAGAAACTCATCTAACTTCAGCTTCATGACTCCAGCAGGAATGTAATGGGCACGAAAACCTTCATGGAACTCAGCCCACGTCACACGGTGATCTTCCGGCTGGGCGGCAACAAAGTTCGCCCTCCAGCTGCTGGCAGCTCCCCGATGCTGTTGTGTTGCGAATAGAGGCTTCTGATAGTCGGTGCATTGAATAAGACTAAACTTTTGCTCCATAGTGTGGAGCCAATCGTCAGCCTCCAATGGCTCATCAGCTTTGGTGAAAACCAGTGGATGAGTATCTGTGAAATCCACATAAGTGGTTTCGTCCCGGTTATTACGCCCACGACGGTTTACCTGGTTATTCTGATTTTGATTCTGTGCCAGTTGAGCAGTGGCATTCGCCAGTGCGGCGATAGCATCCGCTAATGTTGTTGGAATTGGTGGCGGGTTAGGAAGCTCATCACCGCCATGAGAGGTTCCAGCTGGTATCAGAGCATTATTTCATGCTACGGAACCAATCAACACCTTTCATAAGCTTCAAAATCCACCAAACTGTATTTTAAAGCTATTTCAGAAAATTTCTTCTAACTTACCCCCAATGCTTGCTTTAAGACGCCAACAAAAGGCTATTAGGACGACCAAATCAGAAGGAACTGATGAGCTTAGGGCTTCTTCGAGGATTGATATGGCGAGCTAACTTCTCGTACCAGCTGGAGTACTTCGTCTATACTCATTCCTTAGGCCCTAGCTTATATGAGCATATAATGAAGTTGATTCTACATTCTCTAATGACACTGGTCTTCCATCTTTCTAGTCCACAACTTATTTTCTCAAAGTTTTCAATGACCACCTTACCATGAGGTGGAGGATAACTTAGTTTAGTTCTTGTGTAAGAAGGTAGCTTGTAATATATTAAGCCCTATGTTGTAAACTGTAGTGTGTTGCTTATTTTCAAAATATATTAAACTATATATAAGCGTTGGATCGATCATGCATCATGTCATAACACCTATTCTTAATACCCCCTGTTATGAGATATATGTATTTGACAAAATAAAACTAGCTTCAAAACAAGTTTTATGTAAGTGAATTCTTACCTTTTTGCTAAACAGATGAATCGGTTGCAACATACTTTTGAAAACTTCAAAAGGTTTTGTGAGTTAAAACATTTGAAGAAAGTTAATTAAAAATAATGTTTCTAGCTTTCCTTGTGCTTGCTGCAAGAATCTTATGAAGACCTTCTGAGGACTCAAGTGGAAGGCAAGAAGATAGTGTTCAACTCTCTGTAGAAGGCCCTGTGAAGAGTTGAGTTTCCCAACAATGTCCTACAAAGTGCTTCTCAACTTCCATGAGGAACAGAGCGAAGATAGCGTACAAAGCACTGGCTTATCTATGACTAAGTCTTGCTAACGTCATATGAAGTTGAACATAATTCTTCCTGATATGAGTAAAGTTATAGCTGCCCCATTCTAATAATTGTCATCCTTTCTAGATTTTTATCAATCCTTGAAAATCTCTCGCCCCGTAAGTTCCTGGTCTTTGGGGAACTTCTGGATGCACTCATTTAACTCGATACAAAACCTTGGTTAATCATTGAATTCTTAGGTTTATTCATGTGTAAAGTCTCCTTCTTTCAAGATACTGCCATTTCCATGAAAGCTATTGTAATTGTAGTCTATGGGATATCATGATCCATGACCATGATGCAGCATAGGAAGTTACTGCTGGACGTTCGCTGTTATCAGAATTACTGGTCATGATCCTAGCCTGCAATTAATGTGCTTTCACTCTCTTTAAAACCTCTGTTAGAAAATTCATATCTGTGTTTTTCCCAAATTTCTAAAATTTCTTGTTGTTATGGTTATTTTGAAACCTACTTTGAGGATTCGCTTCTTAGGAACATCTAGGTGAACTTGAATTTATTACTCGAATAAAATATAAAAACCTGATATATATCCATGAAACTCCACATTGTGTTCATATCATGTTTAGCGTCTTTGACTTGACACATATGAAAATTCCTTGACGTTGTTAGATGACACGTGTCACGCCTTCTTTACACTGACACATGTCATGTTCTTGATCTTGATGTTCGATATGTATTGGTCGAGAGCTGGTTTAGTTGTGCCCTATAGTGGTGCCACGATCCGTGACCATGGTGCCATGTCGGAACCTAGAGTCTCCTTGTGGCTGGCCAGCGCATGGATGTGCTACTAGGGGCGCGGAGGTATCGAGGCCTAAGGTCGTGATCCACTATAGCTTCACGATTAAATAAGCTCTCTCCCGTCTGCACCCTATGTGAA
Organism: Eremochloa ophiuroides; assembly: GCA_038502445.1. NCBI lineage: Eukaryota > Viridiplantae > Streptophyta > Magnoliopsida > Poales > Poaceae > Eremochloa > Eremochloa ophiuroides. The sequence goes on along the minus strand of JAHLJS010000005.1, from coordinate 38,560,976 downwards.
AACGAATCCAACTAACGGTGGTGTACTATGACCCAAGATTTCAGTACAGCGTCGGGACTTGGGGTCTCCTATAGGTCACCAACATAAGGAAATACTGCTGGGTATTTAAACCCGGGGTCTCCTTTGGGGTGTATCTTTAAGGAAATACCGCCGAGCGTTCGCTTGTATCGAGATTTGGGGTCATTATATCTCATAGCCATAATTGTTGTACCTTTACTCCTTTGATTCTTTCTAATGAGGCTACATTAATTGTACCTTATAATGGTGTCTCGACCCGTGACTATGGTGCACGTGGGCCATGGTAATTCGGGAGGTTCTGTCATAACCTAGAAGAGAAATCACCACTTTGATTCCTTCTCTCCTCCTGTTCTTGTTTGTTCTTGATTTATTCTTGTGTTCTTGTTCGTTCTTGCTATGTTCTTCATTTTACAGGCAAGACGAGCAATAGAATGAAAGGTGCCATTTGATCCCTTCGAAGAGCCCTATCACGCCGCACAACAAGAAGTCAATCATCATCACAAGTGCCATCGTTCGTCAGCTCCGACATGAATATCGATCCTCCGTCACCCTTCACGTATGACAACCCTTCATCCTCTTCCCAACCGGAAGAGAGGTATGAACTCACAAGCATAACTCAAATTTCATTATCAACTAGACCCCAGAGAGAAATTACTCCAATTTTTGATGCCACTTTGCTCCATGAAATCGGAATGGATTCCGAGTTTGAGTTTATTTTTTAGAAATGTTGGATGGGAAAATGCATGACAAATTAATGAGCAGGGTAGCAAGTTATTCACTATAGAATTTATTAGCACCCTAGATTTGATGATGATGAAGTTAATTTTAGAATGTTTAATAAACCTTTCACCCTCTCTTGGAAAACTCTTAGTTTAGCATTGGGATTCAATAATCAATGTGTGGTCAATATTTCTGAAACTCTCCAAGACATTGATAAAGATGATTTTTGGGAGAGTATCACTGCAAAGAAACCTGTGAGAAAACACAAATATACTACTGAACAAGTTCATCATCCCACACTGAGATTCATGCTTAAATGGTTAGCTTTTACATTCTTTCCTAGAGAGGAGTTAAATACTATTAAACAGGATGAGCTACATTTGTTATATATCATGATTAAAAAGAGGAAAGTGTCACCTGTAAAAATGATGTTAAATTATTGGAGAACTGTCCCTTACTTAAGAAAGTGCAATATTTCTTTTACTTCCTGAATTACACGTTTAGCTGTAGCGCTAGGTTTATTATCGAATGCTTCACTTGTTTATATTTCTGATGCCCGCAGAATTATTGGTTATGATTTTTTCTTTCGTGCTCACATGCTCAAACGCTGAAATAATAAAATAGTTATGATTTATAAAAATTATGACAATGAGTACGAACTGCCAGACAGGGAGTTAGGAATTTATTCTGTCCAGAATTTTGTTTTTCCAGCTGTTAGAGCTAATATTGGCAGGTGTCCGTCCGCGCGCATCAGCAGGGCACCGAGAGCTAATTTCACTGGAGCTGACCCAGCACCATCTGGGCCAGCTTATTCCCACTATGTTAATTTTGGTGAACAGGTATCGACGCAGGAGCCACGCTAGCAATGAACTGCACATACAGGATGGGAGGAACAACCCACATTTCAGTAAGGAGAATCTTCATCTGCAGCAGCAGCGGGTTGGGGAGCAACTGATTTTCAGAGAGGATGAGCATCTTTTTCTACACGCAGGAACACGGATTTCACCGCTGGTGGACTGTATCCATTTCATGAACCACCAGAAGATGATTACTATCGGCCGCCTGAGCAGCACTTTATAGCTACCGCTAATGATTTTCCAGCTTTATCTATGCGTCTCACTAACATTGAACAGGGGCAGAATGCAATAAGCGACACACTACAACAGCACGAGCAGTGGCAGCAGCAGGTTGACGACAGGTTCTACTAGCATGAACAATGGCAGCACAGCACGGACCAACGACTAGATCAGATATATCAGGGACATCAGCAGACGCATAGCGGATTAGAATATTTGATACATCAGATGGGATACCTGCCACCTCCACCACATTACTGAGCAACATCCAACTTAGGGGAGATCCCCGCTAGGTAAGCACCTCTCACCTTTTTATATGCTTTTTATTTTAGTATTTAATTCAGTCTTTAATTCTATCAATTTCAATATTGTTAAAAACAACAGGAAAACCAAATAAAAATATATTTACCACTTCCTTTAGTTATTACATTAAAATTCTGCTTGCTCAAAAATGAAAATCCAAAAAAAATAAAATAGATTGTATAATTAAGTTTGCTTTAAATTCCGCATTCAGTTTGTCTTTAGAATAATTAGAACTTGAAGCTAGAGAAAAATCAAAAAGAAATTTAAACTGTTTAAATATAATTTCCTGTAATTGCTTAGTATTTAAATTTAAATTCTCCTACGAATTGCATGAAGTTTATTTGCCATGAAAATTTATTCTGAAACTTGATATCAGTAGGTAGCATAAGCTTTTCTAAGTAATTGACGGATATGATATAAGAAGGTTTGAGTCACTATTTATTTCATCCTAAGTGACACCTAAGCTCCAGACATTTCAAAAATCAAAGTCAAAACAAATATAATAATTTGTTCTGCTAATATGATTTAAGTAGACTATTCTGTTATGCATTCATGATTGAATTCACATGCACAAAAAGTTTTCCCTCTATGCACAAGTCTCTCTCTTAGAAGTCTAACAGAGAGTGTGGGTTATAAAATTAAAAGATGCCATACCAAAGAAGTATGAGCCTAAAAGATGCCATATCAAAAGGGTATGTGCCAAAAAAAGAGAGTAAAACAATGGGTGCAAAGACACCTGCCTGAGAGAAAAAAGATAGGTACAAAAAGTATCCGCTGGGGAGATAACCCACACTCTTTAGAATGACAGAAAAGAGAGGATAATGCATAAGAGTTAAAAAAATGAAATTTAATCACATTCAATCATGATGTATAGGTTAGTAGTCCTCTGCAATCTTATTAGTAGGCTCTCATGATTTTCTAAATAAAAAATTATGTACTTATTCAAAAAAAATATCTGGAGCAATGGTTGAAATAAGGGATGAAAGACTTAATACTTGCTTGATTATTCTGTCTCTCAATTGCCCAAGACTTAGCTTAAAAGCCCCACGATTGAAAAGAACAAGAATGAATTTGAAGGGTGGATTAATGAATTTCAATCCGGAGAAAAATTTCTGTTTAAATATTTAAGTATTTGTTGGGAGTTATACATTTTTATGGAACCCTGAATAAATTATTTCAAGTCAACTTTGCTAAGGGACTAACAAAGACTTAGTTTGGGGGTATTGTTGACGGTCGTTAAGTACCAATTTTATACCGTCAACTAATGCCTAGGGAAGATCAATAATAGATGCATAGGGGTTATTACTGACGAATTCCACGAGTTTTGGTGAATTGTGTATTTTCCAGGGATTATTCCAGAAAGGTTTAAAAGAAGAATAAAAGAGCATAATTACCACGAAACTCGATCGCGACGGAAACATACTTCATCAGCAAGTTAGAAGGATCCAGAACACACCCGAAGCACCGGGGCCCGAGACCCACCAGGGTGGGGCCAGCCGACACCAGGGTGGGGCCGGCCAGCGCCCCCCTCTAGGGTTTCGGCCCACCTTCTGGAGTCTTCTTCCACCGCTTTTCTGGAGTCATCTGGGCCCTTTGTTCAAGTCGGTTTGATCCCACGGCGCACGTTCATCCCACCGGGCTATAAATAAAGGGGCAGACCCCGTTCCAGAGCACCAATTCATTCCTCCTGCTTCATTCGTCAAGAGGAGACAGAAGTTAGCGTTTCCAGAGATTAGAAATAGGGCTCTAGTTCTTCAAGTTCATAGTTTAGGCGTCTAGCAAGGTTCAAGTAGAGTTGGGCGCTACGCTCGGGATTCTAGATCCATTCGTCTGAAGATCGGTAATATTATCTTGTATCTCATTAGGAATTTGCTTTATTTTAATATATTGCTACTTATTCAGCTCTTAGTTTATTCTAGTTGCATATTTGATATAGTTGTGATTGGTGATGATTATTGTCGTATGATTGTAAAGCGCCTAATTCAGTACTCGAGTGAGTTAGGTGGTATGTATTATGTAGACGTGGTGTCTGGATATATTGTGTACCTACGGTGGCACCCAGACGTGCCGGGTTGTGTGGTTGTCCGTGTAGGTGACAGCTGCGTTAGTTCCTCTGTAGTCCACCCCCCGTGCGTAGGACAAGCAGAGCGCGGTCGCGAAGGAGGTGACCCTTGTGTCTTAATATGCTCATTGGATGATGCTCCTTATGATGTTTTCTGAGTTGATTATGCTATAGATGAAGATGTGTAATGTGGCATAGGCTATAGACTTTGTATTTAGTAATTACATAGGTTTCCTTTACTTTAGCCGAACCTCGAGATTGTCTTACTACATTAGTGAGTCTCTATATTCTATATCTGGAATACCATTTACCTCATTTACTCTGTTATCATTTACCATTTATCATTGACTTATTTATCGCTAGAGTTATGGGTTGTTATAGGTCTGCACATTTATCTTTCTAATTATTATAGTAGATTATCCTAATGAGTAGAATGCCACCTTTATCCTTTTGGCATAAAACAAATCAACGATACTCGGAATACTTACCGGGTGAAGTGCTACAATAGGAGAATTATCTGTGTGCTTGCGGATATATTCTATAGTATTATTTTTAGGAGGCAAGTAAAGATTATTTTACCTTTGGTTTTTTGCATCATGTTAGGGATGACAACTTAACGTGAAGTGATGTTAAAAATACCAACAAATTGCTCGTATAGCATTTATTCATGCGGACGATGGATAGATGATGAACAATATGTAGACATGGTGTCTAGGTATTTTGTTTATCTGCGAGTGCACCCTGATGTGCCGGGTCGTTGTAACACCTCTGGTATTACTGCTTAATTAATCTGCCATGTCATCATGTTTATTATTAATCATCTGCATATAATTGTGCTTAGGGCTCCTAGAGTGATTTGATTTCATTTAGTATTGATTGTGTAATTAAGTCCTCAATCAAAAGTCAAAAATAAAAATTAAATAAGAAATTAAATTAAGCCCTAGAGTTGACCAAAAACCCTAATTCAAAATCTATAATGAATCTGATGAAAGTGTCCTAATTAAAGTTGTAGAACTTTTAAAATGTAACAACTTTTATTTTTGTAGATTTTGAAGTTATATTATAGAAATTAAAATTAAACTCAAATTAGTATGTTGATATTTAAATTTGAAACTTTAATTTCAAAAATGTTGAGAATCTTCCAAAACTCCCTTAATAGAAGTTGTCAACCTCACTGAGTAGAACAACTTTTATGTTGACCATTTTTCAAGTTATTGAGAAAAATCAAAAGTAATTTTAAAATTTCATTTTGAAATTCAAACCCTACTTCTCCCCCCTTTGCTGTAGTTTGAAATTTTGGCCGAATTTGAATTTCATGTCAAAAGCAAAAATGATCTACACAAAATTCTCTACAACTTTTGCATTCATCACTTCCACGGATTCTGGCTGGATCAGATCGAATTGAAACCAAATAGCATTTGACCTATTGAGCTGGTCTACTATAGCTGGGGGGGTCCCCCCCGTTCATCTTCATCCGCCGTATGCGCGTGCCGCGCGCGGCGCCGAGCACCGTCCTGCTGGCGTCGGCACGCCGCGGCGCTATCGAGCGGCCGGGAGGAGGCCCCGCACGTCCCCGGTCTTATCCCACCCCTTTCCCTGCCCTTTAAAGGCGACGAGCATTCTCTTCTCCCCATTTTTCCCCCGCTCAGTTGCCGGTGAGCCCTTTCGGTTCCAAGCCAAATTGGCCATGTTCTGTCCACCTCAACACTCTCCATCTCCCAGATCGGTAGCCGAGCTCGTGGCGCATTGATTGGTGCCCATCGTGTGAGCCGTCGTACCCTGTGTAGCTCGCAGTGAGAGTCTTCGTCTTCGGGTTGTCACCGGAGCTCCGCCGCGGCCATCCTCTTCCCGTCCGGTCGGTTAGAGTGAGTGTTTTTCTTCTCAGGGTAGCCTTCTAAGCTCCCTTGGTGGTCTAGATTCTCATGCGCACGGCGGTTTGTGATGTGGTGCACCAGGTTCGTCGAAACAGACCTTCGTCGCCGACGGCCGAGCCGTGTCCGCCGCCGTCGTCGTCAAGCCATCCTCACCGCACCACCTCGTCGTCATCTAACTCACCCGTTAGCTTCGTGGTGAGCCTCTAATTCTCCCTGCTATTTTTCCCGTAACCTTACCGTGTTCCGTCGACCGGAATGGCCTTGCCGTGCCGCCACCGTCCGCCGTGGGCGAGCTCCTGCTCGTCGAGGGCATCTAGGGCTAGGGCTAGGTGCGTAGGAGTGTCGGTTAGGGTCTAGGGTAGGCGCCAGGTAGCTGGACACCGCCGCTAGGGTCGCTGGTGGCGAGGTCCGCGCCGTGCCGCGCGCAGGCGCATGCGCGGGACCATCGGCCCGAGGTGGAAGAAGGAGCTGACAGCAGGGGCCCAGCTGTCAGTGGCCGAGAGAGAGAGAGTGAGCGCGGGGGCTGACGACTGGGCCCGGTCTGTTAGTGCCCGGTTCGAGTGTGAGCGCGCGCGCGCGTGGGCCGTGTTGGCCTGGCTCGGATTGGCTGGGCCGACTCGGGCTGATTTCAGTTTGTGAATTTCCCGAGTAATTAAAAGGACTTTTCCATTTATATTTCCAGTGAATAGTACTATGATTTCCCAATTTTGTGTAGATTAATTTACTGCATGATTAATTGTGAAAATATTTGTGTATGCTCTCTGGGATGTGTATTATTTTATAAAAATATTAAAAGTGTGTATCGAGCACTTTCTGTGTCCACTAAAAATCAGCACATTAATTGATAAATGGAGCTTTGATGATTTTTAATAAATTCCCTGTAAGTCCAAAAATCATAAAAATTTATGAGGTACTGTTTTAGGCCTAGAGCTATCTGTTGGTGAAATTTGGCATCAAATGGAAATAGTTTAAATATTTATTAAATTATATGTTGGTTTAAGTGATTAATAAAAGGGCTAAGAAATGAAATAATTATTAAAGAGTGTGATTTTGGATTGATTGAAGTTCTAGGTCAAACCCCTTTATGACCTAGGGCATGTTGAGTTAGAATAATCATGTTTAGCTGAGGAAGGGTCTTACGCACATGTGTGTTTTATCTATTATTAAATTTCATCTCTTATTTCATGTGCATTGTATTCATGCATTCATCATTGCACACGTGTAGTGACTGAGAATACTGAGGTGAAGCCTGAGGTGACAGTTGAGGAGCCTACTGCTGAGTTTGTGCCAGGGTTTGATATCTGCGGCACCGACCTCGATCTGACTCTTTTTGCAATCCAAGGCAAGCCCCGGTGCATTTGCCCCTCTCCTTGTTGTTTTAAAAATGTTTATCACTTGAGTTAATCTATTGCATTAGGTTAATAGGAGTTGATTGGCAACCAATTGATGCATTACCATCCTTGACCACTTATCCAAACCTAAGAACCTGATTTACTAAAAGTATTGAAAAATGCTTAGTCATGCTCAATGATTAGATTTGCAAAAATGCTATTTTCAACTGTGATGATACAAAATAAATGAATCACTTTATGGGACTGGTTTTGTCCTTGTTGGTTGGCAGTGTTCCTAGCTAGTTCATTGTCATCCACGGGGATGGGTTTTCCATTTGGTCGACCATCTGTTTGGGTTAGAGTCCCAACGATCCTCACCATCGGAAAGGGATGTGAAAACCGGGTAGTTACCAGTGTACTTGGGTTAGAGTCCCAATGCATGGTTTCTAATGGAAAAATATTAGGGACCGTTCGTTGTCGGGCCTGCTATGATCAAGACTTTGCAACTAGCCACATACTACGGGAAGCCTCTGACTCCGGTGGCTCTACTGCTGGAACTGACAACCACGCACTGGGAGTGGAGAGATGGCGAGAGTAGCGTGTACCCTCGTGGCCGTCGTGCCTGGAGACTAGAGGAGTACTGTGCTCTTGGGTGGCGCAGGACCGGTTCCGGGGTATGAAAAGCCGTGGTAGGCGGGGTTGGTGTATGCAAGCTTAAGTGCTACATACGCAGTGTGGATAGGGATCCCCAGCTGGGTATTAATCGATTCGAATCGTCGTTGCTCCTCGGTTATGGAGACTTGATCCTCACCCCTACATCGAAAAGTGGTTCGGAACTAGGTTGTTTTGGAATGAATCAATTTATTGGAAAGAATGATGATGGATATTGGAAAGTACTTGAAATATGGTAATGATTAACAATATTATTTGAATAAAATATTGAAATAGGACTAGTAATGCTTTTCCGCAAAACTCTTGAACTCTTGCTCAAGCCATACCTTGACTCCCCTCAGCATGCATTCCTGAGTCTAATTTTATACCTTTTGGTTGGGTAAGTCTTGCGGAGTACCCCAGTACTCAGGGTTTGTTAACCCCGTTGCAGGTAGTCAGCAGGAGCTTGAAGTCTGTCTTGCTCCGTGCTGTGTCACTATTATCCAGGAAAGCGAAGAAGAGTAAGGTTGAACCCGTGGGCAGGGTTCGTGTATTTTCTATCTTTCTTGTTGTACTATTGTTCTACCGCTACTACTACCTTTTAAATTATGGTCTGTAATAACTGCACCTAATTTCTATGATGTATTTAATCCTGATGTAATAACTATTTAATCCTCCGCACTTTTACTCTGATGTATTTTGTTATGAAATGTTGTAATCCTGTAATGGCTTCGCAATGGGATCCTGTCGGAGATAACGGGTGCTTATGTAGCCCGGCAGAGCCCGCCTAGGTCATCTAGAACACGGGCCCAGCTGTCAGATGTCATTAGTGGCAATGACAGGAGCCTGTGGGCCACGTGATTTAGGCGGTTCTGTTACAGTCGTGTGGTAGAACGCGTAGGTGACAGCTGCCCTGAGTCCTCTGTAGTCCACCCCCCGTACGTAGGCCAGCAGACACGGTCGCGAAGTTGGATGATGACTCTGTTTCACATCCTTCCTAGATGATGCCCTTTGCATGTGATCATGATATAGGATTAGTCTAACAATGATTGCTAGATGTAATTGCACTAATTAGAGTTATTCACTGATGTAGTTATAGAATTACCTTTGATATTAATTCCTTAGTTTATCCATTGGCTAGCTATTACTATGACTAGAGAAGTGCTCTGATGATTATCTTTTATTTATGATGCTTGATCATACTTATCACCTTTATCTTTATTTACCTTGTGACCTCTACCTATTATGAGTAGAGTAAATGACATCAGTAATGTCACTTATCCATTGTATACCATCACTATCAATATAATAGATTAAAGTTTATCCTACTCCTTCCCAGTGGTATAAATATAAATCGACAACCTGGTAGAACTCCCTAGGTAAAATTCTACAATGGTATAATTCTCTGTCCGCTTGCAGAATTGATCTTAGTTTATATTATATTTCTGCCCATAGATTAATATATGAAATATTTATTTATTCTTAGCATTATTAATTAGGGATGACAACCTAGTTCTTGCATAAGAATGTTGATAATAGAAAAGTGGCTAGTTGCTAATGACAAGTTAATTAATTACCATTCATCTTCTAATCTCGCCTCTCGCATTAAAAGTTATATAGTTATATTTGGCGACGTTAGTAGATGTCAACACCTTCTTCGGAGTGATCTCTCCGATGGTGGGGACGAGCGTGCAGGTCACCACGAAGACTTTTCTCTGCCATTCCCGACATAGGGGAATGTGTTGGGACTGTAGAGGAGGGCGGCAGCCGAAAGGTGGGGGCGCCCACCCTGGTGATGGGGCGCCCGCCGCCCCCGGCTGTCCTTCGGGCTTTGTTGCACTGGAGATCCGATTGGGGTGCATGGTGGAGGTGCTATGGCGAGTGGAACTACGTCGAGGATGTCAGTGGGTGCATTATCATCGACGAGGAAGCAGAGCGTGTTTGGTGACATGCTCTTGCGCTTGATGGAAGCCATGGCTAGGGTTCTAGATAGGTTTTAGATGCTGGAGAATTGTGAAGTCGTGAAGAAGATGGAGTTGGATATTTGAAGAAGGTCTTGGTGGAAGGATGAGCTCCCCTTGCACTATTCCAGGCGAATCATTTCGAAATTCAAGCGGAGGAATGTTGCACCAACCGTGGATCATCGAGCACGTGTCAAAAGACAATGTTTTCGCCGATTAGGGGGGCGGGCGCCGCCATTGAGGCCGTGAGCACCCTGTCCCTGGTGGGATTCGCCCACCCTAGCCCCTCCAAGTGCTTCGGTGATGACTCTAAGGCCCTTAGAAGGCTTTCTTTGCAGTTTTTATTTGGCCAAAAAATACTTCTAATTAAAATAGATATTGGTAGTGCTCAGGATTTATGAGCTCCACCACATCTATCTCTCCTTCCTCTTCCATCTCATGATAAACTTTAAGGCGCTGGCTATTCACCTTGAAAAGATGGCCATCATCACTTTCTAGTTTGACGGGACCATGAGGTGACATGGCAACGACCTTAAATGGTCCCTCCCATTTACTTCACAGCTTCCCATGGCCAAAAAGATGGACTCAGGAGTTAAAGAGTAAAACCTTATCTCCTGGGTGAAACTCTTTCTTTTTGATCCTTTTGTCGTGCCACCTTTTAGTTCTTTCTTTATATAACTTGGCACTATGGTAAGCTTTCTCTCTCCATTCTTCTAATTCAGACATTTGCATCTTCCTATCTTATCCAGCCAGCTCGAAATCCATGTTCCATTTCTTGATGGCCCAATGTGCCTTGAACTCTAGTTCTATGGGAAGGTGGCAAGTCTTACCATAGACCAATTGGTAAGGGGACATGCCTATTGGGGTTTTGGCACTTCGATATGCCCAGAGAGCATCATGCAGCTTATGAGGCCAGCCCTTTCCCATTTCCTCTATAGTCTTTTAAATATTCTTTATTTGCCTATTAGAAGTTTCTGCTTGGCCACTGGTTTGAGGATGATATGGTGTGGCTACATGGTGTTGGATCCTTGATTGGTCAGATATTTCCTAAAGTTTTTATCTATGAAGTGTGATCCTCCGTTGCTAATGACTAATCTAGGAACTCCAAACCTGGGAAAGATGGTTTCTTCAAACATTCTTTTGGCATTTTGGCATCTGCTGAAGGGCAAGGTATGGCTTCTAACCAATTAGACAAATAGTCCACCGCTACTAAGATGTATTCAAAATGACCGGATTTAGGGAATGGTCCCATGTAATCTATTCCCAAAACATCAAACAACTCTACTTGTAGATTGTTTTAGTAAGCGGCATGGCATCTCGAGTACTGATGTTGCCATGTTTCTGGCATCGAACACATCATCGGATAATGTCCTTTGTATCTTCATACATAGATGGCCAGAAAAATCCACTTCGCCAGATTTTAACATGTGTTCAAAAGGATCCGTAATGTCCTCCGTATTCAGCAGAGTGACACCTTTCTATTATTTAGTTGCTTCTTCCAGAGGGACACATTTCCTAAGCAACCCATCAGCACAGACACGATAGAGATAGGGGTCATCCCATAAATGAGTCCGGCTTTGGTAAAGCAACTTCTTCCTATTCTCTCCTGGCGGGACATAGCCAATGACTATAAAGTTCACGATGTTGGCGTACCATGGATTAGTATACGTCACCTTTAAAAGGGTGTCATCGTGAAGGAAGTCATTTATAAGAAGGTTGTCTTGCTCTTGATCTTTAAATGAGACAAGTGGTCTGCTACGGAGTTTTCTACTCCCTTTTTGTCCTTGATTTCTAGATCAAACTCTTGAAGGAGTAAGATCTAGCGGATTAAACGGGGTTTAGCATCTTTCTTGGTCAGTAGGTATTTCAAAGCAGAATGGTCGGTGTAAACAATCACCTTAGCTCCTACCAAGTAAGATCTAAACTTTTCTATTGAAAAGACAACAGCTAAAAGCTCTTTTTCTGTGGTTGCATATTTAAGCTGGGGCCCTATCAAGGTCTTACTAGCGTAGGAGATAGCATAATGCCTTTTCTCCTTAGTTTGACCAAGGACGGCTCCCATAGCAAAGTCACTAGCATCACACATGATTTCGAATGGCTGGTTCCAATCAGGGGGTTGTATAATTAGAGCCAAAACTAGAGCTTTCCTCAAAATGTGAAAGGATTGAAGACATTTATCATCAAAATTGAAAGGGATGTCTTTAGCTAGAAGGCTAGTCAAAGGTCAAGCTATCTGCGAAAAATCCTTGATAAACCTCCTATAAAAGCTTGCATGGCCTAAGAAGCTTCTTACTCCTTTGACATTCGTGGGTGGTGGAAGTTGCTCAATCACGCTGATCTTAGCATTGTCCACTTCTATCCCATGCTCTGATATTGGATGGCCTAAGACAATCCCCTCTCGTACGATGAAGTGACACTTTCCCAATTGAGTACTAGGTGCTGTCTTCACAGCGCTGTAGGACTTTGTCTAGATTTTCTTGGCAGTCATCGAATGATTTTCCATAGACAGAAAAGTCATCTATGAAAACTTCCTTGATTTGTTCAATCATGTCTGTTGGTATAAGATAACTCAAACAAATATGCACTAGGATTATCTGCAAGCGGACAGGTACCGATGTAGCACTTCACCCGGGAGTATTCCAGGTATCGTTATTTATATTTTACCACAGGGAAAACGGGATGACTAGAATCTAGACTTAACCCCTGAGCTACTATCAAGGACGGAGAAAATATGATAAAGGAGATTGCTAAGGCTTGTAGTTCTAATTCTCACAAGATATGATATGATTGTTCTGAAAGGGGTATTACTATAGGAATAAACCAGCAAAGGGTAAATTCCTTAGTAAAAGAAAGCTACGGTCCTACTGATAGGAGGTGGGCTGTGTAAGACTCAACAACGCTAGGTCACCCTCACGATCTACCACCGATCCGGACAGTACAGGGCATTTACGAGTAAATATAATCTATGCACAACGCTTCAACTATAAATAACTACTTCAATCAAGGATCTACCAAGACTAAAGCACTCAAAAGAATCGTAAACCTTAAGGACAATAATAGCAATGTTACTCACTTGGATTAGAAGTTGAACTCCGAAGAAATCTTCATAAACAAGACCCAAAGAAGGACTTGAATCCGCAGGTACAAATCGCAGAGCAGTCACCGATAGGCCGGCAACTCCTCCAACTATCTCCAGCTATTCTACCACACCATTTCTAGAACAAGAATAGCCCTAATCTGGAGAGACTACAAGGCTAATCTTCTACTTGATGCTTGGCTCTAGATCCTATCTTGGGTTTCTACTCTACTATAGATATGTCAGTGGAATTCTGAAACCCTGGATTGATTTCTCTCTGGATCATATCAAACCCTGAGGAGTTTGGGGCTACTTATATAGGCCAGTGGGATGAACCGTAGCCCTCGGATCAAATTGACTTCGATGGGCGGTGTATATTGATCCTAAAAATCAGGTTGTGGGTCCACGTCAAAGTGGAGGCGGAGCGGAGTCTCTGACAGGTCGGCCCACATGGTCAGTGGGTCGACCGACCCCCTCTCTCTGAGTTGCGGGTCCTGCTTCGGCAGGCATGTCTCTGTTGTTCTCTAGAATATTCTTGATCTCCTGTCGTGGCGGAATTCAGTATTTTCTCTGTGATGTGGGTCCTCTTTGGTTCTTTTCCTATATAGTCCCTGAAAAACACAGATTCACCAAAACTCATGGAATTCTATTAGTTTAAACCCACCCTATTCTAGGTGTTGGCTCTCATTTATATCCCTTTTCATGATTGGTTGACGGGTAAAATCATACAAAAACTACCGTCAACAATGTCGGAGAAAATGGACATCATGCAATGTTGGAACGACGTAGGTGCATTGCAAAGTCCAAAGGACATGCGCCTGTAAGCATATGTTCCATACGGGCATGTAAAGGTAGTTTTTCTTTGGTCAGTAGGATGAATTGGAATTTGATGATATCCCGAATATCCATCTAGAAAGCAAAAAAATGAATGTTTGGCCAATCTCTCTAACATCTCATTGATGAAAGGAAGCGGAAAGTGATCTTTTTTAGTGGCCTTGTTGAGCTTCCTATAGTCTAGGCACATTCTCCATCCCGTAACCGTGCGTTGGCGTATGTGTTCATTCTTATCATTTTTAATGACGGTCATGCCACCTTTCTTAGGAACTACTTGCATAGAGCTCACCCATTCACTATAAGGGACTGGATAAATAATGCCTGCATGCAGAAGTTTCAAAACTTCTTTCTTGACAACCTCGCGCATGGCATTATTGAGTCTTCTTCGGGGCTCACGAGATGGGATCGCATCAGATTCTGTTAGGATTCGATGAGTACAGAGAGTCAGACTGATTCCTTTTAGATCTTGTAACGAATAGCCAAAGACAGAATGATGCTTTTCTAAGATAATGGGAAGCCTCTCAACCTCTTCTGTGGACCATTTATCGCTAATTATGACAGGGGTTTCGGGGTTATTGTTTAGAAAAATATACTTAAGCCAGTATGGTAGAGGTTTAAGCACAATAGGTGTCTTAGTTGGTTCTTCAAACTTGTCTAGGTGATATGAGTTATTGTCTGGAGCCTCTTCCTCTATAAATGATTCAGCTTTTTCTTCATTATCTGGCTGGACTAGCTTTTCCTGATTAGCTATTACTACTTGTTCCAAAGGATCTTGGTCAGGAGGGTGTTAGGCAATAGAGTTTGTTGCATGAGTTATAGGCAAAGAATACCTTTCCCATTGAGTTTCAGTTAAAAAGTCACTAATATGATTTGAAGAGCTACATGAGATCTTCAATCCATAGTAAGACACTTTGAACTGGATCGGCATGATTGGAGAGTTACAGATCGACAAAGGTAGGTACATTGTTGACATCTACTAACATTGCCAAATATAACATTATAACCTTTAACACTAGAGATGAGATTAGAAGATGTATGGTATTTTAATTAACTGGTCATTAGCAACTAGCCACTCATCTATTACCAATATTCTTTAGCATGAACTGGGTTGTCAATCCTAATTATATATGCTAAGAATAAATAAAGGTTTTATATATTATTCCATGTGACTAGGCAGAAATATAAATAAATATAAACTAAGAACAATTCTGCAAGCGGACAGATAATTATACCATTGTAGCATTTTACCTAGGAGTTCTACTAGGTTGTTGATTTATATTTATACCACTGGCAAGGACTTGGTTAAACTATAATCTATTATATTGATAACAACTATATTCACGTGATGTTACCAATGTCGTATACTCTACTCATAACAGGTAGAGGTCACAAGGTAATAAAGATAAATACAGGTGATAAGTATGATCAAGCATCATTAATGGATAAACATCAGAGCACTTTCTAGTCATAGTGATAGCTAGCCAGTGGATAAACTAAGGAATTAATATCTAAGATAACTCTATAACTACGTCAGTGAATAACTCTAACTAGTGCAATTACATCTAGCAATCATTATCAGATTAGTCCTATATCATGATCTCATACAAAGGGCATCATATAGGAAAGGTGTGAAATAGAGTCATCACCCAACTTCGCGACCGTGCCTGCTTGCCTACATACAGGGGGTGGACTACAGAGGAATCAACGTAGCTGTCACCTACACGAACTACCATACGACCCAGCACATCAGGGTGCACTCGCAGATAAACGAAATATCTAGACACCACGTCTACACATTGTTCATCATCTACCCAACGATCGTTTGGATAAACGCTATACGAGCAATTACATGAATTCAATAAGATCAAACCAACTATACTAGACATATAATTAAAGTAGACAAAGACTAATGTAATCAAGGACATATGACCTATTAAGAACAATGTTTCTCCAATCATAATGAAGAATACAATAATAGAGAAAGAACCAGAACTATACCGAACTCTGCGCTCCAGACGGATGCCGGGGCTCCAGATCCCACCGAAGAACTAGATCTCCTCTAATCTCTAATCTAACTAGGCTAGAACTATGAACTAGAAGGCTCTTAATGAACTAGTAGGTTCTTGATGGCTTGAAGACTTGTTGCCTTCAATGAATGATTGATTGATGCCTCCAGGGGGTCTGCCTCTTTATTTATAGCCCGGTGGGATGAACCTGCGCCGTAGGATCAAACCGACTTAAACATAGGGCCGAGATGACTCCTAAGAGGCGACAGAAGAAGACTCCAGAAGGCGGGGCCGAACCCTAGCCAGGGGGCGCCGGCCGGCCCCACCTTGGCAAGGTGCGGGCCCTGGTCGCTTCGGGTGTGTTCCAGAGGCTTCTAGTGTTCCGATGATGACATTTCCTTCACGGTTATGTTTGGTGATATTATGCACTTTAATCTCTCTTTTATGCTTTTCTGGAATAACCCCTGGAAAATACAGAACATGCAAAACTCGTAGAAATTGTCAGTTAAAACCCTAGACTAGTATGCTTTCATGTATCCTTTTGTGTCTAAAGTTCTAATAAAAATTGATGTTATTGACCGTCAGCAACTCCCCCAAGCTTACCTTTTGCCAGTCCCTTGGCAAACAAACTAAGCCTAATTACTAATGTATTTGGATCAGGAGTTGCTATAATGCTTTCATTCTTTCCAAGTACACATGCTTTCAAACAGAAATTCTTCTCCAGATTAGACAATAAATGCTCTAACCTTCAAACTTACCCATCTTACCTTTAACTATGGAGCTTTACAACTCTCGCATAAGTCTTGAGCAATTGAAAGATAGAATAATTAAGTCAAGAACTATGTCTCAAATTCTTCACAGTACCAATATTCCGGAGTTTTGCAAGTTTTCGAAATAAAACTCAGAGCTTAATTGTATGACACCCTCAAGTCTCTCAGTATATATGGTATTTGTGGATCTCACTTAAGGCATTAATATTATGCCTTCCCATAACTAAAGATTATAATGGAGCTCATAGGAGTGGCAATAACAAGGTTTAAACATACTTGCAATTCATATGTTGTAAAGTCAAACGATGGATCCACAGAGAATCGAGGCATACAATCAAACCAAGATGTGCATGTGTATGGAATATGGTGGATAGGTGTATATGTGGTATTTAGTGGCTAACTCTAATTCTACTTATGCTCTTTGAAAATGATTAACTCTCCTCTGGAACTTGGAGGAACATGGGCTATCTTTATTCTTTCTCTTTCTCTTCTCTCTCCCCTTTTTTTCTTTTTTTTTTCATTCGGGAGGCGGGCATCTGGTACCCATTGTTTTAATTGCTGGGACACTTGTCCATCTTTTACTCCCTTTTCTTTTCACACTTTTGCATAGCCACATGCATCCAATAAATGATTTGGAGAGATAATAATAGTGAAAACTTAGAGCATTTATAACAGTGCTGTCCTATGGGGTTTATATACTTTTGGTGTTCACTCCAAGTGCAGGAGAAAAATTTTTTATGATTGTTGACACTTCTTAGCACAACCACCAGAGACAGGGTGTTAGGCTATCTCTGATAACAGCGCCAGAAGTGCCGGGGGTAATTCTTATGTCTATTGGATAATTCCGCAAGCGCACAGAATATACCGCTGTAGCACTTCACCCGGGAGTATTCCAAGGTATCGTTATTTATTTTTATCCCAAGGGAAAGCAGTTGCTAGGAATAATTAATAAAAAGAGAGAGATCCTTAAGTCTATAGCAACTTAGTATCAACTAGTGATAGGGGGTAAATCGATATATAGAGGAAAGGGTAATGACACCAAGACACGACAAGGTTTAGGATAACTAAGGATAACTAGTAGAGTATAGCTAGGTGGGAGGACAACGAGTGAGTATAAGACTCTTATGACACTTACTATACTCTTGTGAACTATCTTATCAAATAGATGAATTATACTAAGACAGCTACCTTACTTCCGGTGTGTAGGGGATAGGCGAGACATTAGGGGATATAACCTCTACCCGAAGCGGCTATTCTCTTATGGGAGCCTACCTTTTAAGAAGTTGCCTAAAACACATGGAGGGATACTAAGACTAGACAGGGCTGTCACCACCTGCTAGCACCCACAAACAATCCGTGCGACAGGCGGCATTCAAAGGCAAGATCTAGTCTAAGCACCACGCTTACACTAAGCCTTACTACTCTAGTTGTGTACCAACAACTAAAACACCCTATGACAGGCGATGAACTACACACATGAGCTGGTTACAGGATCACTATCTAATATAAGTCAACTATAAGTTAAGACAAAACACAATAATACTATAAAGAATAGTAATGCACTAAGTAGAGACTTAGTAAAGTAAAGATAATATATTGATAAAGATAATGTCTTACAGAAGGAAAGGTACAAGAGCTATACTAGACTCTCCAGCAGACGACTCCGGAGACTTCGAGCGTAGCTCGACTCGACTCTAACTCTGAAAGCCCATGTTTGGTTTTGGGTAATTGATGAAACCTAGTTTGCTAACGATTGCTCTAAGTGTTTCATGAGAATTGATTAGCAAATGGCAAGATGGAGCAAAGGACCGGGTCGGTGGAGGTCACAAGTGAAGGGCAATGACGGCGTCCATGAAAATGGTGTAAGTCCATCAACAAAGGAGAAAGCCCTATTGACGGCATCCATGCAAATGGTATAAGTCCATCATCATTGGTGTCCACAAGGTCCATCAAGAGATGAGAAGGAAGTTGATAAGAAACCGGGAGCTCAAGGCAAAGGTATAACCAATAGGAGCTCTTTTGGTTTTGGTGATCAAGACTCCATAGAGGGAGTGATCACATTTAGGATAGATAGCCGTACTATCAAGAGGGGCGAAATCGTTGATGAAATACGGTTATCAAGTGCCACTAGGTGTTCATGATCATTGCATAAGCATATAGATGCTAGTGACACTAACTTGACCCGTGGAAAACTCTTTGAAAAGGCTAACACACGTGCACCTAAGTGAGAGATACTTTGGAGTGTTAGTGCCTTAAGAAACGGGGTGAAGTTTGAGGGTTAGAGAGGGTTTAGTCCTCTCTTCCTCCTGCCGAGCTTGCGAGGCAGGATTCGGCGAATTTCGGAAACGTTTCAATAAGGAAAACTAGCGTCGGACTCTAACTTGACTGAGCGTCGGACCATTGTCTTCGGTCCGACGGCTAACCCCTTCAGCAAGCGTCGGACGCTTGACTCCGGAGCGTCGGACCATTGTCCTTAGGGTCCGACGGTGCAGAGCCGCAGCAAGTCGACATGTGGAGAGCAGAGGAGCGTCGGACTCTCGGCGTTAGTCCGACGGTGAGCGTCGGACCAACGTCCGACGGTTTTCAGGGCTCGGGGAGCTCTCTGGAAACGTCGGACCGTAGTTTCATTTGGTCCGACGCGGCGTGTATTTTCAGTCCGACGGTGCAATGGCAGTGGGCGTCGGACCGTAAGGTTTGGTCCGACGGCCTACAGTCCGACAGTTCGTTTAGCACGGGAAGTTAGCCGTTGTGATCCAACGTTCGACTTCAAACGGCTAGTGACACGTGGCGTTTATCCGGGGCGTCGGACCGTGCAGGTTAGTCCGACGGTCTGGCCGTCGGACAGTCCGACGGTACGCAGTGAAGTCTAAACGGCTATTTCTTTGTGTGTGGCTTATAAATAGTCACTTGGCCGGTTTGGGGAGCAGATCTTGGCACTCCTAAACATCATAACATACTTGTGAGCCTTCCCACTCCACTCTCACTCATCCTACTTGATTGTGTTCATCATTTGGTGAGTTTGGAGAGCATCAAGTGCATTGCATTGATTGAGATCATCTAGAGGCACTTGGTAGTGGTATTTCGCAGCGGTTTCTCTTGTTACTCTTGGAGTTTGCCGACTCCTAGACGGCTTGGAGCTGCGAGGATCGTTGAGGGGAGTTGGTGATTGTCTCCGCCTCCGATCAAGGTATTGTGAGGGGTTCTTGAGCCTATCCCCGTGGGAGATCGCGAAAGGCATCTTTAGTGGATTGCTCGTAGCTTGGTGGATCCCCATCTTGTGTTGGTTGTGCGGCACCCTTGAGAAGGGTTTGGCGTGTGATGCCAATTAGCGCGTGAACCTCCAAGTAGGTGTATCGCTGCAACGAGGACTAGCTTGCCGGCAAGCAAGTGAACCTCGGTAAAAAATCTTGTGTCATCTCTCTACCGAGGATTTCCCTTATATTTGATTGATTGGTTATATTGGATTTCATATCTTCTCTACACCGGGGGTATTGAAATCACCTTCTCTCTTTACTTTTGTGCACTTACTCTCGTGTGTAGCTTGTTAGTTAGTTGCTCACTTAGGAGTAGTGTATAGTAGTGACATAGCCTTTGAGTGTGAACTAGTGATCATAGTGTAGTATACTTGTCTAGGTGGCTTGCATAGCATAGTTTAGAGCTAGTGTTTTGCAAAGCTTTCTATTGTTACTAATCGTCTTGTAAAGTGTTGTTTGTAGATTTTTATAGGCTATTCACCCCCCATCTAGCCATTTAGGACCTTTCAAACTCCCACACTAGACTAATAATAGTACTACTACTAAAGAGTGGAGCTTCCCTTGTCGCTTGTGGCTCTTGTGTATGTTGGGTGTCTTGAAGAGGGTGATGGCAGCCTCTATTTATAGGGGAGAGAGGGGAAGTGCCACGTCAGCGATCTGCGTGCTCCATGCCTCTCCACCCTTGGATGAACCGCCTCAATACCGCCTCAAGATGGACGGCAGAGGTGATTCGAACACATGGGATGCATGCAGGAAGGTGGTGGAGGCCAAACGACCTGGCTGGGCACCAGGGGGTTTGGCCGACCCCCCTATGGCAAGTGGGCCCAGTCAAGGTCTTCTAGAACGAGTCCCCACTTGTCATGGAGTGCAGCAGTGGCCTGGTCCCTACCTTGGCTAGTTCGGCCGATCCACCTTTGGTGAGTTGGGCCCACCACTGTGGTCCCCATTTCTCATTGATTGTCCCCGTGTATTGGTTGCACCTTGGTTGCATGTTTGTCACGTTAAATCCTTGTGCTTTGTTTCTCCACCGTTGAATAGAAACACATGTTGATCTGATGGATGAAATGAGCTGGGTGGAGGGTCACGTGGATCATGCCACGTCACCAGAGCCAGGTGGGCCCCTTGTAATGTTCGGCCGACCCATACATGGGGCCACCATGGGCTCTCCTCTCTTCTAAGTGATGTTGTGCCCCATTTCCTGATATTTCTTGGCCTGTTTGATCTTTGCTGCATTCACAAGCTTAAGAGTACAAGTGAAACTCGTTATTGATAAAATATGTTCATGATATGTATATCTTCCCTTGAATTTGAGGCATGTTGACGGTGTTTGAATGTGGAATTTTAGGGTATATCCACCGTCAACAAGATCCCCCAAGCTTAACCTTTGCTCGTCCCGAGCAAATAATTAAGCCTCGGTGGATGAGGGGTTGCTACAATGTTCATATTTCCTTAATACCAAGTGCACAACAGAATACTTCTCTTTTGAATGGAAAAATTGGCTATAAAAATTCACCCATTTTACCTTAGTCCTTTATGGGGCTAATGACCTTTCCTTTGCCTTAGGTGGTTGAGAGACAGAACAGTTTAACTTGAGCACTACTTTTCTCATTCTTTGCAAGTTTCATACTAGAGGTTTTAGCAATGTTTTGCAAAAGACAACTTAATGTTCCTCATACGGTTCTCTTATGTCGCTCGAATGGTGTATGATTCCTTACCAAGGCACGAAGTAAATGTTGCCTTCTCCTTATCATCCTACTTCTAAAAATGGCTTATGTGGAGCTTAAGGTAGGAATGAAAGAGTATAGCATACTTACTTTGCATATGTTGTAGGTCTGCAAGTGTGTGAAAAATATAAACTATAATGCTCCTCTATTTGAAATTGTATCTCAGCTCTCTCTAATAAATTTTAGAGACATGGCTATCATTTTTCCTTTCTTTATTCATGAGCCTAGACTTGCTCAAATTTTTCTCTTCTTTTCTATGGACTCTCTTGTGTCCATCTTTCTTTTTTTCTTTTCATTTTGCATAGCCTTTTTGTCTCTTCTACCATAATAACTAAGAGAGATTTCCTATGACTTTAACACATGGAGCATTTATTTGGTGGAAATGAAAGGCATGTGGTTGCGTACTTCCAGTGTAGAAGCAGCATGTATATATGGTGTGTACGTGATCTTGATCTTGGGAGCATGATAAGTCTCTCAATAAGGGTCAACAAGACTTGACAATACTCAATACAAAGCAAATAGCTCATGTGGAAGGTTTTAGACATGTATAGCATATATGGCTGTGGTATGAATTTATCACCATTGAGGAACAATAAGGTTTTGATTGATTAAGAAATAAATCTCCAGTAATCATGCATGCTTAGAACAATATTATAGTAGCTCTTGTTTTACTATATCATATCTCACAATAACTTAGACTTAGTTCTAGCACTTAGCATCCACAAAGTTTTCAGGTTCATGATGATTTAAATAAGCCAAGTGATCTATACTCAAAGAAATACTAAGTTGTAAACTAGGCATTGAAGAAACATTAACAGAGCAACTATTCATCATTTCTATAAGGAAGATAAACATTCATGAGACATATGGCAATAAGGGAAATATTTTTGGTATTTTTATCTTATACATTTTTTAATGCAATAAATTAAAATAATGTAAATAACTAGGATAGAATACTTACCATGGTGGGGGAGAGGATCTCCCCCAAGCTTGTCCTTTTGCTCATTGTGGCGGCGGGTAGTATTGGAACCGTCTCGCCCAACGTCGTGCTTCTTCGTCTTGGATAGCTTGCAATAGTTGGGCATTTTATTGTGCCATACTCAGAGTTGCATCTTGCTCAACTTGCATTGTGCCCATGTCGTTGATGAGTTAGTCCATTTCCGATCCTTGGCTTCGACGACCCCTCGCCCGTCCGGACTGACGGGGAGTGCGCACTCTTGGAGTGTGCTGTTGAGGCCGTTCCGTGGACCTTGAAATGTCCATGGAACTTGCCTCATCACCTTCTTCTTCGTATCTCCCTGCAGCTCGTGTTGTGCCGCCTTGCTCAAATTGAGCGGCTTGTGACATGCTCCTTGTCACCCTTCTTGATCCTGCAATATTTTGGCTTCTTGCCTCTCGGTCCCAATTTATGGTTAGTGTGCGCAGCGCATACAACCGACGCCTCTCACATGGTAGACAGATTTTGGCTATATGGCCGGGATAAATCATTTTTAGATCACCATTTTTATCTCTTTTTAGAACTTGAGCACTTATGAAGAAATCTTCGGTTACAATATCTCTAGGAGAAGCGATGTATTCGAAGTAATGTTTTCCATCTAGCAAGTCCATTGTTTTAGCAATGCGTGTGATAAAAGAAGTAAAGAATATGGGCTCGCTTATATGGAAAATACCAAGCCAAAAGTGGACTAACATCTTAGCAGGTGAAACTTTTATTTTTTTTGTCATGGCATAGAGCAGTCTTAATTCATCATTGTAAAGAACTTGCACATTGGAGCCAGGAAGAAAAGTTATGGCCATCCAGTAGTGGATCAAGCGCAAAGTAGGATTATGGATTTCATTAGTTTTAGGCTCAGAGCAATCATTGGATCCAGTTATAGCTTTCCAGAATTCAGCTTTATCAAATTTCCATGTGGCATTTACTAGATCTAGATGACAATTGTTATCAAAACCAAGTGCCATACTAAAAACTCTCCAAGTAGACATTATTATCAGTGGCTTGTAAAGAGCATAGAAATTCGATGGTGAGTTTTTTGATTCCAAGTTCTTGCACTTCCCAAAAACTTCCCCAACCGATTGTATTGAAAACAGTATTAAATTCCGCGGTCATACCTGTGCTGTCCAAAAGGACAAGGTCGATGATGCCGGTGTGTTCATACCCTCGGTGTTGGATGGAGGTGTACCTTTGGTACTCTTCTTGGTTCAACATGAGGCTGCTCTCGGGGTCGAACGTCCTCTCGGAGGGCACTCCAAAGCTTCGTCTTGGTGGGGCTTCTCTTCCTTCATCTTCATCATGGCGGGGTCATTGGGAGGAACTCCCTATGACACTCTTGGCCTTCTTGAGTGTGGAGGAGAACTTCTTCATCCTGCAGCAATGAGATCACACAAGAACACACTACAACAACAGGGATTAGTGTTAGCGTTAGCGTTAGCTATCCCACTGTTAGTAGTCCTTATGGGGTATGGTTACCTCCACAAACAAGATATTGAGAGCAAAGAATTGAGTAAGACAAGCTTCTACTACTACAATATTTTTGGATTTTTGGTTTGAGTGGCTAACTACTGTCACAGAACCGACCAATTTATACGAGCACAAGTACAACGATCGCATTTTTAATAGCAATCAAGTCGCACTTGAGCCAATATAAACCCGGTAGTCCGGAAATCTCGAAGGATTTCGAACATTTTCGTACCGCAAGGATCATTCATTCAGCAACAACCGATCACATGATACATAAGTTCGCAACCGAATTTAAACATCAGAGTACAACATGGTGTTTTACACAAATACAGTAGTAGCGGAAGTCAACATAGTTTTACACCACAGAGTTCAAATACGAGCACCAACACATGACCATGTCACAGCATTCTTACAACGACTAAGGATAGATAATGACCCTGCCCTCAGGTCTAGTCTTCTACGCCCGCAGGGGTGAAGCAGTTCTTGCAATAAGCATAGTAAGCTACACCATCTGCAACAATGGGAATAAAACCCTGAGTACTCGATTGTACTCAGCTAGACTTACCTGACAGGGAGAAAATAAAAGGACTCTCAAGGATATGCAGGCTTGTTCGGTGGAGCTCAGAGGATAGCAACATTTTGCATAAAAAGCATTACTACAGTAGTTCCTCAACTTATACATTTAAATGTGATTCAGCTTCGATTTCAGTTGAGCTATTTAAACTAAGATTTGCCACTATACTAAGCAATCACTGAATATTATAGCAATCAATAAAATCATATGATTTCCGATATCCACAGATATCAACCTCATCTCACCATAATCATTATGTTCAAGTTATTAGCCTCTACCTCACCAGAAGATCAGTTCAATTTCTCACTAACCAGGAGAGATGGCGATTCGAATCGATTGTACCAGCTGGCAAATATGCCAATCACAAACCCTATCAGCCGAGCCACAGGCTTCTTGGGTCACCGTTAAATCTTTCTGAGACGTAATATGTATCGCGGGTTTGGGGGGCCCATATTCTCAGAGACGAACCCACTTCCAGGAAGCCTCAGGTCCTTGACCTGCCCTTGGTAAGATGGTGTCTCTGCACATACTTCCTACCTATAGAATATGTCTACCTTATCAGCCCCAATTCCTAGCTCAGAAAGAAATACTCGGCTTCGCGGTCAGAACGACTTATCGGACCAGCTATGTGACGACGTCCTTCAATCTCAACTGATGTCTAGTGGCCTCAGTCCTAGTCGGCCGCAAGCAGCACCGAAGACGGCATGACCTCAGCCATGTCATGCGGCTCCCTGCTACCTAGCCTTGATTCTCTCATTAGACACTGTGGCATGGTGGCACATATAGTCCATCATGTGGAATCCATCCCCAACATCATCATTAGTAACCACCTATGCTCGCGAACGACAGGAAATCCCTCGACTTCTACCAGTCTAAGCATGGCTAAGCATAAGATCGAACCCATCACTTGTCTAGTAATAACTTCAGGATCAAGTATAAGTGGACAAGGTATAAATGCAGCAATGGTATCATATCAACTCCTATACTCAAGTGCACAATCATACGATTTAATAAAGACTAGTGCATTTATAAAAAGAATAGGTGGAGGCTTAGGGATGCTCCGGGGCTTGCCTTTCATGAAGTTAGATGGCTGATGGTCAGAGCACTCAGGAAGTTCAGCCTCCTCCTCCTGGCCTTCGGGAACCTTCGGCACCTCGATCTCCGGCGGAACTCCTTCCTCCGGTGGATCGAACTGCAACAGCGTCACTCCTCCCGGCGATCCTCTATGCATGATATGCATATATGAGAACTGAGAATGCACATATAATGCAAGGTAGAGATGCACAACTTAAACCATGAGATGTAATCAGTTTAACAATCCACACTCATTTACTGAGTACGTGCATATTTCTTCTCTAGACAACCAACTCATACTCACCCTTCTTAAGCAAGGCATAGAACAATTTCTCATCTTGCGTAAGAGGTCTACAACGTGCACTAACCATTAAACTTACATCAACTCAACTATCTATTAATCATTTTAAGCTAACAAGCATGAGCAACACATAAACAAGAATAGCACCCTTGCTGCCCTAAGCTCAAGTTAGGATCAGATTGATAGTGTTCAACATAGTGGCAATGCTGGACCACCACAAACTGTATGAAAACACATTTTAACGAACTAATACTTGCTTAAAAGCAATTAAACAAAACCTAGCTTATAACTGGACCTACTGTTTAATGTGCCTAGAAAAATCTAGAAAAATTACAGCAGATAAAACATTTCCATATTAGCCGACTGCTAAAATTTCAAGTCATTTGGACAAGTATAACAATCTACACAAAAATAACAAACAACCAGCCTTTTAAGCAATGGAAAATACTTAACACAGTGAAAAGTATCAAACAACAGATTTCTCATTTTTCTTAGCTTCTTCACAACATAACATGGTTCAGGAAAAATATTCATGACCATATCCTTAACACATTAAGCATGGTGATTTTTGCAAGATTAAAGCATAAAAGACACATTGTACATGACATCATATAAATAATAGTGCAACACTAGCAAGCATATTTTTCCCAGATTCTAATTCCCTAAACAAGATTAATGCAAGTGGAATCACATTTTTAGCACATTCCTATAATTACTTATGCATTTATCAAGTTTGCAAGCAATTAACAAATTAAATATAACTGCACAGAAAAGTTATCGGAAAAGCACATGTTATATTTTTCATACATAGAGCACAGAAATACAAACCCAACAAAATTGGTTTCACCTCATTTGGACACTCCTATCTCCAAATATGAATTTTGGAAGATTTTACACATTTTCTGAAAATCAATTTCATTAATCCTTTAAAACGAACTCGGTTCAAAATGCTACAAACACCCGGCTCAGTGCACCCGAGGTGCCCCAGAGCTACTGACCGGTGGGCTCCCTGGTCAAATGGGTCCCACGCGTCAGAGAGAGAGAACAGAGCCGCCGGCGCTGACCGGCCCTATCTCGCCGGCAGCGAGGTCACTGGCGGCACCGAGGGCACCTATGTGTTCCTGAGAAAGAGACGAACCCGATGAGCTAACTCCCGAGACCTAACCATCACCGGAGCACGCTCAATGGCGACCATGGCGGACGGCGGCGGTCCGGCGAGCATGCGCCAGCCGATTCCGACCATCGTCGGCGAGGCTAAGCTCTGTTCCACAACCCTGAAACACTAGCAGACCTAAGGCCGCGACGAATCGAGCTATTACGCATGGTAACACACTGACCACACGCGCACGGCGGCACGGTGGTGAGCAGCGCTCCGACGAACTCGTGTTCCGATGAACCTAAAGAACGAACGGCCGAACCGGCTCCCTAGGCTAGATATACGACTCTTGGAGACTTCCAGACGAGCAAGAACTAGAGGTGAGAGCCACGACGCAGTGCTCGTCACTGCGAGCAGCGAGCTCAGCGGCGCTCCGGCAATGGCACGGCGGCGAAGGGCTCTAGGCATATGTGTTATCAATATTTCCTAAGTTTAATGTGCCTTTCCTGTCAACGGCGCCAAAAATGCTTGTTGACATCAACTAACGTCGCCAAATATAACTTTATAACGTTTGACACTAGAGACGAGATTAGAAGATATATGGTATTTTAATTAACTGGTCATTAGCAACTAGCCACTCATCTATTACGGACATTCTTTAGCATGAACTGGGTTGTCAATCCTAATTATATATGCTGGGAATAAATAAAGGTTTTATATATTATTCCATGTGACTAGGCAGAAATATAAATAAATATAAACTAAGAATGATTCTGTAAGCGAACAGATAATTATACCATTGTAGCATTTTACCTAGGAGTTCTACCAGGTTGTCGATTTATATTTATACCACTGGGAAGGACTTGGTTAAACTACAATCTATTGTATTGATAACAACTACATACATACAATGAATAAGTGATGTTACCGATGTCATATACTCTACTCATAATAGGTATGGGTCACAAGATAATAAAGATAAATACAGGTGACAAGTATGATCAAGCATCATTAATGGATAAACATCAGAGCACTTTCTAGTCATAGTAATAGCTAGCCAATGGATAAACTAAGGAATTAATATCTAAGGTAATTCTATAACTACGTCAATGAATAACTCTAACTACATCTAGCAATCATTGTCAGATTAGTCCTATATCATGATCACATGCAAAGGACACCATCTAGGAAAGGTGTGAAACAGAGTCATCACCCAACTTCGCGACCGTGCCTGCTTGCCTACATACAGGGGGTGGACTACAGAGGAATCAACGTAGCTGTCACCTACGTGAACTACCATACGACCTGGCACATCAGGGTGCACTCGCAGATAAATGAAATATCTAGACACCACATCTACACATTGTTCGTCATCTACCCAACGATCGTTTGGATAAACGCTATACGAGCAATTACATGAATTCAATAAGATCAAACCAACTATACTAGACATATAATTAAAGTAGACAAAGACTAATGTAATGAAGAACATATGAACTATTAAGAACATTGTTTCCCTAATCATAATGAAAAATACAATAATAGAGAAAGAACCAGAACTATACCGAACTCTGCGCTCCAGACGGATGCCAGGGCTCCAGATCCCGCCGAAGAACTCGATCTCCTCTACTCTCTAATCTAACTAGGCTAGAACTATGAACTAGAAGGCTCTTGATGAACTAGTAGGCTCTTGATGGCTTGAAGACTTGTTGCCTTCAATGAATGATTGATTGATGCCTCCAGGGGGTCTGCCTCTTTATTTATAGCCCAGTGGGATGAACGTGTGCCGTAGGATCAAACTGACTTAAACATAGGGCCAAGATGATTCCTAAGAGGCGGCGGAAGAAGACTCCAGAAGGCGGGGCCGAACCCTAGCCGGGGGGCGCCGGCCGGCCCCACCCTGGCGCCGGCCTGGCCCTAGCTTGGCAGGGTGCGGGCCTCGGTCGCTTTGGGTGTGTTCCAGAGGCTTCTAGTGTTCCGATGATGATGTTTCCTTCGCGGTTACGTTTCGTGATAATTATGCACTGTAATCCCTCTTTTATGCTTTTCTGGAATAACCCCTGGAAAATACAGAACATGCAAAACTCATGGAAATTGTCAGTTAAAACCCTAGACAAGTATGTTTTCATGTATCCTTTTGTGTCTAAAGTTCTAATAAAAGTTGACGTTATTGACGGTCAACATACATGGAAACTCTTTTCAGCTCAGGACTTAGGAAATATTTGCAACTGCAAAACAACCCACAAATCTACACTAAAAGCCATTTTTGACCATCTTGGGCACATTTTCAAGACTCAACCCAAAAATAAAGTTTGTTGCTTATACATTTCTACACAACTTTTATTAAGGGTGCACAAACATGCAAAGTCTCTAAGATCCCTTTCCTGTTTGGTCAAACAGAATGGGTTTAAAAGGATTTTTGGTCAACTACTAGCTAGAGGGCTAATTAGGGAATTTCACCAACAAGAACATTGCTCCATATGTTAACCCAAACATGTTTAAGGTGTTTAAGGAAGCAAACTATCATCACTTGTATTTCTACTAACTTACCAAGCACATGCAAACATAGTCAAGCAAAATCAAGTAGCAAGCATAAAGCAACTCAAGTCATATAATGTATATGCATGAATTACATGATCAATGCTTGATGCTTAAGCAATGCAAATGTAAAATAAGTAACTAACACTAGGGTGTTATAGCCCTCCCCCCTTAAAAGAATCTCATCCTCGAGATTGCAGTTAATTACCATTATGCATAGAGAGAGGGGTAGACTTCCTTGAGATAATCTTCTCGCTCCCAAGTCGCGTCACGTTCACCCTGGTTGTTCCAAACAACCTTTTAAAACTTGATTACCCGGCTGCGAGTGACCCTTTCTGTCGACGGAATGCCGACGATAGTCTACTGAGGGGTACGTCTATGGTAGTAGATTGATCGGTGAAGGTGCACCTCAGACGAGAAAGAGTACGCTGGAAGCGTGAGACACGAGATTTATACAGGTTCAAGCCGCCGCGAGGCGTAATACCGTTTGTCCAATATGTTATTGTATTATGTTGCTAATAGATGAGATGTGGATTGAGGGGATCCCCTGCCCGCCTTATATAGTCTGGGGGGCAGGGTTACAAGTCGGTTTTACCATACATATCAGATTACAATCATAACTGAACAAGGAAACTAATCAGCTAGATATTAGGAAAGCTATTTCCTTGTCCACCAAGTCTTCGGCGGATATACGTGATCTTCAGGAGAACATGTAGACGAGGCGTCCTTGGCAGTCCGGGCCTGATCGGGTGACTTGGCCCATGTATCGCCATGCGGATATATGGGTCTATACCCCCACAGCTAGTCCCCGAGCACCTTGTATTCGTCGGGAGGTGCAAATCTTTGCAGTTGCTTGAACAGACGGATGTAAGGAGCTCAGAAAAATTTGGAAAAATCCTTCTCTTTAGTGAAGTGTATCCACTTTTGGTCCTTCGGAAATAATACCTTCACCGTTAGGTGAAGTGTATCCACTTAGTCCCCGAGCCTGATAGTAGGTGACGTAGGCGCGTATTGTCCGAGCAGTTTAGTGCTTCGAGCAGTTTAGTGCTCGAAAATCTTGGCGTAGCGACGAAACCTCTGAGCAGTTTAGTGCTCGGAAGTGCTGACATAGTGACGACGAAATCCCCGAGCACCTCCTGTGCTCGGAAATACAGGTGAAGCGACGAAACCATCGAGCAGTTCGGTGCTTGGAAGTGCTGATGTAGCGACGACGAAGTCCCCGAGCACCTCCTGTGCTCAGAAATATAGGAGAAACGACGAAGTCCCCGAGCACGACCTGTGCTTAGAAATTTTGACGAAGCGACGAAGCCTCCGAGCAGTCCAGTGCTTGGAAGTGCTGACGTAACGATGATGAAGCCCTCGAGCACCTCCTGTGCTCGGAAATATTGACATTGCGACGAACCCTTTGAGCAGTTCAGTGCTCGGAAGTGTTGATGTAGCGACGACGAAGTCCCCGAGCACCTCTTGTGCTCGGAAATACAGGGGAAACGATGAAGTCCCCGAGCAACTCCTGTGCTCGGAAATGTTGACGAAGCGACGAAGCCTCCGAGCAGTCCAATGCTTGGAAGTGCTGACGTAACGACGACAAAGCCCCTGAGCACCTCCTGTGCTCGGAAATGTTGATAGAGCAACGAACCCTCCGAGCAGTTCAGTGCTCAGAAGTGCTGACATAGTGACGACGAAGTCCCCGAGCCCCTCCTGTGCTCGAAAATACGGGCGAAACGACAAAGTCCCCGAGCAGGTGCAGTGCTCGGAAACGATGAAGCATCCTGTGGGCCTTATGCAGGAAGCCAAACCGTCAGACTTCCCTTTATAAAGACTTGCCCGCGGACGAAATGATTCATCTTCCCTATCGCGCCGCCGCTCAAAAGCCTTTCCAGCAACCGTTACATCTAACCCTAGCCACCGCCATCTAGTGTTCCAAAGATCCTTGATTCAAAACTTGATTCTGCCAAAATTTGTTCGATTCAACCATCCAGTAACCCAATCCCTCGATCAATTTGAAGAAATGGCGCCCAGGAAGAGTGCGCGCGTACCCTCGAAGAAGGGGAAAGAGCCGCAGCCTGGAGAACTCCGCCTCGAGAATGAGTGGCAACCGTCCACCATGATGGAGAGGGCCATTTTGAAGTTAGTGGCGAAAGGGCTCCTCCCAAATCATGATACCGCCGGATGGAGGCCATCAGAAGGTGAGCTGTACCCCATGCCTAACACCGGCGAAATAACCGTCTTTGCCGACTACGTCCTCCGCTGGTTTGGTGTTCCTTGCCATCCCTTTCTTCGCAA
The DNA here is from genome assembly GCA_038502445.1 of Eremochloa ophiuroides. Taxonomy (NCBI): domain Eukaryota; kingdom Viridiplantae; phylum Streptophyta; class Magnoliopsida; order Poales; family Poaceae; genus Eremochloa; species Eremochloa ophiuroides. Next base: position 38,528,992 of record JAHLJS010000005.1, on the reverse strand, counting down.
ACTCCTTGACTATTACGAGATTTCACTGTGCCATTTGCATCCCAACTCCATCTTCGTAATCTCTATCTTCATCCACTTCTACGAGGCCTTCGCCGGAATTCTTCCTCATTTCAATTTATTCCGTCACCTGTACATGCTTGTAAAATGAGCAGCAGGGGATCTCGAATTGTCGGGGGAGTATACCTTAAGCTCTGAGATGGCATGTCCACCCATTATCTTTCTATCTCCCTCAACACCAGTCTTCATGATTGGAACAAGAGGTGGTTCTATCTGCCGAATCAAGACCCTCCTGTTCGGTGTGCCGTTGAGTAGATACAAGAAAGAAAACTGAGCTGGTCATCGAGACCCACATCCAATCAGATGGTTCAAGTAAATGAATTACTGGAAATCCTAAAGGGCATGACTCTGAATGGAGTTGGAGTTGCTGCTAACTTCTTGAGGCACCGAGTTCAATCCTATAAAGATAGAATTCATCCTGCATATGAATGGGTTGGCGAAACTGACCCGACCAGAGAGGTCCCCGATCAGATGTCAGCCGAAGAGAGTATAGTAAGGCTGAAGGAGCTGTTTGACAACAAAGCGCCTATCAATAACCGAGGACAGCAGAAAGCACTGCATATTGCAAATCCGCCACCCGAGGTATGCCTTTATAAATTCCTTTCCTTACATCGTTTGTCTTAATGTTGATCCTTTGCATCTTATTTGATTTGCTGAAGATACATGGCCAGGACCGGAAAGCCTACTTCTCGGAGGTGCCCAGTGTGGAGTGGCCTGAAGGAATTGATCCTCGGCACCGCTACCAACCTGGTAGCGATGATGAGGACTTCTCAGAGTCCTCTGAAGCAGAAGCCATGAAGAGGAAGAGGACCAGGAGACCCCCTCGCAATGAGAAGCTCGCGGCAAGCAGCCAATGCCTGATAAAGTCGGGTCGTCGAGCAGAGTTCGGCGACCTGAGAAGCCAGTAAAGCTATCCGAGGAGCGAGCCCGTCGCCAGGCGGTGATCCCGAGCTCAAGTGATGACGATGGTCCCCCCCGAAACGTCAGAAGGGTGAATTCCCGCCGACCAAGAAGCGTGGTGACAAAGAGGGGACTTCTGGTCCTAAAAGAAGCTTCGCATGAAAACGTCACCACTCAAAACTGTTGTACCTGTATCTTCTTTGTTACTGCCTTTAGCTGCTCGGCATGCTCTGTTATATGAAGTCCATGTTATTATTCAGGGACCCTTCAGCCGAAGGCATCGAGAGGATGGCCGGTGGAGAGACTGGTGGTGGTGCCTCAACTAAAGATGGTGGCACCGCAAGATGGCCTTCCGTCCAAGAGTTGCCGAAGACACCGCCAGAGCAGCAGCCGAATTTGGACTCGCATGAGCAGGCGCCACCATCCGACCAACCTTGTGAGTCGACTCCACCGCCACCGTCCCCACCTTCAACACGGGGTACAGAACGGCAGTCCGAGGACGCCGGAAGAGGACATTCTTCAAGCCGGAACTCGCCCACTGGTTTCGACTAGGGAGCAGACACGCAGACCGGTGGGCCTTCTTTTGGAGGAGCACCGGGGTTAGGCCAGGAGATCCCCGAGCAACCACCAACAGGTGCAACTTTTCTGGAGCAGGACATCGAGGAGATCTCCCGTCAGGCTGCGGGTGGGGCTCCGCCGGTGGTGCTCAGAACCTTCAGGTGGGTCAGCGATCAATATGCCGTCGTTGTGGAGGAAAGAGTGGCGGATGAAGAGCTGGAGACCTTAAAGGCAGATATCACAAGCACCCGCTCTGATCTCGGGAACGTGGTCCGGCATCTGGTGCAGCTGTCTTCACGAGTTCAGATAAATGTACCCTCCTTGAATTTGCTTGAGGTTTCTTTGCTTGCTTTTTGTGTCATGTTTTCTCTTTTTCGATTAGGCCATACATGATACGGCCGAAGATCGACGAAAATCTCTGCAACGTGTGGCTGGACTTGCGGTGGAGAACGCTAGGCTAGAGAAAGAGAATGCTCGTCTGGAGAAGGCGATGGAAGGCCTCCGCAAGCAGCGCGACACATTGCACTTACACTGCAATGATCTGATGGAGGCCGAACAGAAGCTTCTGCAGGATAAAAAAGGTATGGAGACCGTTATAGCTCTAGTTATTGTATCCTAGCTCCTTCTTATTACTGAGCTTCGATGTTTTTGACTGGCAGATCTATCTGATATGTTGGAGGGAGCCGCACGCCGAGGTACATGCATCTTCATACATCCGATCTTGCCCGATTTGCTTCTTTAAGGGAATGCTGATCTGTCGTCTTTCTTGGTACAGTTAAAGAGCTGGAGGGTGAAGTGCCCTTGCTACAGGAAGCTGCTCGGAGGAATGAAGAGGCACGCCTGGGTGAGTTTCTTCTGCTTGTGGGGTGCCTTAGCCACTCTTGTTAAGGCTTCTAATTTTTGCATTTTGTTATAAGCATATACTGAATAGAGGACCCGAGCACAAATGAACGATCTGTCCCAATGCCTTGAAGCTGCCGAGAACCACTATGACGCAGTGGTGGAAGGTGTCAAACCAATCCTAGACATTATTGAGTATGCTCCAGCCGACCGTCCTGTAGAAGCGCCGAGGCCCTTTGACTTCATTCGTCATAGTCACGAAGCGCTGCGGCACTTCAAGGCCTTCTGTACGGACGTGGTGGAGAACGCTACAGCCCATGTGCTCGGCGTGGTGCGCTCCCATTACCCTGGCGTGAATAACGATAGGGTGAAGGGGGGTTACACCTGTGGCACCACCGAGCAACAGGAGGATCAACTTGAGGAGGAGGCGAAGCCTGCGGCGAAGCTCTTGGCAGCAGATATGCAGCTGTTCCCCATGGAGAAAACTTGAAGACACCTGCATAGAGATTGTAGATTGCTTTGTACATTACACCAAGATTAATGTGATCGGCTATCGTATCGTGTAAAAATTGTTCTGAGTGAAATTTGTATAAATTCGCTTTTGTTCTTATAGCGTTAGTCGAGTTTTCGGTGCATAGTAGCCGTGTAGTACTTCGAATGCTCTCATGGAGTTTTTTCTTTGTTTGGTCGGCATGGAACCAGAGCATACAGCTCATTAGAGTGATCGACGGCCGGTGCCCGTTCCTTTCGATGGGGCTTTTGGAGACGCTGCTAAAACTGCCCAAGCATCCTTGGGGCTTAAGTAATAGCGAAGACTTAATGGCCCAGGCATCCCTGGGGCTTACATGGTGGCAAAGCTGCCTACGCCTGGCAGGGCTTATGCTTATCGTGGGCGATGTCTTCCCGAATCTATCGGGGCAGTTGATGAAGTGGCGATGTAGAGCGGCCAGCGCCATGCAGGGCTTATGCGCCGTCGTGACTAGGCCACCTGAACAGGTGTGGGACTTACGCGTAGTTGGAGTTGTGCTGCCCGAGCAGTTGCGGGGCTTACGCATTGGCGAAGTTGTGCTGCCGGAGCAGTTGCGGGGCTTACGCATTGGCGACGGATTTACTGATCTACGAATGTGGACATACTCATATATCGAAACAACATGATTTTTATTGAAGTAATGAAACAAAAAATACACATATCTGCCTTAACACGTTATCAAGAATAGAAGCGATGCAGGTGTTCGATGTTCTAGGAGTTGGGGATGTCGACACCGTCGAGCTCGCACAGCCTGTACGAGCCTTGCCGAGTTACGGCTCTGACCATGTATGGTCCCTCCCATGGAGAAGAAAGCTTGTGCATGCCCTCCTTGCTCTGCTTGCGCTGAAGGACGAGGTCGCCGACCACGAAGAACCTACCTTTGACGTTCCGGTTATAATATCGCCGTAGCCCCTCCAGGTATTTGGCCATGTGTACGCAGGATGCCAGACGCTCTTCTTCATGTCTGTCGATGTCTTCTGCCCATGCACCATCAGACCTTTCTTAATTGTAGTTATCAATTCTAGGAGCTCAAAAAGCGACGTCAGTTGGTAGCACTGCCTCTGATCCGTAGACCATAAAATATGGAGATATGCCGATATTCCGGCTAGGCTATGTTCGCAAGCCCCAGACGACCGTTGGCAACTTGTGGATCCAGTTTCCTGGACTTCTTTCGATGACTTCGTGTAGGCGCTTCTTGAGGGCGTCGAGCAACATTCCGTTTGCTCTTTCAACTTGGCCATTAGCTCGAGGATGAGCCACCGAGACATACTTTACCATGATGCTTCTTTCGTCGCAGAAATCCCAGAAGTCGCTTCCAGTGAAGGTAGTACCGAGGTCAATGATGATGCTATTCGGAAGGCTGAAACGATGAGAGATGTCATTAAAGAACTCCACAGCTTTGGCTGCTCTTGCTTTCACCAATGGCTTGTATTCAATCCATTTAGAGAATTTATCGATGGCGACGTACATGCAACGGTAGCCCCCTTTAGCCGCCTTGAAAGGACCTATCATGTTGAGTCCCCACGTGGCAAAGGGCCAGGATGCAGGTATGGTCTGTAGCTCCTACGCTGGGACATGTATCTGCTTTGCAAAAAACTGGCATGCCTCGCAGTGGCGCACAATCCTCTCGGCGTCCTCGACTGCGGTAGGCCAATAAAATCCTGCTCAGAAACCTTTGCCGACCAGGGTACATGAGGCTGCGTGGTTACCACACATGCCTCCATGCACTTCTTGGAGTATCTTGATCCCTTCTTCGCGTATGACGCACTTCTATAATACTTCACTCCTGGTGTTTTTACGCATGAGCTTGTTGTCGATGAGGACGTAATTCTTAGACCGTCTCACAAGACGTTCAGCTTCTATTTTGTCTTTGGGGATTTTGGCTTCGAGCAGATATGCGATGAAGGGTGCTCTCCAATCTTCTACAGAATCAGAGATACAAGCCGTTATCTGACTGGACGGAGGTGCCTCGGCCTCTTCTTCTTCTGGGATGGAGGAAAGGGCCAAATCTTGGACGAAGACGCCGGGAGGGATATCAGCTCATGATGAATCGAGCTTAGATAGCTCGTCGGCTGCCTGGTTCTCAGCTCGGACGATGTGGTTAAACTCAATGCCCAAGAATTTTCCTTCGAGCTTTCTGATTGTGGTAACGTAGGCATCCATCTTCTCGTTGTTGCAGTCCCAATCTTTATTGACCTGATTGATAACCAGGGTGGAGTCCCCGTACACCATCAGCTGCCGGATGCCGAGCTCGGAGGCGATCTGTAGGCCACGGATGGCGGCTTCGTATTCGGCAGCGTTGTTGGAGGCTTTGAAATAGATTCTCAACACGTAGTGGAGGCGTTCACCGGAAGGTGATATGAGGAGTACACCGGCGCCTGGGCCTCCAGTGCTGAGGGACCCATCGAAATACATCGTCCAGTGTTTCTCTTGCTCGGTGGGTACTTGTTCCTCCATTTCAGTCCATTCGGCGATGATGTCAGCCAGCACCTGTGACTTGATCGTCATTCGGCTGTGGAACTCCAGAGAATAAGCTCCCAACTCCACGGCCCACTTCATGTTTCTGCCATTGGCATCTTTGTTGCGAAGGATGTTGCCGAGAGGATGTTGGGTGATCACTATGATTGGGTGGGCTTCAAAATAGTGACGGAGCTTGCGTGACGTGACGAGGATGGCGTAGATCAACTTCTGCACCGATGGATAGCGAGCTTTGGACTCGTTCAAGACTTCATTGATAAAATAGGCTGGTCGCTAAACCAGATATGCGTAACCGTGTTCCTCCCTTTCGACGACTATTGCCGTGTTGACAACATTGCTTGTCACGGCGATGTAGAGTAACAGAGTTTCATCTTTTTTGGGTGCTGTAAGGAGCGAAGGATGTACTAGGAACTACTTTAGGTCCTTGAAGGCATGATCGGCTTCTTCTGACTAGACAAATTTTTCGCCTGCCTTGAGGAGCTTGAAGAAGGGATGGCCTTTTTTGCCTAACCTAGAAATGAATTGGCTTAGGGCCGCCATGCACCCAGTGAGCTTCTGAACATCTTTGACATTGGTCAGGGGCTTCATTCTCATGACGGCCTCGATCTTTTCTGGATTAGGGAGTATGCTTTGTTTGTTGACGATGTTGCTGAGCAGGTTACGCGACGGGACGCCAAAAATGCAGTTGGAAGGGTTCAGTTTCCATTGGAAATCATCCAACTTTTTGAAGACTGCTTCGAGGTTGGAGATAAGGTCTTCAGCCTTTCGGGTTTTTATGACGACATCGTCGACATAAGCTGCGGTGATGTCGGGAACGAGATCCTTGAGGCATGCCTGGATGGCCCGCTGGTATGTCGTGCTAGCGTTCTTCGGGCCAAAGGACATGGTCTTGTAGCAGTAGGCCCTGAAGGTAGTGATGAAGGAGGTTTTCTCCTGGTCTTCTTCCTTCAAGGCGATCTGGTGGTAGCCAGAGTAGCAGTCAAGGAAGCTGAGTAGCTCGCAGCCGGCTCTGGAGTCAACAACTTCATTGATACAGGGGAGACCGAAGGGGTCTTTAGGGCAGTGTTTGTTGAGATCGGTGTAATCAACGCACATTCTCCATTCATTATTCATTTTTTTTGCAAGGACCGGATTGGCTAACCAATCTGGATGATACACCTCTTTAATAAAGCCGGCAGCTAAGAGCCGAGCTATTTCTATCCTAATAGCCTCCTTCTTGTCTAGAGAGAAGAGCCGGAGCTTCTGCTTAATGGGCTTGGCCGTCTTCAAGACATTCAAGGAGTGCTCGATCAGCTCCCTCGGTACGCCAGGCATGTCCGCGGGTTTCCACGCGAAAACGCTGACGTGCTTTCTGAGGAAGGTGACGAGCGCGTCTTCCTATTTGGGGTCGTGATCTGCCCCGATGCGAGTAGTCTTACTCGGGTCACCAAGAACGAGGAGGATGTCCTTTGTCTCCTTGCTCTTGGTAGCAGCTCTGGGCAGGGTCTTCTCCGGGATGACCTGTTCTTCGGGCGCCAGCTTCTGTGTGTCCACGGCGCACGTATTCATCAGGATGGAGACGTCGGTGGCCTCTGCCATGGCGATGGCCTCCTTCTCGCAGTCATACGCAACTTGGAGGTTAGAGCGGACCGTAAGGATGCCGGTCTCCATTGGCATCTTCATGACGAGGTAGGTATAGTTGGGGATGGCCCCAAACTCAGCCAAAGCTGGACGACCGAGTATGGCGTGATACGTGGTGTCGAAGTCAGCCACCAAAAAGTCAATGTGCTCGCTGCGAAAGCACTTTGGTGTCCCTGGGACAATTCCAAAAAACGGAGCCGTGGGACAGGAGGGCTTCCCTGGGACAATTCCATAAAACGGAGCCGTGGGCGGCTCTAGATCTTTAGCTCGGAGTCTGAGCTCCTTGGCGGCTCCGGAGAATAGGATGTTGAGGCCGCTGCCACCGTCAATCAGAACCTTGCGGAAGCGTGTCTTGCATATCACAGGGTCTAGGATCAGCGGGAAGCGCCCCAAGTATCGGATCTCTGTCCACTGGTCCTCTCTGTTGAAGGTGATGGCCTTGTGCGAACAGGGAGGAAATGTCGGGCCGGTGATGGAGGCGTCATGGTTGGCGACAGAGTTGACACGCCTAGCGACGAGCTTCTGCTCTCTGTTCGACTCCATGGCTATGCGGCCACCAATGATCGTGGAGACCGTTCGGTGAGCTTTAGTGAAGCTGTAACACCCGTGGTGTTACGATAACTAAAACCTGCCATGTCATCATGATTGCATGCGAAAACCTCCCGTCTAAACTCACTTTTCTGCGCAATCACTAAAGTAAAATTTATTCTTGCATATGATTGTGTGTAGGTACTTTAGAGTGATCTGGTTATGATCATATTTGTGTATGTTTGTGGGATAAAAATAAAAATTAATGGAGTGTAAAAGAAATCATTTATAAACCCTACGTCGGACCCGAAACCCTAATTTGAAAACTAAAAGGAGTTAGGTGTTGGGCCTTAAATAAAAGTTGTAAATCTTTAAAAGTTGAGCAACTTCTATTTTTGGAAATTTTGAAGTTATTAAAAATAATTTCAAATAAAACCTTAATCTACGCTTTAAAGATTAGAGTTGAAACTCAATTCCAAAAACTGAAGGGAATCTGATGAAAGTGATTTAATAAAAATCATAGATCTTTTCAAATGGGACAACTTTCATTTTTGGAGATTTTGAAGTTTACCAGGGGAAATTTAAACCCCAATTAGTGTTTGTGGCTTCAAATTTAAAATGCCATTTCAAAAACTATCTAGAATTTAGACAAACACCTTTGATGAAAGTTGTAAAGCTTCTCAAATGGAACAACTTTTGTATTCAGGGATTTTCCAGTTATTAAGTTAAAATTTAAATAAAACTCAAATTAGTATTTAAGAATTCAAATTTGAAGCGTCATTTCAAAAACTAAGAATATGAACAAAACCCTTTTAATGAAAGTTTTAGGGCTCAACAAGTGGAGCAACTTTTATTTTTTTAGAAATTCAAGTTGTTGAGAAAATTTTTGAGATTTGGCTGAGATTTGAAATCAATTTCAAATTGAAGAACTACCCCCTTTCAAACTATTCAAAAATTATTCACAATTTCGAACTTCTTCCAAAACAAAATTTGTTCAGTTTGAATTTTCCCACAATCCTTATTTTGAGAATTTTTTGACTTTATATGTAAAATAAAAAGTAATTGCGTTGAAAAGTGAATAAGGGAAAGGGTAGCTTCTACAGTGCTCGGCTTTGGGGGGGTCCGGTCCTCTGCTGCTGTGCGTGCACTGGCGCGCGTGCCGCGTCTCCCGCCAGCTTCGCTCGGGGCCGGCCGAGCCCGGCCGACGGTGTGTCGAGCTCGTGGGAGGGGGGGCGGCCGCGTCCATAGCCCCGTTGCCCGTTATAAGAGCCACCGTCACCGTCCTTGCCTTTTTCTCCTTACTGCCGCCGTCGGCCTCTTCCCTGTCGCCGGCGGAATTTGACGTCCACTGTGTGCCACATTTCAATTCATCCTCCACGTAGTTTCGCCACGTCCTAGCGCAGCTGCTTGATCCATTTGTTTAGTTGTTGGGTCATCGGAGCCACTGCAAGCCAACGGCTTCGTCCCGGCGGCCGGCAAAGCTCCGCCGTGAGCTCCATTCACGTGGCCAGGTCGGTCCAATGAGTAAATCGTAACCCAATCTATCGTTTGTAATCCTGGTTGATGCTGTGTTGATGATCGGTCTTTCCCTTTTAACTCTACTACCTCAGCTCATCGGGAACGAGGTCCTCGCCGTCGGAGTCCGTCGCCGCCTTCTCGGTTTTTCATCAACAACTTGTCTCCGGCCATCCTCTACTCTAACCTTGAAGCGCAATAGGTTTTGGTGAGCACCGTGGATCTTCCCAACACTTTTCCCCAAACCTTACCACGCCGGAATAGTCAGGACATGGCTTGCTGCCGGCCACCGTGCTAGCCGAGCCGCCATGGTCGCGGTCTGGCCCGCTCGAGAACACGGACCGCTCAACTAACTACCTGGGTGTGTTGGGGAGGTGGAGGGGAGTGCTAGGGTGGCATTACCGTCATCGGAGATCGGTCACCGGCGACTTGTCGTCGCGACCGGCACCGCCGCGCGCGCGAGCGCTCTGTGTGAGGGCGAGAGAGCAGCTGACGAATGGGGTCGGGCTGTCAGCGGCTTAGAGAGGGAGTACAGGGTGGGCGCGGGTCTGTTCTGGCCAATTGGGCCCGCCTGTGATCTGCTGGGCCGTCCAGGCCAGAGTGGATCTTTTCATTTTTCGTCTAATTTAAATTGTTTTCCTTATTTCCTGTAAAACTGAATAGTGCTGTGCTTTATCATTTTTGTAGGAATTAATTGGTTGCACCAAAAATCATCAAAATAAGTGTTAATGCTCTCTGCAGTGTGTAGTATTTAATAAAAATACTAAATAATGACTTTGAGCAATTTCTATAGGAACTAAAAATCAGAAGTTTAAAAGTTAAATGCAAATTTGGGGATTTTTAGTAAAATATAGGTTAATCCAAAAATCATGAAATTTATTTGGGTACTGTTTTAGGGCCAAATCTAGCTGTTGGTAAAGTTTGGGCTCAAATAGAAATAGTTTGCTTAATCACTTTTTAATACTCTATAGGTCATTCAATAACATAAATAGGAACCCTAGCAATTTAGGGTTTAGTGTGACTTTTGGAATGCGGGATGTTCCTGGGTTATCAACTTGAGAAGATCTTTGGCACTTTAATTAGTTGTTTGAGATCTTAATTAAATTGCTAATTAGAACATTAATAATTTATATTACTCACATATGATATTAGGGTTGGTGACTTGTTCAAGCAAAGAAGTGGTAGTGTTACAAGGAAAATTAACTATGCCTTCTATGACTGTTAAAATGGTCGGCGAATAAATTATATAACCACCACCTTGTCTAACGAAATTTGTTTTACCACTTTACCGTGAAGGAAAGTTGTACTCAACTTTCTAAATTTAGTTTACTATTATTAATTCACAGTTTAGTGCATCTCCGGCATCATGGCATACATATCATGCATTTTTATTTCGTATAGTAAACGTGTTTCCGGAAGCCTTGCTTGATGCCCGACGGAAGTATTGTTCGTCAGGAGAAGTCAAGAGGGTTTTCTCCGATGTCTGACAGAAGTGACAGACCTGCAACACAGGCAAGCCCCGGTGCATTAGCCCTTCCTTGAGTTTTATAAAAATTATCACTTGAATTAAATTATTGCATTAGGTTGATAGGAGTTGATTGTCACCTACTTGCTGCATTGCCTACCTTGATATATCACCCTTGAACCCGATTTAAAATAAAATGTTTGGAAAACGCTTAGCCCTGCTTAAGTAATTTAGTTTATGCTCAAAATGCTATTTTCTAAGCTATGGCGATATATTATTGATTAATTCATGAAAAGGGAATTGGAAATGTTCCCGTTCGATGGCTGTGTACCTGATTAGTACATTGTCAACGATGGGAGGGGATGTTTCTGTTGGGTGGTTGTATCTCTTGGGTTAGAGTCTCAAGGTTTGACCACCGATAGAAAAGGGAAATGTTTCGCTCGGTTTATGTGCACATGGGGCGGCGTTCCCCATGTCTTATCATCCGGCAGGCATGGGCTTGGAAACCGTTGGGTAACTGTGTACTTGCGTTAGAGTCCCAATGCATGGATACCAATGGAAAAAGTTTAGGGACCGTTCGTTGTAGGCCTGCTAGATCGAGACTTTGTAACTAGCCACATACTCCGGGAAGCCCTATCTCCGGTGGCTATATTGCTTGAACCGACAACCACGCACTGGGAGTGGAGAGATGGCGAGAGTAGCGTGTACCCTCGTGGCTGGCGCGCCTGGAGACGAGAGTAGTACTATGCTCTCGGGTGGCGCAGGACCGGTCCAGGGATAGAAAAGCCATGGTAGACGGGGTTGGCGTATGCAAGCTTAAGTGCTACATAAGTAGTGTGGATAGGGATCCCCAGCTGGGTACTAATCGATTCGAATCGTCGTTACTCCTCGATAATGGAGACTTGATCCACTGCCCTACCCCGAAAAGTGGTTCGAAACTAGGATGTTTTGAGAATGAATAATTAATTGGAATTGAAAGGATATATGTGAAAGAATTGAGAACTACTGATATTGAGTATAATAATGTTGATTAAAATACTAAAAATAGAATTAGTATGGCTTTATCCGCAAAATACTTTGACTCTTGCTAAAGCCTTACCTTGACTCCCCTCAGCCTGCATTCCTGAGTCTCATTCCTTTTTCTTAGTCGGGTAAGTCCTGCGGAGTACCCCAGTACTCAGGGTTTGTTAACCCCTATTGCAAGTGTGTCGAGAGTAACGTTTTACGTGAGACCATGCCAGTTGACGGATCTTGCATGGATGAAGATGTGTACAACCCTTGGGCAGGGTGTCTAGTTATGATGCCACTCCACTACGAAACTCTGGATTGGAATAATGTCATTTATATTTGTAAACCTATGATTATGTAATTCTTCCACACTCTTTACTCTGATTCATTTTATTTGTGTAAACTGTTGTAATACTGCAATACTTACAATGAGATCCTCGGGAGGTTAGGGTTTCCTAGGGAACCCGGCAGGCCACCTAAGTCAAGAGGAAACTCGTGCAGACTGATTGTGGGTCCTTAGGGACGATGACGGTGCACGTGGGCCCTATGATTAAGGCGGTTCTGTCATAGCTGGTATCAAAGCATTTCTTTATAAAATACTTGCAGTATTACTTTACAAAAACTTCAAAATAATTTCGAATGAATAAAATTAATGGGGTAGTTTGGTCCGAGTTGTTTCTGAACTTTCCTCATTCATTCTATGCAATCTTTCCTTGATTCTTTCTATAGGTCTATAGATAGGTCTTGAGTTTAGTAGTGGATTAGCTAACTAAGTATGCCCTATGTTGTAAAATATTGAGTGCATGTTACTCTAGTATTTGATCGATATATACGTATATATATCCGAGTATGCTGAATTGCGTTGGAACGCTCATGCATCATGACATTACAACTATTAATAATTCCCCCGATATGAAGTATATCTATATTTTCAAAAACTAAAACTTACTTAAAAAGGTATTTTGTAAAAATAAAATTCCTACCTTTATTCTAAACTGATGGATCCACAAGACCTGCTATTGGAATTGACAACTGCCTGACCATGTTCAAAACCACTACAGCGATGTGGCAATCACTGCAGGGAGTAGGTTACTTTGGACCACTAAAGTATTTTTAGTCCCACACTGTTCTCCTTGGTCGGTCAAGATTTGAAGTGTCCCTACAGATCCTAGCCAGAGCATTAACAATGGATCAACTACAACTTTACTTTTGAAAACTTCAAAAGATTTTATAAATTAAAATGTTTGAAGAAAGCAAATTTAAAAATGATTCTTCTAGCCTCTTTCGTGCTTGATGAAAGATCTGGTGATGATTTCTGACAACTCAAGTCGAAGACACGCAAGAGTTCCCAGCTCTTCGTTAGAGGGTCAGTGAAGAATCAAATTTCTCCAAAACTGTTCTGTATAACGTTTCTCATCCGCTCTCTGAATTAGGGTAAAGATGGTATATAAAGTGTTACACTATATATAGCTAAGTTTCACTAACATTGAGAAGTTGTATAGAACGAGCGTTCATCATAACATCTATATGCGATTAAAATATTTAAATTCCGCATTACATTCAAGCACAACTGTTGTTTAGTGCGTCGGTTTTCAACATAGATAGCAACTTGATTTATTAAAACAAATATTTCCAAAAAGGGGTATTCACTGTTCTTGCAAAAAGGGAGTGATGTTTTGATTCGAAAACTAAACCATTCGAACCAAGTGTTGAAAAAAATTGTTTCTAAAAGTAAGATATTCAAAAGGGTTTTGGTTTCAAAACTCATATTGATTTTAAAATTATTTTCAAACTGTTCTGATTCTAAAGCCTCACAAAAACGCTTCCCAATTTCCAAATAAGGTTTCAATTCCATCCTCTTGAAAGGTTTTTGGCAATTGTGCAACGTTTCTGCAAAATGGTTCCAACTCCGCATACCACCAATTTAAAATACTGTTGACCAAAACTCCATTGCAAAGAGATTATGAAACGACTCAATTTTTGAAATTCTATCTTTCAAAAGTCGCCAATACCTGAGGATTTCAATGGAACGATCTTCTAAATCATTTAAAAATAATTGTTCAAAAGGCTCTTTTTCCTTCTCTTGCTTGGAATATCAAACTGATGCTAGTACCTCGATGGGATAAGTCGTTCCGACCTACGGTACCGCTATGAAACTTGGGGTCCCATGTGGGATTCATCCACATGGCTTGCCGCCAAGCGTATGCGGGTATCGTGGTATGATCGTGACCACTCTCAAATGGTACTGGGCACAACTGAATTTCCAAATTAGACTCTGTTAAAAATCTTCTTACCAAGGAAAAATCGAGTTCATTGAAAAGTTACACATTGCATATCAAGTTTTTGTCAGTCTTTAGTAATCTTCGCTCCATAGGTTCCTAGTCCTTGGGGAACTTCTGGATGCACTCATTTACTATGCCAACTTCCTACAAAACTTTGGCTAATCCTTGATTTCTTAAACCCATTCAAATGTAAATTCTTATCTTCTACTCTCAGGACACTGCTATTTTCCGGAAAGCTATTGTGGTTGTAGTTTATGGGATATCATGATCTATGATCATGATGCAGCGTCGAAATCTGGGGTCTCTTATGGCTCATGACTATAGGTAGTTACTGCCGGACGCTCGCTTTTATCAGGGTTAATGGTCAAGATCGTAGACTGCGATTAATGTGCTTTCAAATCTCTCTTACAAAATTAAAATCCATATTTACTCCTGGATTTTTAAAATTCTTTCGCTATTTATAACTACCTTCAAATATACTTTGAGAATTCACATCTGATCTCTCTAAATTCTTGAGATCCTTTGTCCTTGCAATCAACTTAATTTCATCCGATAAAATAACGGGAACTGATTTGGAAATGGTACCTAAGATCCAATCACATAGAAATGGTATCTGCGATCCGCTGAGGATTCCCTGTTGTTGTATGGGTTTCTGGTTAATTATGAATGCCTTGAGGTCTATTTAAAAACTCACTTCTTTGGAAACTTTAGGACGCACTTAATTCACCCACAGACTCAGTACGAAAACCTAGCACTAGACCATGACTTTTTATCTGCATACGTGTCATGCCTTGATCCGACACGTATCACTCACTCAAATCCAACATGTTATTCAAAAATCGTTATGGTTGTGCCTATAGTGGTGTCATGACCTGTGACCACGGTGTCGCGTCGAAACCTAGGGTCTCTCACGTGCTATGGCCACGCCGAGATTCTGCTAGGCACGCGCAGGTATCGGGGTCTAGGGCTGTGACGTACTATAGCTTCGCAACTAATGAAGTTTCTTTATTTGCACTATCTGTGGAAACAAATTCATCTCGCTACGATGTAACATGATCTACGGCTGCGATACAATGTAGCAACCTGGGATCTCCTGTAACTCAGAATCACATGAGATTTTGAAGGATATATGCTCGTATCAAGGTCTGTGGTCATTTTACATCATAGCCACAATCGATATGCTTTCTCTTTATACTGAGGTTACCTTAATTGTGTTCTATGATGGTATCTCGACCCGTGAGTATGGTGCCGTGTCAAAACTTGGAATCTTTTGTGAATTGCAGTCACATAAGACCTTACCAGGGTACACACTGGTATCGTAGTCGGTACTCCTGAATCATCGTAGCTCGCAATTGATGTGCTCTCACTCTCCTTGTAACCGCCCTTAAAAGATATTCCTCCTAAAGGTTGTATTTCAAAAAAATAAGGTTTTAAGTTTTAGTGTTGAGAGACAACTAATTAGGTCAAATAAGAATCATCATCATAACAGATAGTAAGAGAAGTGTGGGCTAGTAGCTTATCAACTCAACCGTCTGGACGCTTGTCAGCTACACAGGATGTATTTCATGTATCACCACTTAAGAAGTGTCTTCAAGTGCCAGATCTAGTTGTTGACTGGGTACGAGTTGAATTGAACCCGATCTAACACACTCCGAATATCCAGTGTGAGTCATAAACCAAAAGAGATCGTGTTACTCAAAGGACTTCAACAGGATAAGGCACAAGTATGTGGGAATCAGTCTTCAGGAGAAGAAGCTACCCGAGAAATCAGAGAATTTCCCGTCTGAAAACTTTCCCAATTTCCTTCCTACCATTTAAAATAATTTATCCTTTTCAAGTTTTACATAATACAAAACCCCCACTTGCCCTAAAGTCAAGTTTTTTTAAAAAATATATATATATATTTACTTGAAACATTTTCTTTTCTATTACTAAAATTAAGGCTTTAGCCGTATCTTAAATCTCGAGACGAGATTTATTTTAAGGGGGGAAGAATGTAACACCCCTAGTGTTACGATAACTAAAACCTACCATGTCATCATGATTGCATGCAAAAACCTCCCGCCTAAACTCACTTTTCTGCGCAATGACTAAAGTAAAATTTATTCTTGCATATGATTGTGTGTAGGTACTTTAGAGTGATCTGGTTATGATCATATTTGTCTATGTTTGTGGGATAAAAATAAAAATTAATGGAGTGTAAAAGAAATCATTTATAAACCCTACGTCGGACCCAAAACCCTAATTTGAAAACTAAAAGGAATTAGGTGTTAGGCCTTAAACAAAAGTTGTAAATCTTTAAAATTTGAGCAACTTCTATTTTTGGAAATTTTGAAGTTATTAAAAATAATTTCAAATAAAACGTTAATCTATGCTTTAGAGATTAGAGTTGAAACTCAATTCCAAAAATTGAAGGAAATCTGATGAAAGTGATTTAATAAAAATCATAGATCTTTTAGAATGGGACAACTTTCATTTTTGGAGATTTTGAAGTTTACCAGTGGAAATTTAAACCCCAATTAGTGTTTGTGGCTTCAAATTTAAAACGCCAATTCAAAAACTATCTAGAATTTGGACAAACACCTTTGATGAAAGTTGTAAAGCTTCTCAAATGGAACAACTTTTGTATTCAGAGATTATGAAGTTATTAAGTTAAAATTTAAATAAAACTCAAATTAGTATTTAAGAATTCAAATTTGAAGCGTCATTTCAAAAACCACTAAGAATATGACAAAACCCTTTTAATGAAAGTTTTAGGGCTCAACAAGTGGAGCAACTTTTATTTTTTTAGAAATTCAAGTTGTTGAGAAAATTTTTGAGATTTGGCTGAGGTTTGAAATCAATTTCAAATTGAAGAATTACCCCCTTCTAAACTATTCAAAAATTATTCACAATTTCAAACTTCTTCCAAAACAAAATTTGTTCAGTTTGAATTTTTCCTCAATCCTTATTTTGAGAATTTTTTGACTTTATATGTAAAATAAAAAGTAATTGCGTTGAAAAGGGAATAAGGGAAAGGGTAGCTGCTACAGTGCTCAGCTTTGGGGGTGGTCCGGTCCTCTGCTGCTGTGCGTGCACTGGCGCGCGTGCCACATCTCCCACCGGCGTTGCTCGGGGCTGGCTGGGCCCGGCCGACAACGTGTCTAGCTCGTGGGAGGGGGGCCCGGCCGCGTCCATAGCCCCGTTGCCCGTTATAAGAGCCACCGTCAGACTGGTTGACCTCCTGGTCTCCGTCTTGGCGACGACATCTCCGGCCACTGCGGGAGTGACCACCATCATCGTGAATGATCTCGGCGGCCGACGCAGTGGAATGTGATGGAGGTGGTAACTGGCGTTCTTCGTTGATCTGGACTTGGGCTGCCTGGAGGTAAGCCGTAAGGCGCTCCACTTCAGGTGTCTGTTGACGGTTGTTAAATGCTAAATATAACCATCAACTATTGCATAAAAAGACCTAAAATAAATTATAAACAATAGTTGTAGGGTTTAAGACTAACAAGTTCCACGAGTTTTGCTTTCTACCGTTGTTTGCAGGTATATTTAATTTTCCATCAATAAAAGTATCTCAAATAAGGAATTGGACTACACAATTGCGACGGTATCGTCGAGACGATCGAAACGGCCCTATCATTTGCTATATTTGGAGTTCGGACTCAAAATCTGCGACCCAACATACACCATTGGACTACGGGAAGCTGAAGAAGACACGTCGGCGAAGCGGAGCCCGTTTGGGCCCAGGGCAACGCCGGTCGGCCCTAGGGTGGGGCTGGGCGGCCCTCCACTACGTCGCCTCGCCTCTGGCTTCTGGAAACTTCCTCCCACGCTTCCTTGGTACCTAAGCAAAGTTTCCCGACGTCGATCTAAGGTCGGTTTGATCCGACGGTGCATATAACACGAGACGCGGATTGATGACGTGGCAGTTTCTTGCCCCCTACTCCACCTCGGCCTATATAAGGATGCCCCAGGCCCTCTCCAGAAGGCATTCTACATCCTGGAGCTTCATATTCTCTACATAAATTAGGGCTAGTAGGGTCCCTCTAGTTGATCTAGTTCTTGTTCATCTACTTCTAGTTTTAGATCTAGTTCTAGTTCTTCTAGCTGTAAAGAGGGAGAGAGGAGAGGAGAGAGCGGAGGAGGAGCCGGGTGTTGGATCTTCCTCAACATTGTACTTTTGCAGTATCTGGTTCGTCTTTCAGCAATCTCCAAGTTCTTCAATTTATAATTTCTGAGTTCTTTATTTACTTTCAGTATTTGCTTTTAATTATTTATTAGTTTCCCGCTTGCATCAAGTGCTCTAGTCTTTGTAACGCTAGAGTAGTGATTAATAGATTAGATGTGGTGTTTAGTCTTGCGATTACCTGGAATTGCACCTAGCCCTACGTATAGTTGTGGTAGCCCCAGGTGGTGACAGCCCTAACGGCCGACGTATTCCACCACGTTCGGGTCAGAGTTTGTAGGACCGTAGTCTGAGCTTCCTAGTCTCCTTCTCATCTCAGTTTGAGGCTAGTGTTCTGATGTCCCGAAATAGATACACTTATCGTAACCTTGATTCATAGATCATCTAGAGAGCTTAGGAAATCTTTCTCTCTCTCCCCACAAAAACATATATATTTATCCTTGGGCGATCTTGAGACCTAATTAGTACACTTCGCATTCCCCGTGGAAATCGATACCCCGGAATACTCTTGGGTGAAAGCTACAGCGGTATCCGTGCGCTTGCGGATTAATCTGTGTGCGTTAGGAAACGTCAACAAGCTTTCTGGCGCCGTTGCTGGGGAACGGTAGCTGTGCCAGTTGTAAACCAAGTTCGTCCTTTTTGCATTTACCACCATTTTTATCTTACCACATGGATTCAACTCCTAAATATAAATTTTCCGCTCCAAAGGGCGAGTTGTTGGAGCCTCCACCATCATCACATCCTATACTTTTATAGATGGCTATGAGCTTCACCCTGCTTTCATAGCCATGGTTCGGGAGCAAACTTTCTCTGGAGAAGATGGCAAAAATCCATACATCCACCTACAGGATTTGAGCAACTGTGTTCGTGCTTGAACATTCCAGGCATGACACATGAGACCTTAAAATGGAAATTATTTCCGTTCTCTCTTTCTGAGAGGGCGAAAAAGTGGTATGCTCATACCATTAGAAGTGTAGATGGAAAATGGGATGAACTTCGAGACAAATTTTGTCTTGCTTTCTTCCCTATTTCTAGGATTATCACTCTTTGTTTAGAAATTCTTTCTTTTCAACAAAAGGACAAGGAAACTTTAGGAGCAGCCTGGGCACAATTTTCATCTTTGATCACTCCTGGCCCAGATTTGTCTATGCCTAACCATGTTCTTTTACAACACTTCCGTTATGGCCTTAGCAAAGAAGCCGCCCTTTTTCTCGATGTCTCTTCTGGAGGATCATTCTCTCATAATACCGTTAGTGAAGGACAAGCTATCCTTGATAAAATCCTTGAAAACACCCCTACACTGGCGTCTATGATGAATTCCCCGAAGAAGAAGTCAAGCCAAGCCCCAAACCAAAAGAGGAGGAACACGCAGCTGAATTAGAAACTCCAATTGATTCATCTCGTGATTTGGTTGTTGAAAAACCTCCCAATAAGGGAACACTAAACAAACTAGAGGATAATGGACCATCTCCTTTAGAGTTTCCCTTTGAATTTTAGGAAGATATATTTGAAGATTATGGAAATACCTCGAATTTTCCTGTCCAAGCAAGACCTCTGGCGCTGACAACACCACCTGACCAAGATAAAGAATTGGCCCACATAGAACACATCAAAGGCCTATCTTCAGTCTTGAGTTATGAATGGCTAAGAGAAGCCGAGTTATCTCCTGAGGTAGCTCGAATCACCTCTCCTTCAACCATTCTTCTGTGCCAAATTCAAAGGTCCGCTAGGAACATCCATTATAATTCATCCGTTGGGATAAACTTTATTTCAAAGGCATTAGCTGATATTCTTTTCCCCGATGCTTCCTTAACACCATCAAGAAAATTTCTTCAAAGTCCATTAGGATTCATTCTTGAAAGCTGGGGGTTTTAAGGGTTATTCCTATCACTATCAAGAACTCTGGGATAAATTTAGATTTTCATATCTTCGACATCTCAGAGATTCCTCTCTTGATTGGTATTCCAATCATGAGGCTGCTACAGTGAAAACCCCTACGAGGTCACTTAGACTTCAAGGTTGGGAATTCCACTATTGACATTCCTCTTGCCTGATCCATTAACACATTTGTGGAACCCAAACCTGAACAAGACGCCATGGAGGAAGTTATGATGGCAACACTAGAAGAATTGGCTCAACCTACCTTCGACGATGAACACTTTATTCAAGAAGAGGAAGAGTTAGCAGAGCCCATTGAGCTCGACAAAAATGAGGAACCACCACCTCCTTCGATCGAGCTCAAACCTCTCTGTCGACGGAATACCGGCGATAATCTACCGAGGGGTATGCCCGCGGTAGTAGATGAGACGGTGAGGGTGCGCCTGAGACGAACGAGGGAGCACAATTCGTGCGAGACAGAGATTTAGACAGGTTCAGGCCGCCACAAGGCGTAATACCCTACGTCCTGTATGTTGCTGTGTTGTATTGCTAGTAGATTAGATGAATCAAGTAGACCACCTGCCCACCTTATATAGTCCGGGGGGCAGGGTTACAAGTTGATCTTGCCATACATAACAGATTACAATCCTAGCCGATCTAGGAAACCAATCGGCTAGATCCTAGGAAAGCTATTTTCTTGCCCGCCAAGGACTTGGCGGATATACGCGATCTCCTGGAGATCGTATGAGCGACGCGTCCTTGGTAGTTCAGGCCTGTTTGATAGACTTGGGCCAAGTATGACTATGCGGGTATACGGGCTTATACCCCCACAGCTAGTCTCCGAGCGCCTTGCATTCGTCGAGAGGTGCAGACCTTCAGCGTTGCTTGACCAGACGGATGTAAGGAGCTCAGAAAAAATTGAAAGAAGTTTCTCTTTAGCGAAGTGTATCCACTTTTGCCACGACAGAGCCAATACCTTCACTAGCAGGTGAAGTGTATCCACTTAGTCCCCGAGCCTGATAGCATGTGACATAGTCACGTGGTGTCAGGGTCATAAATTTTGATGATATCGCTGATCATTTTTGGTTGAATGACAAAGTCCCCGAGCACTTCACTGCTCGGAGACGCTTTGGCGAAAATGATGAAGTCCCCGAGCAGCTTGTCGCTCAGAGACACGTGACAAAGATGATGGAGTCCACGAGCAGTGTTGCTCGGAGACGCTTTATGAAGACGACGGAGTCCCCGAGCAGTGCTTATTGCTCGGAGACGCTTGACGAAGACGACGGAGTCCCCGAGCAGTGTTGCTCGAAGACACTTGACGATGACGATGGAGTCCCCGAGCAGTGCTTATTGCTCGGAGGCGCTTGACGAAGACGACGTAGTCCCCGAGCAGTGCTTATTGCTCGGAGACGCTTGACGAAGACGACGGAGTCCCCGAGCAGTGTTGCTCGGAGACGCTTTATGAAGACGACGGAGTCCCCGAGCAGTGCTTATTGCTCGAAGACTCTTGACGAAGACGACGAAATCCCCGAGCAGTGTTGCTCGAAGACACTTGACGATGACGATGGAGTCCCCGAGCAGTGTTGCTCGAGGACACTTGACGAAGACGACGGAGTCCCCGAGCAGTGTTGCTCGAAGACACTTGACGAAGACGATGGAGTCCCCGAGCAGTGTTGCTCGAAGACACTTGACGAACATGACGAAGTATCCGAGCGGTGCTTTTCTCTGCAACAAACGATTTGTAAACCGAAAATACCCATGTGCCGTTTGACAGAGGAATAAGTAGAAAAAGCGAACAGTTGGTTTGTCTTCTTGCGCATTCAAATCCCAAAACCCACATCCGTCTCCGCCTATTCCTCCACCGCCGTCTAGGGTTCCATTTTTTCCACCGCCGCCACAGAAAAATCATCGAATCCACCTCTCCCCCGCCCAAATCTGCCATGGCAGGCACCAGGAAGAGCACCCGCGAATCAAAAAAGTCGAAGGAGGCAGAACTGGGGGAGTTCCGCATGTCGAACGAATGGCAGCCGTCGGTATTGGGAAAATCGCAGCTCGATGCGCTCGTGGCCTGGGGATTCCTTCCTGACCAGGCAACTGGAGGCTGGAGAATATCACAAGGTGAACCATATCCAATGCCTGATTCTGGAGAAATAGTAGTCTTTTCTGATTATTTTACCCGCGGATTTGGTTTGCCATGCCATCCGTTTCTTCGCAAGTTACTTGATTATTACCAAATTTCCCTGTGCCACTTGAATCCCAATTCTGTCCTCTTGATTTCCATCTTTATCCACTTTTGTGAAGCGTACCTTGGCATTCTCCCACACTTCAATTTGTTCCGCCATCTCTTCGTTCTTGTGAAATCGAGCGGCACAGGTTCTCGAGTTGCTGGTGGAGTGTATCTGAAAATGCGTGACGGAATGTCCGCACATTACCTCCAAATTCCTCCTAATACCAGTGTGCGTGATTGGAACAAGAGATGGTTCTATATCCCCAACCATGAACCGAGCGTCCGGTGTGCCGTGGATCAGATTCCAGAAAAACAGAATAGCTGGACGGAGAAACCGCATGTAGAGGAGCTGGGACAAGTAAACGAATTGCTGGAAATCATCAAGGGTTTGACCCTGAATGGAGTTGGGGTTGCTACCAATTTTGTGTTCCGTCGCGTCCAACCTTGCAAGGATAGAGTTCATCCTGCCTTTGAATTTACCTGTCGGAATGATCCGACCAGATGCTCATCCGGAGATCTATCCGAAGCCGAAGTTAGAGAAGTCTTGGAAGAATATTTTGGAAAAGGCTCTCATATAGGCAACCGCGGCCAAAGTGCGGCTTTTAATCTGAAGAATCCCCCGCCAGAGGTAAGTTCCGAACTGCCCTGGCTCTTCCATCGCTCATATTGTACTTATACCATAACTTCTGTTTGATCTCTTGAGGATAAATGGACAGGACCGAAAGGTGTACTTCTCCGATGTACCAACCGCTGACTGGCCGGGCCGAGTTGACGCGATGCACAGTTATCATTAGAGATGTGCCGAGGACGACTCTATTGAACTATCCGAAGAAGAAAGAGAGTCTATTGACGAAGAAGATGAGGAGACACTGGCCCAAAGAACTGCTCGGGAGAAACTGCCGGTGTCAGAAAAGGCTGGATCTTCCAGTGGCGTCCGAGCTGCGGAAGGTCCGGTAAAGATTTCCGAGGACCGTGCCCAAGCCGCCGCTGACACCCCTTTCACGGATCAGGATGAACCGAGCACAAAACGCCATAAGGGTGATGTGCCTGCCGCTGCCGCTGGAGCTTCCGGTCAAAGAAAGAAATTCGGCCAAAAGCGTCGTCGCTTGGAAATGTAAGTAGGATTTTCTCCATATTTCTCCCTTTTTGATCCGAACAGTGTTGAGATTTTGTCTTGGAAATGTAGGGACCCTTCTAATGAAGACGCTAAGAATCCCGGCGCTGAAAAGATGACAACTTTGGAGGCTGGTGTAGCCGAGGGCTTTCGCGCTGGCTGGACTTCAGAACATGAATCACCCCAAAGGTCGCTCGAGAAGCCCTCAACAGCTGACGCGCAAGGCTCACCATCTCCTCCCAAGCAGCCGCACATGCCTACCCCGCCGCCTCCGGCTTAACTCGGACGTCGCCGCCGAGGGACAGTAGCACCATTCCTCCTGGGAGTGCTGATCATGGAGCGGAGACCAGCTCGGAGGCGCGAACAGGGCCATGTCCTTGGCCTTCCACAAGCACTTCCCCAGAGGGTGCGGATATCGAAGAAGTCATCCGAAGGGGGCCCGTGCCATTGATTCGCACCTATCGGATGGTGGGGAGCACCTATGCTGTCGGCACGGAGGAAGATCTTGCTGACGCTGAGATAGATGGACTGAAGAATGACATCCGCGATACTCGCGCGGATTTGAGAAAGCTTCTCGGACGTCTGGGAAACCTTTCGTCGCGTGTGCAGGTGACGCCTATCATATTTTATCCTGACGATATAATGACTTAATAATCTGTTGCTCCTTTGGTCTTCCAGTCAGTGTATGAAACCGCTGAAGATCGCCGGAAAACCCTACGCCGCCTTTGGGATGTAGCAGAGAAAAACAAACAGCTGCAGACCGAGGTGACTCGCCTAGAGGAGGTGATGGCAGGCATGCGCGAGGAGCGTGAAACACTGGAGCTACACTGCTCGGACCTTATGAAATCCGAGAAGCGTCAATTGCGAGAGAACAAAGGTATGTTGGACTCTTGTGCTTCTTGATAGCTATTCATCCCGCTTTTGCTCTCTGAACACCAGTTGTGTGGCATGTAGGTCTTCAAGAGCTGCTGGATGGATCCACGAAGCGGAGTATGTGTGATGTTTCGGCATTTGTAAAATGACTTGGTTTGATGATCTAATTGTATTCTTTGTGATGTGCAGCCACTGAGCTGGAGGCTGAGGTGGCGCTGATGCGAGAGGCCGCCCGAAAGAACCTGGAAACGATGACAGGTTGCCTATTTGTGCTCGGCTTTCCCCTTCCTTTTTTTTTGCAGCGCGACTGACGTGCTTTGTTTGTCAGAGATGGGACGTAGGCATCGTGCGCAGGTTGATGAACCTTGTGGGTTGCCTTGAGGCTGCCAACGGAAGGTTTGACGCCTTGGTTGGTGGTGTTAAGCCTGTGCTTGACATCATTGAGTATGCGCCCGCCGTACCGCCTGCTGAAGGTCCCGGTGCCCTCGACATCGTGCAACGTGGATGGGAGGCTCTTTGATTTTTTAAGGACTTCTGCATGGATGCTGCTGAAAATGTAGCCGGCCATGTGCTTGGAGTCGTCCGATCGCACTACCCGGGAGTGAAGAACGACCGAGTACAGACCGGGTATGCGCGGGGAACCACCGAAGAGCAGGATGACCAGCTTGAAGAAGAGGCTAGGGAAGCCGCAAAGATGTTGACCGCTGATGTTCAGCTTTTTTCCCACCGAAGGGATTTGAATTGGGACGCCTGAACATGGTCGAGATCTTGTATGGTCGACGAATAATCCTACACGCCCTGCGTGTCGTCCGTGCTTTTACCGGGGCTTTTGGAGACGCTGCTAAACTGCCCAAGCGTCCTCGGGGCTTACGTGTTAGCGAAGACTTGACGGCCCAGGCGTCCCCGGGGCTTACGTGGTGGCGAAGCTGCCCGCGCTAGGCGGGGGTTACGCTTATCGTGGGCGAAGGCTACCCGATATATCGGGGCGGTCGACGAAGTGTCGCAGTTAGGCGGCCTATCATTTTTAGGGCTTACGCGGCGTCGAACCAGATGCTGCCCGGTGGGTGCGGGGGTTATGCATTGGTGAAATCGTGCTGCCCGAGCAGTGGCGGGGCTTACACATAGGCGAAGACGTGCGGCCCGAGCAGTGGCGGGGCTTACGCATAGGCGAAGACGCGCTGCCCGAGCAACAGCGGGACTTATGCGTAGGCGAAGATGTGCTGCCCGAGCAGTGGCGGGACTTACACATAGGCGAAGACGCGCTGCCCGAGCAGTGGTGGGACTTATGCGTAGGCGAAGACGTGCTGCCCGAGCGGTGGTGGGGCTTACGCATAGGCGAAGACGCGCTGCCCGAGCAGTGGCGGGACTTATGTGTAGGCGAAGACGTGCTGCCCGAGCAGTGGCGGGGCTTACGCATAGGCGAAGACGTTTAGCTATACAAAATGTAATGGAGGCAAAAATATCGAGAATAACAATATATTTCCCTTGTTTATAATAAAATGAAAATACACATATCTGGTTTGAACCCTAGATCAGGGGTAGAAACGTCGTAGGTGCTCGATGTTCCAGGAATTAGGGATGTCGACACCGTCTAGGTCGGAGAGCCTATATGCACCTGGTCGAGTAACTGCCTTGACCATGTATGGGCCCTCCCATGGAGATGATAGTTTATGCATCCCCTCCTTGCTCTGCTTCTGGCGGAGAACGAGGTCACCGACTGCAAAAGCTCTGCCGTTGACATTGCGATTGTAATATCGCCTGATCCCTTCTAGATATTTAGCTGTTCGTACACAGGAGATCAGGCGCTCTTCCTCTAGCTTGTCGACTTCGTCTGCTCTAGCCTCGTTGGAGTGGGCTTCTTCGTACGCCTCAACCCTTGGAGATCGATAGATTACATCTGCAGGTAGTACTGCCTCTGAGCCATACACCATAAAATATGGCGATACACCTGTGTTCCGGCTGGGTTGAGTCCGAAGTCCCCAGATCACCGCCGGTAATTCGTCAATCCAGTTACCTGGGCTTCTATCCATGACTGCGTGGAGACGCTTCTTGAGGGCATCGAGCAACATACCGTTTGCCCTCTCCACCTAGCCGTTGGCTCTAGGATGAGCCACAGACACATATTTGACGGATATGCATCTTTCTTCACAGAAATCCCAGAAATCACTTCCAGTAAATGTTGATCCTAGGTCGGTGATGATGCTGTTCGGAAGCCCGAAGCGATAGGAGATGTCCTTGAAGAACTCTGCTGCTTTGGTTGCCGTAGCCTTGACTAACGGTTTGTACTCGATCCACTTGGAAAACTTATCGATGGCGACATATATGGAGCGAAATTCCCCTCTTGCCATTTTAAATGGACCAACCATGTCCAGTCCCCATGTGGCGAAACGCCACGACGCAGGGATGGTCTGCAACTCTTGGGCTGGTACATGTGTCTGCTTGGCAAAGAACTGGCATGCCTCGCATTCTCTGACTATCTTCTCGATGTCCTGGACTGCTGTTGGCCAATAGAAACCTGCTCGGAAAATCTTAGCCGACTAGAGTACGTGAAGCCGCGTGATTGCCGAACATGCCACTATGAGCCTCATGAAGGATCCTGAGACCCTCTTCCCTTGGGACGCATTTTTGTAGGACTTCGCTCCTGGTAATCTTGCGCATGAGTTTGCTATCGACCAGGACATAGCTTTTGGATCTTCTTACCAGGCGCTCGGCTTCTGTTCTATCTTCGGGGACCCTTGCTTCCAGTAGGTAATCAATGAACTGGGTTCTCCAGTCCTCTTCAGGGGTTGGAATATACGCCACTATCTGGTCGGTCGCGGAGCTGCTGGTATCGCCATCAGTCTGTATGGAGGGGTTGAATAGATCCTGGATAAAAAGGCCGGCGGGGACGTCGGACCGGGATGATCCGAGCTTTGACAATTCGTCGGCCGCCTGATTTTCACTTCGAATGATATGATGGAATTCTATTCCGAGGAATTTCCCTTCGATTTTTCTGATTGCGGCGACGTAGGAGTCCATTTTCTCATTGTTGCAGTCCCAGTCTTTGTTAACCTAGTTGATGACCAGGGCCGAGTCCCCGTAGACCATGATGCGACGGATGCCTAGCTCGGAGGCTATCTGGAGACCGTGCAAGGCGGCCTCGTATTCGGCCGCGTTGTTGGACGCCATGAAGTGAATTCTCAAGACGTAACGGAGGCACTCACCGGAGGGCGATATAAGGAGTACTCCGGCTCCGGCACCGCTGATGCTAAGGGACCCGTCGAAGAACATTGTCCAATATTTTTCCTGTGCCAGATGCGAAGACCTGTGACTTGACTGTTATTCGGCTGCAGAAATCAATGAAGTATGTTCCCAGCTCTACTGCCCATTTTAGGATCCGGCCGTTGGCGTCTCTGTTTCGGAGGATGCTACCCAGGGGGTATTCAGAGATTACTGCTATGGAATATCCTTTAAAATAGTGACAGAGCTTTCTTGAGGTGATGAGAACAGCGTATATCAATTTCTGCGCCGTTGGGTAACGGGTCTTGGACTCGTTGAGGACTTCACTGATGAAGTAAACTGGTCGCTGGACCGGATAGGCTTGACCGTCTTCTTCTCGTTCAACGACGACGGCAGTACTAACGACGTTATTAGTCGCGGCGATGTAGATCAGCAATGTTTCGTCCTTTTTAGGAGCTGTGAGAAGCGGAGGACTCGTCAAGAAGCGTTTGAGTTCTCTGAAGGCCGTATCTGCCTCTTCCGACCAGGTGTACTTCTCGCCAGCTTTTAGTAACTTGAAGAATGCGAGGCCTTTCTCGTCTAATCTGGAGATGAAGCGGCTAAGGGCCGCCATGCACCCGGTGAGCTTTTGCACATCTTTGACATTGGTCGGAGGCTTCATCCTCATAACCGCGTTGATTTTTTCCGGGTTGGGGAGGATGCCTTGCTTGCTGACGATGTTACCGAGCAAGTTGCTGGATCGGACGCCGAATATACACTTGCCTGGATTAAGCTTCCATTGGAATTTGTCCAGTTTCTCGAAAACTGCTTCGAGGATGGAGATGAGGTCTTCAGCCGTCCGAGTCTTGATGACGACGTCATCAACGTATGCTGCAGCGACGTCAGGGATAAGGTCATCGAGACAAGCTTGAATCGCCCATTGGTAGGTTGCTCCAGCATTCTTCAATCCGAAAGACATGGTCTTGTAGCAATAAGCCCCGAAAGGAGTGATGAAAGATGTCTTCTCTTGGTCTTCTTCCTTCAAAGCGATCTGATGGTATCCGGAGTAGCAGTCGAGGAAGCTGAGTAGCTCGCAACCTGCTGTTGAGTCGATGACTTCGTCGATTCGTGGAAGACCGAAGGAGTCTTTAGGGCAGTGTTTGTTGAGATCGGTGTAATCAACGCACATTCTCCATTCATTATTCTTTTTTGTTACAAGCACCGGATTGGCTACCTAATCAGGGTGATACACCTCTCTGATGAAGCCAGCAGCTAAGAGCCGAGCTATCTCTACCCTGATGGCCTCCTTCTTGTCTGGAGAGAATCGCCGGAGTTTCTGCTTGGTTGGCTTGGTGGTCTTCGAGACATTCAAGGAGTGCTTGATCAACTTCCTGGGAACGCCGGGCATATCCGCTGGTTTCCATGCGAAAGTGCTTACGTGCTCCCTTAGGAAGCTGACGAGCGCGTCTTCCTATTTGGGATCGAGGTCGGCCCCGATGCGAGTAGTCTTGTTTGGCTCGCCGGGGACCAGGATAACCTCCTTCGTTTCCTTGTTCTTGGTGGCTGATCTTGGTGGGGTCTTCTCTGGGATGACTTGGTCTTCTGGAGCTACTTGCTTTGCGTCCGCGGACAGATGTTCATGAGTATGGATTCTTCGACAGCTTCCGCCATGGCAATAGCCTCCCGCTCGCAAGCATATGCAACTTGGAGATCGGCGCGAATTGAAAGGACGCCGTTCTCCGCTGGCATCTTCATGACGAGGTAGGTGTAGTTGGGGATGGCCCCGAATTTTGCCAAAGCTGGTCGGCCGAGGATAGCATGATATGCGGCGTCGAAGTCGGCCACCAAGAAGTCGATGTGCTCGATGCGGAAACACTGTGGGTGCCCGAACTGAACCAGAAGGCTTATCTGCCCTCGAGGATATGACGGCTGTCCCGGGACGATACCCCAGAAGGGGGCCGATGTGGGCCGTAATTCTTCTTCTTTCAGCCCAAGTTCCTTGGCAGCTCTGGAGAACAGGATGTTGAGGCCGCTGCCGCCGTTGATTAGCACCTTCCGGAAACGCGTCGTCCGTATGACCGGATCGACGATCAATGGAAAGCGACCCAAGTACGGAATCTGGGTCCATTGGTCGGCCCTGCTGAAGGTGATGTCTTGGTGGGACCAAGGAGGAAGCCTTGGATCAGCGATCGCGCTGTCGGAATTGGCAACGGAGTTGACACGTCTATTGACGAGTTTCTGCTCCCTCTTTGACTTGATGGCGGCGCATCCACCGATGATGGCGGAAACGGTTTGGTGTGCGTCAGTGAAGCCTGGAGGCTTGTCGCTGTCGTCGCGCCGGTCCCTGTCAGACTCTATGCGAGCCTTCTTCTTCTCTTCTACTTGGAACTTCCTGGAGAAACCCTCGCACTCCCTCATGGTGTGCTTGTGGTGCTTGTGGACGGGGCATTGGGCATCGAGGAGCTTGGAGTAGGCCTCCTCGTAATTGCGCTTTGGGGCTGGTCGGGTGTTGTAAACTTGGTAGTGGCGGTGCCTCTCTCCAGCCATGGAGCTCTCGGGTTCGTCGTAGCGGCGGTGTTCTGGGCGTCGTCGATGGTCGCGGTCATCGCGGCGGTAGTCTCTCCGAGGAGCTCGATCATCCTGGCGCCGATCAGTTCGGTGGCCCTCTTCTTGGTTCTGCGACTGGTCGGGGAAGCAAAGGCGACTGTGAATGGAGTGATGAGCTGCGTCGTTTCCATCGGCGTATTTGTTGGCGATGCGTAGCATCTCAGCGACGGTGGTCGGGCTGGTGCGGTATAATTTCTTCCGCAGTTCCTCGTCGGGCCTCACGCCGCGCATAAACACGGAGATGGCTTCTGCATCTGTGATGTCGGGGATGTCATTTCTGATTTCCGAGAAGTGCCGGATGTAGTCTCGCAGGGAGTCCCGAGAGCCTTGCCGAAGTCTTTCAAGATCATACTTCGTGCCCGGTTGCTTGCAGGTTGCGCGGCAGTTATTGACGAACTGCTCCTTCAACTGATCCCAAGTGTCGATGGAGTTCGGCCTCAAACTATGAAGCCAGTTGTTGGCGGAGGCGCTGAGCATGACCGGGAGGTAGTTGGCCATCACATCCCTGTTTCCACCGGCGGCTTGGACGGCGATCTCGTAGACGTTGAGCCATTTGTTGGGAGGCCGACAACTTTGAAGTTAGGAGGCCAGACAACTGCTCGGAGTGCCGGCGTGAATGGCAGTTCCGGGGCGGTCTTGTTGTTGGGAAAGCCGTGCGTCTGATCATACTGTCTTCGTCGCTCGGCCTCTGCTGAGTGTCTAGCTTCTCTCCTGTTCTCGATGCAGCCGCGTAGGTCTTTGCTCTTCAGCTTTGCGCGAAGGTCGGATTGGTTCACCTCTTGGTCGCCATCTCGCCAATGAGGTCTCCGACCACCGCGAGACATCTCACCATCTTCGCCGACGAGCTCTGTAGCCGATGCCGTGCTATGAGATGGTGCTTGTCTTCCTTCGTTGATCTGGACCTGAGTTGCTTGGAGAAGAGCGGTGAGCCGTCCTAGCTCTGGAGTCTGGGGTAGCCACTTGGCCTCGGTGATCGCGACGGCGACATTGGCGCTTGGAGTCGTGCAGACCTCGTACTGCCCGAGCATGCAAAATTCAGGCTCCAGATTCTTCACCGCAGTCCTTCTCGCTTCAGCTTGCTGCTCGCGGCGTCGTCTGCGATCGGGGTTCTTTGTCTCGCGGGCTGCTCGGGCTTCTTCGGACTCATTGGTCGGCGGGTCGCTGTCGTTGCTGATGGCAAGGACCGGTCCCCCAAAGAATTGCTTGATGGGGGGCAGGTCGGCGGGAAGGCCACCCTCTTGATCATCATTGTCGGGGCGGACGTTGTCGGGGGTGATGAAGGAGCTGGTGCCGACGTGTCGAGGCAGCGTTTGAGCGAAGCTGGAAGCTGCGTTTTGTAGCCCGAACGGCAAGTAGCCGTTCGGAGGACGATCCCCTCGAGGTCGCTCCTCGACGATGCGCTTGAGGGGTGTGACGGTGATGACCAGTGTTGTGTCGTGGGACAGCGATGAGGGGCGGTGCGTCGTGGATGACACGGACTCCAGGATTTAGAGTCCCTCTGACAGCTTCTTGGTGACCCGATCTATAGATCTGATCAGGTCGTCGTTGTCGATGTTTTTCCGAACGTAGCGTGGCAGCCTTTTTGTCGGAGGAGACACGGAGGGGATTTGGGCTGCGCCCAGAATCACCCCTTCGCCGTTCGCGCCGACGACCCAGGTGATGGATCCCACCGTGAAGATCTGGCCCGGCGTCGGGAGCTTGATGGAGCTTGAAAAAATCACCTTGTTCGCCATGGAATCAGGTGGCACACCCCCTACCTGGCGCGCCAACTGTTGACGGAATACCGGCGATAGTCTACCGAGGGGTATGCCCGCGGTAGTAGATGAGACGGTGAGGGTGCGCCTGAGACGAACGAGGGAGCACAATTCGTGCAAGACAGAGATTTAGACAGGTTCAGGCCGCCACGAGGCGTAATACCCTACGTCCTGTATGTTGCTGTGTTGTATTGCTAGTAGATTAGATGAATCAAGTAGACCCCCTGCCTGCCTTATATAGTCTAGGGGGCAGGGTTACAAGTTGATCTTGCCATACATAACAGATTACAATCCTAGCCGATCTGGGAAACCAATCGGCTAGATCCTAGGAAAGCTATTTCCTTGCCCGCCAAGGACTCAGCGGATATACGCGATCTCCTGGAGATCGTATGGGCGACGCGTCCTTGATAGTTCAGGCCTGTTCGATAGACTTGGGCCAAGTATGACTATGCGGGTATACGGGCTTATACCCCCACACTCTCCCACTTGGCCTGAAATATGTTTTTCTCCATAACAATCGGAACACCCTGGTGATCATTAGTGACAAGCTATCCAATCTTGAAACCCGACAACTTATCACCATCCTAGAGAAACATAAGTCTGCCATAGGCTACTCACTTGAAGACCTCAAGGGCATTAGCCTTGCTCTCTGCACACATTGCATCCCTATCAAGCAAGACTGCACACCTTCAAGGGAGCCACAACGAAGACTTAACAACGCTATGCGAGAGGTTATTAAGAATGAGGTCCTCAAACTCTTGCATGCTGGGATTATTTATCCCGTACCATATAGCAAGTAGGGTCAGCCCGGTCCAAGTAGTGCCAAAGAAGGGAGGCATGACAGTCATTAGGAATGAGAAAAATGAACTCATCCCTCAACGAACCGTCACTGGGTGGCGGATGTGCATTGATTACCGGAAGCTAAACATGGCCACTAAGAAGGATCACTTTCCACTACCGTTCATAGACGAGATGTTAGAATGGCTTGCGAACCATTCCTTCTTTTGTTTCCGTGATGGGTATTCCGGGTATCATCAAATCCCGATCCACCCCGTTGACCAAAGTAAGACTACTTTCACATGCCCGTTGGAACTTACGCATACCGACGAATGTCATTCGGGTTATGCAATGCTCCGGCTACGTTCCAATGGTGCATGATGTCTATTTTCTCCGACATGATCGAGAAAATCATGGAGGTATTCATGGATGACTTTACCATCTATGGAAAAACCTTCGTTGATTGTTTGGAGAATTTAGATAGAGTCTTACAGCGGTGCGAAGAAAAGCACTTAGTCCTGAACTGGGAGAAATGCCATTTTATGGTTCGGGAAGGAATTGTGCTAGGACACAAGGTGTCCGAACGTGGGATAGACATGGATAGAGCAAAGATTGAAGTTATTGAACAACTTCCACCTCCCAGGAATGTGAAAGGGATCCGTAGCTTCCTGGGACATGCAGACATTTCTCAAATTGCTAGACCCTTGACTAGTCTATTAGCGAGGGATGCCCCTTTCATCTTCAATGATGAGTGCCATGCAGCCTTTCAAACTCTCAAAAAGGCACTCATCTCAGCTCTGATTATTCAACCACCTGATTGGAACCTTCCATTTGAGATCATGTGTGATGCTAGTGACTTTGCGGTTGGAGCCGTTTTAGGCCAAACCAAGGATAAGAGGCATTATGCTATATCCTATGCTAGCAAAACCTTATCTGGACCTCAGGTCAACTATGCTACCACCAAAAAAGAGCTTTTGGCTGTTGTCTTTGTGATAGACAAGTTTAGATCCTACTTAGTGGGAGCAAAGGTAATCATTTACACAGATCATGCTGCTCTTAAATACCTCCTCACTAAGAGAAATGCTAAGCCTCGGCTAATTCGATGGATCCTTCTACTCCAAGAATTTGACATAGAAATAAGAGATAAGAAAGGAGTAGAGAACTCGGTAGCCGACCACTTGTCTAGGCTTCAGTACAAGGAAACACATGAGTTACCCATCAATGACTACCTAAGGAATGAAACCCTTCTCAAGATAACACACTTAGATCCATGGTATGCAAACATCGTGAACTTTATGGTGGCAGGCTATGTCCCACCTGGTGAAGACAAAAGAAAGTTGATCCATGAGAGTCGTTTTCACCTGTGGGACGAGCCATACCTATATCAAGTTTGCTCTGATGGATTGTTGAGAAGATGTGTCCCAATGGCTGAGGCTGTTAAGATTATGGAGAGATGTCACGCCTCGCCATATGGAGGACATTATGGAGCATTTCGGACACATGTCAAGATCTGGCAAAGTGGTTTTTTCTAGCCAACGATGTATGCAGATACAAAGGAGTTTGTTAGAAGATGCTACCGATGTCAAAAACAAGGGAATATAAATTCGCGAGATGCGATGCCTCTCATGAATAATCTCCAAATAGAACTCTTTGATGTTGGGGGAATTGATTTCATGGGGCCATTCCCTAAGTCCAGAAATTGCAAGTATATCTTGGTAGCCATTGATTACGTATCCAAATGGGTAGAAGCGCTGCCATGTCGAGCTGCTGATTCCAAACATGCCAAGAGAATGTTCCATGAAGTCATATTTCCTCGCTTTGGTGTACCTCGGATGGTCATAAGCGATGGAGGGTCTCACTTCATTGATAAGGTCTTCCGGAGGTACCTAGCTAAACATGGAGTTCGTCACAACATCGCAACACTATACCATCCTCAGACTAGTGGTCAAGCAGAAACATCCAACAAACAAATCAAAAATATTCTGCAAAAGACCGTAGATGAGATGGGTAGGGGATGCAAGGATAAACTCCCTAATGCACTTTGGGCATACCGAACTGCATACAAGACACCGATTGGCATGTCACCTTACCAACTTGTACATGGAAAAACACGCCATTTGCCTGTTGAGTTAGAGTTGAGGGCTCATTGGGCAATCAAGAAGTTGAACATGGATCTTCATCTAGCTGGCAAGAATCGTCAGATGCAACTATCTAAGCTTGAAGAATGGAGAGAAAAGGCTTATCACAACTCCAAGATTTATAAGGAAAGAACAAAAAGATGGCATGATAAGAGGATCAAGCACAAGGAGTTCCAGCCTGGAGACAAAGTTCTATTGTTCAATTCAAGAGTAAAGCTCTTTGGACATGGTAAGCTGCGAAGTAAGTGGGACGGACCTTAAGAGGTCATAGACACTTCAACCCATGGAGCCATCACCATCCGAGATGATACAGGTAACATTTTCAAAGTAAATGGCCAATGGTTGAAAGTTTATCTTGAGCCACAAATCAACTTGGGTGAGGAAGTAGATGTGATTGAGTTCATAGAATTCTCACATTAAAACTCACTCTACCTTTCTCATAAAATTGGAACCCTTCCTTGGTTTAGAGTTTTAGAATTTAGATTTTGTCTTCATTAGTTAGTTGAATAAATGTTGACTCTCTGGTGCTTCTCACCAGAAGAGTTCCTTTGCTTTCACTGTTTTCTGTCTATGAATAAAAGCCAGGTATAGTTTTGGAGAAGTGTGGGGGAATGCAACACTACCATGGTGAAGAAGGCACTGAAGTACACATCATGAACGATAAAAGGGACTGCACACAACTTCTGGAAATCGATTTGATTCTCTTTCACTTATTCATATGTTTACCTTCTGCTTGCATTTCTTGCACTTGTTTAAAACTACAAATTAAAAATTCCACACTTAGATTTAAAATTTGAAAGAGAATAGGAATATAGCTTTTAAGATTGGCATGCATAATGATTACTCCTTACAAACACTTGCTGCTTGTGGGAAAAATATCACATAGGGAAATCATATTGACTAAGTTGTTGTGGAGTGTGATATAGTTCTGGCTTAGAAATCCTACCGATTCTAGTCAAGGTGCTTGGACAATTTTCTTTTGATAAAAATTATAAAAACCATAGTATCACATACTCCTCCATGGTGAGAAATTCCTACCAGAGCCATACTTACAGGATAGAAACCTTCCACATGCTACTTGCTTTGTGTTGAGTTTTTTCAAGTCTTGTTGACCCTTGTTGAGAGATTTATCATACTCCCAAAATCAAGATCACGTACACCCACATACTTATGCTCCTTCTACACTGGAAGTATGCAAAAACATGCTTTCCATTCACCCCAAAATATTTTACTCCAACACTAGAAGTGAACACCCAAAATATTCTTGATAGGTTAATCCAAATAAATGCTCCAAGTTCTTGTTATTATCTCTCAAAAGAATCATGTTGCAGAGAAGAGGTATAAGGCTAGGCAAAAGTGTGAGATGTGAGAGAAAACAATGGGTACAAAGATGCCCGCCAGAGAGGTAAAAATGGACAAGTGTACGAATGAATAAAATAATGGGTACTCAGATACCCGCCTAAAAAAAGAAAAAAGAAAAAAAAAAGAGCTAGCCCATGTTGTCCTGCAACATAAGCCTCAAGTTTCAAAAAGATAGATTTGCTACAAGGAGCAAAAGTAGAATTAGGTTAGCCACTAAATATTCCACACACATGCACATCTTGATCTAAGAGTATGACATTTCCCTCCTTGGATCCGTGGTTTGACTTTACAACATATGCAAGGTAAGTATGCTATATTTCCCTACCCAAAACTCCACATAAGCTTTTTAGAAGTAGGGAGGACAAGAAGGCAATACTCATATATGCCTTGCTGAGGAATCATTCACCATTGAGTGACCGAGAGTACCATTTGAGGAGTATAAAGTGATCTATGTCTTCTTTTGTGAAAATTTAAAAACTCCAAGTTGCCGAGATAGGAATTCAGGAAGATGACTCCACTTCGAGAGCTGTTCCACTTTTCAACCACTCAAGAAGATATGTTAGCCACTCCACATACCCCACAAGTGCAAGGAATGTTTTGGAATAATCTACATACTAGTTCCATTCTTGAATAGTTATATTTATATTTATCCTAACCTTTACTCGGGACGAGCAAAGAGCAAGTGTGGGGGAACTTGTTGACGGTTGTTAAATGCTAAATATAACCATCAACTATTGCATAAAAATACCTAAAATAAATTATAAACAATAGTTGTAGGGTTTAAGACCAACAAGTTCCATGTGTTTTGCCTTTACCCGATGTTTACAGGTATATATAATTTTCCATCAATAAAAGTATCTCAAATAAGGAATTGGACTACACCATTGTGACGGGCTCATCGAGACGATCGAAACGGACCTATCATTTGCTATATTTGGAGTTTGGACTCAAAATCTGTGACCCAACATACACCATTGGACTGTGGGAGACCGAAGAAGACACGTCGGCAAAGCGGAGCCCGTTTGGGCCCAGGGCAGCGCCGGCTGGCCCTAGGGTGGGACCGAGCGGCCCTCCACTATACCGCCTTGCCTCTGGCTCCTGGAAACTTCCTCCCACGCTTCCTTGGCACCTAAGCAAAGTATCCCGACATCAATCTAAGGTCGGTTTGATCCGACGGTGCATATAACATGAGACGCGGATCGATGACATGGCGGTTCCTTGCCCCCTATGCCACCTCGGCCTACATAAGGACGCCCCAGGCCCCCTCCAGAAGGCATTCTACATCCCAGAGCTTCATATTCTCTACATAAATTAGGGTTAGTTGGGTCCCTCTAGTTGATCTAGTTCTAGTTCATCTACTTCTAGTTTTAGATCTAGTTCTAGTTCTTCTAGTTGTAAAGAGGGAGAGAGAAGAGGAGAGAGCGGAGGAGGAGCCGGGTCTGTCGGATCTTCCTCAACATTGTACTTTTGCAGTATCTGGTTCGTCTTTCAGCAATCTCCAGGTTCTTCAATTTATAATTTCTGAGTTCATTATTTACTTTCAGTATTTGCTTTTAAGTTATTTATTAGTTTCCCGCTTGCATCAAGTGCTATAGTCTTTGCAACGCTAGAGTAGTAATTAATAGATTAGGCATGGTGTTTAGTCTTGCGATTACCTGGAATTGCACCTAGCCCTACGTATAGTTGTGGTAGCCCCAGGTGGTGACAGCCCTGACTCCCGACGTATTCCACCACGTTCGGGTTAGAGTTTGTAGGACCGTAGTCGGAACTTCCTAGTCCCCTTCTCATCTCAATCTGAGGCTAGTGTTTTGATGTCCCGAAATAGATACACTTATCGTAACCTTGATTCATAGATCATCTAGAGAGCTTAGGAAATCTTTCTCTCTCTCTCCCCACAAAAACATATATATTTATCCTTGGGCAATCTTGAGACCTAATTAGTACACTTCGCGTTCCCCGTGGAAATCGATACCCCGGAATACTCTTGGGTGAAAGCTACAGCGGATTAATCTGTTTGTGTTAGGAAATGTCAATAGTGTCGAGGCCAGTCTTTTGGCCTCCTCTATCGCGATGGCGACATTTACAATTGGGGTCATGTAGACCTGGTGTTTGCCAACTAGATCGAATTATGGCTCTAAGTTCCGCACGGTGGCCTTCCTTGCCTCGGCTTGCAGCTCGCGACGCCATCTTCAGTGGGTGTTTCTCCCCTCGCGAGCTGCTCGGGCCTCTTCAGTTTCATTCGGAGGAGGAGCGCTGTCGTTGCTGATGGCGAGGACGGGTCCGCTGATGAATCGACCAATGGGAGGCGGCAAATCAGTGAGACTGCCGCCTTCCACGTCGTCGAGGTCAGAGCAGTCGTTGTCGGCGATGATGAAGCTGGAGCTGGTGCCGACATGCTCGGGGGAGGTGTGGCCGGAGTAGCGTAGTAGATGCGCGAAACTGGAGGCCGCGTTCCGCAGACCGAACGGCATATAGCCACTCGGGAGGTCGTGGTCAGAGGCCCTCGAAACCGTGACTGCTCGGGGTCGTAGCTCGACGACGCGTCCCCGAGGAGTGGTGGTGAAGGCCAGAGTCATGTCATAGCGAAGCGGAGAAGGTCGTTGCACTGTCGATGGGCGCTGAAAGTGGTCTGCAGTCGACTCAAATATCTGGAGACTCTCGGACAGGCCTTGGGAGACCCGATCTATGGATCTGATCAGGTCGTCGTTGTCGATGGCCTTTCAGATGTAACGTGGCAGCTTTCTTGCCGGGATGGAGGTTGCTGGAGGAGTCGGAGTAAATGCGATCTGGGCTGCATCCAGGATCTTTCCTTCACCGTCGGGACCGATGATCCAGGTGATGGATCCCACCGTAAAGATCTGGCCCGGTGTTGGGAGCTCGATAGAGCTTGAAAAAATTACATTGTTCGCCATGGATCAGGAAGCACACCCCCTACCTGGCGCACCAACTGCCGACGGAATGCCGGCGATAGTCTACCGAGGGGTACGCCCAAGGTAGTAGATTGATCGGTGAAGGTGCGCCTGAGACGAGCAAGAGTACGCTGGAAGCGTGAGACACGAGATTTATACAAGTTTAGGCTGCCGCCAGGCATAATACCCTATGTCCTGTGTGTTGTTGTATTATATTGCTAATAGATGAGATGTGGATTGAGGGGATCCCCTGCCCACCTTATATATTCTGGGGGGCAGGGTTACAAGTCGGTTTTACCATACATATCAGATTACAATCCTAACCGAACAAGGAAACTAATCGGCAAGATATTAGGAAAACTATTTCCTTGTCCGCCAAGTCTTGACGGATATATGTGATCTTCAGGAGAACGTATAGACGACGCATCCTTGGCAGTCCGGGCCTGATCAGGTGACTTGGCCCGTGTATTGCCATGCGGGTATATGGATCTATACCCCCACACTTTCTTTGTAGTCCACCACTTGAATAGGCTTTTCTTCATAGTTAAATCTGATTTTAACTTGATATCCCCAATGTCCACTTGCTCTTTCAGAATTCGCAAGCATTTATTGAGTTGAGAGACATAAAAGACATTGAAAATAGCTGACATGTGTGGCAGCAAACGCAACTTGTATGCCACATTCCCGCTCTTTTCCATAACCTGAAAAGGACCCACATACCTTGGAGCTAACTTTCGTTTCACTCCAAAATGTTGAACGCCCTTCATAGGTGACACCTTCAGGTATACATAGTCACCAACTTGAAACTCCAATGGCCTTCGACGCTTGTTTGCATAACTCTTCTGGCGAGCTTGTGTGGCTTTGAGATGTTGTTGAATTATATGCACTCGTTCTTCAGCTTCTTTCACAAAATCAATCCCATAATACCTCCTTTCTCCTGGTTCAACCCAGTTGAGAGGGGTTCTGCATTTGCGACCATACAAGGCTTCAAACGGAGCCATCTGAACACTCTCTTGATAGCTATTGTTATAGGAGAACTCTACTAATGGTAACCATTGCTCCCACGACCCTTTGGATGAAATGACATAGGCTCTCAACATATACTCTAGGATCTGATTTACCCTTTCAGTTTGACCAAAAGTTTGAGGATGATATGCTGAGCTGCGGACTAACTTAGTTCCAAATTGCTTATGTAAGTGCTCCCAGAAGCGTGCAATGAATTGCGGACCTCTGTCAGAGACTATTGTTCTGGGTACCCCATGCAACCGGAGAATCTGAGCAAAATAAAGTTCTGCATATTGATGTGGTCGATCGGTATTACAGACCGGAAGAAAATATGCCGACTTAGTCAGGCAGTCCACAATTACCAAGATCGAGTCATGCCTTTTTGAGTTAAGGGTAACCCAATAGTAAAATCCATGGTTATCTCTTCCCACTTCCATCCTGGAACTGACAAAGGTTGCAGCATCCCGGCAGGCTTAAGGTGAATAGCCTTAACACGACAGCAAGTATCACACCTAGCCACGTAAGCTGCAATCTCTTTCTTCATCTTGGTCCACCAGAACCTCGGCTTCAAATCTTGATACATTTTACTACTACCCGGGTGAATGGATAACTTGGAGAGGTGAGCTTCAACCATGATCTGGTTCTTAAGTTCCCGATCTTTTGGTACCACTAGCCAATCTTTGAACCACAGGATTCCTTTCTCATCTACCCTAAAATGAAGTGTTTCTTTTTCTTTCATCTTTCTCTTGATGTGATACATGCCCAGATCTGTTTTCTGACCCTCAATAGTTTTGCCTTCCAAAGAACAACTGAGAGTAATATTATTCAACACCACAGGATGCAATGGATTGAACCTGTCTGCCAGCAATGGTTGCAATGCGTTGCAATGAGATTTCTGGCTCAGAGCATCAGCAACGACATTAGCCTTGCTCGGATGGTAATGTATCTCTAAGTCATAATCTTTGATCAACTCTAGCCACCTTCTTTGTCTCATGTTTAGCTCAGGCTGAGTAAAAATATACTTGAGGCTTTTATGATCTGAATAGATATGACACTTATGACCCATCAAATAGTGTCACCAAATTTTTAGAACATGGACCACTGCAGCGAGTTCCAAGTCATGGGTAGGATAATTCTGCTTGTGCTTCCTTAGTTGGCGCGAGGCATAAGCAATGACTCGGCCTTCTTGCATGAGCACATAGCCTAACCCAGTACCGCAGGTGTAACACCCCAGGTGTTAGTCATGAGCTAACCAGCGAGTGTGGACCTAATCAAGTTATTTCAATCAATGATCCTAATCACTATTTCATATTCATCTCCATCTACCTTGATCATTAGAGAAGTTGCATGAAGACTTAAATTGGATAGTCACATGAGATGACAAGCCCTCCGCTTGATTGGATTGCAGGACTACGTGAACATGAGCATGCAAAGTCAACCAAACCTTGCAACCTTGCCCAAACAACTCTACTTGAACTCTACAACAAAAGTCATGAAGGTTTCATGTTGAGAAAATGTCAAGAAGATACCTCAATTGGCCTAAATATCCAAATTGAGCTCTCTAATGATGTTACTTTGACCAAAGTGGAAATATTATTTTGGAGCAAGAAATGAAGTTTGACCCAAAATAAAAGTTACAGATATTTTGGAGTAGAACAAATGTTATTTATGGACCAAGTCATGATTCAACTCCTAAGTGCCTCAAATAGTGGAATCAAGACAGGAAGAAATCCTGATTTCAGGACTTTAAATGTTTCTAAGTCTAAATTCCATGCCGATTTCAATGACGTGCCACTTTCTTCAAATTCCTTTAAGCAACTTGAGTTGGACCAAATATAAAAGTTGTCACAAACTCTTTGGAGCACAACATATCAAAATTTGACATCAACCCGAGACTGTTTGACAAGTTTTGCCACTCGATCTTCGATCGTAATTAAGCCACTGACAGCAACAAATTAGGGGTTAATTATCTCTTAATCTAGTTGTCAAATGGCTGAGCACCCTTCACCACTTTTGTAGAGCGTGCCAAGATGAACGACTTTGCTTTAAGGCATCGGATCAGAATATGCCGGGAATATGCCCAAAATCGAATCCAAAACTCGGCAGAAACAAACCCGCCACCTGCTCGTCGATTTGCCCCAATGAAGGACACGCGGCAACTGAGCTCTGGAGCACGCTGCTCCATGTCGGCCACCACCACCTTCCCCTTCCGCGCTCTAGCTCAAAAAGGCGAGCACCAGAGTGCCTCACGCAATCCTCTCTCACTCCCGCTCTCCTTCTTCCTCGCTTCTTCGCTCTCAGGCGCCGCACGCACGCAAGCGCAGAGCGCCGCCGCCATTGCCGGCCGGGCGAAGCTCGAGCCACCGTCGTTCCTCGTCTTCCGGTCACCCTACGGCCAAACCGAGTGGAGCACCTCGTTCCTAGCTTCGCGCCGCCTCCTCCGCGCTCCTCCCTCGGCTCCGCCGTACCCCGCAGCGCCGCGGCCGCCTGCCGCTAATCGCCGGGCCGTCGGGCGCCGTGGCCAGGCCGCCACGGGCCCCGCCGTGCCAAGCTGCGGGCACCGGCAGGTGCGACGGCTGCTGGGCTAGCCCTGGCCCCACTTCGCCGCCGCCGGCCGCTCTTCGACGAGCCCTGGCCGAGCCTGCCATTTCCTCCCCGGCGCCTTCGTCTCTGTCTGTTCGCACGGGAGAGAAAGGAAGAAGAAGGCCTTTGAGCCTATGACGAGTGGGCCCCACAGTTTCTAATGTGCAGCAAAGATTTACAGGATTTGTGTTGTGTTTGAAAATCCATATCTATCTCTAGGAAGCTCCAAAAATTGTGAAACAAGTTTTGTTAACTTTGTATTGAAGTCCTCTGCATGTTAGATCCATCATTTGTGCCATGCATGTTTATTGTTATGTTGTATAAAATAGTTTTTGAAAAGTGGTTTATATAATGTATTAACTTGCTTTTGGTCATATTCTGAGAAATAGAAGTCCAACATGTGTGATTCTAATTTTGTTAAGCTTCTAATGACATGCACTACCTCATAAAAATATAAAACATATATGTTGTTTACTGTTTTCAAGGTGTTTCATATTAATCTTTTTAAATAGGAAATAAATGGTCGAATTGCTTGTTATTTTTGTATCTGAAGTTATATTGCTCCAAATGGCATGAAAATTTATTTGTACACTCTTCGTATGTTGTGTGATGTCTAGTTAAATTTTTGGGATTTATGGAACAAGTATGACTGAGTTATTGATTTATCTTGTTTTATGCCTAATAAGTAGTTTTAAATGTGTAATAATTATTATATAGGTGTAAAAATGGAAAATGGTGCTCCTCTACCTTTGTGTGATATTGTAGTAACCTGAGAAACAATAATATGGTCATGTGTTTGAATAAAATGTTGAGTTTCACATTTATCTTACTCTCCAATGAATTGTTGCATTATAAACTTGTTTATTTTGTAATAATTGAATTATGGAACCTGAGCATGTAAGATTTGAACCTTGGTCATGTTTTGTAATTATCTAGCTCTCATAAAAATATTGGCTCCATTTGAGATGTTTATCACATGACTTAAATAATTAAATAAATGACTTTTATGTAATATTTAGAAGGAGATTGGAGGTAAATAGACACATGCATGTTGTTTATGACTTCTTACCATGTCTTAATCTGATATGAGTGTTATTGATCATGCTATGATGGTTGGAGCTATGTCCATAGTTCATAAGTATAGGTATGCTTTGATAGAAATCAAATTAATGTTGTTTTGCTTATGTGCTGAAATGGCTGCAGGTGTAGTCTCTGTTGTTGGGATGTTTTCCCCATCAAGATGATGTTGCATGTAAATGTGTTCTATATAAAAGTTGTAGAAAACTTCTATATCTAGCTTGTCCTAAAATTTCTTGGTCATAGGCCTAATAGTTTAGGAGTTATGGCTTTTGGATGACTGCTGTCAGGTTTTGCCAATTTTCTGTCTAGATCTGATTGATTGCATAATTTGACTGAGTTATGCTTTGAATCACTTCTTGGTGATAATATATCAGTTGTAGTATATTTCTATGTCTTTCCAAATTGTCTATGATCATCCCTTTTGGTGGTCTAAATCTCTAGTTATGATTGTTTGAGTTGGTAGAACAGAATCTGTCCAAGTCTGGACAGAGCTGTCTTCTTTGTGTTGTTTGACCTTTATATGAATTAAATCATCTGAAGAGGATAATGCCAAAGTTGTAGAAAATTTTAATAGCTTTCCAGAAAGGCTTAGATCACCCTGGTTGGATGTATATAGCTTCAGTTATGGTTAAATCTTGTGCTTGCTGTCCTGCTGTCCTTAAAATGCATATGTGAGATTATGATTGCTTCCATGTTGCTTTGCTTGGTGTGTTTGTTATCTCATGGTTCAGTGACTGTAGATTAACATGCCTTGTATTACTTCCTCTTATTCATACATGTGCATTTTGCATCTCATTTAGGTACGCTAGATGATGAACACGTGAACATGAAGGACATGATGATGGAACTAACCACAAGACGGTGTGGTGGACTAATCGCGAAGGTGGAAGGACTAATCGAGTGCTTGGATGGGAAATGCTCGTCGAACAAGTGTCATCTAACAAACACTAACTTAGTGCTGAACCCCAGGCAAGCCCCGGAGCATCCCTAAGCCTCCACCTATCTCTTTTTATAAATGCACCGGTCTTTATTAAATCGTATGTTTGTGCATTTAAGTATAGGAGTTGGTTTGAAACCGTTGCTGCATATCTACCTTGTCTGCTATATATGTGAACCTGATACTATTACTAGACAGGTGACCGATCTTA
The DNA here is from genome assembly GCA_038502445.1 of Eremochloa ophiuroides. Lineage (NCBI taxonomy): Eukaryota > Viridiplantae > Streptophyta > Magnoliopsida > Poales > Poaceae > Eremochloa > Eremochloa ophiuroides. The sequence goes on along the minus strand of JAHLJS010000005.1, from coordinate 38,484,385 downwards.
TGCTTAGCCCTGCTTAGACCGGTAGAAGTCAGGTGATTTCCTGTCATCCGCGAGAAAGTCGGGTGATTTCCTGTCATCCGCGAGTGTAGGTGGTGACTGATGAGATCCACATGGTTGGCTATATGTGTCACCATGCCACAATGAAATAATGAGAGAATCAAGGCTAGGTAGCGGGGAGCTGCATGACATGGGTCATGTTGACTTTGGTGCTGCTTGCGGCCGACTAGGACTGAGGCCACCAGACATCAGTTGAGATTGAAGGGCATCGTCACATAGCTGGCCAGATAAGTCGTTCTGACCGTGAAGCCGAGTATTTCTTTCTGAGCCGAGCTTTGGTGCGACTAGGCAGACATATTCTGGAGGTAGGAAGTATGTGCGGAGACACTATTTTACCAAGGGCAGGTCAGGGACCTGATGCATCTTGGAAGTGGGTTGGTCTTTGAGAATATGGTCCCCGCCAAACTCGCGACATATTGCGTCTCAGAAGGATTTAACGGTGACCCAAGAAGCCAGTGGCTCGGCTGACAGGGTTTGTGATTGGCATATTTGCCAGCTGGTACAATCGATTCGAATCGCCATCTCTCCTGGTTAGTGAGAAACTGAACTGATCTTCTGGTGAGGTAGAGGTTAACAACTTGAACATGATTAATAGTGAGATGAGGTTGATATCTGTGGAAATCATATGGTTTATTGATTGCTATAATATCAAGTGATTGTTTAGTATAGCTGCAAACCTTAGCTTAATAGCTTAACTGAAATCGAAGCTGAACAATATCTAAAATTGATAAGTTGAGGGATTATTGTGGTAATGCTTTTTCTGCAAAAATGATGCTATCTCCTGAACTCCACCAAATAAACCTTGCATATCCTTGAGAGTCTTTTTATTTACTTCCTGTCGGGTAAGTCTAGCTGAGTACAATTGAGTACTCAGGGTTTTATTCTCAATGTTGCAGGAGGAATGCTTGGTTGACTAAAGAGTTACTTCTATCCTTCGGGAGAGGAAGACTAGACCTTGGGCAAGGTCATGTTATCTATCTTACCTTTGTTGCTGTGACTGGTCGACACTCGGCACTGTATTATGAACTTAAGTATGTGTAAATCTATTTCGTTTCCGCTATTGAACTTTTATGTAAAAGTTTATCTTGTACTCTGATGTATTTGAAATATGTGCGAATCTATGTATCATGTGTATGCGTACTGCTGAGTTTCTGCGATCCTTGGGGTATGTACTGTGTAAAAGTTTGAAATCCTTCGAGATTTCACGGACTACCAGGTTTATATTGGCTCAAGTGTGGCTTGATAGCTGGGAAAACAGCTGTCGCTGTACTTGTGCTCGTATAAATTGGTCGGTTCTGTTACAGTTGGTACCAGAGCAAAAATTCAGCATGTACCGTCACATGAGTATTTAAAAATAAAAAGTTTTGAGTTTACAAAACTAATTACCAACTTATAGCTATATATAGGTGTTTTAAACAAATGGTTTGAACAAACTAAGTGTGCCAAGGACCAAGTCTTATAGCCCATATTAGGATTATTAGGTGGCTTATGTAAGTGCTGACTGGGGAATTGCATCATGTTTCCATTTGCGGTTCATTTGGTTTTATTGCGCGGATATATGTGACATTGCGGCTTCTTATTGCTTCTTATGGGCCAATGTGCCACGTCGAATGAGGTAAGGTGAGATGTGAGTGTACGATCGAACAACCTTCAATCTATGGTGAGTGTTTATGGTTACTGAAGTGAGTACATGTGATTCATATGTGTACTTATGGAAGTATGATGGAGTAATTACTTTCTTGGGGTCGCAAGTGCTCATGGGAGCATTTCCGGCAAAAAGTGCTTCTTATTGCCATGCATACATGTGGGGTTGGGCTGAAATGAATCTTCTGCAGGTACGCTAACCTCGAATGCGTATATGGTAGTTAACGACTAGCTATATACCGAGAGAGTACGTAGGTTATGCCACCGACTTAGAACGTATTTGCCATGTTATATAGGCAACTAAGTGAGAACGAATAGGACGAGCATGCATCATGATTGTTGCATCATGTGATTGTTCCTTGTTGCATAAGTATGCTTCTTCTCACCCTTGTTCTACGTTGTCTCAATAGGCTTATTAAGTTTACAACTTGTGTTGCCTCTCTTCCTTGCTTGTTTTGAAATCATAAGAGTTGCCAAACCTTTAAGTAGCCTCTATAAGTATTTCTCAACCATAAATCTTGTCAGAAGCTAAACCAATTCTGCCTGTAGGCTTTTCATTTGGCACAATAGACCTACCTGAGTTTTCTCTTAATGCTAGCCTATGGTTGTCATATGTTCTTGTTCAAGATCTATGAAACCATGCCTGCATTTTCTTTCATCTAAAGCCTTATCCAAATCCTATCTGGAGTGTCCCCTCTAGTCCTTCTAGATGTCACGATGATAGCTTGATCTCTGTTAAATTAGATCTTATAATCTTTTCTTTGGAAATCAGGTTATGCAAAATCGATCACCCCTACAAATGATTTGATCTAATCTGTTCCTTACTTCCAGCAGTCTTCTCCATATCTAGAGAATGTTTAGATTTCATTCGGCAAGGCTTGCCTACATCATGTTCATTGGAGTCTTTGCCTAAATCCTTGATTTGAACCTCTTCTATGCTTACCCAGAAGTTTCCTTGTAATCTTTTCATTATGGATCATGTTATGGTTTTATCAATTCAATCTCACAAATCATGCATTGAATCTGTCCCATGATCAAGTTGTTTTCCAAATCTCTCTAAAGGCCTAGCAATGTTGATCATTAAGAGTCTCCTAGTACAAATTAATGGTACACAAGCTCACGCCATTGGATGGTCTGAAGGTTTCTTGATAGATGCGACATGCATGTGGAATTATAGAATCTCATGTTAGTTATTCTTGGCAGCTAACCTATAATTCTCTTATGCCATGTTTCTATCTAGACCCTCTCCTTGTTACTCACTTGAAGGAAACCATCTTGTGTGAGTTAAATCTCTCCTTCCCCATTTTCCTTGTATTCTTTCTGTATGAATCATGATGTTTGTCAACTCAACCTATGATTGTTGTATATAGTTGGTTCATGAGACATCTGGTTGTCTATGGTTATCTTCTTCTCAAGATGCTTGTCAATCTTTGTCTCATGATTTTCCCTCTTTCTATCTAATCTCTTGTAAATCATGGGTCGGGTAATCTCCATACTAGACACATGGAAACCGCGTGGGACTGAAGCAAAGCCTCATGTACTGCTATTTTGGCAACTCATCTGTCTTCTAACTCATGTTTTCATTGCCAAATCATGCTCTTGTTGGCTATTAACCCTATAATTGATTGTAGTAGCTTACCTTCCCTCTGCGAAATGTCATCCTTGCACAAATCTATCCTTGCCACGCATGATTTTCTCATTGGTTGTATGTTCATTTATGTTGTTATGATCCGTGATCGATGATACTGTGACGAAACCGAGGACATCCTGTGGATCACAACCACTAGGCTATGTTGCTCGGCACGTGCGAATATCGAGGTCTCTGGTCATGATACATTGCAGAACTACACCGATGCGTAATATCTCGTATCTCCCAATCTATCGATGTTTCTTAAGATTTCTCGTTGGTCATGTTTGATAGTGGTGTTATGATTATTGACTGATGGTGCCATGACGAAACCGAGAACCTCTTTGTGGGGACGCCCAATAAAGTAGTGCTTCTCGGCACACGTTGGCATCACGGCCTCTAATCATAATCCATTATGAAGTAATACCAATGTGTTGTCTTCCATGGATTTTCCTAAATCTATCTTTGAAGGTGTCTCTAATTCAAATTGATCTATCCCTATGTTTATTGATCTATCTTGCAAAGTCTTTACCGACTCGATCCTTCAATGTTCTATCGGAAGGTACAGATGTTTGTCAAGTATATAGCTTCCTTCAGAAGTCACAAAGAGAATGATCTTTGAAGAGCAAGTCACTGACATCAACATTGACATACTACAAGATGTGGTAAACAAAGAATCTGACATGATCTACTAGGGCATATCAACCAGCACCTGCCATTATTGTGGGATCAAAAGAGCACACGAACTTTAAAGTTATCTGCAAAGTATCAGTCAGGCAATAGTTAGCAGGATGTGATATGTTTTCTAATAGGTTATTTGCAAGTCCACTAGCTTCTATCCAAGTTCAATACCTATTTGCATGAAGATCATACAGTCAAAATAAATCTTCTCATGTGTTGCTTCATGTCTGCTGACCGTGATGGTGACCTTGTGCATGTATATCATCTGCAACCATTTGCTACAGAAGCTGAAGATGTAGAGCCTTTTTAGGGACAACTAACTAGTTACCCCAGTGTGAAGAATAGTCTGCAGCTAAGCAATGAAGTGTATTTGGTTCTTGTATCAAGAAGGAACAAGACCGGCCGTTATTAGTTTCTGCTCGATGAGATGATTGCCTCTGCTGATGAAATGCAGAAGTTTGTTCATTCGCTCTCTCATGTGAGCAATGTATTGCCCAATTGGATTAGTCTGTTTGACATAAATAAATGGATGCATGAAATAGCCAAATAGATCACTATCAAGAAGTGTTGTTTCCTGCTAACAAGTGTGTTCCGGGGGTATAAAGAAGTGTTTGACTATGTTTTTGAAGACCATGTCTCATAGAACCATGCTATGCAAGAAACCCCTAAGCCAAATGGTACTATTTGTGGCACCCTTACCTCCAAGGCCTTGCTATAATGAAGCCAATTCCATCTTTGTCAATCACTCAGATAGTGCAAACTATGGTTTCAGCCTAGTGAAGAGCTACAAAAGACACCCCAACAGATGAAGTCGATACCATAGTACATCTTGGTGCAATTAGGTGCCCCGTTTGATACTCTATGGTATGGACAACAAAAAGGACATTAAAAAAAATCAGTTCCTTATTCTTGATCGGTCAAGGTGTTCTACCCACTCAACTCATGGAAGCGTGAAGTGAAGACAAGTTGAATTTTGTCAAACAACGTATTTCAGATTTCTTTTTGGAAACCCTCTGATCTCGGATTTCTGATGCGAAATAAGAAGGTTTACACATTGTCAAAAGTAGTTCAACAAGTTGGTTTTGTTAATTCATGGTTGTATTATGAAGAAAATTGTACTCAAGTTGTTGGTAGAGGACTGCTTCTCAAAACTTTGTGAGTAAACACTCTACACAACCCACCTCATTAAACCTGCCAATCCGCTTCAATCTTGTTTATTCTCGGCTGCAAATGAGAAATACATAAGTTTGGGATTGCTCATCGGTTTTCCTCGTGTACAAAAAGGTTTTTGATTCTATGCAGGAATTTGTGATCTGTCTCATCAACCTGCACAATTTATGTCTGTCTAGACTAACCATCGTGCAAATGTGTATGCCAAGTTGCATATTGCACAAACTTTTGCTACTACATGGTGTACTCCAAACCATTGTCTCGGATCATGAACTATAGTTTTCAGCTCATTTTGGAAGCATTTACAAGAATCACCTTACTCGAGTAAATGCCTGCCAGAATCTTGTGCCTTGGAAGAGAATGGAGTGTAACCATATGCATCTGTATGCCTACACTTGTCACTTGATGTCCTCTGTGCCTTTTATCACGGAGTGACAGAAAACTTTGTGTACATAATGAAACTAATCCAGAGTTCGTCCTATCTTCAGCATAGCATACCTCAGGCCAATCAGGAAGAATTGATCAAATCTTGAAATACATATTGAGAGCATATGTGTTTTGTTTTCAAGGATCTTGTTAGAAATGGCGACTGCTATCATTGTTTTTTTTTCTTACAACAACAGTTATAAAGAGGTTACCTCAGGCTCTACCCAAACGACTGTTGCTACATGGACACGAGGGTTCCCTTATTGATGGACATTAAAAGCACTGAGCCGACAGAGTCAGCTATCGCATTCATCGTTCACTCAACAAACTCAAATAATACAGTGTTGCCATCAGAAAGAGAACTATACACATGGAACATTATGTAGCTTTCCATCAGTCTGCATCTCAGTAAATTGAGTCTACAACCAACAGAAACCTTGCATGTTGTCAATCAATTTTCTCAGCTTCAGTAACTATCTGCCTCGTCCATGATCTCATCCCATATGAAAATAGTGGTGTATGCTATATCCGCTAGAGAATAAGATGTTTTGAAAACCACTTTTTGACGCTCCAATTCACACCCTGCATGCTGAAAGTGCTAATGGGGATGATTTGTCTTGGGTTCCTCCCAAATTAGCTGTGTTGTCTTGGATTCCTCCCAAAGTAACAATGCTTCATAGAAGTCAATAAAGGAAAATTCTTCAACCAAGAGTTAACTTCTAAGAATTCTTGAATGATTGGAAAGTTGTCCTATCCATAATGATCTCTCTTGCATTTGCATCAAGATAAATGGAAGTACATGATACCTTGGAGTAACGACTCAACAAACCTTTGCCATCCGTACATTCTCATGAGACATGAGGTGATCACCCCTGCCTATGAGCGCTATGGAATTTTTTTAAGTAGCTTCGTACTAGCACTACTTCGGAGAAAGGGGCTGACATACTTCTCTACCCTTGAAACCTCTTACGTTCCGAATCTCGGGACGAGATTCCTTTAAGGGGGAAGGCTGTAACACCCCAGGTGTTAGTCATGAGCTAACCAGCGAGTGTGGACCTAATCAAGTTATTTCGATCAATGATCCTAATCACTATTTCATATTCATCTCCATCTACCTTGATCATTGGAGAAGTTGCATGAAGACTTAAATTGGATAGTCACATGAGATGACAAGCCCTCCACTTGATTGGATTGCAGGACTACGTGAACATGAGCATGCAAAGTCAACCAAACCTTGCAACCTTGCCCAAACAACTCTACTTGAACTCTACAACAAAATTCATCAAGGTTTCATGTTGAGAAAATGTCAAGAAGATACCTCAATTGGCCTAAATATCCAAATTGAGCTCTCTAATGATGTTACTTTGACCAAAGTGGAAATATTATTTTGGAGCAAGAAATGAAGTTTGACCCAAAATAAAAGTTACAGATATTTTGGAGTAGAACAAATGTTATTTATGGACCAAGTCATGATTCAACTCCTAAGTGCCTCAAATAGTGGAATCAAGACAGGAAGAAATCCTGATTTCAGGACTTTAAATGTTTCTAAGTCTAAATTCCATGCCGATTTCAATGACGTGCCACTTTCTTCAAATTCCTTTAAGCAACTTGAGTTGGACCAAATATAAAAGTTGTCACAAACTCTTTGGAGCACAACATATCAAAATTTGGCATCAACCCGAGACTGTTTGACAAGTTTTGCCACTCGATCTTCGATCGTAATTAAGCCACTGACAGCAACAAATTAGGGGTTAATTATCTCTTAATCTAGTTGTCAAATGGCTGAGCACCCTTCACCACTTTTGTAGAGCGTGCCAAGGTGAACGACTTTGCTTTAAGGCATCGGATCAGAATATGCCGGGAATATGCCCAAAATCGAATCCAAAACTCGGCAGAAACAAACCCGCCACCTGCTCGTCGATTTGCCCCAATGAAGGACACGCGGCAACTGAGCTCTGGAGCACGCTGCTCCATGTCGGCCACCACCACCTTCCCCTTCCGCGCTCTAGCTCAAAAAGGCGAGCACCAGAGTGCCTCACGCAATCCTCTCTCACTCCCGCTCTCCTTCTTCCTCGCTTCTTCGCTCTGAGGCGCCGCACGCACGCAAGCGCAGAGCGCCGCCGCCATTGCCGGCCGGGCGAAGCTCGAGCCACCGTCGTTCCTCGTCTTCCGGTCACCCTACGGCCAAACCGAGTGGAGCACCTCGTTCCTAGCTTCGCGCCGCCTCCTCCGCGCTCCTCCCTCGGCTCCGCCGTACCCCGCAGCGCCGCGGCCGCCTGCCACTAATCGCCGGGCCGTCGGGCGCCGTGGCCAGGCCGCCACGGGCCCCGCCGTGCCAAGCTGCGGGCACCGGCAGGTGCGACGGCTGCTGGGCTAGCCCTGGCCCCACTTCGCCGCCGCCGGCCGCTCTCCAACGAGCCCTGGCCGAGCCTGCCATTTCCTCCCCGGCGCCTTCGTCTCTGTCTGTTCGCACGGGAGAGAAAGGAAGAAGAAGGCCTTTGAGCCTATGACGAGTGGGCCCCACAGTTTCTAATGTGCAGCAAAGATTTACAGGATTTGTGTTGTGTTTGAAAATCCATATCTAGCTCTAGGAAGCTCCAAACATTGTGAAACAAGTTTTGTTAGCTTTGTATTGAAGTCCTCTGCATGTTAGATCCATCATTTGTGCCATGCATGTTTATTGTTATGTTGTATAAAATAGTTTTTGAAAAGTGGTTTATATAATGTATTAACTTGCTTTTGGTCATATTCTGAGAAATAGAAGTCCAACATGTGTGATTCTAATTTTGTTAAGCTTCTAATAACATGCACTACCTCATAAAAATATAAAACATATATGTTGTTTACTGTTTTCAAGGTGTTTCATATTAATCTTTTTAAATAGGAAATAAATGGTCGAATTGCTTGTTATTTTTGTATCTGAAGTTATATTGCTCCAAATGGCATGAAAATTTATTTGTAGACTCTTCGTATGTTGTGTGATGTCTGGTTAAATTTTTGGGATTTATGGAGCAAGTATGACTGAGTTATTGATTTATCTTGTTTTATGCCTAATAAGTAGTTTTAAATGTGTAATAATTATTATATAGGTGTAAAAATGGAAAATGGTGCTCCTCTACCTTTGTGTGATATTGTAGTAACCTGAGAAACAATAATATGGTCATGTGTTTGAATAAAATGTTGAGTTTCACATTTATCTTACTCTCCAATGAATTGTTGCATTATAAACTTGTTTATTTTGTAATAATTGAATTATGGAACCTGAGCATGTAAGATTTGAACCTTGGTCATGTTTTATAATTATCTAGCTCTCATAAAAATATTGGCTCCATTTGAGATGTTTATCACATGACTTAAATAATTAAATAAATGACTTTTATGTAATATTTAGAAGGAGATTGGAGGTAAATAGACACATGCATGTTGTTTATGACTTCTTACCATGTCTTAATCTGATATGAGTGTTATTGATCATGCTATGATGGTTGGAGCTATGTCCATAGTTCATAAGTATAGGTATGCTTTGATAGAAATCAAATTAATGTTGTTTTGCTTATGTGCTGAAATGGCTGCAGGTGTAGTCTCTGTTGTTGGGATGTTTTCCCCATCAAGATGATGTTGCATGTAAATGTGTTCTATATAAAAGTTGTAGCAAACTTCTATATCTAGCTTGTCCTAAAATTTCTTGGTCATAGGCCTAATAGTTTAGGAGTTATGGCTTTTGGATGACTGCTGTCAGGTTTTGCCAATTTTCTGTCTAGATCTGATTGATTGCATAATTTGACTGAGTTATGCTTTGAATCACTTCTTGGTGATAATATATCAGTTGTAGTATATTTCTATGTCTTTCCAAATTGTCTATGATCATCCCTTTTGGTGGTCTAAATCTCTAGTTATGATTGTTTGAGTTGGTAGAACAGAATCTGTCCAAGTCTGGACAGAGCTGTCTTCTTTGTGTTGTTTGACCTTTATATGAATTAAATCATCTGAAGAGGATAATGCCAAAGTTGTAGAAAATTTTAATAGCTTTCCAGAAAGGCTTAGATCACCCTGGTTGGATGTATATAGCTTCAGTTATGGTTAAATCTTGTGCTTGCTGTCCTGCTGTCCTTAAAATGCATATGTGAGATTATGATTGCTTCCATGTTGCTTTGCTTGGTGTGTTTGTTATCTCATGGTTCAGTGACTGTAGATTAACATGCCTTGTATTACTTCCTCTTATTCATACATGTGCATTTTGCATCTCATTTAGGTACGCTAGATGATGAACACGTGAACATGAAGGACATGATGATGGAACTAACCACAAGACGGTGTGGTGGACTAATCGCGAAGGTGGAAGGACTAATCGAGTGCTTGGATGGGAAATGCTCGTCGAACAAGTGTCATCTAACAAACACTAACTTAGTGCTGAACCCCAGGCAAGCCCCGGAGCATCCCTAAGCCTCCACCTATCTCTTTTTATAAATGCACCGGTCTTTATTAAATCGTATGTTTGTGCATTTAAGTATAGGAGTTGGTTTGAAACCGTTGCTACATATCTACCTTGTCTGCTATATATGTGAACCTGATACTATTACTAGACAGGTGACTGATCTTATGCTTAGCCCTGCTTAGACCGGTAGAAGTCAGGTGATTTCCTGTCATCCGCGAGAAAGTCGGGTGATTTCCTGTCATCCGCGAGTGTAGGTGGTGACTGATGAGATCCACATGGTTGGCTATATGTGTCACCATGCCATAATGAAATAATGAGAGAATCAAGGCTAGGTAGCGGGGAGCTGCATGACATGGGTCATGTTGACTTCGGTGCTGCTTGCGGCCGACTAGGACTGAGGCCACAAGACATCAGTTGAGATTGAAGGACGTCGTCACATAGCTGGCCAGATAAGTCGTTCTGACCGCGAAGCCGAGTATTTCTTTCTGAGCCGAGCTTTGGTGCGACTAGGCAGACATATTCTGGAGGTAGGAAGTATGTGCGGAGACACCATTTTACCAAGGGCAGGTCATGGACCTGATGCATCCTGGAAGTGGGTTGGTCTATGAGAATATGGTCCCCGCCAAACTCGCGACATATTGCGTCTCAGAAGGATTTAACGGTGACCCAAGAAGCCAGTGGCTCGGTTGATAGGGTTTGTGATTGGCATATTTGTCAGCTGGTACAATCGATTCGAATCGCCATCTCTCCTGGTTAGTGAGAAACTGAACTGATCTTCTGGTGAGGTAGAGGTTAACAACTTGAACAGTGATTAATAGTGAGATGAGGTTGATATCTGTGGATATCGGAAATCATATGGTTTATTGATTGCTATAATATCAAGTGATTGTTTAGTATAGCTGCGAACCTTAGCTTAATAGCTTAACTGAAATTGAAACTGAACAATATCTAAAATTGATAAGTTGAGGGATTATTGTAGTAATGCTTTTTCTGCAAAAATGATGCTATCTCCTGAACTCCACCAAATAAGCCTTGCATATCCTTGAGAGTCTTTTTATTTACTTCCTGTCGGGTAAGTCTAGCTGAGTACAATTGAGTACTCAGGGTTTTATTCCCAATGTTGCAGGAGGAATGCTTGGTTGACTAAAGAGTTACTTCTATCCTTCGGGAGAGGAAGACTAGACCTTGGGCAAGGTCATGTTATCTATCTTACCTTTGTTGCTGTGACTGGTCGACACTTGGCACTGTATTATGAACTTAAGTATGTGTAAATCTATTTCATTTCCGCTATTGAACTTTTATGTAAAAGTTTATCTTGTACTCTGATGTCTTTGAAATATGTGCATATCTATGTATCATGTGTATGCGTACTGCTGAGTTTCTGCAATCCTTGGGGTATGTACTGTGTAAAAGTTTGAAATTCTTCGAGATTTCACGGACTACCGGGTTTATATTGGCTCAAGTGCGGCTTGATAGCTGGGAAAACAGCTGTCGCTGTACTTGTGCTCGTATAAATTGGTCGGTTCTGTTACAGCAGGCATCACAATACACATCAAAAGGCTTCTCAATGTCAGGTTGAGCAAGAACAGGAGCAGTGGTCAACAACGTTCGCAAGGTGTAAAAAGCTGCTTCACACTCTTCATTCCAAACTAACCTTGTATCCTTATGCAATAATTTGGTCATAAGTTCAGCTATCTTAGAAAAATCTTGGATGAAACGACGATAATACCCTGCCAAACCTAGAAAACTACGAACCTCTGACACATTAGTGGGCGACTTCCAATCCATCACCTGCTGCACTTTAGAAAGATCCATAGAAATGCCTTCAGCAGACAATATATGGCCCAGAAAAGGCACCTTGGTTAACCAGAACTCACACTTGCTAAACTTAGCATAAAGCTTATGCTCCCTGAGCCTGGTTAACACTATCCTCAAATGCTCAGCATGATCTTCCATATTCTCAGGATATATCAATATATCATCAATAAAGACTACCACAAACTTGTCTAGCTCCGGCATGAACACCGAATTCATCAAATACATGAAGTGTGCAGGAGCATTGGTCAACCCAAAGGACATAACCAAATACTCATACAATCCATACCGAGTGGAAAATACCGTCTTAGGAATGTCTTGTGATCTGATCTTAATCTGATGATGCCCAGACCTCAGGTCTGTCTTAGAGAAAACCTTAGCCTTAGACAATTGATCGAACAAAATATCAATATGAGGTAAAGGATACTTGTTCTTAATTGTCACAGTATTGAGCAGACTGTAATCCACGCACATATGCAAAGTTTCATCCTTTTTCTTCACAAAGATTGTAGGGCAACGCCACGAAGAAGAGCTAGGGCGAATGAAACCCTTGTCCAATAACTCCTAGAGTTGTTTCTTGAGCTCTGCCAACTCGTGCAGAGGCATTCTATACGATCTCCTAGAAATAGGTGTCGTTCCCGGGATGAGCTCAATTGCAAATTCTACATCCCGATCAGGAGGAAGTCCAGGAAGATCTTCAGGAAAGACATCTAGAAACTCACACACCACAGGAATATCGGAAAGATTTGTGGCACCGGCCGCACAAGAAATATTAAGGAGACTCCCCTTGTGAGGTAAGACGACTTGAAATACGTCTTCATTCTCCGGATCTTTAAGAGAGAGGGTACGATTAGAAATGCCTATAAGTACACCCTACTTTTTCATCCAACTTACCACCAAAATCACATCCAGACTTAGACCAAGCAACACAATGAGATTGGTTTGTAACACTCTACCCCCAATCTCAATGGTGGCCAAAGGGACACACTTCCTTGTGGAAACCTCAGCCCCCGCTGAGATGATCCGAAAGCTATAATTTAACTTAATGATCTGGAATGCATGCTCTTGTGCAAAAGATTGACTCATGAAAGAATGTGATGATCCAGAGTCAAACAAAACAATAGCAGGGTGCTCATTCACAGAAAACATACCCGTCATAATTGGTTCACCTTCAGGGATTTCTTCCAGGTTGGTATGGTGCACACGGGCCTGCTTTGGTTGAGAACAGTTATGAGCAAGATGCCCTTGCTTACCGCAATTGAAACACGGCCCAAAACCTTGAGGAGCTTTTGCTTGAGCGGCATTGCCTAGAGGAGCGTTGTTCTTATTCAAAGGTACTGTGAACCCCTTCTTGTATCGCGACGGCGGTGCAGGCTGCTGTTTCTTTGTAGGAGGCCTGAACTTTGCCCCAGGAGCAGCTGGACGATAAGAAGGATGGCTGACCGTCGAGCGATTTGCCACTGGAGCCCTCTGCTGGGAAGAACCCCCTTCAAAAGGCCTCTTATGTCATTTTGCAGTAGTATGCAGATTGTTCTGGTTGTCTTGAGTAAGAGCATCACTGATGAACTCATTGAAAGTGGTGCGAGTTGTTGGCCATAGTCTTCATAAGCTTGGTTCCAAGACCCCTCTTGAATGCTTCTATCTTCTTCTCATTGGTATCCACAAACCGAGGAGCATAACTTGACAAATTGTTGAAGGCATGAAGAAACTGAGTGAGGGTCTTAGTACCCTGAGAAAGCTGCATGAACTCATTAACCTTCATCTTCATCAAGCCAGGGGGAATGAAATGACCCCTGAAAGCCTTTGTGAACACCTCCCAAGTGATGTCAGCAACCACAAGATAGGTGGTCTTGTGTTGGGCCCACCATATTCCTGCTGGTCCTTGCAGCAAGAGAGCAGCATAGCTAGCCTTCAAGGACTCACTTAACCTCAGCACAGAGAATGACTGCTCCACTGTGTTCAACCACTGTCTGCCTCCAGTGGTTTAGCGGCATGCTTCAACACTGGCGGCTTAGTGTCCATGAAGTCCTTGAAAGTGTTGTACTGATCCCCATCATTACCACGACGTTCATCACGATTACGATTGTTGTTGTTGGAGGTTGAAAGGACCGGATAGGCTAGAGGGAGGGTGAATAGCCTATTAAAAATTCTAAAAAGAATTAGGCCACAAGTTAGCAATTAACAAAGTGATGTTAAGAACTAGCTCTAGGCTACCCTATGCAAGCCACCTATCACAATATACTACACACTAGAATATGCACTCAAACGCAAGAAACCCACTTCTTTGAAGCCTAAGGAGAGAGCACCTAAACAAGAAGTAGAGCGCAAGAGATAGTGAACGAGAAGGCTATACCAAGGGGGGGTGATGAAATGAAGTCCACTTGCTGTGTAGTACTAATCACCAAGATATGATCCACAATCACAATGAAGACCAATCACCAAATAGACGCCGGAAAGCCAATCATCCACTCGATGGTGGAGAAGAGAGAACACTCGATGTTTTACCGAGGTTCACTTGATCGCCGTCATGCTACTCCTCGTTGTAGCACCGGTCTTCCTTGGTGGATTGCGAGCTAGGCTTCACACGCCAACCGCTCACCGGGAGCCGCTCGCCAACACAAGAGAAGTGGCCTATCAATCACGAGCAATTCACTAGAGTCGGTTTTGGCACTTCGCCAGGGAATAACCGCAAGAACCCCTCACAATCAAACCTTTGGTGTGGGCTTGAACAATCACCAAACAACCTCAACACCGGAATCACCTCCAAGCCGCAAGGGACACGGCAATGCCCCAAGAGAATAAGAACTGAGCAATGGCTTGCTCTCAAGTGCTCTAGAATGCAAAACACTAGCAATGATGCTCTTGAAGACCACTCAACTCACAAAGATGATCAATGGATGAACAACTGTCGAACTCATCCCGTCGGACTAAATCCTTCAGTCCAACGCTCGGACGGCTGCACGTGTCAACAAGATTCAACCACAACCGCTGAATCACAATGGCTAATTGCTCGCGCCACTTCAACCAACCGTCAGACTGGACAGCGTCGGACCAAAGCTTCTCAGCGTCCGACACTTCCAGAGAGCACACAGAGACGCTTTTCTTCGTCGAAGTCTGTCCGATGCCCTGCGTCGGACTAACCGCTTACGTCCAGGGCGTCAGACTAACCGCCTGCTTCTAACGCTCTGCACTCAGCTTGATGTGCACGTGCCCAGAGCGTGAACTCACCACACCAAGCCGTCGGACTGTCATCCAATTGTCCAACGCTCGCTCACCTCAACCCGTCGGACCGTCTGACTCTCACAGTCGGTCAGACCACTAAGCCACTGTCGGACTCTCCTAGTCTGTGCGTTGGACCAAACGAATCCACTGTCCGACGCTAAGCGTTTTTAAGCAGAGAGAATCTCAAAAGCTCGGACGGCGTCCGACGTCCACCGTCGGACCAAACCAAACTATCCGATGCTATTACACAGTGAATCAGCACACATGGAGACCGTCGGACCCTGGCAGAGAATGGTTCGACGCCTCAGCTCTCAAGCGTTCGACGCTCAAAACTCAGCTTTTCAAGTTAGATTTTCACCCCTTGTATCTATGTGCTAACACTTAAGGTCTTCAACACTTGTGCACAGTGTGTTAGCATTTTCAAAACAATTTTCAAGGGTTTCTAAGTTGATCACTAGGTTGAGTTAGATTCAATGCAATGAAATGCAACCTAGAGCACTTGAAGTAATCCAAACACTTAGTTCTCCCCTTAATAGTCGGCTATCTATCCTAAATGTGATCACACCCACTTGGTGTCTTGATCACCAAAAGAAAAGCCTACTTGGGGTTATACCTTTGCCTTCAATCCTTTTCTTTTCACTTGATCAACTTCATTTGATCCACCATACTTGGTCCATGGTTGAGCCACCTTGATCATCACCATTATTTTGCTCATCAGTCCATGGATGAGACAACCTAATCTTGCCAACACTTAGCAACTTAGGTTAGTCCTTGGGGAGTCATCAATTATCAAAACCAAACTTGGGCTTTCAATCTTCCCCTTTTTGGTTATTGATGACATCCTATACAAAGATAAAAGATAAGTTTGTTTTAAACTTGTAAGCTTCTCCAAATAAGATTATCATGTTTTTGGAATGGACAAACAACACAAATTCGGTTTGGTGGCTATTTAGCTCCCCCTACATATGTGCATGAGTTTGGATTTAAAAGCTTGCACATATGCATAATAGAGAGTAAATTTTCACCAAGATGTGCTAGGATGGTTAGGATAAACATTTGAAGCGTGATACCAATTGAAATATCCATCGAAGTTACGGAATCTCCATCCTTAGGACTTTTAATAACTAGATGATCATAAAATTTGAGCATACCGTGAGATCAACATTATAAGCAATGCTCCAATATCAAATGAAAAACACACAAGATCATCTAATTATCACCTAAAAATGCTAGTTATCAAATCATCAATCAATCCTATTTCTAGCATACACCACCCAAGAACATGGCAATTGAAAATAAATACATATGCAAATGCATCAAGTATATGTATGTGCACATTCCAAATGCATTCAACCAAGTTCATGAGTTTGCTCCCCCTCAAGGTGAGCTTATCTTAAGTAAAGGTTTTGATTCAGAATTTTGATCCCTTTACTTTGGCCTATTGCTCTCCCATCATCGGCCTTAATGATGGTTCATCGCGAAGCTTAGTCTAATTTTATCTTCTTCTCCCCATTTCTTATCTTTGTTCTTCTTCCCCTTGGCATCAAGTACCACAAAAGGGTCAAATCAATGGAGAGTGAGATTAATTTTCCAAATTTGGTTCAATCTAGTAAACTTGCACAAGTAACTTAGCTCGGTTTGAACCAAAGACAAACTTCTTCACGCCACTAGGGGTTATCTTGCCTATGTTGAGTTAAGCACTTAGTAGTTTATTTGACTAGATTCAACACTAGGTTTGCATCCCCATGAACAAGTTATATGCCATCACTAGATCAATCAAACAAAGAAGCAATAGTGATGCCATATAGACTTCAAATCATTTTGGCTTTCAATGAATGACCTAAAAAGAACAAAAATATGTATACATGTTCTAACATGTCCTAGCAAAGATTGTATGCAAATGCCAAACAATGATACCTTTGCTTTGTTTGGAGTAGAGGCAAGTCATAAGATATTCATGAAGTGCATCAACACATGTTGGAGTAATCAAGTATGTTCAATTCATTCCTTAGCTTCATCAAGATGTTTGGTGAATATGTCTCCCTTGGTGTGGTGATCTCTTATGAAGTGGTGCCTCATATCTATGTGCTTAGTTCTAGAATGTTGCACCAGAATGGTTGTGATCTTCACCGCACTTTCATTGTCACATAGCAATGGAACCTTGTTAATTTTCAATCCATAGTCCTTCAAATCCATAAGATTTGCACAACAACTTCCTGCACTAATGTATTCGGCTTCGGCGGTAGAGAGTGCAACACTACTTTGCTTCTTGGATGACCGTGAGACTAGTGGCCTTCCCAAGAGTTGACAAGTACCGAAAGTGCTCTTTCTATTGATTTTGCAACCGGCATAGTCTGCATCCGCATGACCAATCAACTCAAAGTTGGAGCCCTTGGGATACCATAAACCAATGTTTGGTGTGCTCTTCAAATAACTCAATATTCTCTTTGTAGCCTTCAAATGACTTTCTCTTGGAGAGGCTTGATATCTTGCACACATGCACATACTAAACATCACATCCGGCCTAGAAGCGGTCATATAGAGTAGACTACCAATCATTGACCGATATTGCTTTTGATCAACCAATTCACCTTCTTCATCTGGTTCCAAGCTTCCACTAGTGCCCATTGGTGCTGAGATTGCTTTTACATTTTGCAATCCAAACTTCTTTACCATGTCCTTGATATACTTGCTTTGACTCACAAAAGTGGCATTCTTCAATTGCTTGATTTGGAGTCTAAGAAAGTAACTAAGTTCACCAACCATGGACATTTCAAACTCTTTGGCCATCATCTCCCCAAACTCCTCACAAAATGCTTGACTTGTAGATCCAAAGATAATGTCATCAACATAGATTTGCATGATGGACAAGTCATTTCCAATCTTCTTGGTGAAGAGAGCGGTGTCAACCTTTCCCATCTTGAACCCTTTTGAGAGTAGGAAGTTGTGGCAGAACCGCCTTAATCATAGGGCCCACGTGCACCGTCATCGTCCCTAAGGACCCACGACCAATCTGCATGAGTTCCCCTTGACCTAGGTGGCCTGCCGGGTTTTCTCAGAAACCCTAACCTCCCGAGGATCTCATTGTAAGCATTGCAGTATTACAACAGTTTACATAAATAATTTGAATCAGAGTACAAGGTGCGGAAGTATTACATAAATATAGATTACAAATATAAATTACATTATCCCAACCAGAGTTCCATAGTGGAGTAGTTGTATACAACTAAACACCCTGCCCAAGGGTTTCATTATATACACATCTTCATCCATGCACAATCCGTTGACCAGCACGATCCCTCGTAGAACTGTTCACTCAACTTACCTGCAACAGGGGGTTAACAAACCCTGAGTACATGGGGTACTCCGCAAGACTTACCCGACTAAAGGTGTAAAATTAGACTCAGGAATGCAGGCTGAGGGAAGTCAAGGTAAGGCTTTAGCAAGAGTCAAAGTATTTTGTGGAAATAGCATTACTAATCCTGCTTTCAGTATTTTACTCAATATTATTATAATCAACATCAATAGTTCTCGATTCTTTCACATATATCCTTTAATTCCAATTACTTATTCATTCTCAAAAACATCCTAGTTCCACACTGCATATGTAGCACTTAAGCTTGCATATGCCAACCCCGCCTACCACGGCTTTTCATACCCCCGAACCGGTCCTGCGCCACCCGTGAGCACAGTACTCCTCTAGTCTCCAGGCACGGCCACGAGGGTAGACGCTACTCTCGCCATCTCTCCACTCCCAGTGCGTGGTTGTCGGTTCCTGCAGTAGAGCCACCGGAGTCAGAGGCTTCCCGTAGTATGTGGCTAGTTGCAAAGTCTTGATCACAGCGGGCCTGACAACGAACGGTCCCTAATATTTTTCCCATTAGCAACCATGCATTGGGACTCTAACCCAAGTACACTGGTAACTACCCGGTTTTCACATCCCTTTCCCGATGGCGACGAAAGTTGGGACTCTAACCCAAACAGTTGGCCAACCAAACGGGAAAACCCATCCACGTTGATGATAATGAACTGGCCAAGTACACCATCACCAAACGAGGACAATACCAATCCCATAAAATGATTCATTTGTTTCATATCATTACAGTTTTCAAAATAGCATTTTTGCAACTCTATCATTAAGCATGACTAAGCATTTTTTAATACTTTAAATAAATCAGGGTCTCAGGTATAATATGTGGTCAAGGAGAGGTAATGCATCAATGGGTTATCAATCAACTACTATAAATCTAATGCAGTAGATTAACTCAAGTTATAGATATTTTGTAAACCACAAGGAAGGGGCTGAATGCACCGGGGCTTGCCTGTTGCTTGAAGTAGACAGAACCTTGAAGTCAAACCCTGAGAAGGATCCACGTCCACCAAGTGAAGACCTTACTCAGGACACGCTTCAGATAATAATCATCGCGCGTTCACTACACGAAATAGTAATGCAACACTTAACATGATGCTATGTATGCCACGATGCAGGAGATGCACGAAGTCATTGATCAATATAAAATGAACTCAATTTGAAAGTTGAGTACAACTTTCCTTCACGATAAAGTTGCAAGCCAACGAAATTAATTACTATCGAGTATTAACTACTTTGGTTTATTGACCATTTTAACAGTTGTTGAAAGCTGAACTAGCTCTCCTATGATAATGACCAGTACTCACTTAAGTGATTCATAAAAATCCTATTATCACATGTGTATAATATAAACTACAAAAAAAATTAATTAATAATTGGTCTACCTGCTTGAAGTTTCCTTTAATCACTTTAATTACATGATTAACATAAGCTTTAACAAGTTAGCAAGACTCTAAGGGTCAGCACATGATAATGACCCAAGATTAACACATAATCCTAATTCACAAAATCCTTAAATTGATTAAGGTTTCAATTCATTTTACTAATCGATTTATAGAGTATTAATTAGTAACTAAGTAAACTATTTCCATTTGAGTTCAAACTTTTTCCATAGATAGTTTATACCCTAAAATAGTACCAGCAAAAGTTTCATGATTTTTGGATTAATATTTCAACCTATAAAAATTCTAGAAGTCCCATTTGCTAAATAAAAGGAGCATTTTTATTTTATACAGGAAGTGTTCAAATATCAAGTCTAACATTTTTCACAAATACTACACTATATTAAGAGGCTACACAATAAGTTTCATAATTTTCAGAGTAGTATCTTTATTTCTACAAAAATAATAATCTACAGCACTATTCCTACCTTCAGGAAATGGAAAAGCCAATTTAAATAGAGAAGAAAATAACAAAACCATTTTAACCCGTGTCAGCCCATAAACCAACAGACCGGCCCAGCAGCGCCCCGCTCCCACCCCAGCATTCTCAGCGCACGCATGTCTACTGGCCAGCCCACTAGGCCCAGCAATGGCCCAAGCCGGGTCTCCCTCATCCCCTGCTCAAGCAGAACGGGGCAAAGGCATGCATCCACGGCGGCTCATCGCGGAGGCCGCCAGCGGCGCCTCTCCGATGAGGTCACGGGTACGGTACGCACCCCAAAGCCCTCCCACGTTTTTCTAGAGAGTTGGTTGGGTAGTAAGTGGCTCGGCTCGGGCTCCACCGCGGCCATGGTGACTTGGCCAGTGAGCAGCTAGACGGCGAACGGTGTTCCGGTCGCCAATAGACGGCAAGAGGGAAACAGAGGGTTCGGAAAGGATCTACGGCTCACCAAGATGATGATGCTGACGTCTACATGGCCGGAGACAGGCTAGAGCAATATGCGTGACGTACAGCGACGGCGGCAAGCTCCGACGGCGCGTCCGGACGACAAGCTCACGTTCCAGCGTGTCCTATTCGGTAGGGTTTAAAAAGACGAGATGATCGCCATAAGGACATTATCATGGGCTCAAAACCAAAGACAACAAATCAAATGGCTCACCCAAGCGAGCTGGCCACAGCAACCCGTGCTCACGTCGGTCCTTTGCCGGCCGCGGGAGGAAACACGGCGGCAGGGCACGACCGACGATGAAACGCAGTAGTAATGAGCTTTAATGGTGCGCAATGAGGTGGCTAGCCTATGGGTAAACGGAATTGGAGAGTGGAGCAGGGAGGACGGCGAATTTCGCCCCCACCCGAGAGGTGACCGGCGGCGACCATGGAGGAGAAGAGAGCAGTGGCGACCGGCTCAACTTATATAGGCCGAAGATGATCGTGCGGCGTGCAGGGGACCCCCACGAGCTCGGCTCCGTCGGTGACACGCGGCCAGCCGGCCCCGGGCGTCGCCGGTGCGCGGCACGGCACGCGCGGCCGGTCCCCACGCGTGTGCAGAGGCAGAGCACCCCCTAGTACTGTAGCTGAGCTAACCCTCCCCTGAGCCTTTTCTCTAAATTACTTTTTATTTTGTGCACAAAGTTGAAAAATCACCAATATAAAAGTTGTAGAAAATTTTGTGTTGAACAACTTTGGTTTTTGAACCTACTTCAAATTTTGAATATTTTTGGAGTTATGAAAAAGGGGTAGAAGTTAAATTTGAAATTCATTTTAAATTCCACCAAATTCTCCAAAGTTCTCTGAACAACTTGAAAATCTTTGAAAATAAAAGCTGTTCTATTTGTCAAACTCTAAAACTTTCAGTAATTGAGTTTTGTTATATTCTTCATAGTTTTTAAATTAGCATTTCAAATTTGAGTTCTCAAACACTCTTTAGGGTTAAATTTGAAATTTCAATGTATAAGTTCAAAATATCCAAATATATAGTTATTCAACTGGAAAGGCCTTACAACTTTCATTAAAGGAGTTTGCCCAAATTCTTGATAGTTTTTGAAATGGCATTTTAAATTTGAATAAGCAAACACTAACTGGGTTTTAATTTAAATTTCCACTGGTAAACTTTAAAATCTCCAAACATGAAAGTTGTTCCATTTTGAAAGATCTACAACTTCTATTAAAGCACTTTCATCAGATTCTCTTTAGTTTTTTTAATTTGTATTTCAAGTTTAAACTTTAAAACATTTATTAGAGTTTTATTTTAAATTCTTTTTAATAACTTAAAATTTTTCCAAAATAGAAGTTGCTCAACTTTTAAAGATTTACATCCTTTGTTTAAGACTTAACCCCTAATTATGCTTAGTTTTTTGATTTAGGGTTTTAGGTCCGTTTTAGGGTTTATAATTGATTTTATTTTTATTTTCCAATTTAATTTAGATAATTGCATACAAACACAAACATTTACATATTAAATCACTCACAAGCACTTATGCACAATCGCATGTTGAAATAAAAATTATTTTGTTAATGCTTAGTAAAAATGAGTTTATACAGTATGATTAAAATGCAATGATGATGACATGGCAGGTTTTAATTAACCGTAACACCAGAGGTGTTACAGAAGTCCCTCAATCTCTCATACCATGATCTTGGTGCTTGTTTCAAACCATAGAGAACTTTCTTGAGCTTGTATACATGATCGGGCTTCTTGTCATCTTCAAAACTGGGTGGTTGCTCAACAAATACTAACTCATTGATGTAGTCGTTAAGGAATGCACTCTTGACATCTGTTGGCATTTCTTAACGTCGTTACAAAAGATAGACTAAAAGTCCATCCCCAGCAACGGCGCCAGAAATGCTTGTTGGCGTTTCTTAACATTACTACTAAAGATAGACTAAAGGTCCGTCCTTAATAATAGTACTAGAAACATAAGTTGACATTTCCAACCACCATTACTTCAGAAAGGCAATCCTTGGCCCTTAGTGGCGCCGGCCTAGGTAATGCAGTCTGGTAATAGCAGTTAGAAGTACCGGATTGGCCTTTCTAACCGTCATTACTTGTGATATGCAAAACTGTGGCACGGCGCCGTGGGGTGCAACAAGAATTACAATCCTTAAGTAATGGTACTTAGGTACGCTAATCGGTAGCTCAGTAAGGAATAAGATTACTCTACAAGCGCACAGAACTATTCAACGTATTTATAATTTCCCGTTGGAGGGCATGGTGAATTCATCTAGCTTTTGGTATAAACATGATCACTTATTGAATGCATAGGTAGGCATAGCATAGGCAGGGGTTAAAACAGGTTTATAAGATAGTGGACATTCACATCGGAGCAACCTCAAGGATAAAAGATAAAATAAAGAATAAAGAATAACTACGTGAGCAGGCATTGGTCATATACAGCTATGCAACGAATAGTAATTACATCGAATTAATAAGACTAGGATCAGGACTAAGTCTAGGATGATAGGGAGATGCCCGCAGCTGGTCTGCCAGCCGATAGAGACTTTACAAACCCCTACTCAATACCCGAACATGGGGGAATGCTAGGAATGGACAGGGCTGTCACCACCTGCCCACCTACCCTCTGCCCGTAGGGTACCGACATATCCGCTGATTCCCGCATACCCGAGCACCACGCCCGTGTAATTGGAAACAACTCCAAGCCCCCCGGGACCCCAACCCTTCGGATTGACAGGCTCGGCTAGGAGCAACCATGACAGCACAACGAACTATTATCCCATCCTTAGTTCTTCCTCTATTGATACTAATTTGATGAACGATGAAGAACTTTGATGAACATATCAAGAACATAACACATAGACTATGAACTAGTTTACATGTTATGATCATAATATGGACAAGACTATACTCTAATTCAGATGCATTGCTATATAAATAAGATAAGAGCTTGCTCATAGAGGAGAACCGATGTGTATTCATACCAAGATGTTCTTGATTCCTCCAAGGAGACAAGCTCTCCTTGATAGCTTTGCCTTGCTCTACTACTACTACTAACTAGAGAGAATAAGTAAGAAATGTGAGGTGTAGTGCTCCAAATGTTGGTGTTTTTTGGAGGGGGTGAAGCACATCTATTTATAGTTGATCAAGGGCAGTTTGGGTGTTCTAAGTATGGTAGGAGGTGAAACCGCCTTTGCCAAAACGCCATGAGCACCGCCTGAGGAGGATGGGCCCGGGAGACCCCACCAGGGGGCGGCCGCCCCCGGGGGCGGTCGATCCCCGGGGAGTGCCATCTGGCCACCGCCTTCGGGTGGTCGGTTCCTCTGTGGGCCTGGGCCTCCCCTGTGGTTGCGAATGGATTTGGTTTATTGTTTAATTTGGGCTTTCTCATGTTCTTAGTTTGCACCTTTTTGAATACGCTTCCTGGAAGTGCGCTTTCCTTGAGATTTCTGTGCATTTCCACGTGCTATTCCTGTAAGTTAGGTGCACAACAAAACTCGTGGAAAGATTAGATAAAGCCCTATTCTCTATTTATTTTAGTATTGAAATGATGTTATATCTATGTTGGTAAGGACCGCCAACAACTCCCCCACACTTGGTCCTTTACTCGTCCTCGAGTAAAGTGCGAAGGACCAAATGGGTTCATCCTCCTTGTCAAAGAATCTGCATACAGGATATTCCAAGCTTCACCTGGATTTCTGAACTTCAAAGTGTCTACCAAATCTTTCTTGAGAAATTGACAAATGGAATAGCTTGGAATCAAATCCTCTTACTCTTATTCTTGTTTGGAATACTTGGGTTTTTGTAAAATGTTTGAAAACATAAAGATAGCTTGTGTCCTTGAATGATTCTCTCAAGTCGCTCATTTTTATAAGTGGTTCCTCACCAAGGCATGAAAAGGTGATGCCTTCACTTTGATCATCCTACCTCTAAGAAGGCTTATTTGGAGTTTTAGGTAGGAATGAGAAATGATGAGGCACACTTACCCTGCATATGTTGTCAAGTCAAACCCCAGACCATACCGGAGGGAGTGCGCCATACTCCTAGATTAGAATGTGCATGTGTGTGGAAAGTATGAAGGTGGAAACCTAATTCTAAATCTTTTTGATACTCCATGCATCATGATTCTCCTTGGATAAAACTTAAGGAGATATGGGCTATAAAATCTTCATTTCCATTTTATTCATTTTTCTTTTTTTTGAACGGGTATTTGAACTTTTCTTTCTCGTTTATTTTCTTATGCCCCTTGTCATGATCTTTGTTTTCTCCTTTTTTTTAAGCATAGCCCCATATCTTTTATTGGCATATGAAAAACTTTAAATAAGGAGATATTATGATGGTAGATGGATAGAGTAAAACTTTGCAGAAGGAATGTGCGGTTCTTAGGATGAGAACCGTCACTTTTATTTGCACAACTCTCAGGGTGAGAATTGGCTTTATTTGGTGGGTGCAAGTGAATTCCGATCTTGGGAGTATGAAACATCTCTCAACAGTAGTCACAAAATTTGACCAAACTCAACGCAAAATAAGTGGCATATGTGGAAGGTCTCATCAAATAGAATCATATATGGCCTTGGTAGGTATTTGTCAATCATTCAAGGAGCATGCTATTGAGTTTTTGTTTTTGTAAGATAAATCCCAAGTACTTTGCAAGAATGAGCAAGCATCATGTCATCCTACTGTATCTCATCCGTCAATTATTTAGATAGAAACGGGGTCCCTAAACAGTGTTCATAAATCTGTAGGAATTTTAGCAGGGAATAAAAAGTATGCAAACATTTCGAATATAGGAAGACATGTTTGATGGAGTATGTAGGAAACATCATTTTAAATTTTATTTTTAAAAACTTTTAGGATGAGAGAGGGGGGAAAGTTGGACAAACCAAATTTTGATTTTTGTTATTGTGCAATTGTCTTGGAGAATCCTCCCCGACACTTGTTTTCTTCCCTGTCTTGGTTAGTCACAAAATACATATATGGAGAAAACAAGTGCTCAACATAAAACCTTATTTCATTGATAAACTAAAATAGGCACATTTACATTGATGGTAAAATTTAAAAGATCATGAAAGTGAAAATGTGTGCCTAATTATTAGTGCAGTAGGTGCAGCCTAAAGATACTCAAGATGATGCTCAACACCTACGGCTTTAGCGACTTTCCTTAGCTTAAGATTGAACTTGAAGCGGAAACTGTTAACATCATCGCTAAGGTCCTTGATCTCTGTGTTTTTGGTCTCTATGTCGTCTTCTAAAGTCCTTAGGAAAGCACGTAAGTGAGCATGTTTGGCTATGAGGTCATTGATGATACTAGAGTTGTCTTCATCTTCACTGCTTTCATACTGCCCTGCACGACGTTTGATGGGAGGCCGAGGTAGATGCCTCCTAATACTAGGAATGGTGCTAGCGGACGCTGCTTCTTTGGCCGGAGGTGATGCCTTGCTAGCCGACTTTTTGCTAGGCTTACTACCGCTAGGAGTTTTCTTCTTGAGACCATTGGGAGGATGGGCAGCAGCGGTCTTCTTTGTGGTGCCTCCTTTAGGTGCATGAGAGCGTGCTGACAAGATCGCTAGAGGCTTTTCCTTCACAACACGGATTTCTTCCCTTGCTAAAGAACTCTCTTGATAGGGTGCTATGTCTAGGTTTGCTATGGCCACTGGGGCATTGATCAGCGAGAGAGCGTAGCTAGACATGGTTGGCACTTAAAGATGGGAGAGCTTAGCAAGTTTTGCTAGAGGGAGAAGAGCAAGGTTGGTGTGAGGAAAAGAGAAACCTTTAGAGGTTCAAATAGGTGCTATCGAGGTCTTTGGTAAGGAAACAACTTGATCGTAACCAGGGACGTGATGCTGAGGTGATCAAAGTGAGGTACGAAAAAGATTGGCATGGATTAGCCTAGACAGGGGGGCAGCCGGTCCTGGGGACGGTCGGTCCCCTGGGCCCGCCTGCCAGCATCTGTCTTTTGGCCACGTGTTAAGCTGACTGTGTAGATTATTATCCCAGTTACGATCAGGCTTGATGCGAAGAAGGTTAGTGTGATCATGTATGATATAAAAATGGATTTGATTGAAATTTGTGAAAGTTTGTTTAAAATCACACTATCATGCATTTATGAAGGAATATCCCTATGATCTCAAAGATTCATGTTTAAACATAAGGTTATTTTAGTCAAAGCATAAATGCAACATTATCATAAAGCATGCATATATCTATTTGAAATATTATTTTATATATTTATATATATATATTTTATTATTACTATTAATTTTTATTAGAGGAATCAATTAAGCATTTATTGAAAAGAAATTTTGAAATATTTAAGGTAAATATTATGGATAACTTATCGGTTTACCTTCGGCAAGGGCTCAGCTTCTTTTTTTAAGTCCGTTGAGCAGGACTTTTCTCCCTTCATTGTTTGCTCGATGATGGTGCATCCGTCTTGGGAGAGGTAAACGGCTGCGCTTGCTTGGGCCTCCATACTTTGTGAGTAGTTTTGGGCGGTGTGGTAGTATTTTCAATTTTTACCTTGGGTTTCCACACCATCTTCTTTGGTGAAGGCTTGGGGATTTCTTCCCTCTTTTTAGGAACAATTTTGTTTTTTCTGCTCCTTTATATTTTGTTTGGGAGCCGCCTTTTCTTTTGGCTCCAGCTTTTTCTTTAACTCTTTTGAGATTTTTAATATATTTTTCAAAAGCTGAGGTTGAATTTCTACCTCCTTGATGCCTTGGGGATTCGGCCCATATCGAATGCGTATCATATTGCATTCTTCCTGACGGCGAGGCCTGAACTCGAACTTCTCTTCTTGTCCATTGATATTGAAGCGGATTTCTCCAGCTCCAACATCAATTTGTGCTCCTGCCGTGCTCAAGAATGGCCTTCCGAGGATGAGTGGTGTTTCTTTGGTGAGTTCCATGTTGAGCACCACAAAATCCACCGGAACAAATACCCTCTAATTTTTACAGGAATGTCTTGTGCAATCCCTGCTGGGTACCGAATTGAGGAGTCGGCCAATTGAAGTGTCATGTTGGTAGGCTCCAAGTTGGTGAAATTCAGTCTATCAAAGACTGATTTCGGCATGACGCACACACTCGCCCCAAGATCGCATAAGGCGTGGTCAAATTGCTGGATGCCTATAGAGCATGTGATTGTGGGACACCCAGGGTCTTGTTTCTTCTCAGGTAGATGATTGAGTATAGCTGTGCTACATTCTTCCGTCAGCTTGACAATTTCTGAGGACGGTAATGGTCGCTTGTTGTTGATGATATCTTTGATGAACTTAGCATATGATGGTATGTGTAAGACATCCATCAGTGGAACACTGACTTGTGTCTTCTTGACCATCTCCACGAATTGAAGAAACTATTCATCTCCGGCCTTATTCTTCCTTCTCAACCTTGTGGGGAAAGGCAACATCGTGGTGTCCCCATAGCCCTCCGGTGTCGGCTCTTCTTCCATTGATTCTTCATGTGGTTGTGCCGAATCAACCAGTACTTCCTCTTGCTGTCTTGGTATTTTGCCTGTTCTTTGGTTAGGATGTGGGGGATCACGAGTGGTCTTACCCCCTCTCGTGGTCACTGAATTTATATTCTCAACAGAACTAGAAATTTGAATGCCAGATTTTGCGGTAGAGGTAAGTTGGGCAATTTGAGTTTCAATTCTTTTATTAAAATTTACTTGATTTTTAATAGATGAGGATAGACTATCAAGCTTAGTATTTATAGTTTCAAACATTTTATCATTTCGAGACAGCTTGTTTGTAAGATTTTCATTTATTTTAGCCTGTCCTATCATAAGATCTTTTAAGGAAGGTTAGGAGGAATTGAAATTTGAATTAAAATTGGAAGAATTACCTTGGGGGCAATTCTGGCTGTTCCACCCGTTACCTGGTTGTTGATGTTGGCAAAACCCGTTGTTAACGTATGAATCTTCTTCATGGGTTTCGGGATAGTTTTTCCCCGAATGGCCAACATCTCCACAGACTTCACATGTCATATGTGAGTCCATGGCCTGGACGGTGCCGGTGGTAGGATCGGTGGTACGTCCCTCAAGTTTCTTCATTAGTAACTCTATTTTTGCGGCAAGCAGGTCCGTCTCCTTCACGTTGTGCATGCCTTTTTGTGTTTTGCGCCCTTCTCCCCAGCTTTGGTTGGCCACCATCTTCTCAATCAATGCCGTGGCATTTTCGATGGTGAGGGAAAGGAATGCGCCTCCAGCAGCGGCATCTACGTGCCCTTTAGACATAGCCGTGAGGCCTTCATAGAAATTTTGAAGCACGAGCAAATCTTCCATCCCGTGGTGGGGGCAGGCCCGGATGTACTCCTGGAGCCTTTCCCAAGCCTCAGGAATGGACTCGAGTGATGTTTGCTGGAAGTTAGATATCTTCCCCCGTAGAGCATTCGTTTTCCTCATGGGGAAAAACTTTGCGAGGAACGCCGTGAAACATTTGTCCCACGTGTTGACTGCTTCCTTGGCATGGTAGAAACATTGCTTCGCCTTCCCTGAGAGGGAGAAGGGAAACAAGCGGAGCCTGATGCTGTCTTGTGCGACATCTTTAATGATGATAGTTTCGCACAGCTCAAGGAAGTTTTGTAGGTGTGTGTTTGCGTCCTCACTTGGCAAACCACAGAACTGGTTCGCCTGCACCATTATGAGTAGGCCAGTGCAGAGCTCAAAGTTTCCGTTCCCGACATTGACAGCGGGCCCAACGGGCACGTTGGCAATAGCAGGGGTGGAATACTCGCGGAGTGACTTGGCCATGGTGGTAGTAGCGGATGGTGCGGAAGTGACCGGTTCGTTTGCCGGTTGAGTAGCAGAAGAAGAGATGGTACAAGGCCTTTTCTTCCTTAGGAGTGCCTCTGGATTTTTAATGAAGTTTTCCGGCAGATTGAAGCCGTTCATACACTATCTTGTTTTCATTCCAATAAAAAGAGGAGGAAAACAGCAAAGTTAGCCTGCATAAGCTATGGCTACCAATGCTTATTTTGTAATCAAAGTCTATGCCAAAGCTAGATGTTTATATTTTCATTTTGCCCTCCCCGTCAACGGTGCCAAAAATGCTTGTTGGCATTTCTTAATGTCGTTACAAAAGATAGACTAATAGTCCGTCCCCAGCAACGGTGCCAGAAATGCTTGTTGGCGTTTCTTAGCATTACTACTAAAGATAGACTAAAGGTCCATCCTTAATAATAATACTAGAAACATAAGTTGACATTCCCAACCACCATTAATTCAGAAAGGTAATCCTTGGCCCTTAGTGGCACCAGCCTAGGTAATGCAGTCTGGTAATAGCAGTTAGAAGTGCCATATTAGCCTTCCTAACCGTCATTACTTACGATATGCAAAATTGTGGCACGGCGCCGTAGGGTGCAACAAGAATTACAATCCTTAAGTAACGGTACTTAGGTACGCCAATCGATAGCTCAGTAAGGAATAAGATTACTCTGCAACCGCACAGAACTATCATTGTAGCATTTTAACCCGTGAGTATTCAAGGGTGTCGTATTTATAATTTTCCGTAGGAGGGTATGGTGAATTCATCTAGCTTTTGGTATAAACATGATCACTTATTGAATGCATAGGTAGGCATAGCATAGGCAGGGGTTAAAACAGGTTTATAAGATAGTGGACACACACATCGGAGCAACCTCAAGGATAAAAGATAAAATAAAGAATAAAGAATAACTACGTGAGCAGGCATTGGTCATATACAGCTATGCAATGAATAGTAATTACATCGAATTAATAAGACTAGGATCAGGACTAAGTCTGTGATGATAGGGAGATCCCCGCAGCTGGTCTGCCAGCCGATAGAGACTTTACGAACTCGTACTCAATCCCCGAACATGGGGGAATGCTAGGGATGGACAGGGCTGTCACCACCTGCCCACCTACCCCTCTGCCCGTGAGGTACCGACATATCCGCTGATTCCCGCATACCCGAGCACCACGCCCGTGTAATTGGAAACAACTCCTAGCCCCCCGGGACCCCAACCCTTCGGATTGACAGGCTCGGCTAGGAGCAACCATGACAGCACAACGAACTATTATCCCATCCTTAGTTCTTCCTCTATTGATACTAATTTGATGAACGATGAAGAACTTTGATGAACATATCAAGAACATAACACATAGACTATGAACTAGTTTACATGTTATGATCATAATATGGGCAAGACTATACTCTAATTCAGATGCATTGCTATATAAATAAGAAAAGAGCTTGCTCATAGAGGAGAACCGATGTGTATTCATACCAAGATGTTCTTGATTCCTCCAAGGAGACAAGCTCTCCTTGATAGCTTTGCGTTGCTCTACTACTACTACTAAACTAGAGAGAACAAGTAAGAAATGTGAGGTGTAGTGCTCCAAATGTTGGTGTTTTTTGCAGGGGGTGAAGCACATCTATTTATAGTTGATCAAGGGCGGTTTGGGCGTTCTAAGTATGGTAGGAGGTGAAACCGCCTTTGCCAAACCGCCATGAGCACCGCCTGAGGAGGATGGGCCCGGGAGACCCCACCAGGGGGGCGGCCGCCCCCAGGGGCGGTCGATCCCCGGGGAGTGCCATCTGGCCACCGCCTTCGGGTGGTTGGTTCCTCTGTGGGCCTGGGCCTCCCCGTGGTTGCGAATGGATTTGGTTATTGTTTAATTTGGGCTTTCTCATTTTCTTAGTTTGCGCCTTCTTTGAATACACTTCCTGGAAGTGCGATTTCCTTGAGATTTCTATGCATTTCCACGTGCTATTCCTGTAAGTTAGGTGCATAACAAAACTCGTGGAAAGGTTAGGTAAAGCCCTATTCTCTATTTATTTTAGTATTAAAATGATGTTATATTTATGTTGGTAAGGACCGCCAACAACATCCATTTGATAGAGCTTGATATTATGCGCACATGCATAAGCCAATAAAATCCGGATTGCTTCCAATCTTGCCACGGGTGCATAGGTTTCTCCAAAATCTAAGCCTTCAATTTGAGTGTACCTTTGTGCAACCAATCTAGCTTTGTTCCTCACAACAATTCCATCGTGATCTTGCTTGTTCCGAAAGACCCACTTGGTGCCAATCACATTATGCTTGCTTGGTCTTGGAACTAACTCCCATACTTGATTTCTCTCAAAGTTGTTGAGCTCTTCATGCATGGCATTGATCCAATCCTGATCCTTGAGTGCCTTTTCAATGTTAGTAGGCTCCTCTTGTGAGACAAAAGAGTAATGCTCACAAAAATAAGCTACCCTTGACCTTGTTGGCACACCTCTACTAGTATCACCAACAATTTGATCTAGAGGATGATCTCTTGTAATGTGAGTTGGTTGGAGCACATGAGATGAAATAGCATCTTGAACTTGGTCTTGATCTTGATCATGAGCTTGAGAGTCACTTGAGCTTGCTTGACTTGTGTCATCTTCTACTTGCACAATAGGAGGGGTGACATCTTGATCATCATTTTCTTCAACTTGTCTTGGCCTAATATCACCGATGTCCATGTTCTTCATACCATCAACTAATTCAGGTCCTCTCACATCATCAAGATTATCCTTCTCATCTTGTGACCCATTAGTTTCATCAAACTCAACATCATGGACTTCTTCAACTATATGATGTACCAAATTCCATACTCTATAAGCTTTGCTTGTAGTTGAATAACCAAGTAAGAAACCGTCATCACACTTCTTCTCAAATTAACCGAAACGAGCGCCCTTCTTCAAGAAATAGCGTTTGCAACCAAACACTCTAAAGTATGCAATGTTGGGCTTTCTTCCATTCAAGAGCTCATAGGATGTCTTCTTCAACATTGGATGACAATAAAGACGGTTTCTAGTGTAGCAAGCCGTGTTAATAGCTTCGGCCCAAAACTCATCACTCACATTGTACTCACTTAGCATTGTTCTTGCCATATCAATAAGAGTTCTATTCTTTCTTTCCACAAGACCATTAGATTGAGGAGTATACTTGGCCAAGAATTGATGCTTGATTCCCAAATCATCAATATCTCATCAATTCTTGTGTTCTTGAATTCAGTACCATTTTCACTTTTCACATGCTTCACCCTTATATCAAACTCATTTTGGCTTCTCTTGATGAAAGATTTAAAGATTTCATACACTTCACTTTTGTCAACAAGAAAGAATACCCAAGTGTATCTAGAGAAGTCATCAACTGTCACAAACCCATATTTCTTTCCTCCAATACTTGCATAAGTTGTTGGACCAAACAAATCCATATGCAATAGCTCAAGTGGACTAGATGTACTCATCATGCCTTTCTTAGGATGTGTATTCCCAACTTGCTTTCCAAATTGACAAGAACTACACAACCTATCCTTCTCAAAGTGCACATCTTTCAAGCCTCTAACCATATCATGCTTGACCAATCTTCCAAGTTGCTTCATTCCAACATGTCCAAGTCTTCTATGCCATAACCATCCAACACTTGATTTTGAGATCAAACAAGACGAGAGTTTAGCTTCACTATCATTGAAATCCACTAGGTATAGGTTCCCATATCTAAAGCCCTTGAAGATCAAGTTGGAACCATCCACACTAACAATCTCAACATCATCAATCCAAAAGATGCACTTGAAACCAAGATCACAAAGTTGTGCAACCGACAATAAGTTGAAATTGAGAGATTCAACTAGCAACACATTGGATATGCTCATATCATTGGAGATAGCAATCTTGCCTAAACCCTTCACCTTGCCTTTGCCATTGTCACCATAGAATCAAACTCTTGATTGCCACTTGTGTTGATATAATCCAACATACTAGACTCTCCGGTCATATGTTGAGTGCATCCACTATTAAGCACCCAATGCCTTCCTCTGGCTTTGTAATTGACCTACAAAGAGTAAATCAATTAGTTTTAGGTACCCAAGCATTCTTGAGTCCTTGGAGGTTAATGACTAAAGACTTAGGAACCCAAATGGATCTCATCCTTGGGTTGCCACTTGGTGTACCAATATACTTGGCTTTAACACCCTTCACTCCCTTGGTGAGCATGTAACAAGAGTCAAGGCAAATTGAAGTCGCTCTAGCAAAGTTGACTGTCTTGATCTTGTTGGCCATGCAATATTGCTCATTATGCCCCACTTGCTTGCATCTTTGGCAATACCTACCATTGCTCCTCACAAGGCTAGCTTTGGGAGTCAAAAAGGTGACCTTGCCTTTCTTGGAGGTATAGCCTAGTCCCTCCTTAGAGTGACTAAATCTTTGGCTACCCAAACATTTTAGCAAGCGGGCATCCCTATCATAGGCATTAACTAAGGCACGGATGAGCTTGTTAACCTCCTCCTTGAGGTTCTTGTTTTCCACCACAAGTGAGGCCTTAGAGTCATCAACTTTAGGTGAAATAGGACTGGTAGAGCTGCAAAAAGGGTTAGTGACAACAATAATAGAAGAGGGAATTGACTTGTCACTAAGGATGTCACATGATGAACCCATGTCACATGTCTTGATGGATTCCCTCTTCTCATTTTCGGCCACTAGAGAGGAATGAGCTATCTCTAGCTTACGGTGATCTACCTTGAGCTTCTCATGTGCTTCCATTAGCCTCTCATGGGACTTTAAGGGCTCATCAAAGGATTGCTCAATGGTTAACTTGCCTTTGCGCTATTAGTTGCACTCCTTTCTCTTGACCTCAATGTAAGTGTTAGCATCATCAAGCATGGACATAAGCTCATCACATGAGAGCTCCTCCTCACCAGTCTCATCATCGGATTATACCTTACATGGCTTGGCCATCAAGCATGTGGATGGAGTGTCGAAAAGAGATAGCTTGTTGTTGAGAGCAATACTAGCAATAGCTTTCTTCTTGGTGCTCTTGCTCTCATCATCACTATCATCATCATCGGTAGAGGCATCACTATCATCTCAAGTAACACAATATGATTGCCCCTTCTTCTTCTTCTTGAGTGTCACATTCTTGTTCTTCTTTTCTTTCTTGTTCTTTTTCTTGCTCTTTTTCTTCTCATCATCGCTTTCATTGTCATTGTCACTATTCTGAGGACAATTGGCAATGAAGTGATCCAAGCTTTTGCACTTGAAGCATCTCCTTGGCTCTTGCTTGTTCTTGGAGATGAACTTCTTCTTGCCTTGATCATAGCCCTTCCTCTTCATTGTAACAGCCCAGGTGTTACTCACAAGCTAGCCAGTGAGTGTGGACCTAACCAAGATATGTCAATCAATGATCCTGATCACTATCTCACTTTCATCTCCATCTATCTAGGTCATTCGAATTTGATAAACATAGGAAACACAAGTTCTTTAATTGATTGATTTATTAGTTAAGTGAAGATGAGCATGCAAAGTCAACCAAACCTTACAACCTTGCCCAAACAACTCTACTTGAACGCCACAACAAAAGTCATGAAGGGTTCATGTTGAGCAAATGCCCAGAAAATACCTCAATTGGCCTGAGTCTCCTAATTGAGCTCTCTAATTTGATTACTTTGACTAAAGTAGAAATATTACTTCTGAGCAAGATATGAAGTTTGACCTTAAATAAAAGTTACAGATATTTTGGAGTACAACAAATGTTATTTTTAGACCAAGTCATGATTCAATCTCTAAGTGTCTCAAACAGTGAATTCATGTTTGATAGAAATCCTGATTTCTGGACAAATATTCTGTCTAAAAATGGCACCAATCTCCTTGACGTGCCATGTTCTCGAGATTTTGTTAAGCAACTCAAGTTGGACAAAAAATAGAAGTTGAAGAGAATTGTTCAGAGCACGTCATATCCAAATTTGAGGTTAAGCCGACACTGGTTGACAAGGTTGACACTCAGTTTTTGATTATAATCAACCCCATGATAGCATCAACTTGGGAGCTATTTATCTGCTAATCTAGTTGTCCAACAGTTGAACACTCTAAACGCGAATTGAAGAGCGTCGCAGGGTCTTCAACTTTACTTTGGGGACCAAGGTGCAAATCTGTATGGAATATGCCGTTTCAGGGGATCCAAAGTTGTCATAATCGCACGCGCCACCTGCTCGACTGTGGGCCCGAATGGGGTGGACGTGGCGACCGAGCTCTGGGCACCGCCCACCATTGCCAACCTCCTTGTGCCACCTTGCCTGCGCCCCTGCCTCCTCTACTCCTGGAAATGGGACGCCAGGGAGCTCCTCCACTCATTCCTCTCCCTCTCAGTCGCCCTCCCTCTCTCTCGCTCTCCCTCTCGGAGCTCGCCGCCGCCGTCGACATGGCCACCATGGCCATGGTCAGGCCAAGCTCCGTGCCGCACTGCTGCAGCGCTGCCGTCGCCCTTCATCCTCCTCCAGCGTCTTCGCGTTCTCTGCGAGGAATGTTGTGGCTCGTGGGTCGCTCCATCTCGCCGGGGCAGCCCGCCATGGCGGTGTGCGTGCTGCTGCTGCTGCATTGTGGTAGGCCGCTGCGGGCCAACCCAAGGCAGGGAGTAGCTCCGTCCAGCCGTCGGGTGGGCATGAGCCGCCATGGTCCTGCCCTAGTCGCTGGCCGCGGGCAGCTGGCCAAGGCCGGCCAGGCCGCCGTCGCCGGCCAGGCTCCTCCTCCCCTACGTCTGGTTGAGCCGAGGAAGAAGAACAGCAGCCTGCTCTCTATATCTCTTTTGTGCCTATGAGGAGTGGCACCCGCAGGACTTCATTTGTACCTAATTTGTTCAGATTTCGTATTTTCTTGTAAAATCCATATCTCCCGTTTGCGTGCTCCTAAAATTATGAAACTTGTTTTGTTAGATCCGTAGTGAAGTGCTCTGAATGTTAGATTCATAAAATATGCTATGTTATCTACATTTATGTGCTGTAAAAATTTATTATCGCAAGGTGGTTTAGGGAGTGGATTAACTTGCTTTTGGTCATATTTCAAGAAATATAAGTCCAAAAATTGTGAGTCCAATTTTTTTAGTTTACTAATAACATGCACTAGCAGCCAAGAGCATAAAAGAAGCAGGTTGTCTACTGTTTTAATTGAGTTTTGGTTTAATCTTGTTAAATAGAGATTAAATGCATGTTTTGTTTGTTATTTTTGTAACTGGAGTTTTATTGCTCCAAATGACATGCAAATTTAACTATAAGTCCTCCGAGTGATGATTGATGTATGGTTAAAATTGCATGATTTATGGTCCATGTATGACTGAGTTATTTATTTATCTTGTTTGATGCCAAATAAGTATATTTAAATGCATTATAAATAATATATAGATGTAAAAATGGAAAATGGTGTTCTACTGCCTTTACATAATGTTGTGTTAGCCTGAGAATCAATAATATGGCCATGTTGTTTTAGAAAATGTTGAGTTTCATATTTATCTTGCTTTCCAATGCATTGTTGCTTTATAAACTTGTTTATTTTGTAGTAATTAAATTATAATTCCTGAGCATGTGAAATTTATACATTGATCATGAATGGTATTTAACTAGCTCTCATAAAAATAGCAGCTCCATTTGTGATGTTTACCATATACCTTAAATAATTAAATAATAGGATTTTTATGTAGTAGTTAGTGAATAATTATAGGCAAATGAATCCATGTATGTTTCTTGTGATGCCTTAATATGATTTGGTCTGAGATGAATCTTGTATGATCATGTAATGATGTTTGGAGCTATCTAAAGAGCTCATTCGTATGTGTGCTTGGGTGATAATGAAGTGAAAAGCATGTTTTGCTTATATGCTGGAAATGGCTGCAGGCATAGTCTCTGTTGTTTTGGTGTTTTCTCCATAAAAATGATGCTGCATGTAAATATGTTCTATACAAAAGTTATATTTAACTTCTATGTCTACATCGTCCTAAATTTTCATGGTCATAGGCCTGATAGTTTAGGGGTTAAGGCTCTTGGAAGTTTGCTGTCAGGTTTGGTATATTTTCTGCCCAGATCTGATTGTTTGTCTTGTTTGGCTAAGTTAAGCTTTAAATCACCTCTTGGTGATAATAGAGAAGTTTTAGTAAATTCCATTTTCTTTCCAAATTGTCTAGGATCATCCCATTCGGTATTATAAATCTGTAGTTATGATTGTTTGAAATGTGAGTACAGAATCTGTTCAAGCCGGGACAGAGCTGCTTTATTTGTGTTGTTTGACCTTTATATGTATTGAATCATCTGAAGATGATAATACCAAAGTTGTAGAAAATTTCAATAGCTTTCCAAAGAGTCTTATATCACCCTGGTTGGATGTATATACCTTGAGTTATGGTTAAATATTGTGCTTGCTGTCCTGCTGTCCATAAACCGCATATGTGAGAATTATGATTGCTTTCATATTGCTTTGCTTGGTGTGATTGTTAGCTCATGATTCAGTGATGGAAGATTAAAATGCCTTGTATTACATCCTTTTATTCATACATGTGCATCGCGCATCTCATTTAGGTACGATATATGATGAACACGTGGAGTGAAGGACATGATGTTGGAACTAACCACAAGATGGTGTGATGGACTAATCACGAAGATGGAAGGACTAGTCGGGTGCTTGGATGGGAGATGCTCATCGAGCGAGTGGCATCTAATAAAACTCTGACTTAGTATTGGATTCTAGGCAAGCTCCTAGCATTCTATGTCTCCCATGTTTTACAAATAATCATTTGAGTTTTTATTCTTTTGTTATGCTGCATTAAGTTAAAGGAGTTGATTGGAACCCTCCTTTTGCATATCCTTTCCTTGTCTAGAAATATATACCTGATTTCTATTTAGGTCCAGGATCGAAACTGTGCTTAGCCCTACTTAGATCGCAAAAAGGGCGAATGATTCGGTCATTCGTGAGATATAATATGGGTACTTTTACCCTACACGGTTGGCTATATTTGCTATCATGGAACATAACCATGGAATATGATTAATTGGAAGGTGCAAGAGGAATGTAGAGAACCAACAGGGCATGGCACTCCTTGCTGCGTATCTACCTCCAATTGTGCCATTAAGGACAGTATGCTTCGTATGTCCTCGTGTCATGTTGAACCCTACCTCTCGCTTAACTAGCCGGATAAGTCGTTTTTGACCGTGAAGTCGAGTAGTCCAGTTCAGGCCGGGAGCATGACCAGTTGAAGTGTGTACACCAGGAGGTTGCGGATAGGACCATGGGCGGGGACCTAGTGGGCCGGTCGGCGCAACCAGTTTAGGGAAGATCCGAGCATCCTGGCCACCGTTGAATCCCTAGTGTACGGCGCTGGGACGGACCCGTTGACTACTTTTTTACCTGAACTATTCGAAAGATCACCTGAAACTACTCTGACGGGAGCAGGTGTAAGGCGAGCATTTGATATTTACTCCAGCTGGATAGGAAGTCGATTATAATCGCGGTCTCTCCCCGTTAGTGAGAACCTGACATGGGCAGCGGCACTGTGTGCTCCAAACTAATTTATGAATGGAT
Source organism: Eremochloa ophiuroides (assembly GCA_038502445.1). Lineage (NCBI taxonomy): Eukaryota > Viridiplantae > Streptophyta > Magnoliopsida > Poales > Poaceae > Eremochloa > Eremochloa ophiuroides. The sequence goes on along the minus strand of JAHLJS010000005.1, from coordinate 38,445,272 downwards.
ATACATGGTTGAAAGGCTGATTGGCAACTTATGAACTGGACATGAATATGATCATTGCTTGATTAGTTGCAGGAGTTGATTGTGCTACACAAAGAACCTAAGTAAGATAATTACTTAATCTTGGTTCCACAATAATGTGATGCTATAATCTAGTTGAATAGGTATTCACCTAGACAGGTATTAATAAAGCAAGCTGATCAATCTGATGATAAAACCTGAGTTAATATGCATAATAAACCTTAAGCTTTTTGTGCAAACTGTTGTCAGCCAGCTCAACTAAATAAAGCCTTGCATTCCTCTCAGTGTCATTTTATTTTTGGTTTATGACGGGTAAATCTAGCTGAGTACATTTGAGTATTCAGGGTTTATCCCACCATGTTGCAGGTGAAGGTCTAGTCCTGCGGATGATGGTGGATAAGCGCTGGTGGGCTCGGCTTCTATTAAGTTATCTCATCTATGCTTTGATGGAAGGATTGTCATCTATACTAGCAATGTATTCTGAACTTATGGATACTTATTATTATAAAGCTATGTTGTTTTCAAATCAGTCTTGATCAAATTCTTGTATTATTATTTGAGAACTCCTTTGTAAAATTATTCCGCTGTAAAGCTCCGTGTATGTGTTTGGTGTTTACTTAATCATGCGATCTTGGTTGTTAAATTGATTTACCAAGGTCCTTTGGGATACTCGGCGGACTACCTGGTTTATATGGGCTCAAGTATGACGGTTTAATCACTTCAGTGACTACTTTTGTACTTGTGTTCTTATAAATTGGTCAGTTCTGTTACAGCTGGCATCGAAGCAGGACTAAGTATAATACTGTTATATACATGGTTTTAAAAATCAAAACTTTGTTTTTGAAAGCATATTTTGGTTTTGAAAAGTCTATTTTCAACTAAAAATATAGCAAAGCTTTGGAAAAATTTTATTTTTACAAAAATTATATGCTAGTGACATCCTCCCTTAAGCCCTAAATTTAGGACTACTAGGTGGCTTAACTAAGTACTAATTTGGGGGAGATTACATCATGTTTATACTTGTGGTTCATTTGGTTTTATTCGTGCGGATATATGTTACCTTGCGGTTTCTTATTGCTTCTTATGGGCCGATGTGCCACTTCGGATGAGGTAAGATGAGATGTGAGAGCATGATCGAACAACCGTCGATCTAGGGGAGTGTTTATTTGATATAGAAGTATGTACATGCTACCATATGTACTTACCGAGGTATTCCTATGTGGTGTACTTATTATTATGGGGTTGTGGGTGCGCCTGTATGTACATGGAAGTGTGTACATGGGTGCATTCCGACAGAAGTGCTTCTTTTTTCCATGCATGCATATTGGGTTTGGACTAAAATGAATTTTCTGCAGATACACTAATCTCGAATGCGTATATAATAGCAGACGACTAGCTATATACCGAGAGAGTACGTATGTAATGCCACCGGCATAGAACGTAACCGCCACTTTAGGTTGGCAATCGAGTGAGAACGAATAGGATAAGCATGCATCCTGTTTGTTGCATCATGTGATTGTTGGTTGTCGCATAAATATGCTTCTCTCATGTAACACCCCAATATTTGCATTATTTTAAATTAGGGGAAATTGATTTAATTGTGCAATTATTGCTTATTCAAATATAGAGCAAATAATAATTTTTCATAAAAATAAAATCAAACCTAGGATAAACTCATGTTGATGCATTCATGCTGGAGCATTATTTCTTTGTATTGTTGCATTTTATTGATCTCTCATTTATTCAAATACCTTTTGAAAAACATATTGTGAAAATAGAAAAGGGAGAGGCAGGATCCTCCCTCCTCTCTCTGGCCGCAGCCGACCCAGGTCAGCTGGCCCGAGGCCCAGCTCGGCCTGCCCTGCCCTCTTCCCTTTCCTTTCTGTATTGGGCCCGAGGCCACTTACCCCAGCGTGGCCCAATGAGCAAGCAGGCCGGCCATGCGCGCGCCCCCTCCCTTCTTACTGCAGTCGACAGCTGGGACCCACGCTCGGTGTCGCTGACTTTCGGGACCCGCGCATCAGTGCCTTCCCTCCACGTCCATCTGTTCGCTGGGAGCGCAAAGCAGAACGAACCAGCCGAGTTCGTCGGAGGTCAGGACACCGTTCCGATCTCCAATCAAGCGTCTCTATCCCTCACCCTCGGGGGTATATAAGCCCCAGACCGACCCATCCACCGCCATCAACCCTAGCAGCTGCCGCCTCTTTGCCCTCGCACCGAACAGAGCCGCTGCCGCCTCGGAGGTCACCGCCGCCGAGGACAATTCGTCGGACACGTCGTCTCTGCCTCGCTGTAAGCCCGTTCCGAAGCTTCGTGAGAACCTTGCGAAGGCACCAAGCCTTTGAATTGGGCACTGACGCCGTATCCATGTTGTCCAGGGAGTGCCGCCGCCGGAACTCATATCCGCCGCCGCCGTCGAATTTGACGAATTCGTCATTGTTTCCCCGCTGTAAGACCAATCCGAGCCTCTCCATGTCCTTGCGAACACCCCGAACACCTTTTCTTGGGAGCCGTGCTCTAACCTGCCCCACCGACGTGAACAGTTAACCACCGCCCGCCGGAGAACGTCTCGAGCCATCCCGGAACCCCGCTGCCGTGATTTTGCCCTAGGTGAGCTCGCACGCCCTCCCTCTCTCTCCCGGACCCTTCCCCGTGGCAAATGGTGGTCAATAGTTTGATTCCGATGAGCGCCACCCATCTCCGGCCACGGCACCACCGTGCCGGCCCTGTTCCGGCCGGGCGCCGCCGCCACCCTCCCCTCTGATCTAATCTGGGCCGTCCGTTTTAAAGCGGACGGACCCCATAACCCGATACCCCTTGGGCCGCCGTTTTGCAAAAGAGCCCTTGCAGTTTCTAGCACTAAACCCGCAGTCCTTTACGCCTTCTGGCTTTTCCGTTTTGCATATTAGAAAGCGTATTTTCTATCGGTTTGATTCAAAAGGCGTTTTCAGTTAATTACAGAATTGCCACTATGATGAATTTGGTCATATCTTGCATGTTTTAGCTCTGTTTTGAACGATTCAAATTGCATTAGATTCATAATTTAAAGATCTATCTGATAGTACCACTGTTTCTTATATTATTAATTTTTAAATTCAAGATTATATTTAATGTAATATTTATCTATTATAAAACTTGTTTAATACATATCTTACTCGTTTTAAGTCTGATTTGTGCAAACTTTATGTTGATGTGATCGTAGCGACGAGTAGATTAGTTTTATAAACATTTTAATTTATTTTCTCACTATTTGTATACTGTTCTAATCTATACTCTTGTTTGTTATACATGATTGCCCATGTATGCGTGTGTTGTTAATGTGATAATCGAGTATAGACGGTGAGCCCTATATTGGTGATCAAGATCAGTACTTCAACGACCCGGATCACCAGGAGTTTGTTGATCAAGGCAAGTATTAGTATGGACCATCCTTGTTGTTCACCAAATAAATAATTACATATGCATGTATCTACCATGTTAACCATAGATGCATCCTAGTATTGTTACCCTGTTCCTTGTAACCTTTGGGATTATGCATATGGTAATTGATGCTAGTGCGCTATTGGGATCTTGATCATGTAAGCTTGATTAATTGAATATGCAATAAGATTAAAAGATGCCTCTTTAGCAACATGGAACTAGGGAATTGGAGCATAGTTTTTCTGATGCTCTAAATCCTTCACCCTGGGTAATGATCTGTCAGCAAAAGCCGAGACATGCAGTGCAACTATGAGGGCTATATGGCTCTGATTTTACTCAAGTATGGGCACTTTTTCTAGCTTGTTAGAGGTTACCGAAAGGCGTGATAGGGCCTGCCGATTCGGGTATAGTGCGGCTCCTGTCCGAGTGTATATAACCTGCATGACCTTGTGCCACGACGAAGGAGGGCTCTACATCTGCTTGCTGGGTCCCTAGCGGCCCTAACTTGTTAGGCGGAGTACTTTGAAAGACTTCATAGTGAAACCCTGCTCGGTCACCTTGGTAGTGTCATGGGAGTAATTAAGCCGAGTAAATGGGAATCACGGCTCATAGTGAAAGTGCACAACCTCTGCAGAGTGTAAAACAGGTATATTAGCCGCGCTCACGGTCACGAGTGGCCCGAAAAACTCATGGAATAGTTATCTTTTGGGGTGATGTTTACTTGTTGCTAATCTATTTATTGCTACTCATTAATTATGTTTACTATGATCATGAGAATGGGCTTATTCACTTGTTGCTATCCAACTGCATAAAAGGTGATTAATTAAAAGCAAACTACTGTTAAACCTGTGTCAACCTTTTGAGCCTCATGAACCCATGCTAGTCTTGTTGAGTACGACATGTACTTACGCTTGTTTATTTTTCATTGCTTGGATAAAAATCCCGGATGGGTAACAGATGGTGATAATGATGAGGACTACCCAGAGGACTATTAGACTTGTACTTCTCCAGTCGACGTTCCTGTGCTATGGAGCTACCACGAGAGTTATATTTATTTTCCGCTGTGTAATGACTTTGATATTATTCGCTATGTAATAAACATTGGTTATAATACATTTTTGCAATTTGTTGGCTTATGTGTGTGACTGATCTCTAGGCGCATATAAGTTTATGCATTCAATTTTATCCTTAAAATTAGGTGTGACAAATTAGTATCAGAGCCATGTTGACTGTAGGACGCAAGCCTAGTTAGCACTGAATAGACCTTAGCTTTGTTTATCTCTTTTACTTATTGTTTTCATTTGCTACAAAGTTATGCTTATATCCTACCCATGTCTATTGCAAAATTTTGATCTAATCTTAGCTCAAATCTTGTAGATGGCCAACCTCAAGCGCATTGCCCGCAAGCGCGTTATGCCAGCTAGGAGGTACCTATAGCACTTCAACTCTGGCAGGCGTGTTCCCAGCACCTGGTGGAGCTGCTAAGGAAACAGCAGGAGGAGCCCGTGGAGGAGCCCCAGGAAGCCGTGCCCATGGAGGAGCTCCAGGAAGCCGTGCTCGTGGACGATCCCATTGAGGAGCCTCTGGAGGACGACCTCGATGACGTACTCATGGAGGACCCCCTGGGAGATGACCCTGAAGACGAACCTGAAGAGGCGGAGCAGCCGGGTGCCCAGGATGGTGCTGGCGACCCTGATGGTGGAGATGACCCCGACGACGACGACGACGACTCCGGCGATCCCGACGACAACGACGACGATGGTGGTCAAGGTAGAGACAGCTGGGTGGGAGAGATCCATTATGACCCTCATGGTGATGACTACTACCACCCATTGCTCCTCGACTTGGTACGCTGCTTCTACCCCGACGCTTCGGTGTTGTACAAGATGGAGCACTGGATGCACCCTAAGTACTCAGACTACTACGAGATGCAGGTGTACATCAAGGAGGGGACCCGAGTGAAGAACATCCACCATGATATCTCCGTTCGACTCTCCATCGCCGCCGCCGTCAAAGATGCAGCACGACAAGCTCTCATGGTGCACCGCCACGAGCATTGGGACATCATCAAGTAGGAGACACATCGCTATCTTCCACGTCGTCAGAGTGGCCAGGCCAACTGCAACATCGCCGGACCACTTGGTGAAGTGAATGCCAGACTCCAGGCTGCTTTGGAGTGTTTGGCCTAGACCAACACTTTCCTGGACCAGACACTGGATGAGCTGAACACCAGGACGAAAGCTAACTACAGGCTCAGCCGGGTGGTTGACGAGTTGCGTAGACAACTCGGAGTTGGACCTCCCCCACCATCACCAAGGTGCCCAGCTAAGTCGCCAACAAGGAACTGAGGTGACCATAGAGATGCTCACACCCGCACCAACTTAGACCCTTAGATGAGTTACCCCACTGGTAATAAAAGACACTAGTAGCGCAAGTCGAGTCAGGTCAAGTCAAGCTTCATGTCTTGTGAACTTTTATACTTAGTTGCTTTTGATTATGAACAATGGTTGATTTGGAGTTTGTAATGAGTGCTGAGATTATGGGCATGTCCACAAATCTCATCTTTATAGGTTTGAATTAATGCATAATAGTTTGGGTTGGTTATCTCAGTTTTCAGCAGTGCTGTTTTTCAGACCTCTCTGTCTTAGTTATTTTTCCTATTTAATTATGTATGACCAAAAATCGTGAAATTTTTTTGTGAAAAAATAGACTTCTGTAGCTTTCTCTGGCCATAATAATCATCTTAATATCAGTTACGGTTTGGGAGAAACAATTGTCACAATTTGAAGTTCCTGAGCTGTCTGTTACTCTGGAGCAGTTTCGAATCAAATCTGTTTTTGATAAACTTAACGACAGAATCTGGAAAGATGATCTGAATAAAAGTTGTAGAGATTTTCTCATGCTTTCTAAAAATATATAGCATGTCTCTGTTTGACTTTGGGAACTCCAGATATGGCTATTTTTCTGCTCTGCTGTTATTGGATTACGCCCAGAATTTCCTGTTCTATTCTTTTAAGTGATATAGTAATTGGAAGGAAATTCTAAATCTCACTCAAATGATTTGAACAGCAGATGGCCAACACCAGGAGGAATGAAAGGAGCAGTGGTGCACCTAAAGACAACATTGACCCACCACCACCTCCGCCACACCCTTCCATGGAGCAGCTGATGATGATGCAAACTTAGCTGATGCAGCAGATGGCTCAGAGAAGCAAGTTCTTGAAGGGACGCCCGCCTACCTTCGACCACTCCGCTGATCCTCTCCAAGCGGATGACTGACTGCGTGCAATTGAAAGGCAGCTGGAGATCGCCCAATGCAATGACGTGGAGAAGGTTCTCTATGCATCAGGGCAGCTGCAGGGAGCTGCTCTTGACTGGTGGGAGTCATTCCGCTTTGGACGTGCTGATCCCATCTCTTGGTAACAGTTCCGTGATGGCTTCCGCAACCATCACGTGCCTGCTGGGTTAATGAAGCTAGAGAAGAAGGATTTTCTCTCTCTCAAGCAAGGGGGTATGCTAGTTGCTGAGTATCGTGACAAGTTCATCCAATTGTCATGATATGCACCGAAGGAAGTTGAAGATGATGCCAAGAAGCAGGAGCTCTTCTTGGAAGGACTGAATGATCACCTCCAGTACCAGTTGCTCTCCCACACCTTCGGCAGCTTCCAACAGTTGGTGGACAAGGCCCTGATCGTCGAGAGCAAGCGCCGTGAGATGGATGAGAAGAAGAAGAAGAGGAAGTTCCAGGGGCAGCAGTCTGGAAGCAACTCTCGCTTTCGCAAAAATCAGTAGCAGACTCACCAGCAACAACGCTTCTAGGGCCAATCTAGGCATAAGAACAATTCCCAGAACCAGCAGCGTCATCAGAACCAGCAGTGACCCCAGTACCAGCAGCAGGGTGGAAACCAGGCGCCACGCCTTACTGCTCCGAACAACATCCCTGTGAAGAATGGCGCCCCCAACAAGTGTTTCCACTGTGGCAAAGAAGGACACTTGTCTTACAATTGTCCTAAGAAGCGGAACTCCCAAGCCTCCCAGAAGCAGAACAACCAGCAGAGAGTGACACCTCACACCAGGAAGGTGAATCATGTGTCAGTTGATACGGCACAGGAAACGCCTGAGGTCATGATGGGTACGTTCAATATCGACTCCATCCCCGCTACAGTTCTTTTCGATTCTGGTGCTTCGCTTACGTTTATTTCACACACATTTGTTAGAAAGCATGGTATTCCCCTTAGTGTCATGAAACATCCTATTATGGTTTCTTCTCCGGGTGGTGTTATGCAAGCTACTCTTCAGTGCCTCGCGATTACTGCCTCATTAAGGGGGATAGAATTCGAGATAACCCCTACTGTGCTGAACACTGCCGGGATTGATCTTATCCTGGGAATGGATTGGATGAAGAAGTCTGACACAAATAAGTGCAAAGAGAAGGTTGTGACTATCATTACACCAAAGGGAGATGAGGTCAGAGTTGAGGTTGCACTGCAAGTGCAACAGCAAGCCACAATACATCAGCTCAGAGAAGAAGTGCAACCAGATAACTCAGTGGTGGATGAGTTTGAAGATGTGTTTCCAGATGAGTTGCTAGGTATGCCACCCGATCGTGACATAGAATTTATTATTGAGTTATTACCTGGTACTGCACCTATAGCTAAACGTCCATATAGAATGGGAGTTAAAGAATTAGAAGAACTTAAGAAACAAATTAAAGAGTTGTCAGAAAAGGGTTTCATTCGTCCTAGTTCTTCACCTTGGGGAGCTCCAGTTATTTTTGTTTATAGGAAGGATGGTAGTCAAAGGATGTGTGTAGATTATCGGTCACTTAATGAGGTCACCATTAAGAATAAGTATCCGTTGCCTAGAATTGATGACTTGTTTGATCAGTTGAGATGTGCTTGTGTGTTCTCCAAGATTGATCTTCGTTCAGGCTATCATCAGTTGAAGATCTATGCCTCTGACATACCTAAGACCGCATTTGCCACTAGGTATGGATTGTATGAGTATACAGTGATGTCTTTTGGTTTGACCAATGCACCTGCCTACTTCATGTACCTGATGAACAAGTCTTCATGGAATACTTAGACAAGTTTGTTGTGGTGTTCATCGATGATATTCTGATCTACTCCAAGAATGAAGAAGAGCATGCTGAGCATCTAAGGTTGGTTTTGCAGAAGCTCAGAGAACACAAGTTGTATGCCAAGTGAAGCAAGTGTGAGTTCTGGTTGAGAGAAGTTGCGTTTCTGGGACATATTGTCCAATGGTGGAATTTCTGTAGATCCAAGGAAGGTGACGGATGTGTTGAATTGGAAGCCACCAACTGATGTGACTGGGATTCTTAGCTTTCTTGGTTTAGCTGGTTACTACCGAAGGTTCATTGAAGGATTCTCCAAGCTTGCAAAGCCTATGACTGCCTTGCTAGAGAAGAATGCCAAGTTTGTGTAGTCTGTGAAGTGTCAGGCTAGTTTTGAAGAGCTGAAGAAGAGGTTGACCACAACCCCGGTGTTGGTTTTGTCGGACCTGAGCAAGAAGTTCTATCTATTGTGATGCCTCCCGCCTAAGTCTTGGTTGTGTTCTCATGCAAGAAGGAAGAGCGGTAGCATATGAATCAAGGCAGCTGAGGAAGCATGAGTTAAACTATCCCACTCATGACTTGGAGTTAGCAGCTGTGGTACACGCTTTGAAGATCTGGAGGCATTATCTGATTGGTCATAAGTGCGACATTTATACAGATCACAAGAGTTTGAAGTACATCTTTACCTAGTCAGATCTGAACTTGAGGCAACGACGTTGGCTAGAGTTAATCAAGGACTATGACTTGGAGGTGCACTATCATCTAGGCAAAGCAAACGTTGTGGCAGATGCTCTTAGTAGGAAAAGTTACGCTAATCAGATTCGAACAACTTCTATGCCAGCTGAGTTGTGTGCAGAGATGGAGCGTCTCAACCTGGGAATTGTGATCAATGCTATTAGGATGGAGGTTGAACCCACATTGGAACAAGAGATACGCAAGGCTTAGTTAGAAGATGAAAAGCTCAAGGAGATAGCAGAGAACATTGTGGTTGGAAAATCACTCGGATTCTGGCTAGATGAGAATGGAACCTTATGGTTTGGAAAGAGACTCTGTGTACCTGAAGTAAAGTCTATCTGTGATGCTATACTGTGTGAAGCTCATGAGTCAGCATACTCTATACACCCAGGAAGTACCAAGATGTATTTGGACCCAAAGGAAAAATATTGGTGGGTTGGACTGAAGCGTGATGTGGCAGAATATGTAGCAATCTGTGATACTTGTCAGAGAGTTAAAGCTGAACACCAGAGACCTACAGGATTGCTACAACCCCTGAAGATACCTGACTGGAAGTGGGAACAAGTCGGTATGGACTTCATAGTTGGTTTGCCACGTACTTAGAGAGGTTATGACTCGATCTGGGTAATCGTGGATCGATTGACCAAGGTTGCACATTTTCTCCCCGTCAAGACCACCTATACCGGAGCAAGACTTGCAGAGTTGTATATGTAAAGGATTGTGTGTCTACATGGAGTTCCAAAGAAGATAGTGTCTGACAGGGGTATGCAACCTCACAGTTCTGGCAACAAGTGCATAGATCATTGGGGACAAGGTTGAATTTTAGTTCTGCATATCACCCTTAGACTGATGGGCAAACTGAACGGATTAATCAGATTTTGGAAGATATGTTGAGAGCCTGTGCCTTGCAGTATGGAACGAGTTGGGATAAGAGTCTACCGTATGCGGAGTTTTCTTATAATAATAGTTACCAGAAGAGTCTCAAGATGGCACCTTTTAAAGCCTTGTATGAACGTAAGTGTAGGACACCCTTGTTTTGGAATCAAACAGGAGAAAGTCAAGTGTTTGGACCAGATGTGCTAAGAGACGCTGAAGAGCAAGTCCAGACGATAAGAGAGAACTTGAGGATAGCATAATCTCGACAGAAGAGCTATGCTGACACACGGAGAAGAGAACTAGATTTTAATGTGGGAGACTATGTGTATCTTAAGGTGTCTCCGATGAGAAGTGTGAAAAGGTTCAACAGTAAGAGAAAGTTGGCACAAGATATATTGGTCCTTTCAAGATCCTAGAAAGACGTGGAGAAGTGGCCTATCAGCTTGAACTTCTGAAAAGTTTGTCCGGTGTGTATGATGTGTTCCACGTATCCCAGCTAAGAAAGTGTTTGAGAGTACCAGAAGAGCAGGTACCTGTTGAGGAAATAGTGTTCAAGGAGAATCTCACGTATGAGGAACATCCAGTGAAAATTTTGGAAACCGCAGAAAGAGTTACAAGAAGTCGAGTCATAAAAATATGCAAGGTGCAGTGGCATCGGTATTCAGAAGAAGAGACTACCTGGGAAAGAGAAGAAGATCTCAGAGAAAAATATCCCGAGTTGTTTGAGTAAGCACCGGCCGAATCTCGAGGACGAGATTAATCTTAAGGGGGGTAGAATTGTAACACCCAAATATTTGCATTATTTTAAATTAGGGGAAATTGATTTAATTATGCAATTATTGCTTACTCAAATATAGAGCAAATAATAATTTTTATAAAAATAAAATCAAACCTAGGATAAACTCATGTTGATGCATTCATGCTGGAGCATTATTTCTTTGTATTGTTGAATTTTATTTATCTCTCATTTATTCAAATCCCTTTTGAAAAACATATTGTGAAAATAGAAAAGGGAGAGGCAGAACCCTCCCTCCTCTCTCTGGCCACAGCCGACCCAGGTCAGCTGGCCCGAGGTCCAGCTCGGCAAGCCCTGCCCTCTTCCCTCTCCTTTCTATATTGGGCCCAAGGCCACATACCCCCAGCGTGGCCCAATGAGCAAGCAGGCCGGCCATGCATGCGCCCCCTCCCTTCTTACTGCAGCCGACAGCCGGGACCCGTGCTTGGTGTCGCTGACTTCCAGGACCCGTGCATCAGCGCCTTCCCTCCACCTCAATCTGTTCGCTGGGAGCGCAAAGCAGAACGAACCGGCCGAGTTCGTTGGAGGTCAGGACTCCGTTCCTATCACCAATCAAGCGTCACTATCCCTCACCCTCAGGGGTATATAAGCCCCAAGACTGAGCCGTCCGCTGCCATCAACCCTAGCAGCTGCCGCCTCTTTGCCCTCGCACCGAACAGAGCCGCTGCCGCCTCGGAGGTCACTGCCGCCGAGGACGATTCGTCGGACACGTCATCTCTGCCTCGCTGTAAGCCCGTTCCGAAGCTTCGTGAGAACCTTGCGAAGGCACCAAGCCTTTGAATTGGGCACTGACGCCGTATCCGTGTTGTCCAGGGAATGCCGCCGCCGGAACTCATCCGCCGCCGCCATCGAATTCGACGCCGCCGTCGGAACTCATCCGCCGCCGCCATCGAATTCGACGAATTCGTCGTTGTTTCCCCGCTGTAAGCCTAATCTGAGCCTCTCCATGTCCTTGTGAACACCCCGAACACCTTTTCTTGGGAGTTGTGCTCTAACCTGCCCTACCGATGTGAACAGGAAACTGCCGCCCGCCAGAGAACGTCTCGAGCCGTCCCGGAACCGCCCCCTGCCGTGATTTTGCCCTAGGTGAGCTCGCATGCCCTCCCTCTCTCTCTCCTGGACCCTTCCCCGTGGCAAATGGTGGTCAGTAGTTCGATTCTGATGAGCGCCGCCCGTCTCCGGCCATGGCACCACCGTGCGGGCCCTGTTCCGGCCGGGCGCCGCCGCCACCCTCCCCTCTGATCTAATCTGGGCCGTCCGTTTTAAAGCGGACGGACCCCATAACCCGATACCCCTTCGGCCGCCGTTTTGCAAAAGAGCCCTTGCAGTTTGTAGCACTAAACCCACAGTCCTTTACACCTTCTGGCCTTTCCGTTTTGCATATTAGAAAGTGTATTTTCTGTCGGTTTGATTCAAAAGGCGTTTTCAGTTAATTACAGAATTGCCACTCTGATGAATTTGGTCATATCTTGCACGTTTTAGCTCTGTTTTGAACGATTCAAATTGTGTTAGATTTGTAATTTAATGATCTATCTGATAGTACCACTATTTATTATATTATTAACTTTTAAAATTCAAGATTATATTTAATATATTATTTATCTATTATAAAACTTGTTTAATTCATATCTTACTCGTTTTAAGTCCGATTTGTGCAAACTTTATATTGATGTGATCGTAGCGACGAGTAAATTAGTTTTATAAACTTTTTAATTTGTATTCTCACTGTTGGTGTACTGTTCTAATCTATACTCTTGTTTGTTATGCATGATTGCCCCTGTATGCGTGTGTTGTTAATGTGATGATCGAGTATAGACGGTGAGCCTTACGTTGGTGATCAAGATCAGTACTTCGACGACCCGGATCACCAGGAGTTTGTTGATCAAGATATGTATTAGTATGGACCATCCTTGTTGTCCTATTCACCAAATAAATAATTACATATGCATGTATCTACCTTGTTAACCATAGATGCTTCCTAGTACTGTTACCCTGTTCCTTGTGACCTTTGGGATTATGCGTATGGTAATTGATGCTATTGCGCTATTGGGATCATGATCATGTAAGCTTGATTAATTGAATATGCAATAAGATTAAAAGATGCCTTTTTAGCAACATGGAACTAGGGAATTGGAGCATTGTTTTTGTGATGCTTTAAATCCTTCACCCTGGGTAATGATCTGTCAGCAAAAGGTAGGACTTACAGTGTAACTACGAGGGCTACATGGCTCTGGTTTTAGTCAAGTATGGGCACTTTTTCTAGCTTGTTAGAGGTTACCAAAAGCCGTGATGGGGCCTGCCAACTCGGGTATAGTGCGGCTCCTGTCCGAGTGTGTATAACCTGCGTGACCTTGTGCCACGACGAAGGAGGGCTCTACATCTGCTTGCCGGGTCCCTAGCGGCCCTAACTTGTTAGGCGGAGTACTTTGAAAGACTTCATAGTGAAACCCATCTCGCTCACCTTGGTAGTGTTATGGGAGTAATTAACCCAAGTAAATGGGAATCACGGCTCATAGTGAAAGTGCACAACCTCTGCAGAGTGTAAAACTGGTATACTAGCTGCGCTCACGGTCACGAGTGGCCCGGAAAATTCACGGAATAGTTATCTTTTTGGGGTGATGTTTACTTGTTGCTAATCTATTTATTGCTACTCATTAATTATGTTTACTATGATCATGAGAATGGGCTTATTCACTTGTTGCTATCCAACTGCATAAAAGGTGATTAATTAAAAGCAAACTGCTGTTAAACCTGTGTCAACCTTTTGAGCCTCATGAACCCATGCTAGTCTTGTTGAGTACGACATGTACTTACGCTTGTTTATTTTTCATTACTTGGATAAAAATCTTGGATGGGTAACAGATGGTGATAATGATGAGGACTACCCAGAGGACTACTAGACTTGTGCATCACCAGTCGATGTCCCTGTGCTATGGAGCTACCACGAGAGTTATATTTATTTTCCGCTGTGTAATGACTTTGATATTATTCGCTATGTAATAAACATTGGTTATGATACATTTTTGCAATTTGTTGGCTTATGTGTGTGACTGATCTCTGGGCGCACATAAGTTTATGCATTCAATTTTATCCTTAAAATTGGGTGTGACATCTCATCCTTATTCTATGTCTAAATAGGCTTGTTAGGATGGTGCCTTGTGATCACCTCTCTTCCTGCTTGTGTTAAAAATTTAAATGGTTGCTAAACTTTTAAGTAGCCTCATGCAAGTGATTCTCATCCTTTATGTTGTCAAAACCTAAACCCACACCTCCTGTAAGTTTAGTGTAAAACACCAGACCCATCTAAAAAGTTTCAAATGCTAGTTTAACTTGTTATATGCTCTTGCTACGATCCTTGAAACCATACCTGTACCCACCTTTGATTAAAGCCTTACCCAGAAATTTTAATTTCGATGTCTCCTCTGCTCATCTTAGTTGTCATCTTAATCAGTTGATCTTTCTTCAACTGGATCATGTAATCCTTTCCTTGGAAATTTGGTTATGCCCAAATTAACTATATCTCTGAATGGTTGTATCCAATCCGTCCATTATTTCCTGAGGTCATCTCCATCTTGGTAGAACATCCTAGTTCTACTCTGTAAGGCTTGCCCTTATCATGTTTTCGTTGGTAAGCCCACGCTAATTCCTTGTTGGGCATCCCTTCTGCTCATACTGGGATCCATCTTGTAAGATTCTCTTTCTTTCAACCTTGACCTTGTATCCTTTTCATTCATAAATCGTGTTGTGGCCTTATCAACTCAATCTCCAAATCATGCATTGAATCCATTCCATGATCTTGTCATTTCCCCATAACTGTCTCTCTCTCTCAAGGGTTGAAATGTTAGTTTGTCTGAGCCTTGTCTTGCGGCTCAATGGTACACAAGCTCATGCAAAGGGATGGTCTGAAGAACTTTGATGAACACGGTGTGCAAGTGGAATTAAAGAATTTCATGATTGGTTGTTCTTGCTAAGTTAAACCTATCTCTCTTGTACCATGTCTCTATCTGGACTCGTCTCCTCGTTGCTTGCTTGAAGGAAACCATCTGGTACGAGTTGATCTCTCATTTCCTATCATCCTTGTATTCAATCTTGTGGATCATGTTGTTGCTTTATGAAACAAATCTATGAATGCCATATCTGCTTGGTTCATGGACCTTGTTGTTGTCTATGGTTCTTGCACGTCTCAAGTTTATCAATCTTTGTCTCATGATTGTTTCCTCTCCATATCTAATCCCTTGCAAATCGTCGATCTTCTAATCTCCATGTTAGACAAAGGAAAGTTGCCTGGGACTAAAGCAAAGTCTCATGTCATGTTATTTTGGTAACCCATCCATGTTCCAATCCTGTTGTCTCCATCGTCAACTCATGCTCTTCTTCGCTCTTAACCTTGCACGTCATCCTTGTTTTGTTTGCCTCCCTCTGGGCAATGTTATCCTTGCTCGATCAAATCTATCCTTGCCACGTGTGATTTTCTCATTGGTTGTATGTTTAGTAATGTTGTTATGATCCGTGATCGATGATGCTGCGATGAAATTGAGGACATCTTGTGGACTGTAGCCATAAGGTTGTGTCGCTCGGCACGCGCTAATATCGAGATTGCTGGTCATGACACATTGAGGAACAACACCGATGTGTTATCTTTTGTGGAATTCTTCCAATCTATCCGTGCTCGGGAGATTTCTCGTTGGTCATATTTGGTAGTGGAGTTATGGTTAGTGACTAATGGTGCCACGATGAAACCAACAGTCTCCTATGGGCACGCGACACATGGTAGTGCTTCTTGGCACGCGTTGGTATCATGGTTGCTAGTCGTAATCCATTATGGAACAGCACCAATGAATTGTCTTCCCGTGGAATTTCCTATCTATCTTTTGATGTCTCTCCAAAATCTATCCCTCAATGCTTCATCAAATCTATCCTTTGATGTTCTATCAGAAGGAACACATTTTTGGATCGGTGTATCAGAGTTTACTTTAGAACTTGCAAAGAGAATAACCTTTGAAGAGCAAGTTACTGACATCGACATTAACAGACTACAAGATGTGGTAAAACAAAGAACCTGATTGTGATCTACGGAGAAGTCAAACAACATATGCCAGTATAGTTGGATTGAAAGAGGACACGGACATTAAAGATTGGACCAGTGTCAGTCAAGCAATAGTCAGCAAGATCTGATGTGTTTTCAAATATGTCGCCTGAAGTTCAAAATCTTCCATACCATTTCATTGTTTATCTGCATGGTCATGATAATGTCAAGATCAATCCTCTCCTGTGTTGCTCATGTTTGCTGACCTTGATGGTAGCCGTGCGCATGTATATCCACTACCACTACTTGCTACAGAAGCTGAAGTCTTAAAACTTTTTAGTATTGAGAGACAACTAACTAGTCACCATAGTGGAAGGAATTGTTTACAGTTAAGCACTGAAGTATATTTGGTTCTTGTATCGAGAAATAACAAGACCGACCCATTATCATGTTCTGCACAATGAGATAGTTTCCTCTATTGATGGAATGCAGGAATTTGTTCATTTGCTCTCTCATGAGAGCAATGTAATTCCCAATTGTGTCAGTTTGTTCGACATTAAGAAATGGTTGCATGAAATGGCCGAATGGATCTCTATCAGAAATGTTGTTTCATGCTAACAAGTATGTCCCATGGATATAAAGAAGTATTTAATCCACTTATGAGGGTTACGGTTCACAGACAATGGTATAGGAGAAACCTGTGAACCAAACAGTGCTATTCATGGTTATCTCACCTTCAAGACCCTGCTGTAATGAAATCAATTCCATCTTGGACAATCATGCCGATAGTGCAAGCCATTGTTCCAGAATAGTGCAGAGCTACGGAAGACACACTATCAATTGAAGTATACATCATAGTACATGGAGGTGCAATCAAGTATCCTGTTTGATACTCCATTGGATGAACCATAGAAAAGACATCCAGAACTTGTCTCTTATTCTTAAGCAGTCAAAGTGTTATGCACTAAACTCATAACACTATGAATTAAGGACAAGTTGAACTCATTCAATCAACGTATGTTAGATTATGAGTAAACCCTCAAACTTTGGATTGCTATTGCATAATAAGAAGGCTTACCTTGTGTCCAAAAGTAGTTCAACAAGTTGGTTTTTGTTGGTCTACAACAGGATCACAAAGGAAAGTTATACAGCTGTTAGCCCTGAAGTGCTTCTCAAACTTTGTGAATAAACACTTTGCCTTTGAAAGTGAGTACTCTACATCACCGACCTCATTGAGCCTACCAATCCATTCAATGATATCCGTCCTAGGCTACAAATGAGAAGAGCTAAGTTCGATTTTTGTCACTGGTTTTCCTCACATGCTGAAGAATTTGGATCCTATATGGAAAGTTTTGATCTGTCTCACCAAATCTGCATTGCATATCTTTCAAGACTGCTTGCCAAGTAAGTGAGTACGCAGAGTTGCATGTTGCACAAACTTGCGACTACATGGTGCACCCCAGAAAAATATCTTGGATCATGAACTGTAAGTTACCAGCTTGTCTCGGATGCATTTACAAGATCACCATTCCTCATGTAAAGCCCTAGTTTGGTTTTGATAATTGATGACACCCTAAGGACTAACCTAAGTTGCTAAGTGTTGGCAAGGTTAGGTTCTCTCATCCATGGAGTGATGAGCAAAATCATGGTGATGATCAAGGTGGCTCAACCATGGACCAAGTATGGTGGATCAAATGAAGTTGATCAAGTGAAAAGAAAAGGCTTAAAGGCAAAGGTATAACCCCAAGTAGGCTTTTCTTTTGGTGATCAAGACACTAAGTGGGTGTGATCACATTTAGAATAGATAGCTGACTATTAAGGGGAGAACTAAGTGTTTGGTTACCTTCAAGTGCTCTAGGTTGCATTTCATTGCATTGAATCTAACTCAACCTAGTGATCAACTTAGAAACCCATGAAAATTGTTTTGAAAATGCTAACACATTGTGCACAAGTGTTGAAGACCTTGAGTGTTAGCACATAGAAGCAAGGGGTGAAAATCTAACTTGAAAACGCTGAGTTTTGAGCGTCGGACATTTCAGAGCTGAGGCGTCAGACCATTCTTTGCCAGGGTCTGACGGTCTCCATGTGTGCTGATTCATGTGTAATAGCGTCGGATGGTTTGGTTGGGTCCGACGGTGGACGTCGGACGCCGTCCAAGCTTTTGAGATCCTCTCTGCGTAAAAACGCTTAGCATCGGACGGTGGATTCATTTGGTCTGACGCATTGACTGGGAGAGTCCAACGGTGGCTTAGTGGTCTGACCGACTATGAGAGTCAGACAGTTTGATGGGCTGAGGTGAGCGAGCATCGGACTATCGGATGACAGTCCGACGGCTTGGCGTGGTGAGTTCACGCTTCTGGCACTGCGTGGCGAGCTGAGTGCAGAGCATTAGACGCAGGCAGTTAGTCCGACATAGGGCGTCGGACAGAGTCCGTCAAAGAAAAACGTCTTTATGTGCTCTCTGCTAGTGTCGGATGCTGAGAAGCTTTGGTCCAACGCTGTCCAGTCCGACGGTTGGTTGAAGTGGCGCGAGCAGTTAGCCGTTGTGATTCAGCGGCTGTGGTTGAATCCTGGTGACACGTGGCAGCCATCCGAGCGTTAGACTGAAGGATTTAGTCCAACGGGCTGCGTCCGACGGTAGCGTCTGATGCCTCGAAAAATGTGTTAATGACTATTTCTTGTGGGGTAACGGCTAGGAGTGCACTTAGAGGTATTTATACTCCTTCCCTAGTCACTTGGTGACTCTCTTGCCATACACTTGTGAGCACTCTCTAGCCTCCCACTCATTCACTTGTTCATCCATTGATCATCTTTGTGAGTTGAGTGATCTTCAAGTGCATCATTGCTAGTGGGGCATTGCCATTGCTGAGTTCTTATTCTCTTGGGGCATTGCCGTGTCCCTAGCGGCTTGGAGGTGATTCTGGTGTTGAGGTTGTTTGGTGATTGTTCAAGCCCACACCAAAGGTTCGATTGTGAGGGGTTCTTGCGGTTATTCCCTGGCGGAGTGCCAAAACGGACTCTAGTGGATTGCTTGTGGTTGATAGCCACTTCTCTTGTGTTGGTGAGCGGCTCCCGGTGAGGGATTAGCGTGTGAAGCCTAACTCGCAATCCACCAAGGAAGACCGGTGCCACAACGAGGAGTAGCATGACGGCGATCACGTGAACCTCGGTAAAAAATTGAGTATTCTCTCTTCTCCACCATCGAGTGGATGATTGGCTTTCCGGTGTCTCTTTGGTGATTGGTCTTCATTGTGATTGTGGATCATATCTTGGTGATTAGTACTACACAGCAAGTGGATTTTATTTCATCACCCCCTCGGTATAGCCTTCTTGTTCACTATCTCTTGCACTCTACTTCTTGTTTAGGTGCTCTCTCCTTTGGTTTCGAAGGAGTGGGTTTTCTGCGTTTGAGTGCATATTCTAGTGTGTTGTATATTGTGATAGGTGGCTTGCATAGGGTAGCCTAGAGCTAGTACTTAGCATCACTTTGTTAATTGCTAACTTCTGGTCTAGTTCTTTGTAGAATTTTTTGATAGGCTATTCACCCCCTCTAGCCTATCCGGTCCTTTCATTTGGTATCGGAGCCAGGTTACCACCGTTGAGGCTTAACATCCTTGTGGTGAAAAGTAGCTTAAATCAATGTGTTGGGAAAGCCACCAAAGTTTGATGGCACAAGCTATGATCATTGGAAGACAAAGATGATAGTTCACTTCATGACCATGCACATTGAGGTGTGAAAGGCAACGGAGACAAAGATTGAGTATGAGAATCCTCAAGCTCCCACCGATGCATTGCTCATGCCATCAATGCACTCTATACCACTCTTGAGTCTCATGTATTTAAATAAATCAAGGATCTTGATTTGGCTCATGACATTTGGAAGCGGATGGAGGAGACATATGAGGGCACAAAAGAGGTCAAGAATGCCAAGGTCTATATGTTGAGAGAGAAGTTTGGCACCTTCAAGATGGAAGAAGATGAGAGTGTGCCAGAGATGTTCAACCAGGTTGCAAGTAATTGTCAATGACTTGAAGAGCTTGGGTGAGGACATCAAGGACAAGGACTTCTCTCACAAGTTCTTGAGGTGCTTGCCCGCAAGATTTGCTATCATCAAGACATTGCTTGCAAGAAAAAACTTGAGCACCAAGAAGCCCAACCAAATCCTCAGTGAAATCATCACTCAAGATATGAACAATAAGGAGGTGGTTCAGGAGAGGAAAAAGAAGAGTGTGGCCCTCAAAGCTACATCCTCCAAGAGCAAGGGCAAGGGCAAGATGGTTGACATTGAAGAAGACTCCACTTCTAGTGATGACGATGATGATGAGGCTATGGCTCTTCTAGTGCGCAAGTTTGGCTGGTTCATGAAGAAGAAGGGCTATGGTCAAGGCAAGAAAAAGTTCATCTCCAAGAACAAGCAAGAGCCAAGGTGATGCTTCAAGTGCAAGAGCTTGGATCACTTTATTGCCGATTGTCCTCAAAATAGTGACAATGACGATGAAAGTGATGATGAGAAGAAAAAGAGCAAAAAAAAGGACAAGAAAGAAAAGAAGAACAAGAATGTGACACTCAAGAAGAAGAAGAAGGGGCAATCATATTGTGTTACTTGGGATGATAGTGATGCCGTTACTGATGATGATGATAGTGATGATGAGAGCAAGAGCACCAAGAAGAAAGCTATTGCTAGTATTGCTCTCAACAACAACCTATCTCTCTTTGACACTCCATCCACATGCTTGATGGCCAAGCCATCCAAGGTATAATCCAATGATGAGAGTGATGAGGAGGAGCTCTCATGTGACGAGCTTATGTCCATGCTTGATGATGCCAACACTTACATTGAGGCCAAGAGAAAGGAGTGCAAAGAATTGCGCAAAGGCAAGTTAGCCATTGAGCAATCCTTTGATGAGCTCTTAAAGTCCCATGAGAGGCTAATGGAAGCCCATGAGAAGCTCAAGGTAGCTCACTCTAAGTTAGAGATAGCTCATTCCTCTCTAGTGGCCGAAAATGAGAAGAGGGCATCCATCAAGACATGTAACATGGGTTCATCATGTGACATCCTTAGTGACATGTCAATTCTCTCTTCTACTATTGTTGTCACTAACCCTTCTTGCAGCTCTACCACTCCTATTTCACCTAAAGTTGATGACTCTAAGGCCTCACTTGTGGTGGAAAACAAGAACCTCAAGGAGGAGGTCAACAAGCTCACTTGTGCCTTAGGTAATGCCTATGGAGGGGATGCCCGCTTGCTAAAATGCTTGGGTAGGCAAAGATTTAGTCACTCTAAGGAGGGACTAGGCTATACCCCCAAGAAATGCAAGGCCACCTTTGTGACTCCCGAAGCTAGCATTGTGAGGAGTAATGGTAGGTATTGCCAAAGATGCAAGCAAATGGGGCATAATGAGCAATATTGCATGGCCAACAGATCAAGCAAGTCAACTATGCTAGAGTGACTTCAATTCGCCTCGACTCTTGTTACATGCTCATCAAGGGAGTGAAGGGTGTTAAAGCCAAGTATATTGGTGCACCAAGTGGCAACTCAAGGATGAGATCCATTTGGGTTCCAAAGTCTTTGGTCACTAACCTCCAAGGACCCAAGAATACTTGGGTACCTAAAACCAATTGATTTACTCTTTGTAGGTCAATTACAAAGCTGGAGGAAGGCATTTGGTGCTTGATAGTGGATGCACCTAACATATGACCGGAGAGTCTAGTATGTTCAATTCTATCAACACAAGTGGCAATCAAGAGTTTTATTCTATCACATTTGGTGACAATGGCAAAGGCAAGGTGAAGGGTTTAGGCAAGATTGCTATCTCCAATGATATGAGCATATCCAATGTGTTGCTAGTTGAATCTCTCAATTTCAACTTATTGTTGATTGCACAACTTTGTGATCTTGTTTTTCATGTGCACCTTTGGGATTGATGATGTTGAGATTGTTAGTGTGGATGGTTCCAACTTGATCTTCAAGGGCTTTAGATATGGGAACCTATACCTAGTGGATTTCAATGATAGTGAAGCTAAACTCTCATCTTGTCTGATCTCAAAATTAAGTCTTGGTTGGCTATGGCATAGAAGGCTTGGACATGTTGGAATGAAGCAACTTGGAAGATTGGTCAAGCATGATATGGTTAGAGGCTTGAAAGATGTGCACTTTGGGAAGGATAGGTTGTGTAGTTCTTGTCAATTTGAAAAGTAAGTTGGGAATACACATCCTAAGAAACGCATGATGAGTACATCTAGTCCACTAGAGCTATTGCATATGGATTTGTTTGGTCCAACAACTTATGCAAGTATTGGAGGAAAGAAATACGGGTTTGTGATAGTTGATGACTTCTCTAGATACACTTGGGTATTCTTTCTTTTTGACAAAAGCGAAGTGTATGAAATCTTTAAATCATTCATCAAGAGAAGCCTAAATGAGTTTGATACAAAGATGAAGCAAGTGAGAAGTGACAATGGTAGTGAATTCAAGAACACAAGAATTGATGAGATATGGGATGATTTGGGAATCAAGCATCAATTCTCGGCTAAGTATACTCCTCAATCTAATGGTCTTGTGAAAAGAAAGAATAGAACTCTTATTGATATGGCAAGAACAATGTTAAGTGAGTACAATGTGAGTGATGAGTTTTGGACCAAAGCTATCAACACGGCTTGCTACACTAGCGACCATCTTTATTGTCATCTAATGTTGAAGAAGACACCCTATGAGCTCTTGAATGGAAGAAAGCCCAACATTGCATACTTTAGAGTGTTTGGTTGCAAATGCTATATCTTGAAGAAGGACACTCATTTGGGTAAATTTGAGAAGAAGTGTGATGAAGGTTTCTTACTTGGTTATTCAACTACAAGCAAAGCTTATAGAGTACGGAACTTGGTATATCATATAGTTGAAGAAGTCCATGATGTTGAGTTTCATGAAACTAATGGGTCACAAGATGAGAAGGATAATCTTGATGATATGAGAGGACCTCAATTAGTTGATGCTATGAAGAACATGGACATCAGTGATATTAGGCCAAGACAAGTTGAAGAAAATGATGATCAAGATGTCACCCCTCCTATTGTGCAAGTAGAAGATGACACAAATCAAGGAAGCTCAAGTGACTCTCAAGCTCATGATCAAGATCAAGACCAAGTCCAAGATGCTAGTTCATCTCATATGCTCCAACCAATTCACATTGCAAGAGATCATCCTCTAGATCAAATTGTTGGTGATATTAGTAGAGGTGTGCAAACAAGGTCAAGAGTAGCTTCTTTTTGTGAGCATTACTCTTTTGTCTCACAAGAGGAGCCTACTAATATTGAAAAGGCACTCAAGGATGAGGATTGGATCAATGCCATGCATGAAGAGCACAACAACTTTGAGACAAATCAAGTATGGGAGTTAGTTCCAAGACCAAGCAAGCACAATGTGATTGGCACCAAGTGGGTCTTCCGGAACAAGCAAAATCAAGATGGGATTGTTGTGAGGAACAAAGCTAGATTGGTTGCACAAGGATACACTCAAATTGAAGGCTTAGATTGGAGAAACCTAAGCACCCATGGCAAGATTGCAAGCAATCCAGATTCTATTAGCTTATGCATGTGCTCATAATATCAAGCTCTATCAAATGGATGTCAAGAGTGCATTCCTTAATGGCTACATCAATGAGTTAGTATTTGTTGAGCAACCACCCGGTTTTGAAGATGACAAGAAGCCCGATCATGTATACAAGCTCAAGAAAGCTCACTATGGTTTGAAACAAGCACCAAGAGCATGGTATGAGAGGTTGAGGGACTTCCTACTCTCAAAAGGGTTCAAGATGGGAAAGGTTGACACCACTCTCTTCACCAAGAAGATTGCAAATGACTTGTCCATCATGCAAATCTATGTTGATGACATTATCTTTGGATTTACAAGTCAAGCATTTTGTGAGGAGTTTGGGGAGATGATGGCCAAAGAGTTTGAAATGTCCATGGTTGGTGATCTTAGTTACTTTCTTGGACTCCAAATCAAACAATTGAAGAATGGCACTTTTGTGAGTCAAAGCAAGTATGTCAAGGACATGGTAAAGAAGTTTGGATTGGAAAATGCAAAAGCAATCTCAACATCAATGGGCACTAGTGGAAGCTTGGAACCGGATGACGAAGGTGAATTGGTTGATCAAAAGCAATATCGGTCAATGATTGGTAGTCTACTCTATGTGACCACTTCTAGGCTGGATGTGATGTTTAGTGTGTGCAAGTGTGCAAGATATCAAGCCTCTCCAAGAGAAAGTCATTTGAAGGCTACAAAGAGAATATTGAGGTATTTGAAGAGCACACCAAATATTGGTTTGTGTATCCCAAGGGCTCCAACTTTGAGTTGATTGGTTATGCGGATACGGACTATGCCGGTTGCAAAATCAATAGAAAGAGCAATTCCGGTACTTGTCAACTCTTGGGAAGGTCACTAGTCTCATGGTCATCCAAGAAGCAAAATAGTGTTTGTTGGTATTAATTAAGTGTCACTTGGTAAATTACTTAGCCACCTCTTTTAAACATATATCTCTCATAATAACTAGGTTGTCATCCCCAGCATGAATATAAGAGACATGTATGGAAACTACCCAGAATAATTCTAAGCAGTTATTGTTGACGGTAATTATTGTATGATTTTACCCGTCAACTAGACATGAAATAAGGGTATAAGAGCAGACACCACCATATAATAGTGTTTTAACTGATAGAATTTCATAGTTTTGGTGAATCAATGTTTTGCAGGGGGTTATACAGAAAAGAATCAAGGGAGACCCACATGTCGGATTAAAATAACGAAATCCACCGCGAAAGGAGATCAAGAATATTCTAGAGAACACCAGAGACTCACTGGCAGAAGCGGGGCCCACTTGGCAGCTGGGGGTGGCCGGCCGACCCATTGACCAGGTCGGCCGACCTGTCAGTGAAGCTTCTCGGCCTCCACTTTGACGTGGACCCACATCTCGAAATTTCACGCAATCCTAGCTGCCCGTCAAAGTCGGTTTGATCCAAGGGCTACGGTTCATCCCACCGGCCTATATAAGGACCCCCAGACCCCCAAGGTTTGACATCAATTATTCAGATCATTCAGTCATCAACTAGTTTAGAGCTAGAAACCCTAGAATCATTGAGCTTCACCATCTAGAGCATAGCTACATAGGTTAGAAGTAGAAGGAGGCGAGTTCTACTCGAGTTCCTGATCTATCTGGAGCTAGAAGGCTTCTCAGAGCCATTGTAAGCTCTCTCTTGTATCTTAAACCTCTCTTGAGTGCTTGAGATAAAGTTGATCGACATTATTCTACTATTGATTATGTTCTCAATTATGCTATTCATTGCTTTTCTAGATTGTATACTTTGCATAGTTAGGATGCATTCATATTCATACATAGGTTTGTATAGCGCTCATTCATTGACATCATGGGTGGGTGATGAACAACATGTAAGCATGGTGCTTATATGTAGTTTGTCTGCAAATGCACCCTATATTCTGGGTTCTGTGGTAGATGGCGGATGTGACACTCCCGTTGAGCCCTTTGTAGTCCACACTCCGAATGTAGGGAGGGTAGAAAGTTATTATTACTTTAGAAGGCTAGCTATGATCTTGATCTTCCTTAGTAATATTCCCTTAAGTATGAATATGAAGTGTCTTCACCATGATTGCTAGTATAATTGCACCAATCTAATGTCTTTGATAGTATAGTTAGAATGACTTAGGATATCCTTATGCTTCAACCTAATCCATGCTAGTGCCTATATAGGAAGTGCTCTAAGTAATCATTATTATGTTGATTGATTAGTTGATTGATCATTATGCTTACCATATATATCATTATTATTGTGACATAACCCCTGTTCTGAGTAAATAGGTCATTCATGGTATTCTCCATATTTGCATATGCATACGACATCTATCTATCTACCTGCATCCCATTTATTGCCAACCCTTCCCAGTGGTAAAATATAAATGACAACCTAGAATACTCTTGGGTAAAATGCTATAATGGTGTATATTTTATCTGTGCGCTTGCGGATACAATATAATATATTTCAGTCACTTGCAAGAAGGAGAGATCTTTTAGAATCATATTGGGGATGACAACCTAGTTACTACTAAGAGATAGATGAAGAGTTCAAGTGATCTGTAGACTAATCAGGTGGCACATTAATCTATACCTCCTAGCATTTCGTTAAGAAATGTCAACAATTATTATGAATGCAAGTGACTAAAGAGGGTATATAAATAATCAAGTTTAAAGTATCTGCAAGCGCACAGATTAGTTATACCATTGTAGCATTTTACCCAAGTATTCCAGGGTTGTCGATTTATATTTTTACCACAGGGAGAAGGTATGGAACGAGGCATGAGTGGATAGATTCAAGATACATTACTTATGAATAGAACTAATCACATAGCACATACTTAAACAGGGGTAAGCCAATAAAGATATGAATATAATGATAAAGACTTAGATAACTTTCTAGAGAGGTGTGGACTACTCAAAGTTAAAGTCAACCAAAGCATAGGATTACCTAAGAGATCAGATTCTTATGTCATTCCTAATTAATTATTTTATTCATCTACTCTAGCAAATATATAATCATATATAGCATAATTGACTCTTTATCTATGCATCAGGAACATTATTCAGGAAGAACAAGAACAGAGCAAGTCTACCTTCATAACTTAGTTCTACTCTCTTTACATACATGGAGTGGACTACAAAGGACTCAACGGGAGTGTCACATCCGCGATCTACCACATGACCCGGCATACAAAGCGCATTCGCAGGCAAATAATATCTAAGCACCATGCCTCTATAATATCTACCACTTAACCCACTCGAGTACTGGATTAAGCGCTTTGCGAACTCATGCATAAACTCATTACCAATCATAACCATATCAAATATACTACTAGAATAAACTAGGAACATAACAAACCAAAACATAGTATTGAAATAGCATAAAGTCATAATAAAAGGTAATACAACAGATTTACCAATCTCTAGTAGAAAGGTGATTTAGAATCCTGAGCCGAAGGCTCAACTCTACTTCAATCTACTATCTAGGTCTAAACTAGAACTTTAAGTGTCTAACCCTAATCTCAGGTGGAGAGCTCTTCTCTTGATCTGAATTATCTGATCTAGTCTGAGAGAGAGATATCAAACCCTGGGGGTCCTTATATAGGCCGGTGGGATGAACAGTAGCCCTTGGATCAAACCGACTTCGATGGGCGGTGGAGATTGCGTGAAATTTCGGGATGTGGGCCACGTCGAAACGCACACGGAAAGGACACCTGCCAGGGTCGGCCGACCTGTCAGGGGGAACGGCCGACCTCCCCTGGCTGGCAACCGGGCCCCGCTTCATCAGGCGTGTCTCTGGTGTTCTCTAGAATGTTCTTGTTCCACTTTTGCGTCGGAATTCGATATTTGGATTTGACATGTGGGTCTCCCTTGGTTCTTTTCTGATTAACACCCTGTAAACACACAGATTCACCAAAACTCATGGAATTCTGTCAGTTTAAACCCTATTCTATGTTTGAGGATGTTTTTATGTCCTTTTTCATGTCTTGTTGATGCTTAAAATTGAGCAATAACTACCATCAACAAGCTCCCCCAAGCTTAACCTTTGCTCGTCCCTGAGCAAACAATGAATTACTCCTGCACACATGCCTTCATTAAAATTCTCTACCAAAACAGAGTGACCAATCTAACTTTCAAATTTATCCATATGACCTGCAATCATGGGGCTTCCACTATCACTTAGCCTTGGTAATTGAAAGATAGAATAATCAGTTAAGCACTAAATATCAAATCCATTATTTCACCTCTGTTCCGGGATTTTTGCATTTTCAAAATAAAACTCAGAGTTGCACTTGTATGACCTTCTCTCAAATCTCTCATATATGTGGTATTTGTGGATCCTCACCAAAGCAATAAGGTGTATGCTTTCTTTCCTACAACTGATAAGGCTTTTTGTGGAGCTCATAGGTGGGGAAAACAGTGAACACTTACTTGCAAATCATTTATTGTAAAGTCAAACAATGGATCCAAGGAGAGTTAAGTCATACAATTAAATCAAGACGTGCATGTGTGTGGTATGAGGGGTGTATATGGTGGCTAATTCTACTTTGCTCCTTGGGAATAGATCTCTCTTTTGAAATTTTGAAACTTGTGTTGCAGGACAACATGGGCTAGCTCTTTCTTTTTCTTTTCAAGCGGGCATCTAGGTACCCATTGTTTTATTTCACTGGACACTTGTAACAGAACCGACCAATTTATACGAACACAAGTACAGCGACAGCTGTTTTCCCAGCTATCAAGCCACACTTGAGCCAATATAAACCTAGTAGTCCGTGAAATCTCGAAGGATTTCAAACCTTTACACAGCACTTACCCAAGGATCACAGAAACTCAGCAGCACACATACACATGATACATAGATTCGCACATGGTTCAATTAGATCAAAGTACGAGATAGACTTTTACATAAAAGTTCAGTTGCGAAAACGAAATAGATTTACACACACTTAAGTTCATAATACAGTGCCAAGTACATACCAGTCACAGCAACAAACATAAGATAGATACATGACCTTGCCCAAGGTCTAGTCTTCCTCTCCCGAAGGATAGAAGTAGCTCTTTTAGACAACGAAGTATTCCTCCTGCAATATGGGGAATAAAACACTGAGTACTCAAATGTACTCAGCTAGACTTACCCGATAGGAAGTAAATAAAAAGACTCTCAAGGATATGCAAGGCTTATTTGGTGGAGCTCAGGAGATAGCATCATTTTTGCATAAAAAGCATTACTACAATAATTCCTCAACTTATCAATTTTAGATATTGTTCAGCTTCGATTTCAGTTCAGCTATTATAGCTAAGGTTTGCAGGTATACTAAGCATTCACTTGACATTATAGCAATCAATAAACCATAGCGATTTCTGATATCCACAGATATCTTCCTCATCCCACCAATATTCACGTTCAAGTTGTTAACCTCTACCTCACCAGAAGATCAGTTCAGTTTCTCACTAACCAGGAGAGATGGTGATTCGAATCAATTTTACCAGCTGGCAAACATGCCAATCACAAACCCTGTCAGCCTGATCAGTGGCTTCTTGGGTCACCATTAGATCTTTCTGAGACATAATATGTATCGTGGGTTTGGAGGGGGCGCATATTCTTAGAGACGAACCCACTTCCAGGATGCATCAGGTCCCTGACCTGCCCTTGGTAAGATGGTGTCTCTGCACATCCTTCCTCGCTCAAGAATATGTCTACCTTATCAGCCCCAATTCCCGGCTCAGAAAGAAATACTCGGTTTCGTTGTCAGAACGACTTATCCGGCCAGCTATGTGACGATGTCCTTCAATCTCAACTGATGTCTGGTGGCCTTAGTCCTAATCGGCCGCAAGTAGCACCGAAGTCAACATGACCCATGTCATGCAGCTCCCCACTACCTAGCCTCGATTCTCTCATTAAACATTGTGGCATGGTGACACATATAGCCATCCATGTGGATCTCATCAGTCACCACCTATGCTCGCGGATGACAGGAAATCACCCAACTTCTACCGGTCTAAGCAGGGCTAAGCATAAGATCGATCACCTGTCTAGTAATAGTACCAGGATCATATGTAGAGTGGACAAGGTAATTATGCAACAACGGTATCAACCAACTCCTATACTTAAGTGCACAATCATACGATTTAATAAAGACCGGTGCATTTATAAAAAGAGATAGGTGGAGGCTTAGGGATGCTCCGGGGCTTGCCTGGGATTCAACACTAAGTCAACGTTTGTTAGATGACACTCGCTCGATAAGCATCTCCCATCCAAGCACTCGATTAGTCCTTCCATCTTCGTGATTAGTCCACCACACCGTCTTGTGGTTAGTTCCACCATCACGTCCTTCACTTCACATGTTCATCTATCGTACCTAAATGAGATGCACAATGCACATGTATGAATAAAAGGAAGTAATACAAGGC
Source organism: Eremochloa ophiuroides (assembly GCA_038502445.1). NCBI lineage: Eukaryota > Viridiplantae > Streptophyta > Magnoliopsida > Poales > Poaceae > Eremochloa > Eremochloa ophiuroides. Next base: position 38,415,330 of record JAHLJS010000005.1, on the reverse strand, counting down.
ATGTTAATCTACCATCACTGAACCATAAGCTAACAATCACACCAAGCAAAGCAAAGTCAAAGCAATCATAATCCCACACATGCAGTTTATGGGCAGCAGGACAGCAAGCATAAGATTTAACCACAACTCAAGCTATACACATCCAACCAGGGTGATATAAGTCTTTCTAGAAAGCTATTGAAATTGTATACAACTTTTCTATTATCATGTTAAAATGATTCAATACATATAAAGGTCAAACAACACAAAGAAGGCAGCTCTGTCCAGATTTGGACAGATTCTGTCCTCACACTTCAAACAATCAAAACTTGAGATCTAGACCACCAAAAGGGATGATCATAGACAATTTGGAAATCCAATGAAATTTACTAAAACTCTTCTATTATCACCAAGAGGTGATTCAAAGCTTAAATTAGGCAAACAAGGCAAACAATCAGATCTGGACAGAAAACAATCCAAACGTGACAGCAGATTTCCGGAAGCCATAACTCCTAAACTATCAGGCCTATGACCATGAAACTTTAGGACAAGCTATAAAATGAAGTTAGCTAAAACTTTTGTATAGAACATATTTACATGAAACATCATTTTCATGTGTAAAACATCACAACAACAGGGACTGCTCCTGCAGCCCTTTTTCAGCAGGAATATAATTAAGTTGTTTGTTTGCTTTTAAATCAATGACACACATATATAAGCTAATTAATTAACTCCAACTATCATAAACATGATCATATAAGATTCATCTCATACCAAAGAATATCAAGGCATCACAAGAAACATGCATGCATTCATTTGTCTTTAATTATTCACTCACTATTGCATAAAAACCCATTATTTAATTATTTAAGTTATATGGTAAACATCCCAAATGAGTCCCAAACTTTTATGAGAGCTAGGCGATCAGAATTCATGAGCATGTACAAATTTCACATGCTCAGGTTCTATAATTTAATTATTACAAAATACACAAATCTATAATGCAATAAAACATTGGAGAGCAATTTAAATATGAAACTCAACATTTTCTGAAACAACATGGCCATATTATTGATTCTCAAGCTAACACAATATCATACAAAGGTAGTGGAACACCATTTTCCATTTTTACCATAATATATTATTTATAATGTATTTAAATCTACTTAATATGCACCAAAGAAGATAAATCAACAACTCAGTCATACATGCACCATAAATTATGAAATTTTAACCATACATTACACATCATATAGAGAGTCTACAATTAAATTTGAATGCCATTTGGAGCAATATAACTTTAGATACAAAAATAACAAGCAATTCAACCATTTATTTCCTATTTAAAAAGATTAATGTGAAACACCTTGAAAAAAGTAAACAATATATATGTTTTATATTTTTATGAGCTAGTTCTTGATACTAGAAAGCTAACAAAACTGGAACCATAATTTTTGGACTCCTAAAACTCGAAATATAAATGAAAGCAAGTTAAATTCATTTCCAAACCACTTTTTCAAAATTATTTCTACAGCACAATAACACAAATAACATAGCACATTTACTGGATCTAACATGCAGAGAACTTAACAATGAAACTAACAAAACTAGTTTCACAATTTTTGGAGCTTCCTAGAGCAAGATATTGATTTTACAAGAAAATACGAAATCTGAACAAATAAGGTAGAAATGAACTCCGGCGGGTCCCACTCGTCATAGGCACAAAAGAGATACAGAGAGCAGGCTGCTGTTCTTCTTCTTCGTTCTCTGGTTCGAACGAGCAGAGCAGAGCGGAGGCGGCCTGCTCGGCCGGCCTGACCGGAGGACCACCGGCGACGGCGGAAGACGGCCAAGCAAGGGACAGGGCGGCGCTAACCCACGCGTACCCGAGGTGGCGCTCGGCGCAGCCGAGGCTTGCCCGCAGCGGCCCGGCCATGGCGGCAGGCTGCCCGAGGGCCTGCGTGCCGGCGGCGATGCTGCTGCAATGGAGGAAGAAGCCGGGCAAGAGGCGCGGCGCGAGCAGCAGGGTGAGGAAAAGGTGATGGCGTGCTCGTCTGGCCGGAGGGAGGAGGATGGCCAGCGGCCATGGAGCTCGGCTCCGACCGACAATGCCGGACGCACTGTAGCTCTGCGGCGAGCTCGGAGCGAGGCAGGAGAAGGTGAGGGAGGATGGGAATGAGCACAGGAAGGAGTGGAGGACGCCGTGGTGTCTCCTTTTCTCGGGCAGAGGCAAGGTCAGAGGGGAGCAAGGTGGCAGCCATGGAAGAGGAAGCTCTATGCATGGCCGACACGTCCACCCATTGTGGCATTTTATCAAGCAGCTGGCAGGTCGTGTCGGTGCGGGATTGGAGCGCCGGTTTGGGCTGCTTCTGGGCCGAATTAGGCAAAGGACCAATTATGAAGTTTTCTCATCTCTGAACGTTCTACGACTTTCATTAAGGCTGCTCAGCCATTTGCTCGCTGGTTAGGGAGATAATTAATCCCTAATTTGTTGCTGTCAGTGGCTTAATTACGATCGAAGATCGAGTGGCAAACCTTGTCAAACAGTCTCGGATTGGTCCCAAATTTTGATATGTTGCACTCCAAGAAGTGTGCAACAATTTGTATATTGGGTCCAACTCAAGTTACATAACGAAATTTGGAGAACACGAGAAGGCCATGAAATCAACACCATTTTCAGACTTAGAATTAATTCAAACTCTGGAATTAGCTTTTCCTCTATATTGTATCCACTGTTTGAGGAACTTAGAGGTTGAATCATGACTTGGTCCAATATTAACATTTGTTCTACTCTAAGAGATCTGTAACTTTTGTTTAAGGTCAAACTTCATATCTTGCTCCAAAATAATTTTTCCACTTTGGTCAAACTAATATAATTAGAGAGCTCAAAGTAGATGTTTAAGCCAAGAAAGGTATTTTCTTGGCATTTGCTCAACATGAGTCCTTGTTGTAGAGTTCAAATAGGGTTGTTTGGTTAAGGTTGCAAGGTTTGGTTGGCTTTGCATGCTCATGTTCACGTAGTCCTGCAATCCAATCAAGCAGAGGGCTTGTCATCTCATGTGACTATCCAATTTAAATCTTCATGCAACTTCTCCAATGATCAAGGTAGATGGAGATGAATATGAAATAGTGATTAGGATCATTGATTGAAATAACTCGATTAGGTCCACATTCGCTGGTTAGCTCGTGACTAACACCTGGGGTGTTACAGGCTTCCCCCCTTAAAGGAATCTCGTCCCGAGATTCGGAACGTAAGAGCTTTCAAGGGTAGAGAAGCATGTCAACCCCTTTTCCAAGACGGTGCTAGTACGAAGCTACTTAAAAATTCCATAGCGCTCATAGGCAGGGGTGATCACCTCATGGCTCATGAAAATGTACGGATGGCAAAGGTTTGTTGAGTCGTTACTCCAAGGTATCATGTACTTCCATTTATCTTGATGCAAATGCAAGAGAGATCATTAAGGATAGGACAACTTTTTGATCATTCAAGAATTCTTAGTAGTTGACTCTTTTGAAGAATTTTCTTCATTGACTTATATGAAGCATTGTTACTTTGGGAGGAATCCAAGACAACACAGCTAATTTGGGATGAACCCAAGACAAAATGTCCCAATTAGCACTCTTAGTATGAGGGTGCGAATTGGAGTGTCCAAGAGTAGTTTCAGAACATCTGTTTCCCTAGAGGATATAGCACATACCACCATTTTCATATGGGATGAGATCATAGACGAGGTAGATATTTGCTGAGCAGAGGAAAATGTTAATCAACATACAAGGTTCATGTCGGTCGTCGATGCCAAATTACTGAAATGTAGACTGATGGAAAGCTACATAATGTTCCATGTGTGCAGTTTTCTTTTCTCTGATGGCAACACAGAATTATCTGAATCTGTTGAGTGAACGGCGAATGTGATAGCTAATTCTGTTGGTTCAGTGCTTTGATGACCATTAAAATAAAGAAATCCTTGTCCAAGCAGCAACAATCATCTTGGGTGAGTCTGAGGTGACATCTTTATAACTATTGTTGTAAGAAAAACACTAATAGCAGTAGCCATTTTTGACAAGATCCTTGAAAACAAAACACATATGCTCTTAATATGTATTCCAAGATTTGATTAATTCTTTCTGATTGGCCTGAGGTATGCTATGTTGAAGATAGGATGAACTCTTGATTAGGATCATGATGTAAGCAAGGTTCTCCGTAACTCCGTGGTAGAAAAGCACAAGATTATTGCAGGCATTTACTCGAGCAAGGGTGATTCGTGTAAATGCTTCCGAAAATGAGCTATAAACTCCAGTTTCACGAGCTGAGGCAATGGACTGAGGTACAACATGTAGTTGCAAGTTTTGTGCAATATGCAACTCTGCATACTCAGTTGCACGATAGTCGGTCCAGACAAACATGAATTGTGCAGATTGATGGGACGGACCACAATTTCCTACATCAAATCAAAATCTTTTTATACACAAGGAAAACCGATGATAAAATCCAAACTTATCTCTTCTCATTTGCAGCTGAGAATAAACAAAATTGGAGCAGATTGGCAGGTTCAAAGAGGTCGGTTGTGAAGAGTGTTTATCCTCAAAGTTAAGTGTTTATTCACAAAGTTTGAGAAGCAGTCATCTACCAACAACTTGAGTACAACTTTTCTTGTGATCCGACTGTAGTCATCAAAACTAACTTGATAAAGTACCTTTGACACAAGGTAAACCTTTTGTAGTGGCGATCCAAAGTTTGAGTGTCCTCACATAATTCAGAAATCCATTTATTAACACTCTCTAACTTGTCTTCTATTCACACTTACATGAGTTGAGTGGGTAGAACACCTTGACCGATTAAGAATAAGGAACTAATTCTAAATGCTTTTTGTTCTTCATTCAATGGCGTATCAAGCAGGGCACTTGAGTGCACTTACATGTATTATGGCATTGACCACATCTATCGGTGTGTCTTTTGTAGCTGTTCACTACGCTGAAACCATAGTTTGCACTATCTGAGTGATTGTCCAAGATGGAATTGGCTTCATTATAGCAGGGTCTTGGAAGTGAGAGTACAACAAACAGTACCAATTGGCTTATAGGTTTCTTGTATAGCATTGTTCTATGAGACATGGCCTTCAAAAACGGGGTTAATTACTTCTTTATACCCACGGGACATACTTGTTAGCATGAAACAACACTTCTTGATAGAAATCTATTCAGCAATTTTAGGCATCCATTTCTTCATGTCAGACAAACTGATCCAATTGGGCAATACATTGCTCACATGAGAGAGCGAATGAACAAACTCCTGCATTTCATCAGCAGAGGAAACTATCTCATCGAGCAAAAAGTGATATTGAGTCGGTCTTGCTTTTTCCCTCTCATGAGAATCAAGTACACTTCATTACTTACCTGCAGACTATTCTTCACACTGGGGTAACTAGTCAGTTGTCCCTAAAAAGGTTCTACGTCTTCAGCTTTTGTAGCAAATTGTTGCAGATGATATACATGCACATGGTCACCACAGTCAGCAGACATGAAGCAACACATGAGAAGATTGATCTTAACTATATGATCATCATGCGAACGGACATTGAGCCGAGATGGAAATTTTTGAACTTGTTGGCAACCTATTAGGAACATATCATATCTTGTTGATTATTACTGACTGATACTTGTCCAACGTAATGTTCATGTGCTCTTTCAATCCAACTATAATGGCATATGGTGCTTGATTTTCTCGGTAGATCATGACAAATTCTTTGTTTACCACTTCTTGTACTCTGTTAATATTGATGTCAGTGACTTGCTCTTCAAAGGTCATTCTCTTTGTAACTTCAGAAGGAAGCTCTACTATACTTGATCCAACATACGTACCTTCTGATCGAACATCGGAGGATAGATTTAGTAGAGACTTTGCAAAATAGATTAAGGAACATAGGGATGGATCAATTTGATTTGGAGACACCTTCAAAGATATATTTGGGAAAGTCCATGGAAGATAACACATTGGTATTGTTTCAAAATGGATTACGATTAGAGACCGTGATACCAACGCGCACCCAGCAACACAACCATGTGTCGGCCGGTCCACAAGGAGGCTTCCAGGTTCCGTCGTGGCACCATCAGTCATTAAGCATAACACAACTATCAAACATAACCAATCCAGAAATCTCACGAGACACGGATAGATGGGAAGAATTATATGAGAGACAATACATCGGTGTAGTTCTGCAATGTATCATGAACAGAGACCTCGATACTAGTGCGTGCCGAGCAACACCACCTTGTGTGTGCACCCACAAGAGGATCTCGGTTTCACCACTGCATCATCGATCACGGATAATAACAACATTACTAAACATACAACCAATGAGAAAATCACACGTGGCAAAGATAGATTTGTGCAAGCATAACATTACACAAAGGGAGGTCAACAAACAAGGATGACCTAAAAGGCTGAGAGCCAACAAGAGCATGATTTTTTTTGATGAATACATGAGTTAGAACGCAAATTGGTTTCCAAAATAACACGGTATGAGACTTTGCTTCAGTCCCAAGTGGTTTTTTTGTGACTACCATGGGATTATGAGATCCATGATTTGCAAGAGATTAGATACAAGGAGGAAAAATCATGAGACAAAGATTGACACTCTAGAGACATGTGAGAACCATAAACAACAATGCAACCAAGCGGATACACAATTCCTAGATTTAGTTGATAAAGCGTCAACATGATCAACAAATAAGAATGTAAGGATGGTAGGGAAGGAGGGATTTAACTCACACAAGATGGTTTCCTTCAAGTGAGTAACAAGGACACGGTTCTAGATAGGAACATGGCATAAGAGAATTATAGGTTGGCTACCAAGAATAACCAACATGAGATTCTTTAATTCCACATGCATCTTGTATCTATCAAGAAACCTTCAGACCATCCAATTGCATGAGCTTGTGTATGATTAATTAGTACCATAAGACTCTTACTGATCAACATCGCTAGGCTTTTGGGGAGAGTTGGAGAAAACAACAAGATCAGGGAATAGGTTCAATGCATGATTTATGAGATTGAATTTACCAAAACCATAACATGATCCATAATGAAAGATTACAAGGCAACTTCTGGATAAGCTGAAAAGAGGTCTAAATCGAGGATTTGGGCAAAGACTCCAATGAACATGATATAGGCAAGCTTTATAGACTGAAACCAGAGCATTCTCTAGATGTGGAGATGACTGCTGGAAACAAGGAATAGACTGGATAAAATCATTTGTAGATGTGACTGATTGGGCATAACCTGATTTCCAAAGAAAAGATTACAAAATCTAATTTAAGAAAGATCAAGCAATTATCATGGCATTTAGAAAGAGTAGAGGAGACACACCATATAAGATTTGGATAAGGCTTTAGTTGAAAGAAGATGCAGGCATGGTTCCACAGATCTCGAACGAGAACATAAGACAACCATAGGCTAGCATTAGAGAAAACTCAGATGGGTCTATTGTGCCAAATGAAAGACCTACAGGCTGAATTAATTTAGTCTCTGACAACATTTATGGTTGAGAAACATTTATAGACGATACTTAAAGGTTTAACAACTATTTGGTTTTCAAAACAAGCAAGGAAGAGAGGCAGTCACAAGTTGAAAACCTAATAAGGCTATTCAGACAACATAGAACAAGGATGAGAGAAGCATATTCGTGCAACAAGCAACAATCACATGATGCAACAATCATGATGTATGCTCATCCTATTCGTTCTCACTCAGTTGCCTATATAACATGGCAAATACGTTCTACGTTGGTGGCATAACATACGTACTCTCGCGGTATATAGCTAGTCGTTAGCTACCATATACACATTCGAGGTTAACGTACCTGCAGAAGATTCATTTCAGCCAGCCCCACATGTATGCATGGCAATAAGAAGCACTTTCTACCAGAAATGCTCCCATGAGCACTTGCGACCCCAGAAAGTAATTACACCACACAGAGATACCTCCATAAGTACATATGGACAACATGTACTTCAGTAATTAATAAGCACTCCCCTTAGATCGACGGTTGTTTGATCATGCTCTCACATCTCACCTTACCTCATCCGAAGTGGCACATTTGGCCCGTCTTCACCTTACCTGGGCGTCGATAAAAAAAATGAAACAAAGGCAATAAGAAGCACTCAAAAACATGATGCAATTTCCCCCAAGTTAGTACTTACATAAGCCACCTAATAATCCTTATATGGGCTATAAGACTTGGTCTTTGGCACACTTAGTTTGTATAACCATTAGTTTAAAACACCTACATATAGCTATAAGTTGGCAATTAGTTTTGCAAACTCAAAACTTTTTATTTTCAAATACTCGTGTGACGGTATGTGCTGAATTTTTGCTCTGGTACCAACTGTAACAGAACCGACCAATTTATACGAGCACAAGTACAGCGACAGCTGTTTTCCCAGCTATCAAGCCACACTTGAGCCAATATAAACCCGGTAGTCCGTGAAATCTCGAAGGATTTCAAACTTTTACACAGCACTTACCCAAGGATCGCAGAAACTCAGCAGCACACATACACATGAAACATTTATTCGCACATGGTTCAATTACATCAGAGTACGAGATAGACTTTTATTTAAAAGTTCAGTTGCGAAAACGAAAAAGATTTACACACACTTAAGTTCATAATACAGTGCCAAGTACTGACCAGTCACAGCAACATAGATAAGATAGATACATGACCTTGCCCAAGGTCTAGTCTTCCTCTCCCGAAGGATAGAAGTAGCTCTTTTAGACAACGAAGTATTTCTCCTGTAACATTGGGAATAAAACCCTGAGTACTCAAATGTACATAGCTACACTTACCCGACAGGAAGTAAATAAAAAGACTCTCAAGGATATGCAAGGCTTATTTGGTGGAGCTTAGGAGATAGCATCATTTTTGCATAAAAAGCATTACTACAATAATTCCTCAACTTATCAATTTTAGATATTGTTCAGCTTCGATTTCAGTTCAGCTATTATAGCTAAGGTTTGCAGGTATACTAAGCATTCACTTGATATTATAGCAATCAATAAACCATAGCGATTTCTGATATCCACAGATATCTTCCTCATCTCACCAATAATCACGTTCAAGTTGTTAACCTCTACCTCACCAGAAGATCAGTTCAGTTTCTCACTAACCAGGAGAGATGGCGATTTGAATCGATTTTATCAGCTGGCAAACATGCCAATCACAAACCCTGTCAGCCTGATCAGTGGCTTCTTGGGTCACCATTAGATCTTTCTGAGACATAATATGCATCGCGGGTTTGGAGGGGGCCCATATTCTCAGAGACGAACCCACTTCCAGGATGCATCAGGTCCCTGACCTGCCCTTGGTAAGATGGTGTCTCTGCACATCCTTCCTGCCTCCAGAATATGTATACCTTATCAGCCCCAATTCCCGGCTCAGAAAGAAATACTCGGTTTCGCGGTTAGAACGACTTATCTTGCCAGCTATGTGACGACGTCCTTCAATCTCAACTGATGTCCGGTGGCCTCAGTCCTAATCGGCCGCAAGTAGCACCGAAGTCAACATGACCCATGTCATGCAGCTCCCCACTACCTAGCCTTGATTCTCTCATTAAACATTGTGGCATGGTGACACATATAGCCATCCATGTGGATCTCATTTGTCACCACCTATGCTCGCGGATGACAGGAAATCACCCGACTTTCTCGCGGATGACAGAAAATCACCCGACTTCTACCAGCCTAAGCAGGGCTAAGCATAAGATCGATCACCTGTCTAGTAATAGTACCAGGATCATATGTAGAGTGGACAAGGTAATTATGCAACAACGGTATCCACCAACTCCTATACTTAAGTGCACAATCATACGATTTAATAAAGACCGGTGCATTTATAAAAAGAGATAGGTGGAGGCTTAGGGATGCTCCGGGGCTTGCCTGGGATTCAACACTAAGTCAGCGTTTGTTAGATGACACTTGCTCGATGAGCATCTCCCATCCAAGCACTCGATTAGTCCTTCCATCTTCGTGATTAGTCCACCACACCGTCTTGTGGTTAGTTCCACCATCACGTCCTTCACTTCACGTGTTAATCTATCGTACCTAAATGAGATGCACAATGCACATGTATGAATAAAAGGAAGTAATACAAGGCATGCTAATCTACCATCACTGAACCATAAGCTAACAATCACACCAAGCAAAGCAAAGTCAAAGCAATCATAATCCCACACATGCAGTTTATGGGCAGCAGGACAGTAAGCATAAGATTTAACCACAACTCAAGCTATACACATCCAACCAGGGTGATATAAGTCTTTCTGAAAAGCTATTGAAATTTTCTACAAGTTTTCTATTATCATGTTAAGATGATTCAATACATATAAAGGTCAAACAACACAAAGAAGGCAGCTCTGTCCAGATTTGGACAGATTTTGTCCTCAAACTTCAAACAATCAAAACTAGAGATCTAGACCACCAAAAGGGATGATCCTAGACAATTTGGAAATCCAATGAAATTTACTAAAACTATTCTATTATCACCAAGAGGTGATTCAAAGCTTAACTTAGGCAAACAAGGCAAACAATCAGATCTGGACAGAAAACAATCCAAACGTGACAGCAGACTTCCAAAAGCCATAATTCCTAAACTATCAGGCCTATGACCATGAAACTTTAGGACAAGCTATACAATGAAGTTAGCTACAACTCTTGTATAGAACTTATTTACATGCAACATCATTTTCATATGTAAAACATCACAACAACAGGGACTGCTCCTGCAGCCCTTTTTCAGCAGAAATATAATTAAGTTGTTTGTTTGCTTTTAAATCAATGACACACATATATAAGCTAATTAATTAACTCCAACTATCATAAACATGATCATATAAGATTCATCTCAGACCAAAGAATATCAAGGCATCACAAGAAACATGCATGCATTCATTTGTCTTTAATTATTCACTCGATATTGCATAAAAACCCATTATTTAATTATTTAAGTTATATGGCAAACATCGCAAATGATTCCCAAACTTTTATGAGAGCTAGGTGATCACAATTCATGACCTACTGTACAAATTTCACATGCTCAGGTTTTATAATTTAATTATTACAAAATACACAAATCTATAATGCAATAAAACATTGGAGAGCAATTTAAATATGAAACTCAATATTTTCTGAAAGAACATGGCCATATTATTGATTCTCAGGCGAACACAATATCATACAAAGGTAGTGGAACACCATTTTCCATTTTTACCATAATATATTATTTATAATGTATTTAAATCTACTTAATATGCACCAAAGAAGATAAATCAACAACTCAGTCATACATGCACCATAAATCATGAAATTTTAACCATACATTACACATCATACAGAGAGTCTACAATTAAATTTGCATGCCATTTGGAGCAATATAACTTCAGATACAAAAATAACAAGCAATTCAACCATTTATTTCCTATTTAAAAAGATGAATGTGAAACACCTTGAAAAAAGTAAACAACATATATGTTTTATATTTTTATGAGCTAGTGCATGATACTAGAAAGCTAACAAAACTGAAACCATAATTTTTGGACTCCTAAAACTCGAAATATAAATGAAAGCAAGTTAAATTCATTTCCAAACCACTTTTTCAAAATTATTTCTACAGCACAATAACACAAATAACATAGCACATTTACTGGATCTAACATGTAGAGAACTTAACAAGAAAACTAACAAAACTTGTTTCACAATTTTTGGAGCTTCCTAGAGCCAGATATTGATTTTACAAGAAAATACGAAATCTGAATAAATGAGGTAGAAATGAACTCCTGCGGGTCCCACTCGTCATAGGCACAAAAGAGATACAGAGAGCAGGCTGCTGTTCTTCTTCTTCGTTCTCTGGTTCGAACGAACAGAGCAGAGCGGAGGCGGCCTGCTCGGCCGGCCTGACCGGAGGACCACCGGCGACGGCGGAAGACGGCCAAGCAAGGGACAGGGCGGCGCTAACCCACGCGTACCCGAGGAGGCGCTCGGCGCAGCCGAGGCTTGCCCGCGGTGGCCCGGCCATGGCGGCAGGCTGCCCGACGGCCTGCGCGCCGGCGGTGATGCTGCTGCAGTGGAGGAAGAAGCCGGGCAAGAGGCGCGGCGCGAGCACCAGGGTGAGGAAAAGGTGATGGCGTGCTCGTCTGGCCGGAGGGAGGAGGATGGCCGGCGGCCATGGAGCTCGGCTCCGGCCGGCAATGGCGGACGCGCTACCGCTCCGCGGCGAGCTCGGAGCGAGGCAGGAGAAGGTGAGGGAGGATGGGAATGAGCACAGGAAGGAGTGGAGGACTCCGTGGTGTCTCCTTTTCTCGGGCAGAGGCGAGGACAGAGGGGAGCAAGGTGGCACCCATGGAAGGGGAAGCTCTGCGCATGGCCGACACGTCCACCCATTGTGGCATTTTATCAAGCAGCTGGCAGGTCGTGTCGGTGCGGAATTGGAGCGCCGGTTTGGGCTGCTTCTGGGCCGAATTAGGCAAAGGACCAATTATGAAGTTTTCTCATCTCTGAACGCTCTACGACTTTCATTAAGGCTACTCAGCCATTTGCTCGCTGGTTAGGGAGATAATTAATCCCTAATTTGTTGCTGTCAGTGGCTTAATTACGATCGAAGATCGAGTGGCAAACCTTGTCAAACAGTCTCGGATTGGTCCCAAATTTTGATATGTTGCGCTCCAAGAAGTGTGCAACAATTTGTCTTTTGGGTCCAACTCAAGTTACTTAACGAAATTTGGAGAACACGAGAAGGCTATGAAATCAACACCATTTTCAGACTTAGAATTAATTCAAACTCTGGAATCAGCTTTTCCTCTATATTGTATCCACTGTTTGAGGCACTTAGAGGTTGAATCATGACTTGGTCCAAAAATAACATTTGTTCTACTCTAAGAGATCTATAACTTTTGTTTAAAGTCAAACTTCATATCTTGCTCCAAAATAATATTTCCACTTTGGTCAAACTAATATAATTAGAGAGCTCAAAGTAGATGTTTAGGCCAATAAAGGTATTTTCTTGGCATTTGCTCAACATGAGTCCTTCATGACTTTTGTTGTAGAGTTCAAATAGGGTTGTTTGGTCAAGGTTGCAAGGTTTGGTTGGCTTTGCATGCTCATGTTCACGTAGTCCTGCAATCCAATCAAGCAGAGGGCTTATCATCTCATGTGACTATCCAATTTAAATCTTCGTGCAACTTCTCCAATGATCAAGGTAGATGGAGATGAATATGAAATAGTGATTAGGATCATTGATTGAAATAACTCGATTAGGTCCACACTCACTGATTAGCTCGTGACTAACACCTGGGGTGTTACAACACTTGTCCATTTTTTCCTCTCGGGCGGGCATCTAAGTACCCATTGTTTTCTCTCACAGCTCACACTTTTGCCTAGCCTCATGCCTCTTCTCTGCAACTTCTTATTTTTGCGAGATACTCACAAGAATTTTGGAGCATTTATTTGGGTGGAAATATATGGAATATTTTTGGTGTTTACTCCCAGTGTGGGAGCAAAACATTTTTGGATGGATTGGCATGTTGTGGTGCCTACCCCCAGTGTAGGGATAGTGGCTATGTGGGTCGAGTGTGTATGATCTTCTTTTAAAAAGTGTGACAAAGCTCTCATAAGGTATCAACAAAGCTTGACTAAACTCAATGCAAAACAAGCAGCATATATGTAAAAGGGTTTCCTATTCTAATCATGATATATGGCTCTAGTAGGAATTTCAGCTTTGGTCATACAAGGAACTCATCATTTGATTTTAGTATTTTTCAAAATAAAACATCCAGAATTTAGTGTCATAATGAACTAGATAGATAGCAGCTCAAACTTCTTATATCATGTCTATCAATTATTTAGGCTTACCTCAAGTATGCTCCCATAGCTTTCAAGTTTTAGAATAAATTCTCAAGTCAAATTAATAACTCAATAGTGGGGAAAATTTTAATTTAAGCATGGCACTAGAGCAACTATCATCTAGGTTTAGATTCTCAAAGTCCCTTTATTCTCACATAAACTAAAACAAACCAAACGAACTAAAGCAAATTAATGAAACAGACTAAAACAAACTACTAGCATATAAATTTAAAAACAAAACGGGTCGAGATGACTTACCTGGTCCTGCGGGGGTCCTCCCCCAAGTTGGTTGTTGGGGTAGTCTCACTGGTACGGTGGTCGAATGTGGAAGTGGGTGAAGAGCGCTTCCCAGTTGTTGTCGTGCACCGCATGGCGCTGCTAGATCTGGTCCTGGGCTTGTATGAAGGCGTTCTGCGTCTCCTCAATCCTGTCTAGCTGCGCGTGAAGCTCATGGAGGTCCTACTGATACTCGTGGTAGCTAGGGCTAGAGTAGGAAGCACGTCCGGTCTGATGGTGCACTCCTCCGGAAGTCTCCTCCTGCATGTCAAACTGACCACTACCTTGCTAATAATGGCCGTAGTAGCCGTGCTACCACTGAGTGTTGCTCGCTTGTTGCTAGGATCCCTCCGAGTGTGTGGACGGGGTCGCCTCCCACGGGTTATTAAAACCACGTGAGGTGCCCGTGTGGCCGAACGTCTGGTAGCCAGTGAATGCTGGCCCCCTGTGGAGTCGGGTCTGCGCCATAGTATCTTTGCGGTATGCGGTCCAGGCGTGCTGATGCGCTCCTGCTGACAGTGGCCCTACTTGGCAAAACAATAAAGGAAGGTGCAGCGTATAATCCGAGTCCCGGGTTAGGCAACGGGATCTGGGTTGCATCACCACGATACATCATAGTAATGGGAATGTTATTCTTCCCTTCTTTTATTATTTGGGCTTGCCTGAAGTGTTCAATGGTAATCTCAGGCCGGTCTTCAGTTATAAAATCAAGTGTGTCATTTTCTAGAAGACCCAAATTGCCGGCAAGTCGAGTTACCAAAGAGGTATATGTTGACGGTGGATATACCATGAAAATCCACATTCAAACACCGTCAACAGGCATCGGATTCAAGGGAGAATATACATATCATGAACATATTTTATCAATAACTAGTTCCACTTGTACTCTTAGCTTATGAATAGAGGGAAGATCAAAACAGAACAAATTTGAGCACTTGGAGCCCAATATTATGGGTTGGCCGAACCATGTATTTGGGAACCAAGTCATCACACTTCAACAAATGACTCAATACATCACTAGAAGAGAGGAGAGCTCAGAGTGGGCCCATGTGTCGGTCGGCCGACCCCACCATGGGGCCCACCTGGCTCTGGTGATGTGGTAGGATCCGTGTGACACTCTATCTAGCTCAATTCCACCATCAGATCAACATGTGCTTCCATTCAACAGTGGAGAATCAAAGCACACGGATCAAGGCGTGAAACAATATAATCAAGACAGAACCAGCACAAGGCAACACTCTATGACTCGTGGGGACCACACCTGGACAGGCCCACCTATCATAGGGGGTCGGCCGACCCCCCTGGTGCCTGGCCAAGTCGGTTGGCCCCCACCGCCTTCCTGCATGTCTTCCACGTGATGAAATCACCTCTGCCGTCCATCCTATGGCGGTATTGAGGTGGTTCATCCAAGGGTGGAGAGGCAAGGAGCACGCGGATCGCTGACGTCGTGCCCCTCCACTCTCCCCTATAAATAGAGGTAGCCATCTCCCTCTTCAACACACCCAAGATACACAAGAGCCACAAGAGACAAGAGAAGCTCCACTCTTTATTAGTAGTAGTATTAGTCTAGTGTGGGAGTTAGAGTCCAGTCGAGCTACGCTCGGAGTCTCCGGAGTCGTCTGCTGGAGAGTCTGATATAGCTCTTGTACTTTCCTTCTGTAAGACTTTACCTTTATCAATATATTATCTTTACTTTACTTTACTTTACTAAGTCTCTACTTAGTGCATTACTATTCATTATAGTATTGTTGTGTTTTGTCTTACCTTATAGTTGAGTTATATTAGATAGTGATCCTGTAACCAGCTCATGTGTGTAGTTCATCGCCTGTCATAGGGTGCATTAGTTGTTGGTACGCAACTAGAGTAGTAAGGCTTAGTGTAAGCATGGTGCTTAGACTAGATCTTACCTTTGAATGCCGCTTGTCGCACGGATTGTTTGTGGGTGCTAGCAGGTGGTGACAACCCTGTCTAGTCTTAGTATCCCTCCATGTGTATTAGGCAAGTTCTTAAAAGGTAGGCTCCCATAAGAGAGTAGGCGCTTCAGGTAGAGGTTATATCCTCTATTGTTTCGCACTACCCCTACACACCGGAAGTAAGGTAGCTGTCTTAGTATAATTCATCCATTTGATAAGATAGTTCACAAGAGTAAAGTAAATGTCATAGGGGTCTTATACTCACTCGTTGTCCTCCCACCTAGATATACTCTACTAGTTATCTTTAGTTATCCTAAAACCTTGTCGTGTCTTGGTGTCATTACCCTTTCCTCTATATATCGATTTACTCCCCTATCACTAGTTGATACTAAGTTGCAATAGACTTAAGAATCTCTCTCTTTTCATTAATTATTCCTAGCAACTGCTTTCCCCTGGGATAAAATAAATAACGATACCTTGGAATACTCCCGGGTGAAGTGCTACAGCGGTATATTCTGTGCGCTTGCGGAATTATATAGTAGACATAAGAAATACCTCAGGGCACTTCTGGCGCCATTATCAGAGATAGCCTAACACCCTGTCTCTAGTGGTTGCGCTAAGAAGTGTCAACAAGCATTTCTGGTGCTGTTGCTGGGGAAAGCATCTGTCTAGGAATATTAATAAAAATTGAATTAGGATTCTAGTATGAATTTAGTTATCGGTTAGTGTTAGGGGCTTACCCCTGTATGTGTTTCTCGTTATCGTGAAGCTGGACAGTGCATGAGCGGTTTCCAATTGCCGTCAAATTTTATTGAAGATCCTGAGCAAATGTGATGCCGTCAAGTTCCACCTCAAAGGTTCATCTCAAACCTGAATCCGTTCGAGGAAAGAGTCTCCGCACTATCAATCAAGGAAGCTATGGCCCAAAAGACCATCTCTGAGTTCTCTGCACCGTCGGCTGACAACATTGCCACCGGTCCGCAGCTCAACTTGGGGGATGCTACCTTTGAGCTCAAGCCAGCTCTGATCAACATGGTGCAAGCCAATCCATTCTGTGGGAAGCCGCATGAAGACGCCAATGCCCATCTCCAGCACTTCCTGGAGGTGTGTGGTACCGTCACTATCAAGAATGTCTCGGCTGACGCCATCCGTCTTCGCCTGTTCCCATTCTCACTGCTTGGGAAGGCGAAGCAATGGTTCTATGCCAACAAGAATGAAGCTACCACTTGGGAGAAGTGCGCCAATGCATTTCTCACGAAATTCTTTCCAATGGGCAAAACCAGCGCTCTTCGTGGAAGGATCTCAAACTTCCAACAGCAGCTGACGAGATGATTCCCGAAGCATGGGAATGTCTCTAGGAATACATTCTTGCTTGTCCTCATCATGGAATTGAAGAATGGCTCCTAATGCAAGGTTTCTACCATGGGTTGACTAGATTAGCCCGTAGTCACCTTGATGCTGCCGCTGGAGGAGCATTCCTGCAACACAATGTCAAGGATGCCAAGGACCTCATTGAAAGGATGGTTGTCAACCAAGGATGGAATGAGGAGCAACTCCAGCCCAAGAAAAGGGGTATGCACACCGTTCATGAGGTGGACATTCTTTCAGCAAAAATAGACCTCTTGATGAAAAAGATTGAAGAAGGTTCCACAAAGGAACAAGAGGCCATTCGAACCACTGCCACCACACGAGCAATCGAAGCTGATCGATGGTGCGAGGTATGTGGTGGAGAAGATCACTCGGGCAACAACTGTCCCGAGACGAAGGAGGAAGTGAGCTTCATCAACAACAACAACAACAATGGGTATCGATCCCAGCAACAAGGAGGATGGAACTCGCGCCCCTTCTACCCAGGAAATCAAGGTAATGGTTATAGCAATAATTTTAATAATTCTTATGGTAACCAACCTTCTCTTAAAGATCTTGTCTTAGGCCAATCTAAAATCAATGATAGTATAAACAAGAAAATAATGGCTAATGATAAGATTCTTGAAAATCTTAGTGAGAAAATGGATAGCTTTAACACTGCTATGAAAAATCAATTGTGCTTTAATAAAATGCTAGAACCCCAATTAACTCAAATAGCAGCAGCTGTCCCATCCTTCGAACAAGGTAAGATCCCAGGGAAACCTGAGGAACCAATTGAGTGTGTCAAGTTAATCTCTACGAGGTTTGGTAAGCCTCCGGTTAGGCAAAACCCGGGTTGCCTTCTTGACCCGCCATTCATGGCCAAGAAGAGTGACCCCGGCCACCCAACCATCACCTGCGAGATTGGGCCGCATACCTTCAACAACGCCTTCTGTGACCTTGGATCTGGAGTGAACATCATGTCCAAGGTAATGTATGAGAATCTGCTAGGGGGACCTTTGTACCCCACTTTTGTCAAATTGCAGATGGCTGATCAATCCATTCGGTTCCCCGAGGGATTGGCAAGGGACATCCTTATCAAAGTTCAAGACGAATACATTCCCGCCGACTTCATGATTCTTGACATGGGTGCCAATGATGAAGTCCCCGTCATCCTGGGAAGGCCGTTCCTCAACACCGTGAACGCCATCATCTATGTGGGATCCGGCCAAGTCCACTTCCAACTCCCAGGTAAGAGAATTAAATATCCTTTCAATGGTTATAAATCGATGCAACAGGCAAGGAAGAATCTGTGGAGAAACAAGCCACAATATGCACCCCGCCGAAAGAATCAACCGCCAAAGGCCAAAAAGGCCGAACTAGTAAGTAAAGCGGAGTCGGTGAACAAGGCTGACTCCGCTGAATCACAAGCATCAACCAAGAAGGAATGGTGGAAGAAAGAGGTGCGATGATCACGGTCTTCATCTCCCGGACCGATCGATGCACCCGAAGAATGAACCTGAAAAGGAGAGGTCCTGCTCTACGAACCTAAAACATGGAGCCCTTGCGGGTAAGGTAAATCAGTATTTATCTCATATTTACTTTTCGCATTTTAATTCGTGCATTTTTGCATTGCATTTCATATTTAAATTTTGAAATAATTTATTTTGACAGAATAAAATAATTAGACAAATAAAACTTGAGTAGAACAGTGTTGCTCACACCAGAGGTGGTGGGACCACCCAAGGTGGGGTCGACCGACCCCACCATGGGGCCCACTCACCTCTGGTGATGTTGGTCTGGTGTCCTGATCACTGTTTCAACTTTAATTACCAGCTCAATTTGAATTTGGCCGACAACTTTTTGTCATGACCACTTTCACATGCTCCAAGGAGAATCCAACATCCACTGATGAGGACATGATTGGCTTAGATATGACCATGTTAACCCCTTCAAAGACAAAGGTGAAACCATTCTGTATGAGATTTATATTTGATATATTTTATGAATGGATGTTGCACTTTGAAGTTTGTACGTTTTCCTTTTCAGAATTGCTTACATGGATCAAGAGAAGATTTGATTGCATATGGAAAGCATGGAAGGTCAATGAAGTTGATTGGGGACCAAGTCTAAGTATTCCAAATGTCCTCCACCAGGCCACCACATCACTTGATCCCAAGGATGGAAAGAGTCCAAGTCCTATACGTTTTGGACGTCTTAATTCGGACTGCAGAAGAGTCCAAACTTGCGACGGTCACCACGACTTCATACGAACTCTGATTGGGACGTTCTAGGACTCTTTGGAAAGCATATCAAGTCTACTTTCCAACGGATCTACAATTGTTTGCATATCTTATCAGATGTGTTCATAGTCATTGTTTTAACGCCAGGACCTTCTCTACTTATGGTGCTGCATCACCTAATTTTGGGCTGTTGGCCCATGTATCGAGTTGGGTCCATTTGGGTCGCGTCCTAGGGTTAGAGGATGACCCCAACGCCTCCTTGGTCATTCTTCCATCTACATATATGCCTCTAGAGCCGCCACAAATAGATAGGGTTTTGTTTTTGATGTAAGTTTAGCCGCTGCTACTTCCTTGTAGACGCGTGTGTCGACTAGGCCATCCGTTCTACTCGATTCGGAACCCCACCTTCATGTGTATCAAATCTGAACTTTCATCTCATATTTGCAATTGAGTGCTTGTTCTTCTTGTTCTTGCTGGTTCTTCGATTGCTTGCAGGAATAACCCTAGTGGTTTGGTTGGTCGTGCTCCGCAAGATCACGTGCAACCGCTGGAGTTGGTGTATCGGTCGCTAAGGCGCAGCGTCCTTGGACGGTTGTAGTTGGATCATGAATGTCTCTCCAGTCCAAATCGATGTTATCCATCTCCACCAAAAGATCGGGACAACCCTTACTCTTATCAATTGGTATCAGAGCAAGGTTTGATCGGTGAGAGATTTTAGTTTATATTATTTTCCTATAGTCCAGAAAAAGCCAACAAAATAGTAGATTCAATTTTCCATAATCCCATAGACCTTTTGTGCCTTTTACTAGAACTACTTACTTCAGGCTTGTTGAGTTTGGATTACATCGGTTGAGTCGAGTTGCTGGTCTTAGGGTTAGTCTTTTAGAGTTTCGAGTTCTTACCACGTTTTGGTCATTATCAATCATATACATCTTTGCTGCCATCACCACCATAAACATCTCCACTACAGCATATAAATCTCCATTGCAATAGTTTCCATCATATGCATCTTTGCTATCCATGATATTTTGTCTTAACACTGGCAAAATATGATCTGTGCACACAAAGAAAACTCCACATTGCTAGTTCTATTCTTGTTACTCCTAGAAAAGAAAAGAGAAAAGAAAGAGAAACACATTATAAGTTGCTTTTCTAAAATCTGATTTGCAAAGATTCAATTTTGCTCTGGTTGTGCAAAGTAAAAGAAAGAAGAAAAAAAGAGAAAGAAAGAGAAAGAGAAAAGAAAGAAAAGAAGGTGATATGCACACGGCTATGCAGCACGTGTAGCAAGTTGTTGTGGCCCGATCTTCTCGTAGGATCTGCGAACTTGATAAATTCTCGCTGCGTGTCCTGGTGAAGAGGCAATGCACCGCGAGGCTGCCCACGCGACGAACTACCGAGACAATCACCCTTCCACGTACCGACGAAACAGCCCACGCAATCACGCCCTATAGACGTGAAGGCACGAACTGGGTGAACCGCAATTCGGCGTTCTACAACTCCCTCAGGAATCGAAAGAACAAGTTTGCAAGCCTCTCAAGACTCACGCAGGAACAAGAATTCCAAGAATTGGTATTTCTGAAATTGCAATCACGAGTTACTGTTCACGTCATCCATTACAGGAATATATATAGACTAGTGGAGTTTCAGTTTCGTGGAAAATAATTGAGAACATGTAGTGGGAAGTTGCAGCACTACTTTTATTAATAACCAAGCCTAGTAGGACTGCCTGGCTGGTTGGTATTCTCTGCCTGCATGCTGGAGCATGTTTGGAGAGCAACCCAATTGCTGGTTGTATGCATTCCTAACTCCCGAATTATTGGCTTGCACTTCAATGGCTGATATTCATGGTAGCTGAATGGCCTTTCCTCTCTCATGCACGTCCAGGTTCCTTGCATATATTTGGCGGGCAGAATCCATCATCATCCCATGCTTGTTCATGCACTCCATCATTCCTAAGAACATTGAAACAAGTACTCAAAAGCATAGGTTCATTCAATGTAATCTGATTATTAAGCATAAGGTTAGCGTTCACCTGAGAATGAATTTCCTTCTCCAATTGTTTAGCTCTATACCTTGTAATTGGACCAGCTATATCAAGTGGAGTTTCATTTGAAGATGAGTGAATGCTAGGCATGTCCTCATTAGCCTCCCCCTCTTGAGATGGAGTCGCCCTCGACTCAGGCTCGCTAGGAAATAGAAGCAAGTCTTTGACATTGAATGTTGTACTCACATTAGAATATTCAGGTGGCAGCTCAAGTTTGTAAGCATTATCATTTATCTGTTGGAGAACCTTGAACGGACCATCACCCCTAGGAGATAACTTACTCTTACGCTGTTGGGGAAAACGATCCTTGCGCAGATGCAACCATACAAGATCTCCTGGCTGGAATGTAATCTTCTTCTTACCTTTGTTTGCTTGCTTTGCATATTGTGCTGATTTCTTCTCAATATTCTTTCTTGTCTCCGCATGTAACCGCTTGATAAAGTCTGATCTTTTTGTAGCATCCATGTTAACTTGTTCCTGTAATGGTAGAGGCAAAAGATCAATGGGAGTATGCGGTTTAAACCCATAAACAATTTCAAATGGACAAGAGTTTGTTGTAGAATGGACTGCCCTGTTATAAGCAAATTCAACATGTGGAAGGCAGTCTTCCCAGTGCTTCAAATTCTTTTTCAACACAGCACGCAACATGGTTGACAAGGTATGGTTGACAACTTCTGTTTGCCCATCCTTTTGTGGATGAAAAGTGGTTGAAAATAATAACTTTGTGCCAAGCTTAGCCCACAATGTCTTCCAAAAGTAGCTGAGAAATTTTGTATCCCGGTCCAAAACAATAGTCTTTGGAACTCCATGTAAACGAACGATCTCCCTGAAAAACAAATCAGCAACGTGTGAAGCATCATCACTCTTATGACATGGGATAAAATGTGCCATTTTAGAAAAGCGATCTACAACAACAAAAATAGAATCCCTCCCCCTCTGAGACTGAGGTAACCCCAGAACAAAGTCCATAGATATATCTTCCCAAGGTACATGTGGAATAGGTAATGGAGTATATAAACCATGGGGATTGAGGCGGGACTTAGCTTTCAAGCAAACGATGCAGCACCCAACGTGCCGCTGGACATCACGTCGCATATGTGGCCAAAAGAAATGATCAGAGAGCATGTCCAATGTCTTTTTGACACCAAAATGACCAGCTAGTCCACCTGCATGTGCTTCCTGCAAAAGAACTTGACGAATCGAACAAACTGGAATGCATATTTTGTTTGTCCGAAACAAGAAGCCATCATGCACATAATATTTATCCCAACCTTTTCCATCAATGCAACGAGAGAAAGGTTCGTTAAAATCAGCATCAATAGCATAAAGTGTTTTAATGGATTCCAAACCAAGCACTTTTGTATCTAGTTGTGTAATCAGTGCACATCTTCTAGACAAGGCATCTACAACAATGTTATCTTTACCACGCTTATGTTTGACAATATAGGGAAACGTTTCAATGAATTCAATCCATTTAGCATGTCGACGGTTCAGCTTGCCTTGGCTTTTAAGATATTTCAAAGCTTCATGATCAGAATGGATTACAAATTCTTTAGGTAACAAGTAATGTTGCCAAACTTCCAAAACGCGAACTAAGGCATAAAGCTCTTTGTCATAAACCGAGTAATTCAGATGTGGACCATTAAGCTTTTCAGAAAAGTAGGCAACCGGTTTACCTTCTTGTAGCAGTACACCTCCTATGCCAATACCACTTGCATCACATTCAATTTCAAATGTCTTACCAAAATCAGGAAGTTGTAGCAGCGGTGCTTCACAAAGCTTTGTTTTCAGTGTGTGAAATGCTTGGTCTTCGTCATGTCCCCACTTGAATGGAACATCCTTCTTTGTGAGATTGTTAAGGGGTACAGCGAGGGTGCTGAAATCTTCGACAAAACGCCTATAGAAACTTGCAAGACCATGAAAGCTTCGAACTTGGCTCACATTTACCAGTGTAGGCTAATCCTTTATTGCTTTAACCTTCTCTTCATCAACTTGAATACCATCTGTGGAAACAACAAAGCTAAGGAAAACAACACGGTCTGTGCAAAAGGTGCACTTAGCAATGTTGCCATACAATTTCTCTTCCCTCAAAACAGCAAGTACTTGACGGATATGATCAAGATGTTCATCAAATGATTTGCTATAGATCAGAATATCATCAAAATAAACAACTACAAACTTGCCAATGAAAGCTCGTAAAACATGATTCATTAAGTGCATAAAAGTTGAAGGAGCATTTGTCAAGCCAAATGGCATCACAAGCCATTCATAGAGACCAATTTTAGTTTTAAACGCTGTTTTCCATTCATCACCAAGTTTCATGCGGATTTGATGATAGCCACTACGCAAATCAATCTTGGTGAAAATGATGGAACCACTCAATTCATCTAACATGTCATCAAGTCGTGGAATGGGATGGTGATATCGAACAGTTATAGCATTGATAGCACGACAATCAACACACATGCGCCAAGAGCCATCTTTCTTTGGAACTAAAAGAACGGGAACAGCACATGGTGATAAGGATTCACGAACATACCCTCTGTCCAAAAGCTCTTTTACCTGTCGCTGAATTTCCTTTGTCTCTGCGGGATTGGTGTGGTAGGCTGGACGATTTAGAAGAGAAGC
Organism: Eremochloa ophiuroides; assembly: GCA_038502445.1. Classification (NCBI taxonomy): domain Eukaryota; kingdom Viridiplantae; phylum Streptophyta; class Magnoliopsida; order Poales; family Poaceae; genus Eremochloa; species Eremochloa ophiuroides. Next base: position 38,391,006 of record JAHLJS010000005.1, on the reverse strand, counting down.
ACCTGGTACCAAATCAATTTGATGCTCAATTCCACGGAGTGGAGGAAGTCCAGCTGGTATCTCATCGGGAAAACATCTTCGAAGTCCTGTAAGAGATCAAGAACAACACTAGGCAGCGATGAAGGTAAATCGTTAGTTGAAAGTAGGACCTCCTTGTGTAAGAGCACAAAGAATGGTGTTGTGGTGTTTCTCAATTCTCTCATATCACTCTTGCTCACAAAGAGACACTTAGTGTGGCGTGGCTGTTTAAGATTGGCATGAGGTGTTATGTGACTGGATGGGTTAGAACTCTCTCCCTTACTTGTGTTGGGGATCTCACTCAATTTTCTTTTGTCAGATTCCTCTCTTTTCTTGCGAGTCATATCTGAAGCATGTATCTCCTCTGGAGATAATGGAACAAGAACCACCTTCTTGTCATTGTGAATGAAAGTGTGTTTGTTAGACTGTCCAAAATGCACCGAGTCCACATCAAATTGACAGGGCTGACCAAGCAGCAAATGGCCGGCATGCTTGCATGGGAACAATATCACAATCCACCTCTCCATGATAATCACCAATGGAAAATGACAAACGAATCATGGCTGAAACCTTAACTGTCCTAGAATTATTCAACCATTGCATATGGTATGGATGTGGATGGCGACGTGACTACAAACCAAGCTTCTCAACAAGCAAAGCACTAACAATATTATTGCAGCTCCCACCATCTATGATGAAACGGCACACTTGTCCTTTCACTTTGCATCAGGATTGAAACAAATTATGGTGTTGTCCTTGTTCAGTAGCAACAAATTGAGTGGAAAGAACTCACCTCACCACCAAAGAAGGAGATTTTGTGTTCATTATAGAAGGCTTCAAATCAGGAAAATCAGCAAGCAACTCATCAAAATCATCACTAGTAATCTCGTCGGAAGATAGAGAAACAACATCTTGTAAAATGGCATTGTGAGCAAAAGTTGGAATAGGTTGAATGGCTAAACAATTTAGGCCTAGCTCAAATGTACCATCCTCTGCTGAATACTCACAAGTGTCAAGATTAAGATCTGCAAATACATTGTTAAACTCGTCCTCCTCTTCACTTTGTGAATTATAAGAACCATCAGCAAGTGCAAAAATAGTACGACGATTGGGACATTCAGCTTGCTTATGCCCATGACCACCACACTTAAAACACTCAATCTTGCTTGTCTTGCGTTGGGTGGCTGCAGTAGAAGAAGTGGGCTGACCTGAACTCACAGCTTTACCTTTCACATCCAATTGTTTGGAAGAAGTTGGAAAAGATCTATGTGCTCCACGAGATGAGGATTTGGGCATTGCAGCTTCTTGCTGTTGGAATTGAGGTGTGACATCCCCTTGCTGTTGGGAATGACGCCATGAAGCATTGTATTTGTAAGACGTAGCAATTTGCCTTTCAACCCTCTTTGCAAAATGAACCAACTCGGTGAGACATGTGTAGTTTGTCATATCCACTTTATCAGCAATGGGTTTATTGAGGCCAACCAGAAACCGAGCCATTGTGGATTCCTCATCTTCAGTTATCCCTGTACGAAGTAAACACATTTCCAATTCTTGAAAATATTCATCAACAGTACGAGTACCTTGCACAAGATGTTTCAGCTTCAAATGTAGATCACGAGAGTAATATGCAGGAACAAAACGACGTCGCATTTCCCTCTTCATGTCTTCCCAAGTTATACGAACATGCCCAACTCTCTGATATTCAGTACGGACCTGATTCCACCAAGTTATGGCATAGGCTTTAAACTCAATGGCTGCAAGCTTTGCCTTCTTTTCAGCAGGGTATTCATACAAATCAAATATTTGTTCCACCTTGGTCTCCCATTCAAAATAAGCATCAGCATTCTCCTGTCCGCTGAAAGGGGGAATAGACACTTTAACTTTGCTCAAACCATCATCATGGTGACGATGTGCAGGATGACGGTGACGATGATCACGGTAACCACCATGTCTACCAAAGTGATTGGCACCATTATTGTCAAAATGGCCAAAATTATCATCACCATGAGCAGCATAAGCACTATCAGTGGAATGATTATCAACATCTGATGCTGCAGCACCTCTAATAGGAACACGGCGTGCACGCCCAACAAAATTTGGTCTCCGAGGAACACCACCAACACGACCGCGTCCACCACCACGGCCACGGCCACCCCTACCGCCATCTGCAGAAGAATCATCAACCTCAAAATGTTCATCATCATGAGGTGGAGGCTCCCCGCGATGCTGCTGTATTGATCGTTGAAGCGCTTGCATCCCTTGCATCAATTGTTGCATTTGTGCACGTACTTCCTGAATTTCTTGAGCAGAAATAGTGTGAGAAGAAGAATCTTCGTTTCCTGCCATGTTAGTAACAAAGGGAGAAAGTAATAGGACAAAATATATGTGGAATCACTCCCTCACCACTTACAAAACAAGTTCTTTCTATCCCTGAAAAGAGCAAGAATCGTGGCTGCAATCTGTAGGGAAGAGTGATTGTAACAGCGACGACGGTGCAACAACTCACGGTGCTTTAACTGAAGCTTGGTGGGGTTAATATGTAAGTGGAGTGCACTGAAATGCAGTGATGCAAAACCGAATAATAATCCAAAAACACAAGTCTAAGTTGCTGAATATAAAGAAAGATGCAAAGAAAGAAAGAAGATGGGAGAAAGGAGAGAATTGAAACAATCGATATGCTACTGAACCCCTTTTGGCGTGCTGATCACAACGCTTCTTTTTTTATAACAGAAACACGTTGGTTTCAGACCTTGATGCGACTCTCATATATCTTTCTTCTTTTTTTTGTTGTGTTCTTTTTTTGATCAATTCAGCACAACTAGAACTAGGGGTGGCTCAACAAAGAACAACAATATAGAGATGAAACGTGTGCAGCACACAAAGGGTGGGACGGTGCAGCACACAAAGGGTGGGACGGGTGGGTGTTTGTTTTTGTTTTATGTATGCAGTACTTAGGCCGATCAGATCAAGGATGAAAGATAGAACAATATGGATAAAGGAAAAAATTCAGCAACTAGACAAGTTCTCAAAGGATTAAAACTCGATAATACAAACTACAAATCAGGAGCACATATGAATGGCTGTAGGTTTTCTTTTTGGCTATGATTGGACAGTAGGTATATAAACACTATCCTACCGAAAACAAGAATAATCCTACAGAGGAAACATAGGCTTCGGTACCAGATGATATGCACAAGGCTATGCAGCACGTGTAGCAAGTTGTTGTGGCCCGATCTTCTCATAGGATCTGCGAACTTGATAAATTGTCGCTGCGTGACCTGGTGAAGAGGCAATGCACCGCGAGGCTGTCCACGCGACGAACTACCGAGACAATCACCCTTCCACGTACCAACGAAACAGCCCACGCAATCACGCCCTATAGACGTGAAGGCACGAACTGGGTGAACCGCAGTTCGGCGTTCTACAACTCCCTCAGGAATCGAAAGAACAAGTTTGCAAGCCTCTCAAGACTCACGCAGGAACAAGAATTCCAAGAGTTGGTATTTCTAAAATTGCAATCACGAGTTACTGTTCATGTCATCCATTACAGGAATATATATATAGACTAGTGGAGTTTCAGTTTCGTGGAAAATAATTGAGAACATGTAGTGGGAAGTTGCAGCACTACTTTTATTAATAACCAAACCTAGTAGGACGCCTGGCTGGTTGGTATTCTCTGCCTGCATGCTGGAGCATGTTTGGAGAGCAACCCAATTGCTGGTTGTATGCATTCCTAACTCCTGAATTATTGGCTTGCACTTCAATGGCTGATATTCATGGTAGCTGAATGGCCTTTCCTCTCTCATGCACGTCCAGGTTCCTTGCATATATTTGGCGGGCAGAATCCATCATCATCCCATGCTTGTTCGTGCACTCCATCATTCCTAAGAACATTGAAACAAGTACTCAAAAGCATAGGTTCATTCAATGTAATCTGATTATTAAGCATAAGGTTAGCGTTCACCTGAAAATGAATTTCCTTCTCCAATTGTTTAGCTCTATTCCTTGTAATTGGACCAGCTATATCAAGTGGAGTTTCATTTGAAGATGAGTGAATGCTAGGCATGTCCTCATTAGAAGGGAGAAGGAAAAGAAGGAGGAGTGAATTTATTGCTATTCTTGTTCCTTGTTTCTTGCTGTACCGTGACTTCATTTGTGTCCAGGCTCGTGTCTCTAGCACGATCTAGCCTAGGACCAGCACGGTACCACCGTTGAACGATTTCTCAGCTTGCTTTTGTGTCTAATGTGGTGCTAGTACTTCCCTGTGTATTAATTTCAGGCCTCCTACAGCTCCACATATCCGATTACAGCTTGATAGGTGTTGTTGCTGCGGCACCGATACACTTTTTCTAGGGTTTCCGACTTGTTGGTTGCTATCGCCTCCTGTTTAGCTTGGTAAGAACTTGTAAGAGCTTGTTTGAATAAGTTGAAAGTGAGAGAATTATGATCACCACATCCTTGTAGTTGATAGGAGCATAATGTTATTGTGTTTGCTTCTTGTTTTCTACTAATCATGGCAGGTAATACAGAGCATCACGAGTTCATGGCATTACACCCTCATATTCTGGATGTCATTCAAGACTTGCCTTCATTTGCTGGTAAATTTGATCCTCATGCATACATTAATTGGGAGCTGAAGGTAGATAAGAAATTTGATGAGTATGAGTTGTCTGAGAAGCAAATGGTTTTTGCTGCATCTAATGTTTTAACTAAGGATGCTTTGCATGATCTTTGTAGGAACAACATTGTTCCGCAAACATGGAAAGAATTCAAAATGCATTTTAGAGGTGTATATATTCCTGCATATTATGTGGACCACTTGCTTGTTGAACTGGAGAAACTGAAACAGGGTAGTAGAACCGTGAAACAATACTACCATGATTTTAAAATTTGTGTCATGTTTAGTGGCTTGGATGAATCTATGGAAGATGTAATGAGTAGGTTCATGCAAGGGCTCAGTTCTGAAATTTAATGCTTGCTCACTGGTGAAACATATAACCATATATCTTGCTTATTTTGTCTTGCTTGTAAAGTTGAAAATCAGATTCTTTTATCTATGAATACTTGCAAGAATTGTGTGACACATTGTAACCAGCAATTGTCCAATGTACATGTTAAAAAGGAGCAACAAATAGTGAAACTCAGTGCTGATTTGCCTTTGTCACAACCTGATTTGCTTGTTGTACCTTGTGACCAAGAAGAATTGTATGATACTTCTCTAATTTCATCACCACAGCTAGAGATAGAGCGCCCTGTTTTTCCCCTCATTGTCCATAACATTTTGCAGGAGGATGGGAACAAAACCATTGAGTGCATTGAACAATTTGAGTAACTATAACTACTACTAAAGTGGGAAAAGAATGATTGTCCAGCACCCACCACATCAAAGGAGAGTGAGAACACATCTGATGCTCCAATCACTCTAAGGGCGGAAGGTTGGGTAATACCTGCAACATGCACTCAAATAGTGGTCAAACCGTGGACGGTTTGCTGTCAAGAAGGGGAGAATGATGAGGACATGATTGGCTTAGATATGACCATGTTAACCCCTTCAAAGATAAAGGTGAAACCATTCTGTATGAGATTTATATTTGATATATTTTATGAATGGATGTTGCACTTTGAAGTTTGTACGTTTTCCTTTTCAGAATTGCTTACATGGATCAAGAGAAGATTTGATTGCATATGGAAAGCATAGAAAGTCAATGAAGTTGATGGGGACCAAGTCTAAGTATTCCAAACGTCCTCCACCAGGCCACCACGTCACTTGATCCCAAGGATGGAAAGAGTCCAAGTCCCACACGTTTTGGACGTCTAATTCGGACTGCAGAAGAGTCCAAACTTGCGACAGTCACCACGACTTCATACGAACTCTGATTGGGACGTTCTCTTTGGAAAGCATATCAAGTCTACTTTCCAATAGATCTACAATTGTTTCCATATCTTATCAGATGCATTCATAGTCATAGTTTTAATGCCAGGACCTTCTCTGATTATGGTGCTGCGTCACCTAATTTTGGGCTGTTGGCCCATGTATCGAGTTGGGTCTATTAGGGACGCGTCCTAGGGTTAGAGGACGACCCCAGCATCTCCTTGGTCATCCTTCCATCTACATATATGCCTCTAGAGCTGCCACAAACAGATCGGGTTTTGTTTTTGATGTAAGTTTAGCCGCTGCTACTTCCTTGTAGACGCGTGTGTCGACGAGACCATCCGTTCTACTTGATTCAGAACCCCACCTTAATGTGTATCAGATCTGAACTTTCATCTCATATTTGCAATTGAGTGCTTGTTCTTTTTGTTCTTGCTGGTTCTTCGATTGCTTGTAGGAATAACCCTAGTGGTTTGGTTGGTCGTGCTCCGCAAGATGGCATGCAACCGCTGGAGTTGGTGTATCGGTCACTAAGGCGCAGCATCCTTGGACGGTTGTAGTCGGATCATGAATGTCTCTCCAGTCCAAATCGAAGTTATCCATCTCCACCGAAAGATCGGGACAACCCTTACTCTTATTATCCACCACCATCCAAATTCTGAAAAGTGGACACTTTGGCATGCATTAGTGTTCCCACGGTCCAAGGGAATCACTTTAAAGCATGTCCCCGCTTTTGTCATACACCTTTCTCTTTCACAAAGCACTAGACAAGGGAATCTCTAAAAATTTCATCACTTTTGGTCCACCACTAGTCTTTGCTTTACTGGCTGTTTAAAGCTGAAAATGGGACTAAACATGGGTTGGCCGACCCATGTTTAAAGTCCTGTCTGCAAAGTTGTGTTTGAATTCAAATAGATTCCCTATCCAAAGGTGAAAGCAGCCCTGACAGTGCCATAGTGGGGTCGGCCGACCTGGCCCTTGTGGCCTGGTCACCAGCCCTTCACCCCCTATAAATACCCTTGCATTGTGTGCTCAATTCCACACCCAGACCAGCTGAATCATCTCGAGCACACAATCTCTTCTTCTCTCCATTTGAGCAAGTTCTTCCTCAAGTTTAGTTTTAGTTAGCCACTAAAACCAAAAACCCAAAAAAATATTATAGTAGTAGAAGCTTGTCTTACTCTCTTCTTTGCTCTCAATATCTTGTTTGTGGAGGTAGCCATACCCCGTAAGGACTACTAACATTGGGATAGCTAATGCTAACGCTAGCGCTAATCCCTATTGTTGTTGTGTGTTCTTGTGTTACCTCATTGTGCAGGATGAAGAAGTTCTCCTCCGCACTCAAGAAGGCGAAGAGTGTCGTAGGGAGTTCCTCTCGACGATCCCGTCATGACGAAGATGAAGGAAGAGAAGCTCCACCAAGACGAAGCTTTGGAGTGCCTCCCGAGAGGACGTTCGACCCCGAGAGCGGCCTCTTGTTGAACCAAGAAGAGTACCAAAGGTACCTCTCCATCCGACACCGTGGTTATGAATATACCGGCATCATCGACTCCGTCCTTTTGGACAACACAGGTATGACCGCAGAATTTAATACTATTTTTAATACAATTGGGTGGGGAAGCTTTTGGGAAATGCAAGAACATGGAATCGAAAAACTCACCATTGAACTCTTATGCTCTTTACAAGCCACTGATAATAATGTCTACTTTCGCATGTTCAATCAAGAGTATAATTGAACTTGTGGGAGTTTTTAGTATGGCACTTGGCTTTGATAACAATTGTCATCTAGATCTAGTTAATGCCACAATAAGATTTGATAAAGCTGAATTCTGGAAAGCTATAACTGGATCCAATGATTGCTCTGAGCCTAAAACTGATGAAATCCATAATCCTACTTTGCGCTTGACCCGCTATTGGATGGCCATAACTCTTCTTCCTGGCTCTAATGTGCAAATTCTTCTTAATGATGAACTAATACTGCTATATGCTATGAATAAGAAAATAAAAGTTTCACTGCTAAAATTTTAATTTGTTTTTGGCTTGGTATTTTTCATAGAAGCGATCCCATATTCTTTACTTCTTTTATCACTCGCATTGCTGAAACAATGGACTTACTAAATGGAAAACACTACTTTGAATACATTGCTTCTCCTAGAGATATTATAGCCGAAGATTTCTTCATAAGTGCTCAAGTCCTAAAAGGAGATGAAAATGGTGATCTTAAAATGATTTATCCCGGCCATACAGCTGAAATCTCTCTCCTATGTGAGAGGCGTCGGTTGTATGCGCTGCGTACACTAACCATAAATTGGGACCGAGAGGCAAGAAGCCAAAATGTTGCAGGATCAAGAAGGGTGACAAGGAGCATGTCACAAGCCGCTCAATTTGAGTAAGGCGGCACATCACGAGCTGTAGGGAGATATGAAGAAGAAGGCGATGAGGCAAGTTCCATGGACATTTCAAGGTCCACGGAACGGCCTCAACAGCACACTCCAAGAGTGCGCACTCCCCGTCCGTCCACACGGGCGAGGGGTCGTCGAAGCCAAGGATCGGAAATGGATCAACTCATCAACGACATGGGCGCAATGCAAGTTGAGCAAGATGCAACTCTAAGTATGTCACAACAAAATGCCCAATTATTGCAAGCCATACAATATGAAGAAGCACAACGCTGGGCGGGATGGTTCCAATACTATCCGCCACCAATATGAGCAAAAAGACAAGCTTGGGGAGATTCTCTCCCCCATCAAGGTAAGTATTCTATCCTAATTATTTACATTATTTTAATTTATTACATTGAAAAAAAATGCATAAGATAAAAATACCAAAAATATTTTTCTTATTCCCATATTTCTCATGAATGTTTATCTTCCTCATGGAAATGATGAATAGTTGCTCTGTTAATGTTTCTTTAATGCCTAGTTTACAACTTAGTATTTCTTTGAGTATGGATTACTTGGCTCATTTAAATCATCATGAACCTGAAAACTTTATGGATGCTAAGTGCTAGAACTAAGTCTAAGTTGTTGTGAGATATGATATAGTGAAACAAGAGCTGCTATAATATTGTTCTAAGCATACATGATTACTAGAGATTTATTTCTTAACCAATCAAAACCTTATTGTTCCTCAATGGTGATAAATTCCTACAACAGCCATATATGCTACACATGTCTAAAACCTTCCACATGAGCTATTTGCTTTGTATTGAGTGTTGTCAAGTCTTGTTGACCCTTATTGAGAGTCTTATCATGCTCCCAAGATCAAGATCACGTACACACCATATATATGTGCTGCTTCTACACTGGAAGTACGCAACCACATGCCTTTCATTTCCACCAAATAAATGCTCCATGTGTTAAAATCATAAAATATCTCTCTTAGTTGATATAATAGAAGAGACAAAAGGCAATGCAAAGTAAAAGAAAAAGAAAGAAAGATGGACATGGAGAATCCATGGAAAAGAAAAGAAAAATATATGAGCAAGTCTAGGCTCATGAATAAAAAAAGATGATAGCCATGTCTCTAAAAATTTATTAGAGAGACATACAGTTTCAAATAAAGGAGCATTATAGTTCATATTTTCCACACACTTGCACATCTTGATCTAAGGGCATGACACTTCTTTCTTTGCAAAGTAAGTATGCTATACCCTTTCTTTCCTACCTTAAGCTCCACATAAGCCATTTTTAGAAGTAGAATGATAAAGAGAAGGCAACATTTACTTTGTGCCTTGGTAAGGAATCATACACCATTTGAACGACATGAGAGAACCATATGAGGAACATTAAGTTCTCTTTTGCAAAACATTGTTAAAACCTTCAGTATGAAACTTGCAAAGAATGAGAAAATTAGTGCTCAAGTTAAACTGTTCTGTCTCTCAACCACCTAAGGCAAAGGAAAGGTCATTAGCCCCATAAAGGACTAAGGTAAAATGGGTGAATTTTTATAGTCAATTTTTCCATTCAAAAGAGAAGTATTCTATTGTGCACTTGGTACTAAGGAAATATAAACATTGTAGCAACTCCTGATCCACCGAGGCTAAGTTTAATTATTTGCTCGGGACGAGCAAAGGTTAAGCTTGGGGGATCTTGTTGACGGTGGATATACCATGAAAATCCACATTCAAATACCGTCAACAGGCCTCGGATTCAAGGGAGAATAAACATATCATGAACATATTTTATCAATAACTAGTTCCACTTGTACTCTTAGCTTGTGAATACAGGGAAGATTAAAACAGAATAAATTGGAGCACTTGAGCCCAATATTATGGGTCGGCCGAACCATGTATTTGGGAACCAAGTCATCACACTTCAACAAATGACTCAATACATCACTAAAAGAGAGGAGAGCTCAGAGTGGGCCCATGTGTGGGTTGGCTGACCCCACCATGGGGCCCACCTCACTCTGGTGATGTGGCAGGATCCGTGTGACACTCTATCCAACTCAATTCCACCATTAGATCAACATGAGCTTCCATTCAACGGTGGAGAATCAAAGCACACGGATCAAGGCATGAAACAGTACAATCAAGACAGAACTAGCACAAGGCAACACTCTATGATTGGTGGGGACCACACCTGGCTAGGCCCACCTGTCATAGGGGGTCGGCCGACCCCCCTGGTGCCTGGCCAGGTCGGTTGGCCCCCACCGCCTTCCTGCATGTCTTCCACATGATGAAATCACCTCTGCCGTCCATCCTAAGGCGGTATTGAGGTGGTTCATCCAAGGGTGGAGAGGCAAGGAGCACGCAGATCGCTGACGTGGCGCCCCTCAACTCTCCCCTATAAATAGAGGCAGCCATCACCCTCTTCAACACACCCAAGATACACAAGAGCCACAAGAGACAAGAGAAGCTCCACTCTTTTGTAGTAGTAGTATTAGTCTAGTGTGGGAGTTAGAGTCGAGTCAAGCTACGCTCGGAGTCTCCGGAGTCGTCTACTGGAGAGTCTGGTATAGCTCTTGTACCTTTCCTTCTGTAAGACTTTACCTTTATCAATATATTAAGTATACTTTACTTTAATAAGTCTCTACTTAGTGCACTACTATTCATTATAGTATTGTTGTGTTTTGTCTTACCTTATAGTTGAGTTATATTAGATAGTGATCTTGTAACCAGCTCACGTGTATAGTTCATCGCCTGTCATAGGGTGCATTAGTTGTTGGTACGCAACTAGAGTAGTAAGGCCTAGTGTAAGGGTGGTGCTTAGACTAGATCTTACCTTTGAATGCCGCTTGTCGCACGGATTGTTTTTGGGTGCTAGCAGGTGGTGACATCCCTGTCTAGTCTTAGTATTCCTCCACGTGTTTTAGGCAATTCTTAAAAGGTAGGCTCCCATAAGAGAGTAGGCGCTTCGGGTAGAGGTTATATCCTCTATTGTTTCGCACTACCCCCTACACACCAGAAGTAAGGTAGCTGGCTTAGTATAATTCATCCATTTGATAAGATAGTTCACAAGAGTAAAGTAAGTGTCATAGGAGTCTTATACTCACTCGTTGTCCTCCCACCTAACTATACTCTACTAGTTATCTTTAGTTATCCTAAAACCTTGTCGTGTCTTGGTGTCATTACCCTTTCCTCTATATATCGATTTACCCCCCTATCACTAGTTGATACTAAGTTTCTATAGACTTAAGAATCTTTGTCTTTTTATTAATTATTCCTAGCAACCGCTTTCCCTTGGGATAAAATAAATAACGATACCTTGGAATACACCCGGGTAAAGTGCTACAGCGGTATATTCTGTGCGCTTGCAGAATTATCCAATAGACATAAGAGATACCTCAGGGCACTTCTGGCACCGTTATCAGAGATAGCCTAACACCCTGTCTCTAGTGGTTGCGCTAAGAAGTGTCAACAGTATACTAGATGTGCCCAAACTTTCTCTCAAAAGTTTTGATCCAATGTTCTACCAAGGCATGAACAGGTGAAACTTTCTTACGTCTAGCCATGGCAAACAAAATCTGCATATCCTCGGTCATAACAATGCGAACATCATCCCTAGGAAAAAAGTGTAGTTCATAGCCATCGGTGCATAAAACGCAAAGTAGGCAGCTGAATGGAATTGGTAACAGGATGTCTATAGTCATTCTCATCAATTATCTCTTGCTAAAATTTAGCTCTATCAAATTCAGGCAAAGCAACATTCATGTCTATCACACATTCCAAATTAAAACCAAGGTATTGGCTATGTTCTTTCCAGGTTAAAGAAAATTCTTTGTTAAAAAGTCAGAAAGAAACTCCATTATTTTCAGTTTTAAGCGCGCAAAGAAATTCGGCAGTGAGAAGCTTGCTACCCGGCTCAGTTATTTGCCAAAAATTCTCCCAGCCAATCTCATGAAAGATAAGGGGGAATTCAGTGTCCATACCTGTATCGTGGAGAAGGTCATCGCTAAAGACGCTCGTCAATGTGAATGGGAGGTTCTTGATGGTGTTGAACTTGGTCTTCTCAGGACGTCGCAACTTCAGATGCTTCTGGTCAGTGAGGATGATGGTGGGTGCAACAGGTAGCTCCTGGGATGGGGAGTCAACGTTCATATCCGAACCACTACCTGATGAATGGCTACAGGTAGAGCGTGATGATCCCGCACGGGTGAGCTTCTTCTTGAACCAACTCATACCTGCAAAACATTAGTGCACACCACAAAAGAAAACTTGCACAGGGGGTTAGCCCAAGAAAATGTTAGAGGTTAGCCATCCAAAAGTCAGTCGTTCAAAAGTTAGTCGTTCAAGGATTCGTTCGAGTTGATCCAAGTTTTAAGCTCAAATTCGTGACGACTTTCTACTTTGATTTTAATTGGACAGCATTTCCCCTAAGTGCTATGTTTTTCTCTCGGGAATTCAGCAGAGCTTCTACTCTCACAGGCTTCACTCTCAGGCTCTCTCTACTCTTCAAAATGAAGAGCTAGCTACTACCCAAACTCTCTGAATGAATTTCTAAACGAAAGGTGAGCTCTCGGGTTAGAGATGGTGCAAATGGAGAGCTGAACACTTGGGATTTTATAGGACAGGAAGGAGGGGATCGGGCGACCTAATGGTGGGGTCGGCCGACCCCACCTGTCGGCCAAATGCGTACTCCTTTCTTGTGGGTGCTCTCTGCCTCAATCCAAAGTCTGAGAAATTCCCTTGGTGCTCTGTTGGCTGGTTCTCATAGTGGTGGTTGAGTATGATAGGGTTGATGGAAAAGAATGGATGGTAGTGAATAATGGTGTGTGATAATGGGTGGTAATGGAGGTGGAAGTGATGGGTGTGGGACCCATGTGTCTCCTATATTTTTACCATAGACAAATACCATGCAAATACAAACTATGAAAATAATACTTTTATGAAACTACAAAATGTAAAGAATTGAAATATGAAATTTTTATAATTTTCTAATTCTGTGGTGAAATAACTCTACCGGGAGTTTTTACACTCCAGGAAAACCTATATGAGACTAAAAATATTATTATGCAAATTTTTATTTGGTTTTTATAATGCATATAAATGCGGGTAAATACCAAGTTACCTCTCGACGAAGGTTCAGGATTTTCTCGTCCGCCGAATAAGACTTTTTCTTCTAGCTCAGTTAGCGGGTGAATTCTCTAGTCCGGGAGATGGTGATCCAGCTAGTTCGTCCTTTCCTTCCAACATATTTGCAGTGAGTTGTTGTTCTGGTCTTGGTCGGAAAGCAAACCGCTGTTCTTTCCTGTTTATGTTGAATCTGATTTCTCCTGCCCTGACATCAATGTGAACTTTGGCTATGCTCAAGAAAGGTCTCCCAAGGATGAGGGATACTTTCGAGTCCGGTTGCATGTCTAGGACCACAAAATCTACTGGCAGGAAGTAATCTCTTATCTTTACTGGAATGTTTTCCGCAATTCCCTCAGGGTAGCGAATTGATTGATCTGCCAGTTGAATGCACATTGATGTGGGTTCCAGGGTGGAATATCTGAGCTTCTCAGAGACTAATTTGGGCATCACACTGACACTTGCTCCAAGATCGCATAGTGCATTGTTGAAATATTGTTCTCCGATCGAGCAATCGATAGTGGGGCATCCTGGATCTTTCTTCTTTTTCGGTGCTATAAAAGGATAGCCGCACTACATTCTTCCGTCAGCATGATGACTTCGGTGGCCGGCAATGGTCTCTTTTTGTTTAGGATGTCTCTGATGTATCTTGCGTAAGTGGGGACTTGAAGGACATCCAACAATGGTATGTTAACATATAGCTTCTGGATGACTTCAATAAATTTGCCGAACTGCTCATCTTGTTGATTCTTTTGGATTCTTCACGGCAATGGTAGGAAGTTGACGTCATGGAAATCTTGTGTCATTTCATGCTCTTGTGGTACAACTTCCTCCACTTCTGCGTCTCTCTTTTCTTCTTATTCTGCTGGTGCTGCCAGTGCCCTAAATGTTCCTCTCAGATGTGTCCCTTTTGGATATGGGGGATCTCGGGTTGATTTGCCACCTCTCATAGTTATAGCTTTGACCTGCTCATGGTTAGTGGCAAAAGGCAATGCAGCAGACAACCGTGCTATTTGTGATTCTATCTTCTTATTATGAATAAGTTGATCTTTTATAGCAGAAGAAAAGTTATCCATTTTAATATCTATGCTTCCCAAGATTCTATCATTAGAAGCAAGTTTCTTAGCAATATTATCATTAATCTTGGCTTGCTCTAATACCAAATCTCTCAAGGATGGTTGTTTAGGATGGTTACCTGGGTACTTACCTTGGTTGGATTGTTGTTGTTGATTCCATCCTTGCTTCTTTGGAGTAGAGTTGTTGAGAATGACGCTGATGTCTTCTTGTGGTGGATCAAACTTTACTCCCAGGTACTCTCTCCATTTGTTCTGTGTGTTGAATGCATCTTGAATAGCTTGATGATTCTTCTTGTAGTCGCCTCACTGTGCGAGCCAACCTAATAGTATGTCCATCTTGGTTGATAATGCACACAGTTCTTCAGCTGTTTCCTCACTCTGATGACAATGTTGAGTATTGTCATGGTTGCTATTTTCTCCATAAGTGCTTCATCTTTCCCAGGAGTGAGTGACAGGAATGATCCTTCAGCAGTTGCATCAAGTTGGTTACGACTCCTTTGAATTAATCCATGGTAGAAACCTTGTAGGAGTAACCAATCTTCTATTCCATGATGGGGACAATCTGAGATGTATTCTTGATAGCGCTCCCATGCTTCTGGAATAGTTTCCTCTTTTTGCTACTGAAAGTTGGTAATCTTTCCTCTTAAGGCATTGGTTTTGCCTATAGGGAAAAGCTTTTCTAGGAAGGCCTTAGAACGCTTTGCCCATGTGTTGATATGATCTATGTTGGCGTAGAACCACTGCTTTGCTCTTCCCAAGAGTGAAAATGGGAATAAGCGGAGTAGTATGATGTCTTGAGCAATGTTCTTGATGGTGATGGTGCTACTAATCTCCAAAAAATTCTGAAGATGAGCACTTGCATCTTCATGTGCCTCTCCACTGAATGATATAGCTTGAACCATGTAAATGAGGCTTGGCTTGAGCTCGAACTCTAAATTATTGGTGTTGAGTGCTGGTCCGGTGCGGATGTTCATGGTGCTTGGTGTAGCGAACTCTCGCAATGTTTTCTCAACCATGGCTTCAGGAACTTGGTGTTAGCTTCTTCTTACGCTGATTTGATTCGGATGATTGAAGTTGATTGAATCCTATGATACCCTGTATAAAATGTAGACAAGAAAAACAAGGGGTAATTCTGTAAATGGAGAGGTACTAGGTATGATTCCATCACTAAGTATGTACTTGATCTTTTTGTTAAATGCCTTTCCGTTACTTCTCCCCGACAACGGTGCCAAAAATGCTTGTTGGTATTAATTAATTGTCACTTGGTAAATTACTTAGCCACCTATTTTAAACCTATATCTCTCATAATAACTAGGCTGTCGTCCCCAACATGAATATAAGAGCCATGTATGGAAACTACCCAGAATAATTCTAAGCAGTTATTATGAATGCAAGTGACTAAAGAGGGTACATAAATAATCAGGTTTAAAGTATCTACAAGCGCATAGATTAATTATTCCATTGTAGCATTTTACCCAAGTATTCCAGGGTTGTCAATTTATATTTTTACGACAGGGAGAAGGTATGGAACGAGGCATGAGTGGATAGATTCAAGATACATTACTTATGAATAGAACCAATCACATAGCACATACTTAAACAGGGGTAAGCCAACAAAGATATGAATATAATGATAAAGACTTAGATAACTTTCCAGAGAGGTGTGGACTACTCAAAATTAAAGTCAACCAAAGCATAGGATTACTTAAGAGATCAGATTCTTATGTCATTCCTAATTAATTATGTTATTCATCTACTCTAGCAAATATATAATCATATATAGCACAATTGATTCTTTATCTATGCATCAGGAACATTATTCAGGAAGAACAAGAATGGAGCAAGTCTACCTTCATAACTTAGTTCTACTCTCTTTATATACGGGGTGTGGACTACAAAGGACTCAACGGGAGTGTCACATCCGCAATCTACCACATGACCCGACATATAAAGTACATTCGCAGGCAAATAATATCTAAGCACAATGCCTCTATATACTACTGGATTAAGCGCTCTGTGAACTCATGCATAAACTCATTACAAATCGTAACCATATTAAATATACTACTAGAATAAACTAGGAACATAGCAAACCGAAACATAGTATTGAAATAGCATAAAGTCATAATAAAAGGTAATACAGCAGATTTACCAATCTCTAGTAGATAGGTGATCCAGAATCCTAAGCCGAAGGCTCAACTCTACTTCAATCTACTATCTAGGTCTAAACTAGAACTTTGAGTGTCTAACCCTAATCTCTGGTGGAGAGCTTTTCTCTTGATCTGAATTATCTGATCTAGTCTGAGAGAGAGATATCAAACCCTGGGGGTCTGGGGGTCCTTATATAGGCCGGTGGGATGAACCGTAGCCCTTGGATCAAACCGACTTCGATAGGCGGTGGAGATTGTGTGAAATTTCGGGATGTGGGTCCACGTCGAAACGCACACAGAAAGGACACCTACCAGGGTCGGCCGACCTATCCGGGGGATCGGCCGACCTCCCCTGGCTGGCAACCGGGCCCCGCTTCGTCAGGCGTGTCTCTGGTGTTCTCTAGAATGTTCTTGTTCCACTTTCTCGTCGGAATTCGATATTTTGATTTGACATGTGGGTCTCCCTTGGTTCTTTTCTGATTAACACCCTGCAAAACACAGATTCACCAAAACTCAAGGAATTCTGTCAGTTTAAACCCTATTCTCTGTTTGAGGATGTTTTTATGTCCTTTTTCATGTCTTGAGCAATAACTACCATCAACAGTGTTGCACTCTCTACCGCCAAAGCCGAATACATTAGTGCGGCAAGTTGTTGTGCACAAATCTTATGGATGAAGCAAACTTTGAAGGACTATGGATTGAAAATTAACAAGGTTCCATTGCTATGTGACAATGAAAGTGCGGTGAAGATCACAACCAATCCGGTGCAACATTCTAGAACCAAGCACATAGATGTGAGGCACCACTTCATAAGAGATCACCAAGCCAAGGGAGACATTGCAATCACAAGTGTGGGCATTGATAATCAACTAGCCGACATATTCACCAAACCTCTTGATGAAGCTAGATTTTGCAAGTTAAGGAATGAATTGAACATACTTGATTACTCCAACATGTGTTGATGCACTTCATGAATATCTTATGACTTGCCTCTCCTGCAAGCAAAGCAAAGGTATCATTGTTTGGCATTTGCATACATATTTTGCTACGACTTGTCAGAACATATAGACATACTTTTGTTCTTTTTAAGTCATTCATTGAAAGCCAAAATGATTTGAAGTCTATATGGCATCACTATTGCTTCTTTGTTTGATTGATCTAGTGATAGCATATAACTTGTTCATGGGGATGCAAACCTAGTGTTGAATCTAGTCAAATAAGCTACTAAGTGCTTAACTCAACATAGGCAAGATAATCCCTAGTGGCATGAGAAGCTTGTCTTTGGTTCAAACCGAGCCAAGTTACTTGTGCAAGTTTACTAGATTGAACCAAATTTGGAAAATTAATCTCACTCTCCAATGATTTGACCCTTTTGTCATACTTGATGCCAAGGGGGAGAAGAACAAAGATAAGAAATAGGGAGAAGAAGATAAAATTGGACTAAGCTTCGCGATGAACAATCATTAAGGCCGATGATGGGAGAGCAATAGGCCAAAGTAAAGGGATCAAAATTTTGAATCAAAACCTTTACTTAAGATAAGCTCACCTTGAGGGGGAGCAAACTCATGAACTTGATTGAATGCATTTGGAATGTGCACCAACATATGCTTGATGCATTTGCATATATTAATTTTCAATTGCCATGTTCTTGGTTGGTGTATGCTAAAAATAGGATTGATTGATGATTTGATAACTAGCATGCTTAGGTGATAATTAGATGATCTTGTGTGTTTTTATTTGATATCGGAGCATTATTTATAATGTTGATCTCACGGTATGCTCAAGTTTTGTGATCATCTAGTTATTAAAAGTGCTAATGATGGAGATTCCACAACTTCGATGGATATTTCATTGTATCACGCTTCAAAGGTTTATCCTAACCATCCTAACACATCTTGGTGGAAATTTACTCTCTATTATGCATATGTACAAGCTTTTAAATCCAAACTCATGCACATATGTCGGGGGAGCTAAATAGCCACCAAACCGAATTTGTGTTGTTTGTCCATTCCAAAAACATGATAATCTTGTTTGGACAAGCTCAAAAGTTCAAAAACAAACTTATCTCTTATCTTTGTATAGGATGTCATCAATTACCAAAAAGGGGGAGATTGAAAGCCCAAGTTTGGTTTTGATAATTCATGACACCCTAAGGACTAACCTAAGTTGCTAAGTGTTGGCAAGGTTATGTTGTCTCATCTATGGAGTGATGAGGAAAATGATGGTGATGATCAAGGTGGCTCAACCATGGACCAAGTATGGTGGATCAAATGAAGTTGATCAAGTGAAAAGAAAAGGATTGAAGGCAAAGGTATAACCCCCAAGTAGGCTTTTCTTTTGGTGATCAAGACACCAAGTGGGTGTGACCACATTTAGGATAGATAGCAGACTATTAAGGGGAGAACTAAGTGTTTGGATTACCTTCAAGTGCTCTAGGTTGCATTTCATTGCATTGAATCTAACTCAACCTAGTGATCAATTTAGAAACCCTTGAAAATTATTTTGAAAATGCTAACACACTGTGCACAAGTGTTGAAGACCTTGAGTGTTAGCACATAGAAGCAAGGGGTGAAAATCTAACTTGAAAATGCTGGGTTTTGAGCGTTGGACGCTTGAGAGCTGTGGTGTCGGACCACTCTCTGCCAGGGTCCGATGGTCTCCATGTGTGCTGATTCACTGTGTAATAGCGTCAGATGGTTTGGTTTGGTCCGACGGTGGACGTCGGACGCCGTCCAAGCTTTTGAGATCCTCTCTACATAAAAACGCATAGCGTTGGATGTTGGATTCATTTGGTCTAACGCACTGACTGGGAGAGTCCGACAATGGCTTAGTGGTCTGACCGATTGTGAGAGTCGGACAGTCCGACGGGCTGAGGTGAGTGAGCGTCGGACTATCGGATGATAGTCTGACGGCTTGGCGTGGCGAGTTCACGCTCTGGGCATGTGCGCGACTGAGCTGAGTGCAGAGCGTCGGACGTAGGCGGTTAGTCCGATGCAGGGCGTCAGACAGAGTCCGACGAAAAAAACGTCTCTGTGTGCTCTCTGGAAGTGTCAGACGCTGAGAAGCTTTGGTCCGACGCTGTCTAGTCCGACGGTTGGTTGAAGTGGCGCGAGCAGTTAGCCGTTGTGATTCAGCGGCTGTGGTTGAATCCTGTTGACATGTGGCAGCCATCCGAGCATCGAACTAAAGGATTTAGTCCGACGGGGTGCGTCCGACGGTAGCGTCCGATGCCCCAAAAAGTGTGTTA
Organism: Eremochloa ophiuroides; assembly: GCA_038502445.1. Classification (NCBI taxonomy): domain Eukaryota; kingdom Viridiplantae; phylum Streptophyta; class Magnoliopsida; order Poales; family Poaceae; genus Eremochloa; species Eremochloa ophiuroides. The sequence goes on along the minus strand of JAHLJS010000005.1, from coordinate 38,371,130 downwards.
ACGGCTGTTTCTTGTGGAGTAACGGCTAGGAGTGCACTTAGGGGTATTTATACTCCTTCCCTGGTCACTTGGTGACTCTCTTGCACATTTGATTCATTGCCATACACTTGTGAGCACTCTCTAGCCTCCTACTCACTCACTTGTTCATCCATTGATCATCTTTGTGAGTTGAGTGATGTTCAAGTGCATCATTGTTAGTGTTTTGCATTCTAGAGCACTTGAGAGCAAGCCATTGCTGAGTTCTTATTCTCTTGGGGCATTGCCATGTCCCTAGTGGATTGGAGGTGATTCCAGTGTTGTGGTTGTTTGGTGATTGTTCAAGCCCACAACGAAGGTTCGATTGTGAGGGGTTCTTGCGGTTATTCCCCAGCGGAGTGCCAAAACCGACTCTAGTGGATTGCTCGTGGTTGATAGCCAGTTCTCTTGTGTTGGTGAGCAGCTCCCAGTGAGGGATTTGCGTGTGAAGCCTAGCTCGCAATCCACTAAGGAAGACCGGTGCCACAACGAGGAGTAGCGTGACGGCGATCACGTGAACCTCAGTAAAAAAATCAAGTGTTCTCTCTTCTCCACCATCGAGTGGATGATTGGCTTTCTGGTGTCTCTTTGGTGATTGGTCTTCATTGTGATTGTGGATCATATCTTGGTGATTAGTACTACATGGCAAGCGGACTTCATTTCATCACCCCCTCGGTATAGCCTTCTCGTTCACTATCTCTTGCGCTCTACTTCTTGTTTAGGTGCTCTCTCCATAGGTTTCAAAGGAGTGGGTTTCTTACGTTTGAGTGCATATTCTAGTGTATAGTATATTGTGATAGGTGGCTTGCATAGGGTAGCCTAGAGCTAGTGCTTTGTATCACTTTGTTAATTGCTAACTTGTGGTCTAGTTCTTTGTAGAATTTTTTAATAGGCTATTCACCCCCTCTAGCCTATCCAGTCATTTCAGGCATGCTAAGAGAGCCTCCAACCCCTCCACCGCACTACGGTGAGCTCTGCGTGCCTTCTGATGATACTTGCGCGCCTGTTCTTCCACATCCAACCTCTTCTCAATCGTATCATGCAAGGTTTGAATGCACATCATCCACCTAGCCCTGGTGACATCGTGCATCTTCAAAACAGCGAACATAGCACTCATGGCGGCACCTGTTGTATGAGCACGCTCTTCTTGGCCTCGAGCCAAAGGAGCTTTGCTTGACTGCACCCATTCCACATGCGCTACATCCACTCTTGGAAACACATTGGCTGGTTCCAAGTCAGCTCTTTTGTTGAACTTTTGACAAACCTCCATGAGCACCTCGAATGCAGCAAACTGGGTGCCATCCCAAGGCAACATCAAGTCCACCTCAACCTTCAGCTCTGGCAGTGACCAATCCCCTTCAAGAGCAAGAATCGCCACACAAACATCAAACCATGGCTGCACCAAGGTGTCTGCTGGCTTCCAGAAATACAGTGGCGGCTCCGGCTATCCCAACGACTCCAGCACCCTCCAAAGCAAGGTAGGCGTGCTGAACCGCTCCAAAAACTGAACACTCTGCGGCTCACCTTCAGCTGCCATCTGGTAGAATGCAACATCTTGAAGCATTAGAATAAGATAGGATAGCAATGATTTATTATGGGGAGAATAACAATGCAATAATTTAAACCAGTTTCTTGATCATGATGCATCCACATTCCATACAACCTCACACTACTATATAAATTTTAGATAACGTTATAGTCGGTGGCATACCATGTTCTCTCATAAACGTAACTACTTGCTCTACACGTTTGTATGGTTAGCGTACCTGGAGAAGATTCATTTCAGCCCATTCCCAATGTATGCATGGCAATAAGAAGCACTTTTTGCTCGAAATGCTCCCATGAGCACTTGCAACCCCAAAAGTAATTACTCTACACAGAGATATCTCCATAAGTACATATATGAGCAACATGTACTTACTTCAGTAATTAATAAGCACTCCCCTTAGATCGACGGTTGTTCGATCATGCTCTCACATCTCACCTTACCTCATCCGAAGTGGCACATTTGGCCCGTCTTCACCTTACCTAGGCGTCAATAAAAAAAATGAAACAAAGGCAAGTCGTATCAATGACAAGAAGCACTTTCCAAACATGATTCAATTTCCCCCAAGTTAGTACTTAAATAAGCCACCTAATATATATATGGCTATACGACTTGGTGCTTGGTACTCATATTTTCGCAAAAACACTTAGTTCAAAACACCTAGACACAACTAGCAGTTGGCAATTAGTTTTGCAAACTCAAAACCTTTTTGTTTTGAAATATTCAAGTGACGGTGTATGCTGAATCATGCTCTGGTACCAACTGTAACAGAACTGACCAATTTATATGAGCACAAGTATAACGACAGCTATTTTACTAACAATCGAGTCACACTTGAGCCAATATAAATCCGGTAGTTCGGAAATCTCGAAGGATTTCAAACTTTCACACAGTACATACCCTAAGGATCAGAGAAATTCAGCAACAACCGATCACATGATACATAAGTTCGCAACAGAGTTTAAGCATCAGAGTATAACACAGTCTTTCACATAAAAGCAGTAGTAGTGGAAACCAACATAGTTTTAAACAACATAAGTTTTGCTAGCAGTACCAAGAGCTGACCAGTCATAGCATAATACAAAAGATAAGATGGATAACGACCTTGCCCAAGGTCTAGTCGTCTTCACCCGTAGGGTAGAAGCAATTCTTGTAGTGAGCAAAGTAGACCACTCCTTCTACATCAATAGGGAATAAAACCCTGAGTATTCAATTGTACTTAGGTAGACTTACCCGACAGGAAGTCAATAAAAAGACTCTCAAGGATATGCAAAGCTTATTTGGTGGAGTTCAGGAGATAGCAACATTTTGCATAAAAAGCTTTACTACAATAATTCCTGAACTTATCCAATTTTAGATAATGTTCAGCTTCCATTTCAGTTCATCTATTAGAACTAAGATTTGTAGCTACGCTAAGCAAACACTTGATATTATAGCAATCAATAAACCATAGTGATTTCTGATATCCACAGATATCTTTCTCATCTCACCAATAATCACGTTCAAGTTGTTAACCTCTACCTCACCAGAAGATTAGCTCAGTTTCTCACTAACCAGGAGTGATGGCGATTCGAATCGATTGTACCAGCGACATTCTCCGTCGAGAAGCGTTAGGTCACCGTTAGCTCATTTGAGACTTTATACTTCACGAAGTCGGCGGGGTCCACAATCTCAGGGATCTGATCCATCCGGTCTCTCAAGCCGCACCTGCCATTGGTGTTGACATTAGTTATTGCTCATTTTTACTCATCAACTAAACATGAATCAAGGGCACAAAACGATCCACAACATAGTTATAGGGTTTGATTCTAACAAGTTCCACGAGTTTTGGTGTTCTCACTTGTTTTGCAGGGTATGAAGGGATATTTAATTTTTCACCTGATTAAAAGTATCTCAAATGAGGAATTGGAGTTTACCATTGCATAGAGCTCTTCAAGGTGATCGAAATGGACCTATGGTTTGCTATTTTTGGAGTCCGAAATAAAGAGATATGGATTTTACAAACACTGCAAGATTCTAGAACCTGAGCTGTGGGATTAATTAAAGGCTGCGGGATTAATTGGGCTTAAATCAGAATTTGGCCCATTAAGGCCTATGTGCACTTGGTGGAAAGGTTGAGTACCACATCCCTTGCTCAAGGTGGAGGAGGGGAGGCCGCCCACTATTGGCGGTCCTTACCAACATAAATATAACATTATTTTAATACTAAAATAAATAGAGAATAGGGCTTTATCTAATCTTTCCACGAGTTTTGTTGTGCACCTAACTAACAGGAATAGCACGTGGAAATGCATGGAAATCTCAAGGAAAGCGCACTTCCAGGAAGCGTATTCAAAGAAGGCGCAAACTAAGAAAATGAGAAAGCCCAAATTAAACAATAAACCAAATCCATTCGCAATAACCACAGGGAAGGTCCAGGCCCACAGAGGAACTGACCACCCGAAGGCGGTGGCCAGATGGCACTCCCCGGGGATCGACCGCCCCCAGGGGCGACCGACCCCTGGTGGGGTCTCCCGGGCCCATCCTCCTCAGGCGGTGCTCATGGCGGTTTGGCAAAGGCGGTTTCACCTCCTACCATACTTAGAACGCCCAAACCGCCCTTGATCAACTATAAATAGATGTGCTTCACCCCCTCCAACACAACACCAACATTTGGAGCACTACACCTCACATTTCTTACTTGTTCTCTCTAGTTTAGTAGTAGTAGTAGAGCAAGGCAAAGCTATCAAGGAGAGCTTGTCTCCTTGGAGGAATCAAGAACATCTAGGTATGAATACACATCGGTTCTCCTCTATGAGCAAGCTCTTATCTTATTTATATAGCAATGCATCTGAGTTAGAGTATAGTCTTGTCCATATTATGATCATAACATGTAACTAGTTCATAGTCTATGTGTTATGTTCTTGATATGTTCATCAAAGTTATTCATCGTTCATCAAATTAGTATGAATAGAGGAAGAACCAAGGATGGGATAATAGTTCGTTGTGCTGTCATGGTTGCTCCTAGCCGAGCCTGTCAATCCGAAGGGTTGGGGTCCCGGGGGGTTAGGAGTTGTTTCCAATTACACGGGCGTGGTGCTCGGGTATGCGAGAATCAGCGGATATGTCGGTACCCCACGGGCAGAGGGGTAGGTGGGCAGGTGGTGACAGCCCTGTCCATCCCTAGCATTCCCCCATGTTCCGGTATTGAGTACGAGTTCGTAAAGTCTCTATCGGCTGGCAGACCAGCTGCGGGGATCTCCCTATCATCACAGACTTAGTCCTGATCCTAGTCTTATTAATTCGATGTAATTACTATTCGTTGCATAGCTGTATATGACCAATGCCTGCTCACGTAGTTATTCTTTATTCTTTATTTTATCTTTTATCCTTGAGGTTGCTCCGATGTGTGTGTCCACTATCTTATAAACCTGTTTTAACCCCTGCCTATGCTATGCCTACCTATGGATTCAATAAGTGATCATGTTTATACCAAAAGCTAGATGAATTCACCATGCCCTCCTACGGGAAATTATAAATATGACACCCTTGAATACTCATGGGTTCAAATGCTACAATGATAGTTCTGTGCGCCTGCAGAGTAATCTTATTCCTTACTGAGCTATTGATTGGCGTACCTAAGTACAGTTACTTAAGGATTGTAATTCTTGTTGCACCCCACGGCGCCGTGCCACAGTTTTGCATATCGTAAGTAGTGACGGTTAGGAAGGCTAATCCGGCACTTCTAACTGCTATTACCAGACTGCATTACCTAGGCCGGCGCCACTAAGGGCCAAGGATTACCTTTCTGAAGTAATGGTGGTTGGGAATGTCAACTTATGTTTCTAGTATTATTATTAAGGACGGACCTTCAGTCTATCTTTAGTAGTAATGCTAAGAAACGCCAACAAGCATTTCTGACGCCGTTGCTGGGATGGACTTTTAGTCTATCTTTGTAACGACATTAAGAAATGCCAACACCCCCTATATAAGAAGACCAGGACCCCCAGGCGCCAATAGCATGATGGAGAAGAGAGGTGTCCCTCGAATGGATAACCTTTCAACTCCAGAGAATTAGGGCTAGACTTTCCAATGTAATAAATTAGTTCTAGTTGAGAGTTAGGGAGAGCGGAGCTGCGCTTCGATTTTAGAGAAGTCTTCAGGGGTCCAGTATATCTTTGTATCTCATCTTTGTTAGACTTATGCATTAATATTTATTTATCTTCTTCATTTACTTTTATGCCTTTTATATATATGTTTAGTATAGTTGTTAAATCTTGGCATGGGATCTCTACTCGTATTGAGTGCTTCAGTTATTGTGCATTTCTAGAGTAGTAATCGATAGTGTAGACGTGGTGTCTAGGCTAGTGTTTACCTGAGTTTGCGCCCAATTCTTACGGTTAGTTGTGGTAGCCCCAGAGGTGACAGCTCTGACGGTCTTCGTATTCCACCACGTCGGAGTTGGTGTTTCATAGAGCTTTTTGGCAGCCATCTCCCGATTACCCCTTCCCAGTCTATTCGAGAATCGGAAAGGTACTGTTGTTGCAAAGTGCTATTGTGTGATTGCTTCACCTAACTATCTTTCAGTTATCTTAGCACCCCAAGTAATAGAGAAGTATTTAGGAACCTTGAACTCTTCCGTTGTCCTCTCAACTTAGTTAGACTACTTATTTATCTTATAAGTGATTACTATGCATAACTCCTGTCATTTATCACTTACTCCTACTATAGTCTAGTTGGTGTACTAAGTTAGTAGATGCATGATGGTAGCTATCAGATTCTTTAACCATTGCTTCCCTGTGGTAAATATAAATAACGATACTCTGGAATACTCCCGGGTAAATGCTACAATGGTATTCTGTGCGCTTGCGGAATCTTTCACATTCTATTTGCACTTAATTTATACCAACATGCTTTTGGCGTCGTTGCCGGGGAAGCAATTGGCATAAGAGTTTAATAGTGATCTTGATGTCTGCTAATTTAGTGTACCTCTAGCTTTAGTAGGATTACCCCTGTTCTGTTGAATTGTGGAATAAGACAAGACAGCAGAATCTGTTTCGACCTTCCGGCAATTTCCATAAGAAGAAATATTGAAGAGCCCAGGGTGCCTGAACATTCAAGATTCATCAACAATGTAACCCTGCCATCTCACAAGTTTGCACACAAATATATATCTCTTTCTAACCCTGTGTAGATTGGAGAAGAAGGTTGTCGTCACAAGAATTCAAATCACATATTAAGTGACGGACATAGAAGCTGCGCTACTCATATCTCATGGTAGGTATGATCAAGAAAGGTGATAAAGTCTCACTCATAGACTTAAAACATTTTGAGTAGTTGTTGACATCTACTAACGTTGTCAAATATAACTATATAACTTTTAATGCGAGAGGCGAGATTAGAAGATGAATGGTAATTAATTAACTTGTCATTAGCAACTAGCCACTTTTCTATTACCAACATTCTTATGCAAGAATTAGGTTGTCATCCCTAATTAATAATGCTAAGAATAAATAAAGGTTTTATATATTAATCAATGTGACTAGGCAGAAATATAAATAATATAAACTAAGATCAGTTCTGCAAGCGGACAGATAATTATACCATTGTAGCATTTTACCTAGGGAGTTCTACCAGGTTGTCGATTTATATTTATACCACTGGGAAGGACTAGGATAAACTTTAATCTATTATATTGATAGTGATGGTATACAATAAACAAGTGGCATTACCGACGTCCTTTACTCTACTCATAATAGGTAGAGGTCACAAGGTAAATAAAGATAAAGGTGATAAGTATGATCAAGCATCATAAATAAAAGATAATCATCAGAGCACTTCTCTAGTCATAGTAATAGCTAGCCAATGGATAAACTAAGCAATTAATATCAAATGTAATTCTATAACTACGTCAATGAATAACTCTAATTAGTGCAATTACATCTAGCAATCATTGTTAGACTAATCCTATATCACAATCACATGCAAAGGGCACCATCTAGGAAGGATGTGAAACAGAGTCATCATCCAACTTCACGACCGTGCCAGCTGGCCTACATACGGGGGGGTGGACTACAGAGGACACAATGCAGCTGTCACCTACGCAATCTACCACACGACCCGACACATCAGGGTGCACTCGTAGATAAACAAAATACCTAGACACCACCTCTACATATTGTTCATCATATATCCATCGTCGGCATGAATAAACGCTATACGAGCAATTACATGAATTCAATAAGATCAAACCAACTATACTAGACATATAATCAAAGTAGACAAAGACTATTGTAATCAAGAACATATGAACTATTAAGAACAATGTTTCCCTAATCATAATGAAGAATACAATAATAGAGAAAGAACTAGAATTATACCGAACTCTGCGCTCCAGAGAGACGCCGGGGCTCCAGATCCGCCGAAGAACTAGAACTCCTCTACTTCTAATCTAACTAGGCTAGAACTATGAACTAGGAGGCTCTTGATGGCTTGAGGACTTGATGCCTTGAATGAATGATTGGGTTCTGCCTCCAGGGGGTCTGCCCCTCTATTTATAGCCTGGTGGGTTGCACGTGCGCCATAGGATCAAACCGACTTGAAACAAGGGCCGAGATGACTCCACAAAGGTGGTGGAAGAAGACTCCAGAAGATGGGCCGAAACCCTAATGGGGGGCGCCGGTCGGGCCCACCCTGGTGGGTCTCGGGCCCCGGTGCTTCGGGTGTGTTCCAGATGCTTCTAGTGTTCTCGTGATGATGTTTCCTTAGCGGCTAAGTTTCGTGGTAATCATGCTCTTTAACCCTTCTTTTATGCTTTTCTGGAATAGCCCCTGGAAAATATAGAACATGCAAAACTCGTAGAAACTATCAGTTAAAACCCTAGACTAGTGTGTATTCATGTATCCTTTGGTGTCTAAAGTTCTAATAAAAGTTGACGTTATCCACCGTCAACAACACCCCCAAGCTTACCTGTTTGCCAGTCCCTTGGAAAACAAACTAAGCCTAATTACTAATGTAATTGGATCAGGAGTTGCTACAATGCTTTCATACTTCCTAAGTACACATGCTTCAAACATAGATTCTCCTTCGGATTAGACAAAACTGCTCTAACTTTTAAACTTACCCATTTTACCTTTAACTATGGGGCTTTACAATTCTTGCCTTAGTCTTGAGTAATTGAAAGAAAGAATCAATCAAGTCATGCATTATGTAGCAAATTCTTCACAGTATTCCGGAGTTTTGCAAGTTTTCAAAATAAAACTCAGAGGTTAATTGTATTACACCCTCAAGTCTCTCAGTATATATGGTATTTGTGGATCGCACTTTAAGGCATTAACAATGTTATGCCTTCCCATAACAAAAGACTATAGTGGAGCTCATAGGAGTGGCAATAACAAGGTTTACACATACTTGCAATTCATATGTTGTAAAGTCAAACAATGGATCCACAGAGAATCGAGGCATACAATCAAACCAAGATGTGCGTGTGTATGGAATATGGTGGATAGGTGTATATGTGGTATTTAGTGGCTATTCCTAATTCTACTTTTGCTCTTTGAAAATGATTCACTCTCCTTTGTAACTTGGAGGAACACATGGGCTATCTTTATTCTTTCTCTCTCTCTTTCTCTCTCTTTCATTTAGGAGGCGGGCATCTAGTACCCATTGTTTTAATGCTGGGACACTTGTCCATCTTTTACTCCCTTTTTCATATTTTTGTATAGCCACATGTATCCTTTAAATATAAATAACTGGAGAAATAATAATAAGAACTTAGAGCAATTATATCAAGGCTGTCCTACGGGTTTACTTTTGATGTTCACTCCCAGTGTAGGAGAAAACATTTTTATGATGAACATTGATGAAAGTGGAAATGGTTGCGATTACTCCCAGGGTAGGAATAATGCATATGTGCTGAAGTGTGTACGTGATCTTGGTTTTAAAAGCATGACAAGACTCTCATATGGTATACAACAAAGGTTGACTAAACTTAATGCAAAGCAAGCAGCATGAATGTGCAAAAGTTTTCCTATCTAGATGTATCATATATGGCTTTAGTAGGAATTCACATTTTGTCATACAAGAGCTCATCATGTAGATTTTAAGTTTTCAAAAATAAATCTCCAAACCTTAGTAATGCTAGGAATAAGATAAATAGTAGCTCAACTTTCATGAATCGTATCAATCAATTATCTAGACTTAGCTCAAACATATGCCTCCACAAGTTTCAGGTTCAGAGTAAATTCTTAAGTTAAAACAACAATATCTAAAACTCAGGAGAATTTAAGTTTGACAACTAGGAATTTGAAAAGTATTGTGACAGAGCAACTATTCATCATCTCCAAGACAAAATTTTAATGTTCATCATTTTTAGTTTGGTTCTAGCCTAGACTGACTCTAAACAAACTTCTAATTTTGGTTTTCAAAATTTATCTTACTAGCTAACTCATGCGAAAAAGTGATATAGTAATAATGATAATAAGATAGGAAACTTTTACTTAGCTGGATTTTAATTGGAGGGTGCCCTCCCCCAAGCTTGACGTTTGACAGGGTCTTTGGTGTTGCAAATTGAGTGATCCTTTTGGGATCAGGTGTATCGACGGCGTAAGGGCGTCGGGTTGACTAGCTCTTTGATCTTGTGTTGTCCTATGAAACTCAATTGCCAATAAAAATACCAAATCCTATGGAGAGGGGTTAGGTTTAATACCACTCCATGGTAAGTAATTATTTTATATTTCCAACAGAAGCTTAAGCTTCTTTACTCAATTAGTAAGTTTCTCTAAGAGCGTGGACCTTCATGTGCCCACATATTTTTGGTGTTTCTCTGAAAGGTGTGGACCTTCATGTGCCCATATTTTTTTGGTATTTTGGAATGATCTTCTGAGTGAGCTAGTAGTAGTCCTGGTGGGTGCCACTAATAGACTCTCTCCTTAGTCATAATATTCCTGCATAGTTATACTCCAACAAAAAAACCAAAACTCGATGCTCAAATTATCAAGGGGTTAGCGGTCAGCCAATGAGCACTGTGATTATTCTTTGAGTTGATCTTAATTAATAGATTTTAGCAGGATTCTAACAGGATTCTCTTTTTGGGGTTTTTCTAAGTTTATTATGTAGCAATCAAAAAATGTATGCATGCTAATAATTTTTATGCCACCACGGGGAATATTCATTCCCATGGGGCTTAGGATTTTCATAATGCAACAAAGTAAATATAGATTGTTATTTTTATTTTTATTTTTATGCCACCACAGTAAATATGACTACAGGGTCACCATAGATTTATTCACATGGGGCTTTAATATTTATGATGTAGTAAATAAAGCAGTAAATATTTTTGTTGTTTTATTTTTAATATGCAAAAAAATGATTGTACTAATAAATGTGCTAACCAAAATTACTAATGAATGCTAAATTAATTAGATAACTACCATTCTAACTTTATGGCTAGGGTACAGAATTTAAAGTCTACCGACAGGACTTAGATAGAGGAGAGTACTTACTCGGTAGGTTCATCGTCTGAGGTTACCTCAGTCAATTCCCCATTTTGTGGTGGTGTAGCAGGTGCTTCTTTCTCCTTCCATCTCTTTTCTGTCTCTTCTGTTTCTCTCTTTTCTAGCTCCAGCTCTTCCTTGTATGCTTCTCTTGATTCTTCATCTCTCTTCATCCATTCTTCTGCTTGTGCCTGGATTTGTTCCTTCTCTGCCTTCGCAATCTGGTCCATCCTCTCAGCTTTCGCTTCCCACTCACTCCAGCATGGTGCTTGTACGGCTTCTTCTTGCTCCTTGTAGCAGTCTTCATACTTCACAATCTTACCAGGGAACTCCTCCCATCCACAGTGAGGCTGGACAGCCTGACGGCGGGCTTGGCGTTTCCTCCTGTTGCGTTGCTTCCTGATCTGCTCATGGTTAAGATGTGTTCTAAATTGACAGCGTACCTTTCGAGTGGGTAGGTTGAAGTGGATCTGTCCGGACCTGATGTAGATGATAGCATTGGCGGTGTAGAGGAACGGTCTTCCCAAAAGAATAGCAATTCGTTGTCTTCCTGCATGTCAAGAACTAGAAAATTTGCGGGTATATATTTATCTTGAATTCTTACCATGACGTCCTTGACTGTGCCTTCAGGGAATCTCAGTGATTGGTCTGCCATCTGCAACTGAATATATGTTGGGTATAATGGTAAATCATCAAATAATTCATCATATACTTTTTTGGACATTACGTTGATGCCTGATCCAGTGTTGCAGACGGTGTCGGGAAAAGTGATGTCTCTGATTGTGCATTCAATGATTGGTACACCTGGGTCACCTTTCTTTGTTTGAAATGGTTTTGAGATCATATGATCATTTTCTGTGTTGATAGCATTGATTAGTTGAGCGGTTTCTTCAGGTACATGCTGGGGCTTGTTCTTCCTCCATCTTCTATTGTTATTCTTCTTGGGTGCTAGTTGTTGTGGTTGCTCTTCTTGTTGATGGAATTACTTCGGGATTGCTGGATTCTTGAGGATGCGGTTCTTGAATAAAAATCTCTCCTTCTTGTCTTTGATGGAGAGGACAATCTTGGCGTGTTCCGCATAGATGATGGCTTTGGTTGTGCACAAGAATGGTCGTCCCAAGATAATGGGTGCCTTCTCATCTCCTCCGGTATCCATGATCACAAAGTCAATTGGGACATATGATTGCCCCACTCTGATAACAGCTTCTTCTAGTACTCCCTCGGGGTAGCAAATAGACTGATCTACAAGCTGCAAACGCATATCTGTGTACAACAAAGGATCACCTAATATTTTCTCATAGATTATCTTAGGCATTATGTTGACACTTGCGCCGAAATCGCAGATAGCTTCTGGAAAGTTGTGACATCCGATGGAGATAGGAATCACAGGTCTTCCAGGGTCTCCCATCTTTTTAGGTAGTGAGTGATCTATCCACTGTATATCTGCAAGCTCAATTTGGTATTGTGTTGCATTGTGAATATCAACAAGATTAGTAGTTTCTAAATCCTCCGGCTGGCCCAGAATCTTACCTTTCTCAAAAGGAGGGACAGCAGCAGCTAGCTGAGCTAATTGTGATTCTAACATTTTATTAAAGCTGTGCTGATTCTTTATAGTAGAAGCAAAGGTATCCATTCTAGTATTTATGTTTTCTAAAGCTTTATCATTCGAGGCTACCTTTCTAGACATTTGATCTAACAATTTAGATTGACCAGCAACTAAATCTCTTAAAGGCAGAAGATTGTAATTATTATAATTATTACCTTGGTTGTTACCTTGTCGAGGTTGCTGATTCCATCCTTGGTTTGGCTGGTTCCATCCTTGACCTTGCTGAGGACGATAGTAGGTGTTGTTGTTGATGAAGTTCACATCCTCTTGCAATGTAGGGAAGTTGACAGCTGAATGCCCGTAATCTCCACATTCTTCACAAGTCATGCGAGAATCATTGATATGCATGACTTCCTTCTTCTCTATGTCGAGCTTCTTCATGATGAGGTCTAGCTTGGCAGTGACCATGTCAGTTTCCTTGAGATGATGGATGCCTCCTCCTCTCATGCGAGGTTGAGTACGTTCTTCATTAAAGATTGAATTTGAGGCCATCTTCTCAACAAGTGCTTGAGCTTCTGGAAGCTTAAGTGATAGGAAAGCTCCTCTAGCTGCAGCATCTATGGACTCACGGGTGCTTGAGATAAGCTCATGGTAGAAGTTCTGCAATAGTAGCCAATCCTTTATCCCATGGTGAGGACAGTCTTCAATATAATATTGGAATCTCTCCCATGCTTTAGTGAATGATTCATCATGTTACTGTTGAAAGCTTGAAGTTTTCTCACGCAGAGCATTCGTCTTGCCTGTAGGAAAGAACTTTGCCAGGAAAGCAGTTGAGCATCGGTCCCATGTAATGTTCTTGTCTTTGTTGGCGTAGAACCACTACTTGGCTTTCCCCAAAAGTGAAAATGGGAAAAGACGGAGTAAAATAGCATCTCTTGGTACTCCTCTAATCGTGAAGGTGCTGCAAATCTCTAAAAAGTGTTGTAAGTATGCACTTGCATCTTCATGAGCTTTTCCACAAAACTGGCTGGCTTGAACTATGGTGATAAGAGCAGGCTTGAGCTCGAATCCATTCTCCCCAGTGTTGACTGCTGGTCCAGTCTGGATGTTTTCTGTTGTTGGGGCAGAGAACTCGCCCAGTGCCTTCTTAGCCATGTCTTCAAACACAGGAGATAAATCTTGTCCTAAGTGTTCTTCTTCCAATGTTGGAGATGGCTCCTTTCATGAATGAGCTTGAGCAGCGATGGGTGTTTTTGATGGTATCTTGAAATTGTCCCTTGCTTCTACAAATATCTTTCTTCTTAGGAGTTTATCTGGATCATCAGTGAAATTATTTGGAAGAGAAAAACCATTCATTCATCACCCTGCATAAGATAAGCAAATGATAAAAACAAGGGTGTGCCTGTTTGAGTTAGAGATCAATCGGTAATACAATCTTATCCATTATGTATACATATGCTATCAACATTTCCTAAGTTTAATGTGCCTTCCCCGGCAATGGCGCCAAAAATGCTTGTTGACATCTACTAACGTCGCCAAATATAACTATATAACTTTTAATGCGAGAGGCGAGATTAGAAGATGAATGGTAATTAATTAACTTGTCATTAGCAACTAGCCACTTTTCTATTACCAACATTCTTATGCAAGAACTAGGTTGTCATCCCTAATTAATAATGCTAAGAATAAAAAAAGGTTTTATATATTAATCTATGTGACTAGGCAGAAATATAAATAATATAAACTAAGATCAGTTCTGCAAGCGGACAGATAATTATACCATTGTAGCATTTTACCTAGAGAGTTCTACAAGGTTGTCGATTTATATTTATACCACTGGGAAGGACTAGGATAAACTTTAATTTATTATATTGATAGTGATGGTATACAATGGATAAGTGACATTACCGATGTCATTTACTCTACTCATAATAGGTAGAGGTCACAAGGTAAATAAAGATAAAGGTGATAAGTATGATCAAGCATCATAAATAAAAGATAATCATCAAAGCACTTCTCTAGTCATAGTAATAGCTAGCCAATGGATAAACTAAGGAATTAATATCAAAGGTAATTCTATAACTACATCAATGAAAAACCTTAATTAGTGCAATTACATCTAGCAATCATTGTTAGACTAATCCTGTATCATAATCACATGCAAAGTGCATCATCTAGGAAGGATGTGAAATAAAGTCATCATCCAACTTCGTGACCGTGCCTGCTAGCCTACATACGGAGGGTGGACTACAAAGGACTCAACACAGCTGTCACCTACGCGATCTACCACACGACCCGGCACATCAGGGTGCACTCGCAGATAAACAAAATACCTAGACACCACGTCTACATATTGTTCATCATCTATCCATCATCCGCATGAATAAACCCTATACGATCAATTACATGAATTCAATAAGATCAAACCAACTATACTAGACATATAATCAAAGTAAACAAAGACTATTGTAATCAAGAACATATGAACTATTAAGAACAATGTTTCCCTAATCATAATGAAGAATACAATAATAGAGAAAGAACTAGAATTATACCGAACTCCACGCTCCAGACAGACGCCGGGGCTCCAGATCCGCCGAAGAACTAGAACTCCTCTACTTCTAATCTAACTAGGTTAGAACTATGAACTAGGAGGTTCTTGGTGAACTAGGAGGCTCTTGATGGCTTGAGGACTTGATGCCTCCAGGGGGGTCTGCCCCTCTATTTATAGCCCGGTGGGAGCACGTGCGCCGTAGGATCAAACCGACTTGAAACAAGGGCCGAGATGACTCCACAAAGGCGGTGGAAGAAGACTCCAAAAGGTGGGCCGTAACCCTAATGGGGGGGTGCCGGCCGGCCCCACCCTGGCACCGACCGGCCCCACCCCAGTGGGTCTCGGGCCCCGGTGCTTCAGGTGCGTTCCAGATGCTTCTAGTGTTCTCATGATGATATTTCCTTGGCGGCTAAGTTTCGTGGTAATCATGCTCTTTAACCCTTCTTTTATGCTTTTCTGGAATAGCCCCTGCAAAATACAGAACATGCAAAACTCATGAAAACTGTCAGTAAAAACCTTAGACTGGTGTGTATTCATCTATCCTTTGGTGTCTAAAATTCTAATAAAAGTTGACGTTATCCAACGTCAACAATAGTTATCTTTTAATTTCTTACATCCCATTGCATATTCACTTTAATCCATGCACCGACACTATTTAGTTTATGTTCCCTCATATCGAATCCATAGCATATTTAGTTCTTGCATACATCCATTCCACTTGCATGTTAAAAATAAAAAAATTATCCCTCATTATGATCATACTCTTTCTTCTCTATTTTTGAGTAAATCTCTGCAATTCTTTCATGGTACCCTTTGTCTGCAATAGTGTGTTTAGGTTTGGAAGTATTGTTATACATCTATTAAAGTAAGCATGGTGCTTAGTTTAAACTAAGAGGTGTGTGTCCTTATTTCCAAAGGCTTTTAAATTAAGCGTGGTGCTTAGGTTAAAATGCCTTCCTTAATCGAATTCGACATGGAGTTTAGTTTGGTTATTAAACTAAAGCTTGCTTTAGTAGATATTGGATATTTTGTTGGACTAACCCCGGCAGAAGCTTTCAAATTCAATCTGGGAATGTCCCGAGATGAACTCATATAAGAGATGAATCAAGGCGAGTGATGAACTCCAACAACTTTGCATGAAGAAGACACATCAGCTCATCCTTCATGTAGGGAAAAACTGTAAGTATCAAAGTTTATTCACTTTGTCCTTTGCTGCAAGTTACCTTTGCCTTGAACCATGTTAGAATGTAGCAAACAAAAAAATGAAAAAAATATAGATCTATGCTAAAACAATCCTTTAATCATCTTTTGTTAGCATAGATAAAAATTGTGGACAACAACCCATATTTCAAATTCGTTGCAATCCTTCGGGTATATGTCCACTAATATTCTGCAGGAATGCATATAAGCAATTCCTGTCAATGATTGGGTTGAACCTGCCGAAACCAAAGGCACCATTACAAGAAGTGGATAAACTTGATGGATCATGAGCATCATCAAAGACAGCCTAATCTTGAGCATTCCGAAGGCTTAAGTTAGGATGATGATCACAAGCAGGACGCAATTTCTGCCGTATGGCCAAACCGATGCCTGCTCTCGTCATCTTTGAAGATAGCAACTCATACGCTGGTGGCACAGACTAGGATGATAAGATGCCACTACATCATAGTGTGCATCTTCCACGCCTCATTTGCCAGTGGTGGTCTGTCGGTGATGTCTCATTAAGCCATGAACAACTATGGTCACCGGATGACATCCCTAAGTCATTGGAGATGAAGCACTCACACAAATAAGGACAATCAAACCTGAACTAGAGTATGCATCTCCAATGATTATCATCCCATCAACCAAGAGTCAATGAAGAAGTATGTTACTATCCACATCAATGTCTCTTGGATCAGATGGTACAAAAGAATAAGAGGTCCTGCTCAAGCACAAAGAAGCCCTTTCTGACAAGTAATTCGGTTTAAGACAATCTCAAGAAGGTTCCCAAGAAGGTGCAACAAGTGCTGAGTATTAGCGCATCAAGGCATAAGTTCACATGATGTAAGGACCTTGTGAAATTCAAGCAAGCACCATCATGATGCAAGGGTACTTCTAGAAGCAAGCTTGGGAGCATCACTTCCCATTCGAGACAATCAATGCAGCTTCTTATAGAAGTGGTTCTATTTGCCCTTGCCGATCTGTTGAAGTGTAAGGAAGGATGAGACTCCAACCTCAGCGTCAATGTCAACTTCACCAACCAGAATAGAATGGAGGAAGGAGTCACCTTCCAGCCCACTTATCATCATCGGAGGTGCAACCAGGGTCATCATCATAACCCGACGATGCACCAAGCAAGGAATGAACAAGACAAGAAGTCCTGTTTGGAGGACTATAAACCACCGAACCTTCGCCAAATGTAAAGTTTGGAACTTATCCATATTTCTTTTAGCATTGCATAATTTTCGTTTAGCATATACGTAGTTGCATATTTACTTTCCTACATTAAAAAGAAAATAAAATATTTATTTCTTTGCATAATAAAATCTAAAAGCCCCATGTGACTAATCTTGTGACATAGCTCATAAAGACTATTCACTGTGGTGGTGCAAAAATAATTTGCATGCATCTAGAATGGACTTCTGCATCATATTTACTTTCTACATTCATAAACTTAAAAACACCAAAAATATGTAGGCACATGAAGGTCCACACCTTTTATGAAAAATCCAAAAATATGTGGGCACATGAAGGTCCACACCTTTTATGAAAAAAATCTAAAAATATGTGGGCACATGAAGGTCCACTCATTAAAGGAGCTTTCTGGTGGAAATTGTGCCACGAACCATGGAGCGCTTTATCCTAACCCCCTCCATGAGAATTGGTATTTTTGTTGGCAATTAAGTTTTACAGGACAATACATGATCAAAGAGCTAGTCAACCTGGTGCCCTCATGTTGCCAGCACATCTGCTCTAAGAAGGATCACTCAACTTGCAGCATCAAGGACCACGCCATCATATAGCTTGGGGGAGAGCATCCTCCACTTAAATCCAGCTAAGTATAAGCTTCCCATCATATTAATGTACTATATTGCTTTTTGAGTGTGTTAGCTAGTGAAATAAAATTTGAAAACCAAATAAAAATTTGTTTAGTTTGATTATTTAGGTTTGCTTAGGTTTGAATAAAAGAGAATGCTTACCGAAGTTGTTGCCCAACATAAAAAGAACTCCATAGATAAAAACCATGCTCAGGAATTTGATAAGTAGCACCCCACTATGATTCCTCATAACACTTAGTTTCCAACCTTAAATCATCCCAAGTTTTAGACACAACCATTTTAACTTTAAGATTTACTTTGAACCTGAAACTTGTGGGCAGCAAATGTTTGATCTGAATCTAAGTAATTGAGGGATATGATATGCAAAGTTTGAGCTGCTATTTATCTTGTTCCTTGTGATACTTGAATTTTGGAGATTTATTTTGAAAATCCATAAAACCACATGATGAGTTCCTGTATGCAAGAGCTTTACATTCCTATCACAGCCATACATGCTAGATTAGGCAAACATACACATTATATGCTACTTGCTTTGTTTTGAGTTTTGTCAAGCTTTGTTGATACCTTAGGAACTTGTCATGCTTTTACAAACAAGATCACATGCACTCCACCCATAATGCACTACTCATATCCGAGTGGGCGCATCCATATTCCACATTTTCCATCTAGATCCACCTGAAAATGTTCTACTCCTACACTAGGAGTGAACACTAAAAATATCCCATTGGTTACCTCAGATCAATGCTCCAAAGTTCTTGTTGCTATCTCTCAGAAGAAAAACAAAAAGGGAAGTATTGTTGCAGAGAAGAGGCATGTGGCTATGCAAAAGACTGAGATGAGAGAAAACAATGTGTACAAAGATGCCCGCCTGAGAGGTAAAAATGGACAAGTGTCTAAATTTATCAAAACAATGGGTACTCTGATGCCTGCCTGAAAAAAAGAGAAGAAAAAGGAAAGAAGATAGCCCATGTTGTCCTACAGCACATTTCCCTAGTGTTTGAAAAAGAGAGAGAAATGTCTTCAAGGAGCAAACGAGTAGAATTAGGACTAGCCACCATATATATATCCACCTACCACCTCACATCCCCACACTTGATTGTATGACTTGTTCCTCTGGATCCACTGTTTGACTTTACAATATATTCACTACAAGTATCTATGAGATGACTCCTTACCCATGAGCTCCACATAAGCCATTAGTTATATGGTGAGAGAAAGAGAGAAGGCATGCATCACTATTGCCTTGGTATGGATCCACAAATACCACATATTGAGAGACTTGAGAGGGTCATACAAAGGAATCTCTGAGCTTTATTTTTTAAAAAAACTTGCAAAAACCTCCAGGATAAGAGTTGAGCAACAGAGCTTGAGACATAGTGCTCAACTTAGACATTCTATCCTTCAATTACCCAAGACTCGAGAGAAAGCTTCAAGCTCCATGGTAAAGGTAATACAAGGTAAGTTTGAAGGTTAGCTTGGTCTACTCTAATCCTTGAGTACTTCTCGGTTTAAAACTGAATACTTGTGAGGGGTAGCTATAACTTTTGATATATGCTAAAGTTTGGCTTTGCTAAGGGGCTAGCAAAGGGTAAGCTTAGGGGAACTTTTTGACATTAGTTATTGCTCATTTGTACCCATCAACTAAACATGAATCAAGGGCATAAAACAATCCACAACATAGTTATAGGCTTTGATTCTAACAAGTTCCATGAGTTTTGGTGTTCTCACTTGTTTTGCAGGGTATGAAGGGATATTTAATATTTCACCGATTAAAAGTATGTCAAATGAGGAATTGGAGTTCACCATTGCATAGAGCTCGTCGAGATGATCGAAACAGACCTATGGTTTGCTATTTTTGGAGTCCGGAATAAAGAGATATGGATTTTACAAACACTGGAAGATTCTAGAACCTGAGCTGCGGGATTAATTAAAGGCTGCGGGATTAATTGGGCCTAAATCAGAATTTGGCACATTAAGGCCTATGTGCACTTGGTGGAAAGGTTTAGTACCACATCTCTTGCTCAAGGTGGAGGAGGGGAGGCCGCCCCCTATAGAAGAAGACCAGGAAACCCAGGCGCCAACAGCATGATGGAGAAGAGAGGTGTCCCTCGAATGAATAACCTCTCAACATCAGAGAAATAGGGCTAGACTTTCCAATGTAGTAAATTAGTTCTACTTGAGTGTTAAGGAGAGCGGAGCTGTGCTTCGATTTTGGAGAAGTCTTCAGGGGTCCGGTATATCTTTGTATCTCATCTTTGTAAGACTTATGCTTTAATATTTATTTATCTTCTTCATTTACTTTTATGCCTTTTATATATCTAGTTAGTATAGTTGTTACATCTTGGCATGGGATCTTTGCTCGTATTGAGTGCTTTAGTTATTTCGCATGACTAGAGTAGTAATCGATAGTGTAGACGTGGTGTCTAGGCTAGTTTTTACCTGAGTTTGCGCCGAATTCTTACGGTTAGTTGTGGTAACACCAGAGGTGACAGCTCTATCTGTCTTCGTATTCCACCACGTCGGAGTTGGTGTTTCATAGAGCTTTTTGGCAGCCTTCTCCAGATTACCCCTTCCAAGTCTATTCGAGAATCAGAAAGGTACTGTTGCCCCAAAGTGCTATTGTGTGATTGCTTCACCTAACTATCTTTCTGTTATCTTAGAACCCTAGTAATAGAGAAGTATTTAGGAACCTTGAACTCTCCCGTTGTCCTCTCAACTTAGTTAGACTACTTATTTATCTTATAAGTGATTACTATGCATAACTCCTATCATTTATCACTTACCCCTACTATAGTCTAGTTGGTGTACTAAGTTAGTAGATGCATGATGGTCGCTATTAGATTCTTTAACCATTACTTTCCTGTGGTAAAATATAAATAATGATACTCTGGAATACTCCCGGATAAAAGCTACAATGGTATTCTGTGCGCTTGCAGAATCTTTCATATTCTATTTGCACTTAATTTATACCAACAATCGGTATGGTGTCCCCGGCTGGAAACTGTCTGCCAAGCACACCAACACTCGGTTCAAATGAGACTACTCGGCTTCACGGTCAGAATGACTTATCTGGCCAGCTATGTGATGACGTCTTTCAATCTCAACTGATGTCTGGTGGCCTCAGTCCCAATTGGCTGCGAGTAGCACCGAAGTCAGCATGACCTATGTCATGCAGCTCCCCACTACCCAGCCTTGATTCTCTCATTAATCAATGTGGCATGGTGACACATATAGCCATCCATGTGGATCTCATCATCATCAGTTACCACCTATGCTCGCGGATGACAGAAAATCACCTGACTTCTACCGGTCTAAGCAGGGCTAAGCATAAGATCAGTCACTGATCTAGTAGTAGTATCAGGCTCATATATAAGTGGACAAGGTAAATGTGCAGCAACTGGTTTCACATCAACTCCTAACTTAAATGCACAAACATACAATTTAATAAAGATCGGTGCATTTGTAAAAAGAGATAGGAGGAGACTTAGGGATGCTCCGGGGCTTGCCTTTTACAAAATTAGTGGGCTGATGGTCAGGGCACTCCGGTGGTTCAGTTTCCTCTCCTCCTTCTGGAGCTTCCTGCACCTCAATCTCCGGTGGCACTCCGCCCTCGGTAGGGTCGAACTGCAGCAGTGTAACTCCTTCCGGCGATCCTGTATGCATGGGTGCACATGTAAGAAATGAGAATGCACATGAAATGCAAGCTATATTGAAGGAGTAATGCCCATGTGATGCAGTTAGACAACATCTAATCATCAAGTTATATTCCAAACAATTTACTGAGTATGTGCATATTTCTTCTCCAAAGCACAAATACATACTCACCCCGCTTAAGCAATCTATAGAACAATTTCTCGTCCTCGGTAAGAGGCCTACAACCTGCACTAACAATTAATTTGAATCAAGCTCACCCATCCACAACCAATTTCAATTGAACAAGCATGAACAAGCACAAACACAATTGACATATGACTTGCTGCCCTAAAACATAATCAAGACCAGCACTACAATGCTCCAGCAAGATTTACAGACTTGGAACACACTTTAAGAAGGCAGGTAATGACACCTTCCTTGATTACCAACCCCAAAAGCTACGCATTCAAATCTAGGTTATAACTGGACCCTTTATTTCCAGTGCCCAGAAAATTTTGATAAACTTACAGCAGCTAACACACATCAAAAGCAAGCTACTGACCGAATTTCAAGTCAAATGGGCTAGTAGAGCATCCTACACAAAAATGACAAGCATACAGCTCTACTTGCAATGGAAAATACTTACTACAGAGAAAAAGTATCAAACAACAGATTTTCCAATTTTCTTAGCTTCTTTAACAAGCTCTAGGAAAAATATTCATGAGCATATCTTTTATACACTAAGCATGGTGAATTTCACAAAAGGATAGCACACAGGGTAGGTTATACAAGACAGCACATGCAAAACAGTGACAACATAGAACATGTATTTTCCCAGATACTACTTCTCAATTCAAGACTACTCCAAGTGGAATCACATTTTTAGCATCTTCCTACAATTAGTTATGTATTTTCTAAGATTACAAGCATATAACAATTTAAATAAAGTTGCACAGGAAACTCAAGTCAAGAGTACATTTTATATTTTTCTTGCATAAATCTCAGAACGACAAACACAACAAAATTTGGTTCACCCCATTTGGATACCCTTAGCTCCAGATATGAATTTTAGAAGGTTTTACACCATTTCTGGAAATCCATTTAATTTGTTTCTTTTAAAACAAAGCAGCCTTAAAACATTACACACCCCCAGCTCAGTGCACCAGAAGCACACCCGAGCAGCTGACCGGTGGGTTCACCGGTCAACCGGGCCCACGACACAGAGAGGGAGAGAGATTGCGCTGACCGGCGCTAGCTCGCCGTCGGCGAGGTTACCGGTGACACCAAGACCACCTACGTCCTCCTAGCTACGAGGCGAACCAACTGAGCTAACTCGCTAGACCTAACCCTCACCGGAGCAGGCTCATCAGTGACGATGGCGGACGGCGGAGATCCAGTGAGTGCACGCCGGCCGAACCCGGCCTTTTCTGGCAAAACCAAACTCCGTTCCTCAAACCTAGAACCCTAGCGGACCTCTAATCCACATGAATCGAGCTACTATGCACTGCAACTTGACCTAACCGTGAGCACGGCATCACGTCGGCGGGCAGAACCACGGTGAACTCGTGTTTCGGCGAGCCTAGGGGACGAACCACCCAACCAACTTCAAGAACCCCATCTACGAGTCATGACGACCCAGAGACAAGGAAGAGTGAGGGAAAATGGTTGCGGCATTGCTCTAGCCGCTGCGAGCAGAGAGCTCAGCGGCGCTTCGGCAATGGTGCGGCGGCGAGGAACCCTAAGAGCTATACCTTGGCTCAGCTGACTCTAGAAATGGGTCGAGGTGATAGAGCGGAGGATGACGAAGCTATGGTGGAGATGGAGTGACCAGAGATGGAGCAGCAGCGGCGGATTTTACCGTGGCGCCGGTGTTGATGGTAGTTATTGCTCACTTTTAGGCATCAACAAGACATAAAAATGGACATAAAAGCATCCTCAAACATAGAATAGGGTTTAAACTGACAGAATTCCATGAGTTTTGGTGAATCTGTGTTTTGCAGGGTGTTAATTAGAAAAGAACCAAGGGAGACCTACATGTCAGATCAAAATATCGAATTTCGACGCGAAAGTGGAACAAGAACATTCTCAAGAACACCAGAGACACGCGACGAAGCGGGGCTCGGTTGCCAGCCAGGGGAGGTCGGCCAATCCCCCTGACAGGTCGGCCGACCCTGGCAAGTGTCCTTTTCATGTGCGTTTCGACGTGGACCCACATCCCGAAATTTCACGCAGTCTCCACCGACTATCGAAGTCGGTTTGATCCAAGGGCTACGGTTCATCCCACCGGCCTATATAAGACCCTAGACCCCCTAGGGTTTCAGATATCTCTCAGACTAGATCAGATTAGTTATCAATCAGAGAGCCCTCCACCAGAGATTAGGGTTAGACACTCAAAGTTCTAGTTTAGACCTAGATAGTAGATTGAAGTAGAGTTGAGCCTTCGGCTCAGGATTCTGGATCGCCTGTCTACTAGAGATTGGTAAATCTGCTGTATTACCTCTTATTATGACTTTATGCTATTTTATGACTATGTTTCGGTTTGTTATGTTCCTACCTTATTCTAGTAGTATATTTGATATAGTTATGATTGGTAATGAGTTTATGCATGAGGTTGCAAAGCGCTTAATCCAGTACTCGAGTGGGTTAAGTGGTAGATATTATAGACGCATGGTGCTTAGATATTATTTGCGTGCAAATGCACTTTATATGCCGGGTCATGTGGTAGATCACGGATGTGACACTCCCGTTGAGTCTTTTGTAGTCCACTCCCCGTATGTAAAGAGAGTAGAACTAAGTTATGAAGGTAGACTTGCTCCATTCTTGTTCATCCTGAATAATGTTCCTGATGCATAGATAAAGAATCAATTGTGCTATATATGATTATATATTTGCTAGAGTAGATGAATAACATAATTAATTAGGAATGACATAAGAATCTGATCTCTTAAGTAATCCTATGCTTTGGTTGGCTTCAATTTTGAGTAGTCCACACCTCTCTGGAAAGTTATCTAAGCCTTTATTTATTATATCATATCTTTATTATTGGCTTACCCCTGTTTAAGTATGTGCTATGTGATTTATTCTATTCATAAGTAATGTAACTTGAATCTATCCACTCATGCCTGCCTCCATACCTTCTCCCTGTGGTAAAAAAATATAAATCGACAACCCTGGAATACTCGGGTAAAATGCTACAATGGTATAATTAATCTATGTGCTTGCAGATACTTTGAACTTGACTATTTATATTTACATCCTCTTTAGTCACTTGCATTCATAATAACTGCTTACTATTATTCTAGGTAGTTTTCATACATGTCTCTTATATTCATGCTGGGGATGACAACCTAGTTATTGTAAGAGATATAGGTTTAAAAAGAGGTGGCTAAGTAATTTACCAAGTGACACTTAATTAATACCAACAGCCGGCTCGGCGGCCTTGGTGACGGCGGAGAGGGCAAAGAGAGAACAGAGCTGGACGAGCGGGGGAGAGAGCGAGTGGGGCATGAAGGATCTAGGGTTTAGGGTTTAGGGTTTAGGGTTTAGGGTTTAGGGTTTAGGGGTGTAGCTCCCCCTTGATCTTCGCAAAGACCAATGGAGAGTGCCGACCCTTGCGTGGGTGCTCCAACGAGGACTAGTGGAGAGTGCCGACTTTTCGATACCTCGGGAAAATCTCGGCTTGCAATCTCTAACTCTTATACATTCCCGCATTTACTTTGTATTCTTTACATTCCTAGAGTAGTATACTTGTGATAAGACTTGGCACTAGGTTGCTTAACTTGTTTTAGGCTTAGAATCAACACAAGCACTTGTTGGGTGACATTGGGCAAATGGCGATAGTTGATTTGATTTGCGGAAAATTTATTAGTTTCCCAATTCACCCCCCTCTTGGGCATCCTCGATCCTTTCAATTGGTATCGGAGCCTTGTGCTTACTAATTTGGCTTAACCGCCAAGAGAAGGATGTCCGGTGGTCACGATGTTCCCCCTCCCATCTTTGACGCTAACGATTTTCCTTACAGGAAAATTCGTATGGAGGCATACCTTGAGGCGGTGGACCTTGGTGTTCACAAAGCCACCACACAAGGGTACCCCACTCCCAAAGCCGGCGCATCCCTCACACCCGTTGAGGAAGAGCACGAAAAGTGGAATGCTAAGGCTCGCAACATCATCTTTAGAGGCCTTAGCAAAGAGGTGTTCAACTGTGTGAGGAACCACAAAAACGCCCATGCACTATGGTTGGATATTTGTGTGCTCCATGAGGGACTAAGAATGAGCGTGAGGAACGTTATTATCTTATCATAGATAAGCTCAATTCTTTCAAAATGCTTCCTAATGAAAATGACAATGACATGTATTCTCGATTGAATATCATTGTAGAGGAAGTCAATGGCATTGGGCTCACTCAAATCACTCTGGCCAAAGTTGCATGGAGGATCCTCAATGCTCTCCCTATTGACAAGTATGGTCACATTGTGACCGTGCTTCATCAAGGGGATTTCTCAAATGCAACTCCCACTCAAATCTTGGGAAAAGTCAGTGCTCATGAGATGTACATGAAGATAACTCTCCAAGATGGCTCATCAACCAAGAAGGAAGAGAAGGACTTAGCTCTCAAGGCCAACAAGAAAGGCAAATCACGAGTCAAGTATTCTTCTCTTGATTCCACAAGTGATGATGATGATGATAATGTGGAGATTGCTCTCATGGTGAGGAAGACCACCAAGATGCTCAAGAAGCTCAACAACAAGGGAATCAAGTTTGATTCCAATATGAATAAGTTCTTCACAAGTAGCAAAAGAAAGCCCATCTTCGAGATTGATTGCTACAATTGTGGAGAACTTGGGTGTCTTGCTCATCAATGCCCAAAGCCCAAGAAAGACAAGTTCAAGAACAAGATCCTCAAGAATGAGCAGTGCCAACTTGCAAATCTATTGGAAGAGAACAAGAAGTTGAAGCAAGAGAAGAGTCATCTCACCATTGGCTTGCAAAGGTTCACAAGAGGCCAATATCATCAAAGTAATCTCCTCACGAACACCGTGATGAAGTTTGATAGAAGTGGGATTGGCTACATGGGTGAGAAGGTCCAAAACATTAGAGCCCAAAATAGACTCAACAAAGCAAAGAACAAGCCCAAGCCCAAACCAAAGAGATGCTTTGAATGTGGTCAAGAAGTCACTTTGCTCATGAGTGCAAGACACCACCACCACAACCTTTGCCCAAGCATGCTAGGCCCTTTGCCTTTGATGCTCACTACATGCTAAGAAAAGATTCTAAGGGCAAAGTGAAAGTCATGTTCCTAGGTCCCCCTAACAAGAATAGGCCTAGGCAGTTGTGGGTGGCTAAAGCTTTGGTTGAGAAAGTCCGGAGCCCTTCTCAAGTATGGGTTGCTAAACATCAAGCTTGATTTGTTGTGTGTAGGTGAACTATAAGACCGGTGGCTCTCATTGGGTAATTGATAGTGGATGCACTCAACATATGACCGGTGATGCTCGTATGTTCACCTCACTTGAAGAGAATGTAGAAGACCAAGGAAAGATTACATTTGGTGATAATTTCAAGAGCAAAGTGCAAGGGCTTGGCAAAGTGGCTATATCAAATGATCATTCTATTTCAAATGTGCTTCTAGTTGCTTGTTGGTATTTTTAAGTGCACACAGATAAATCCGCAAGCGCACAGATACCGTTGTACTTTCATCCAGAGGGTTCTAAATATCGTATCCATAGGGAAACAGGCTTGCTTAACTATAATCTAACTTAACCAGGGGTAGTGAATAAGTAAAGGTGCAAACTAGGTTAAAGGTGGTAGTCAATGATGGATGTAGTGATGCAAATAAAGATGGTGGTGCTGCAACTAAGATGATGGCTAATCGGTGTAAAACTAATTAAGGGTGTATGTAATATGGTTATGGTGATCTGGGTTGTAGATAATTGGAGTGTAGAGAGGATAACTAGGGGTTTCTACTTCTGACTTGGGTAAGCTTCTATCTTCTACTGTTCATCTGGGGAAATTACTACGGGGAAAGAGATCAACAAAGGATGTTTCCCTTAGCAAAGCTATCCTACTATTCCTTCTGACGGGAGGTGGAGTACAAAAGACTCAACAGGCACAGTCACCCCCACGATCTACCACCGATCCGGCTAGACAAGATGCATTTACGAGTAACAATAGTCTAGGCACCATGCCTACACTATAGATTACCACTCTACTCCCTCTAGAACGGGAATAAAGTACTCAAAAGAGTGACGTAAACCAGATAAACAATATGAACATAGATTTACGTAGATCAGAAGTTGGTTGCTTGAGATATTTTAAGAGCTAGCTCAAGTAGAGCTCGATCCTACCGAAGTACAAGCCGTAGAGGGATCACCGATAGGCCGGCATCTCCTCCTAACTCTTCCCTCGCTCTCCATCTTTTTACTATCTAGTCCCCAGATCCTAATGAGAAGTTATCCTTTCATGGGACACCTCTCGATTAGGGTTTACATGTGATTGAATGAATTCGTCGGAAACCCTAGGGGGTCTGGAGGTCTATATATAGGCCGGTGGGATGAACCATAGCCCTCGGATCAAACCGACTTCGGCGGATGGTGTAGATTGCGTGAAATATTGGGATGTGGGTCCACGTCGAAGCGGAGGTGGTTCTGTGACACTAACAGGTCGGCCGACCTAGGGGCCAGGTCGTCGGACCCACTTCGGAGTCCAAACGGGTCCCGTCTTCTCTGGTGAGTCTCTGGTGTCTTCTAGATTCTGTCGGATTTCCTTTCGCGGTGGAATTCGTTGTTTTAGTCCAACTTGTGGGTCTCCTTTGGTTCTTTTCCTGATAACACCCTGCAAAACACTGATTTACCAAAACTCGTGGAATTCTATCAGTTCAACCCCTAAACCTATGTTGGTGTTTGGTTTTATTCCCTTTTCATGTTTAGTTGACGGGTAAAATCATACAGTAATTACCGTCAACAAGCTCCCCCAAGCTTAACCTTTGCTAGTCCCTTAGCAAAGCCAAACTTAGCAATGAATACAGAAGTTCATTAGAATTTTTAAACATAATAGCAACTCCTCAAAAGCACACCTGTATTCAAGCATGAGTTCTCCTCAGGATTAGAGTAAACTATTCTGACTTTCAAACTTACCTTTATTTCTTTCAACTATGGAGCTTGTAGCCTTTTCTTGGGTCTTGGGTAATTAAAGGACAGAATGTCTAAGTTAAGCATTAGTTCTCAAGCTCTGTCGTTCAACTCTTGTCCTAGAGTTTTTTGCAAGTTTTTTTCAAAATAAAGCTCAGAGATTCCTTTGTATGACACTCTCAAGTCTCTCAATATGTGGTATTTGTGTATCCTCACCAAGGCAGTAGTGATGTGTGCCTTCTCTCTCTCACCCTGTAACTAATGGCATATATGGAGTTCATGGGTAAGGAGACAGCTCATACATACTTGCAATGCAGTATATTGTAAAGTCAAACAATGGATCCAGAGAAAACAAGTCATACAATCAAATCAAGATGTGCATGTGTGTGGATATGTGGTGGTAGGTGTTTATATAGTGGCTAACCTAATTCTACTTTTGCTCCTTGAAAATATTTCTCTCTTTTTCAAACACTTGGAAAATTGTGCTGCAAGACAACATGGGCTATTTCTCTCTTTTTTTCAGGCGGGCATCAGAGTACCCATTGTTTTGATAATTCGGACACTTGTCCATTTTTACCTCTCAGGCTGGGCATCTTTGTACCCATTGTTTTCTCTCATCTCACACTTTTACATAGCCACATGCCTCTTCTCTGCAACAGTACTTCCCTCTCTTCAATAGCAATAAAAACTTGGAGCATTTATTCAGGGATATCCTATAGGCTTATTTTTGGTGTGTACTCCCAGTGTAGGAGTAGAACATTTTCTGGTGGATATGGAAGGCATGTTTTTGCGTACTCCTTGTGTAGGAGCAACAGGTGTATGTGGTGTGCACGTGATCTTAATTTTGAAAGCATGACAAGTTTCTAAGGTATCAATAAAGCTTGACAACACTCAATGCAAAGCAAGTAGCATATAAATGTGTGGGTTTTCCTATTCTAGCATGTATGGCTGTGGTGGGAATTTAAGCTCTATCATACAGGAACTCATCATGTGGTTTTAAGGATTTTCAAAATAAATCTCCAAGACTTAAGTATCACTAGGAACAAGATAAATAGCAGCTCGAACTTCCATATCATATCCCTCAATCACCTGGACTTAGATCAAGCATTTGCTATCCACAAGTTTCAGGTTTCAAAGTAAATCTTCATGTCAAAACAGTTGTATCTAAAACTTGGGATAGTTCAAGGTTGAACACTAGGTAAAAGGGATTCTAGTGAATGTGCTAATTATCAATTTCATGCATGTTGTTGATCTATGGAGTTCATTTTATCTAGGCAACAACTTCTATAAGCATTTTATTCAAACCTAAGTAAACCTAATCAAGCTAAGCAAATCTTGGTTTTCAAATTTTATTTCACTAGCTAACACACTCGAAAAGGAATATAATATAGTAATAGGATGGGAAGCTTATACTTAGCTGGATTATGTAGAGGATGCTCTCACCCAAGCTAGATGATCGTGTTGTCGTGATGTTGAAGTTGAGTGATCCTTCTTAGAGAAGATGTGCCAGCAGTTGGTAGGTGTCTGGGTGGTCTAGCTCTTGATCACCTGCAAAACTCAATTAACAAGAATACCAATTCTCATGTAGGGGGTTAGGATAATACCGCTCCATGGTTAGTGGTAAAATTTCCAGCAGAAAGCTCCCTTAATGAGTGGACCTTCATGTGCCCACATATTTTTGGATTTTTTTCATAAAAGGTGTGGACCTTCATGTGCCCACATATTTTTGGTGTTTTAAGTTTATGAATGCAGAAAGTAAATATGATGCAAAAGTCTATCCTATATGCATGCAAATTATTTTTGTGCCACCACAGTGAATAGCCTTTATAAGCTATGTCACAAGATTAGTCACATGGGGCTTTCAGATTTTATTATACAAAGCAATAAATATTTTTATTTTCTTTTTAATGTAGAAAAGTAAATATGCAACTAATGCTAATGCAATTATGAAAAGGATATATGGATAAGTACCAATTTACTTTTTGGTGAAGGCTCAGTGGTTTATAGTCCTCTGAACAGGACTTCTTGTCTTGTTCATTTCTCACTTGGTGCATCGTTGGGTTGAGATGGTGACCTTGGTTGCACCTCTGATGATGTGTTGGAAGGTGACTCCTCCCTCCATTCCTTTCTGGTCGGTGAAGTTAATGTTGATGTTGAGGTCTCATCTCTCCTTATAACTTCTCCTTCATAGTCTGCCTAACCATCCTTGGTGGTTGGCTCTTCTAACGTTGGGATGAATGACGTCTTCTCCTTAATTTATTCTTCTTTGGCTGCTAATAAGTTGTATAGCTGTTGAAGTAGCAGCGCTCCTTTTCTGTGTGGAATTGGAAGTGGACCTTTCCTGATCTCTTATAGATGATTGCTCGTGTGGTGCTAAGGAATGGTCTTCCAAGTATACTCTTCCTCTCCCATATCTAGGACCAAGAAGTCAGAGGGGACCTAGTGATTTTGAATCCTCTCTGGGAACCTAAACGTCTGGTCTGCCATCTTTTCCATTATGTTGATGTTCGATCTAGTGTTGCAGAAGGTCTTGTGGAAGACTCTCTGGTGCACTCGATCATTGTCACAACTGCATCGTCTAGCTTTGGCAGGTGTGGTGATGCAAGGAGGTGATCGTATTCAGCCCGAGCCGAGTTGATCATCCTCACTGCTTCAGTATGTGTCTACTTGGGCAGGAGTTTGTAGTGTCTTGTTCATGAATGGTTTGTCTCCTATGACATCCTTTTGTTCTTGTGTTTGGACCTTTTGCTTCTCTCATTGTTCTATTCCTGCAAAGCATTGGTGGACAACACATACCCGAAGGAATATACAAGTAATAGCAGGGATAGTGCTGTCATAAAGCTAAAGGTCATTTTTTATGATGTAGAGAAGTTGTATACAACATTTATTATTTACCATTACTTCTTTTATGGCGGATTGATGTTATGTTGTCTTAAATTTGATTTTCATATATGGCATTTGTAGAACTTAATCAAACTTATAGAATTAGGGTAATGGTGAGTAGAGGGATTGCAAACCAGCGTGCCTAAGCGACGAGAGGTTGAGAGGAGGAAGACCATGGTTAGATCAACTTTGGTGGAATTTGGTCTTCCTTCCTTATGCTTCAACAGGACAGCGATGGCTCCTGGTTCTTAGGTTCGTTGAGGAGGACCTCTCCCTTGTGCACAAATATTGGGATTCATGTCTTGGTTCATCTCTGATTTGTGTTTATCCTTTGACTTCCCCAAATTGATTTGAGAGATTCCTGCAGGGGTTAGTCCAACAAAATATTCCAGTGTCTACTATAGCATACTATCGGTTCAAAAATCAACCTAGACACCACGTCTAATTTGATTTAGGAAGGCATTTTAACCTAAGCACCACGCTTAATTTAAAAGCCAATGAAATAAGATCACCATTCCTAAACTAAGCACCATGCTTCATTTAAGAGATGTATGAAGATATTTCAAACCTAAACATATACTATAGCAAACAAAGGTAGCAAGAAAGAATTATGAGGCTTTATTCAAATAGAGATGTGAGTGCATGAATTGAAGGTAGAGACAACCAAGGTGAATTTGCAACATGGTATAGGATTTTTCAGAGAAAGCCCATCCCCCAAGCCTGAATTTTGCAAGGCAAAAATCAAGTCTGGATGGATGTGATCAATGTTGCATGATAATTGGTTGGACATACCTTGGAGTTGTCATCCTTCATCCTTTTTTCTTTAGTCTCAAAATGGTTAGTGACAATAATACCCGAAGGAATATTTTCACAATTATGTTTATTCTAAAAAGGCATCATAGCAAAAAGGGTGCAAGTTGTTATTGGGAAACCTTCTAATTGCATTCATGTTGGTGAAGTGGTTTCCCGTCCAACACCAAACTCTATATACCTACCTCAAGATTCACACCACGAGATTTGCAATGTTTATGATAAACATATGCATCGACAACAACCCTTTCAAAATTTTTATGAACCGAAAGCATGAGGGGGTTGAACATCTCGTGTGGGGCAATGTTAGAGAGACCAAATGATTCACAAGTTTTCTATTGTGAGCAAGGATCATCTATCTCAATCTCCAAAGGTGTCTCTTTCGTTCCATACCTAAGACAGTCATTGGACATTTCGTTGTCCAAGATATTCTTTGGATGGGTGTCTCTCAAGTTGATCTTGCCTAGGGCCTCCATACTTGGATGAGCTATAAGTTCATCATTTGGATCTGAACCAAGTATGGATTCCATCCATAAGGCTTCGTATTTGTCCATCCATGCAACACAGTCCTGCCATTGTTGTAGCTCTTCTTGATCTTCCTTGTGGCTTTAATGACTCCTATGCTTTGGATGTCTGAGTGGGTTTCTAGGATGATCATGAGTCTTAGGAGAGAGAGCACAAGAGGTGCTTTGGATGTCTGAGTGGGTTTCTAGGATGATCATGAGTCTTAGGAGAGAGAGCACAAGAGGAATAAGTGGAATTAAGGATGGGTTCACAGATGAGTTTAGATAAGTCATCTACTATGGGCATAGAAGGGGAGAAGATAAGATTGGGTTCTAATTGGCTTGGCTCTCCTTCTACGGCATAACTAGACATGCCATCCTCAAGTTCCTCCCAATGTCCTATGCAAGGATGCTTTCTAAGAGAATCCTCCATAAATTCACTTGGAGGTCTCTTATGTGGACGAGTGTTCTTTGTCCTCCCAAAATCCTTGAGGTTGCCCTCAAATTCAAAAGGGTTTTCCAAAAGTGGAATTCCTCTTTCACTTGGGGGATTTTGGGATACTAGTGATTCTTGATGGATAGCCAAATCTTGGGATTGGAATGGTTGTGATTTGGCTATCAAAACATCCTCTTCTTGGTCGGGAGATGGTTCCTTCTCTTCCTCAAGGAATTTATCATGAATGCTGGTGAAGGTGATGTGTCCACTGATCTTGTCAAGGACAAGCCTTGCTTCACTAAGAGATAGATAAAGAAAAGATCCTCTAGTGGCTACATCAAGGGATTCCCAAGAATTCTTATTAAGACCCGTTTAAAAATATTGAATGAGTATTGGGTCTGGAATAGCAAGGTCTGGGCCAGTAATGATAAGATCATTAAAATGATCCTATGATGTATCAAGAGATTCTTCTTCTAGTTGCCTAAGAGTTAGAACCTCTAAGCGAAGGCTAACAACTTTACAGGAGGGAAAGAAACGTAGACAAAAGTTAGAGCATAGCTTCTCCCAATCTCCGTGCATTCTCTCTATGGTGAGTTTGTACCACTGTTTAGGTATTCCCATCAAAGAAAACGGAAACAACTTTCATCTTAAGGTTTCATCATGCATGCCAGCGATATGCAAGCATGAACAGATCTGGTCAAACTCCCTTAGGTGAGAGTATGGGTTTTCATTGCCTTCTCCCGAGAAGGGTTGATCCCGAATCAGTTGTATGAAGCACGGGTGCAGCTCGTAGGCAGGTGTTAGGATAGGCTTTGAAGATTCTGGTGGCCTATAGCTCGTGCTAGTGGGTGCAGCATACTTGTAGATAGGAGTGGAATCCATGGTAAAAGATAAACAAAAAGGCTAAGCTAGGCTTGCAGCTAAATTAGCAACCATTTCCCCGGCAACGGCACCAGAAAGCTTGTTGGTATTTTTAAGTGCACACAGATAAATCCGCAAGCGCACAGATACCGTTGTACTTTCATCCAGAGGGTTCTAAATATCGTATCCATAGGGAAACAGGCTTGGTTAACTATAATCTAACTTAACCAGGGGTAGTGAATAAGTAAAGGTGCAAACTAGGTTAAAGGTGGTAGTCAATGATGGATGTAGTGATGCAAATAAAGATGGTGGTGCTGCAACTAAGATGATGGCTAATAGCGGTAAAACTAATTAAGGGTGTATATAATATGGTTATGGTGATCTGGGTTGTAGCTAATAGGAGTGTAGAGAGGATAACTAGGGGTTTCTACTTCTAACTTGGGTAAGCTTCTGTCTTCTACTGTTCATCTGGGGAAATTACTATAAGGAAAGAGATCAACAGAGGATGTTTCCCTTAACAAAGCTATCCTACTGTTCCTTCTGACGAGAGGTGGACTACAAAGGACTCAACAGGCACGGTCAACCCGCGATCTACCACCGATCCGGCTAGACAGGACGCATTTACGAGTAACTATAGTCTAGGCACCATGCCTACACTATAGATTACCACTCTACTCCCTTCAGAACAGGAATAATGTACTCAAAAGAGAGACATAAACCAGATAAACAATATGAACATAGACTTATGTAGATCAGAAGTTGGTTGCCCGAGATATCTTAAGAGCTAGTTCAAGTAGAGCTAGATCCTACCAAAGTACAAGCCGTAGAGGGATCACCGACAGGCCGGCATCTCCTCCTAACTCTTCCCTCGGTCTCCATGTCTCTACTATCTAGTCCCTAGATCCTAATGAGAAGTTATCCTTTCATCGGACCCCTCTCGATTAGGGTTTATATATGATTGAATGAATTCATCTGAAACCCTGGGTGGTCTAGGGGTCTATATATAGGCTGGTGGGATGAACCGTAGCCCTTGGATCAAATCGACTTCGGCAGACGGTGTAGATTGCGTGAAATATCGGGATATGGGTCCACATCGAAGCAGAGGCTATTTTGTGACACTGACAGGTCAGCTGACCTAGGGGCCAGGTCGGCCGACCCACTTTGGAGTCCAAATGGGTCCCGTCTTCTCTGGTGAGTCTCTGGTGTCTTCTAGATTCTTCCTGATTTCCTTTCGTGGTGGAATTCGATGTTTTAGTCCGATATGTGGGTCTCCCTTCGTTCTTTTCCAGATAACACCCTGCAAAACACTGATTCACCAAAACTCATGGAATTCTGTCAGTTCAACCCTTAAACCTATGTTGGTGTTTGCTTTTATTCTCTTTTCATATTTAGTTGACAGGTAAAATCATACAATAATTACCGTCAATAGACAACAAAGAGGTTATTATGACTAACGTGTGTTTTGCAGGATAAACTAGAGGTTAGGTCATAATAACAAGCAGGTTCAAGCCCCTAGCGATGGAAATCGATTCGGTTTTCAAAGGATGGAAGACAAGAGGGTGATTGGCTAGTCCCAAGTGTCGATTGGAGTTGAGAGACACTTGGAGTAGTCTTAGGTTTTGTTTTTCTCTTTGACCGTACTATAAAGAGGGGTTCGGATGGTAGCTTGACTTAGGGCAAGGTTAGAGAGTGTAGATGTGATGCATACTTGTCCAACATAGCTGTAGACAGCCCAGGGAGACTCTTGAGAGAGAGGATCAAACTTCGTTTTGGAAAGTTTTTTATTCGGCGAAGTTTTGATCAAGTTTTGAGCATCGGACTCTAATGAGTATGGTCGTCGGACTAATGTTTGGAGTCCGACGGGTACATGGCAGCTCCTGCTTGCACCCTAGCAAACCAGAGAACGTCGGATGCTGCTGGAATGGTCGTCGGACCATTGCACAGCGTCCGACGGTGCCTAGGTGATTTGTTGAGCGTTGGACCGTAGTGAGAGAGAGCGTTGTACCAATGGTTGGTACCGTCTGACAATTCCAGTAAGGTCCAGGGAGCGTCTTTGAGCGTCGGATTGCATCCGACGGGGAGCGTCGGACTATTAGCGTGTGTTTTAGCCGTTGAGGGCTCCTGTGTAGAGCTCACCCGAGAGCTTAAGGGCGTCGGACTGTAATCCGACGGCGTGCGTCGGACCATTGGTTTCAGTCTGATGCCCCTCCGACACAGTGTCGACTGCAGGACGTTTGTGAGAGTCGGACTGGTGGGGTTTGGTCCGACGGTAGCACTGTTCACTCGGTCCGTCGGTTCGCAGAAATCTGAAAACGGTATAAAAGGCTAGTTTTGGAGAGGGGGAGTATTTATACTACACCATTGGGTTCATTCTAGCCCTCTTGCCTATTTGATCAGTTGAAGCAACCTTTGTGAGCTTGTGAGAGTGCAAGAGCCCTAGGGAGGATTGAGTGAACTCCAATGCTTGTGAGCTTCTTCCCTAGAGAGATCAAGAGTGACTTGTGTGCATCCATCACCCTGTTTGGCCTTGTACTTGGTCAAGTGAGAGTCTAGACTTGTTACTCTTGGTGATCAGCATTGTAACACCCCAGGTGTTAGTCACGAGCTAACCAGCGAGTGTGTACCTAACCAAGTTATTTCAATCAATGATCCTAATCACTATTTCATATTCATATCATCTACCATGATCATTGGAAATGGTTCATAAAGATCCGAATTGAAAATTCACATGGAATGACAAGTTATTCACTTAATTGGACTTATGGATTAAGTGAAGATGAGCATGCAAAGTCAACCAAACCTTGCAACCTTGCCCAAACAACTCTACTTGAACTCTACAACAAAATTCATGAAGGTTTCATATTAAGAAAATGTCAAGAAAATACCTCAACTGGCCTAACTATCCAAATTGAGCTCTCTAATGATCTTACTTTGACAAAAGTGGAAATACTATTTGTGAGCAAGGTATGAAGTTTGACCTTTAATGAAAGTTGGAGATATTTTGGAGTACAATAATTGTTATTTTTGGACCAAGTCATGATTCCATCTCTAATTGCCTCAAAAAGTGGACACAAGACAGAAGAAAAATATGATTACAGGACTTGATTAAATTCAAAGTCTGAAAATGGTGTTGATTTCATGGCTTTCCCGTGTTCTCCAAATTTCGTTAAGTAACTTGAGTTGGACCAAAAATAGAAGTTGTTACAAACTCTTTGAGGCACAACATATTCAAATTTGAGGTCAATCCGACTTCGTTTGACAAGAGTTGCCACTCGATCTTTGATCGTAATTAACCCGTTAACAGCATCGAGTTGGCAGTTAATTATCTCTTAATCCAATTGTCAAATGGCTGAGCACCCTTCACCACTTTTGTAGAGCGTGCCGAGTTGAACGACTTTGCTTTAAGGCATCGGATCAGAATATACCGGGAAGATGCCCAAAATCGTATCCGAAGCGCGGCAAAAATAAACCCGCCACCTGCTCGTCGATTTGCCCCAATGAAGGACACGCGGCAACTGAGCTCTGGAGCTCGCTGCTCCATGTCGGCCACCTCTCCACCTCTGTCCTCGCCTCTGCCCGAGAAAAGGAGACACCACGGCGTCCTCCACTCCTTCCTGTGCTCATTCCCATCCTCCCTCACCTTCTCCTGCCTCGCTCCGAGCTCGCCGCGGAGCTGCAGCGCGTCCGCCATTGCCGGCCGGAGCCGAGCTCCATGGCCGTCGGCCATCCTCCTCCCTCCGGCCAGACGAGCACGCCATCACCTTTTCCTCACCCTGCTACTCGCGCCGCGCCTCTTGCCCGGCTTCTTCCTCCACTGCAGCAGCATCGCCGCCGGCGCGCAGGCCGTCGGGCAGCCTACCGCCATGGCCGGGCCGCCGCGGGCAAGCCTCGGCTGCGCTGAGCGCCTCCTCAGGTACGCGTGGGTTAGCGCCGCCCTGTCCCTTGCTTGGCCGTCTTCCACCGTCACCGGTCGTCCTCCGGTCAGGACCGGCCGAGCAGGCCGCTTCCGCTCTGCTCTGCTGGTTCGAACCAGAGAACGGAGAAGAAGAACAGCAGCCTGCTCTCTGTATCCTTTCTTCAGTCTATGACAAGTGGGCCCCGCGTTGTCAAATGAGCACTAAATCTTCATATTCTTGCAGTTCTTTGAAAATTCATATCTCCAATTTGGTAGCTCCAAAAATTGTGAAACAAGTTTTGTTAGTTTGCTTATTAAGTTGTCTGCATGTTAGATCCAGTAAATATGCTATGTTATTTGTGTATTTGTGCTGTAGAAATTATTTTGCAAAAGTGGTTTTTAGGATTGATTAACTTGCTTTTGGCCATAATTTGAGAAATAGAAGTCCAACATGTGTGATTCCAATTTTGTTAGTCTTCTAATAATATGTACTAGCTCCTAAGAATATAAAACATATAGGTTGTTTACTGTTTTATTGGTGTTTCACATTAATCTTGTTAAATAGGAAATAAATGGTTGAATTGCTTGTTATTTTTGTATCTGAAGTTATATTGCTCCAAATGGCATGAAAAACTAATTATAGACTCTCTGTATGATGTGTAATGTATGGTTAAAATTTCATGATTTATGGTGCAAGTATGACTGAGTTGTTGATTTATCTTGTTTTATGCCTATTAAGTACATTTAAATACATTATAAATAATATATTGTGGTAAAAATGGAAAATAGTGTTCCACTACCTTTGTATGATATTGTGTTAGCCTGAGAATCAATAATATGGTCATGTTGTTTCAGAAAATGTTGAGTTTCATATTTAATTTGCTCTCCAATGCTTTATTGCATTATAGATTTGTTTATTTTGTAATAATTAAACTATGGAACCTGAGCATGTAATATTTGAACCTTGGTCATGATTTGTAATCACCTAGCTCTCATAAAAGTTTGGGACTCATTTGAGATGTTTACCATATAACTTAAATAATTAAATAATGGGTTTTTATGTAATAATGAGTGCATAATTAAAGACAAATGAATGCATATATGTTTCTTGTGATTCCTTAATATGCTTTGGTCTGAGATGAGTCTTGTATGACCATGTAATCATGTTTGGAGCTATCTAAATAGCTCATTCCTATGTGTGCTTAGGTGATAAATAAGGGAAAAGTAAGTTTTGCTTATGTGCTGAAATGGCTGCAGGTGTAGTCTCTGTTGTTGGGATGTTTTCCCCATCAATATGATGTTGCATGTAAATATTTTCTATACAAAAGTTGTAGCCAACTTCTATATCTAGCTTGTCCTAAAATTTCTTGGTCATAGGCCTAATAGTTTAGGAGTTATGGCTTTTGGAAGTCTGCTGTCAGGTTTTGCCAATTTTCTGTCTAGATCTGATTGATTGCATTATTTGACTGAGTTATGCTTTGAATCACCTCTTGGTGATAATAGAAAGGTTTTAGTAAATTTCATTGGCTTTCCAAATTGTCTAGAATCATCCCTTTTGATGGTCTAAATCTCAAGTTATGATTGTTTGAGTTGGGAGGACAGAATCTGTCCAAGTCTGGACAGAGCTGTCTTCTTTGTGTTGTTTGACATTTATATGAATTAAATCATCTAAAGAGGATAATATCAAAGTTGTATACAATTTCAATAGCTTTCCAAAAAGGCTTAGATCACCCTGGTTAGATGTATATAGCTTCAGTTATGGTTAAATCTTGTGCTTGCTGTCCTGCTGTCCTTAAACTGCATATGTGAGATTAGGATTTGCTTTCATGTTGTCTTGCTTGGTGGCATTGTTAGCTCATGGTTCAGTGATGCTAGATTAACATGTCTTTTATTATTTTCTCTTATTCATACATGTGCATTTTGCATCTCATTTAGGTACGCTAGATGATGAACACGTGAACATGAAGGACATGATGATGGAACTAACCACAAGACGGTGTGGTGGACTAATCACGAAGGTGGAAGGACTAATCAAGTGCTTGGATGGAAATGCTCGTCGAACAAGTGTCATCTAACAAACACTAACTTAGCGTTGAACCCCAGGCAAGCCCCGGAGCATCCCTAAGCCTCCACCTATCTCTTTTTATAAATGCACCGGTCTTTACTAGATCGTATGTTTGTGCATTTAAGTATAGGAGTTGGTTTGAAACCGTTGCTGCATATCTACCTTGTCTACTATATATGTGAACCTGATACTATTACTAGACAGGTGACCGATCTTATGCTTAGCCCTGCTTAGACCGGTAGAAGTTGGGTGATTTCCTGTCATTCGCGAGAAAGTCGGGTGATTTCCTGTCATCCGCGAGCGTAGGTGGTGACTGACGAGATCCACATGGTTGGCTATATGTGTCACCATGCCACAATGAAATAATGAGAGAATCAAGGCAAGGTAGCGGGTAGCTGCATGACATGAGTCATGTTGACTTCGGTGCTGCTTGCGGCCGACTAGGAATGAGGCCACCAGACATCAGTTGAGATTGAAAGACGTCATCACATAGCTGGCCAGATAAGTCGTTCTGACCGCGAAGCCGAGTATTTCTTTCTGAGCCGAGCTTTGGTGCGACTAGGCAGACATATTCTGGAGGTAGGAAGTATGTGCGGAGACACCATTTTACCAAGGGCAGGTCAGGGACCTGATGCATCCTGGAAGTGGGTTGGTCTCTGAGAATATGGTCCCCGCCAAACTCGCGACATATTGTGTCTCAGAAGGATTTAACGGTGACCCAAGAAGCCAGTGGCTCGGCTGACAGGGTTTGTGATTGGCATATTTGCCAGCTGGTACAATCGATTCGAATCGCCATCTCTCCTGGTTAGTGAGAAACTGAACTGATCTTCTAGTGAGGTAGAGGTTAACAACTTGAACATAATGATTATGGTGAGATGAGGTTGATATCTGTGGATATCGGAAATCATATGGTTTTATTGATTGCTATAATATCAAGTGATTGTTTAGTATAGCTGCAAACCTTAGTTTAATAGCTTAACTGAAATCGAAGCTGAATCACATCTAAAACTTATAAGTTGAGGAACTATTGTAATAATGCTTTTTATGCAAAAATATTGCTATCCTCTGAGCTCCACCAACTAAGCCTTGCATATCCTTGAGAGTCTTTTTATTTACTTCCTGTCGGGTAAGTCTAGCTGAGTACAATTGAGTACTCAGGGTTTTATTCCCATTGTTGCAGGAGGAATGCTTGGTTGACTAAAGAGTTACTTCTATCCTTCGGGAGAGGAAGACTAGACCTTGGGCAAGGTCATGTTATCTGTCTCATCTATGTTGCTGTGACTGGTCGGTACTTGGCACTGTATTATGAAATTAAGCTTATGTAAAATGATTTCGTTTCCGCTGATAAACTTTTATGTAAAAGTTTATCTTGTACTCTGATGTATTTGAAATATGTGCGAATCTATGTATCATGTGTATGTGTACTGCTGAGTTTCTGCGATCCTTGGGGTATGTACTGTGTAAAAGTTTGAAATCCTTCGAGATTTCACGGACTACCGGGTTTATATTGGCTCAAGTGTCGCTTGATAGCTGGGAAAACAGCTGTCGCTGTACTTGTGCTCGTATAAATTGTCGGTTCTGTTACAGTTGGTACCAGAGCAAAAATTCAGCATGTACCGTCACATGAGTATTTAAAAATAAAAAGTTTTGAGTTTGCAAAACTAATTACCAACTTATAGATATATATATATAGGTGTTTTAAACAAATGGTTTGAACAAACTAAGTGTGCCAAGGACCAAGTCTTATAGCCCATATTAGGATTATTAGGTGGCTTATGTAAGTACTAACTGGGGAATTGCATCATGTTTCCATTTGCGGTTCGTTTGGTTTTATCGTGCGGATAATTATGAACTGTCGGTTTCTTATTGCTTCTTATGGGCCAATGTGCCACGTCGAATGAGGTAAGGTGAGATGTGAGTGTACGATCGAACAACCGTTGATCTATGGTGAGTGTTTATGGTTACTGAAGTGAGTACATGTGATTCATATGTGTACTTATGGAAGTATGATGGAGTAATTACTTTCTTTGGGTCGTAAGTGCTCATGGGAGCATTTCCGGGAAAAAGTGCTTCTTATTGCCATGCATACATGTGGGTTGGGCTGAAATGAATCTTCTGCAGGTACGCTAACCTCGAATGTGTATATGGTAGTTAACGACTAGTTATATACCGAGAGAGTACGTATGTTATGCCACCGACATAGAACGTATTTGCCATGTTATATATAGGCAACTAAGTGAGAACGAATAGGACAAGCATGCATCATGATTGTTGCATCATGTGATTGTTGCTTGTTGCATCAGTATGCTTCTTCTCACCCTTGTTCTACGTTGTCTGAATAGCCTTATTAAGTTTACAACTTGTGTTGCCTCTCTTCCTTGCTTGTTTTGAAATCATAAGAGTTACTAAACCTTTAAGTAGCCTCTATAAGTATTTCTCAACCATAAATCTTGTCAGAAGCTAAACCAATTCTGCCTGTAGGCTTTTCTTTTGGCACAATAGACCCACCTGAGTTTTCTCTTAATGCTAGCCTATGGTTGTCATATGTTCTTGTTCAAGATCTATGAAATCATGCCTGCATTTTCTTTCATCTAAAGCCTTATCCAAATCCTATCTGGAGTGTCTACTCTAGTCCTTCTAGATGTCATGATGATAGCTTGAT
This sequence comes from Eremochloa ophiuroides, assembly GCA_038502445.1. Lineage (NCBI taxonomy): Eukaryota > Viridiplantae > Streptophyta > Magnoliopsida > Poales > Poaceae > Eremochloa > Eremochloa ophiuroides. The sequence continues at coordinate 38,328,081 of JAHLJS010000005.1, read as the reverse complement.
CTCTGTTAAATTAGATCTTATAATCTTTTCTTTGGAAATCAGGTTATGCAAAATCGATCACCCCTACAAATGATTTTATCCAATCTGTTCCTTGTTTCCAGCAGTCATCTCCATATCTAGAGAATGTTCAGATTTCATTCAGCAAGGCTTGCCTACATCATGTTCATTGGAATCTTTGCCCAAATCCTTGATTTGAACCTCTTCTCAGCTTACCTAGAAGTTTCCTTGTAATCTTTTCATTAGGGATCATGTTATGGTTTTATCAATTCAATCTCGCAAATCATGCATTGAATCTATCCCATGATCAAGTTGTTTTCCAAATCTCTCTAAAGGCCTAACAATGTTGATCATTAAGAGTCTCCTAGTACTAATTAATGGTACACAAGCTCACGCCATTGGATGGTCTGAAGGTTTCTTGATAGATGCGAGATGCATGTGGAATTATAGAATCTCAAGTTAGTTATTCTTGGTAGCTAACCTATAATTCTCTTATGCCATGTTTCTATCTAGACCCTCTCCTTGTTACTCACTTGAAGGAAACCATCTTGTGTGAGTTAAATCTCTCCTTCCCCATTTTCCTTGTATTCTTTCTATATGAATCATGATGTTTGTCAACTCAACCTATGATTATTGTATATAGTTGGTTCATGAGACATCTGGTTGTCTATGGTTATCTTCTTCTCAAGATGCTTGTTAATCTTTGTCTCATGATTTCCCCCCTCTATCTAATCTCTTGTAAATCATGGGTCGGGTAATCTCCATACTAAACACTTGGAAACCGCGTGGGACTGAAGCAAAGCCTCATGTACTGCTATTTTGGCAACTAATCTGTCTTCTAACTCATGTTTTCATTGCCAAATCATGGTCTTGTTGTCTATTAACCCTATGATTGATTGTAGTAGCTTACCTTCCCTCTGCGAAATGTCATCCTTGCACAAATCTATCCTTGCCACGCATGATTTTCTCATTGGTTGTATGTTCATTTATGTTGTTATGATCCGTGATCGATGATACTGCGACGAAACCGAGGACATCCTGTGGATCGCAACCACTAGGCTGTGTTGCTCGGCACGTGCGAATATCGAGGTCTCTGGTCATGATACATTGCAGAACTACACCGATGCGTAATATCTCGTATCTCCCAATCTATCCATGTTTCTTAAGATTTCTCGTTGGTCATGTTTGATAGTGGTGTTATGATTATTGACTGATGGTGCCATGACGAAACCGAGAACCTCTTTGTGGGGACGCCCAATAAAGTAGTGCTTCTCGGCACACGTTGGTATCACAGCCTCTAATCATAATCCATTATGAAGTAATACCAATGTGTTGTCTTTCATGGATTTTCCTAAATCTATCTTTGAAGGTGTCTCTAATTCAAATTGATCTATCCCTATGTTTCTGGATCTATCTTGCAAAGTCTTTACCGACTCGATCCTTCAATGTTCTATCAGAAGGTACAGATGTTTGTCAAGTATATAGCTTCCTCCAGAAGTCACAAAGAGAATGATCTTTGAAGAGCAAGTCACTGACATCAACATTGACATACTACAAGATGCGGTAAACAAAGAATCTGACATGATCTACTAGGGCATATCAACCAGCACCTGCCATTATTGTGGGATCAAAAGAGCACATGAACTTTAAAGTTATCTACAAAGTATCAGTCAGGCAATAGTTAGCAGGATGTGATATGTTTTCCGATAGGTTATTTGCAAGTCCACTAGCTTCTATCCAAGTTCAATGTCCGTTTGCATGAAGATCATACAGTCAAAATAAATCTTCTCATGTGTTGCTTCATGTCTGCTGACCGTGATGGTGACCTTGTGCATGTATATCATCTGCAACCATTTGCTACAGAAGCTGAAGATGTAGAGCCTTTTTAGGGACAACTAACTAGTTACCCTAGTGTGAAGAATAGTCTGCAGCTAAGCAATGAAGTGTATTTGATTCTTGTATCAAGAAGGAACAAGACCGGCCGTTATTAGTTTCTGCTCAATGAGATGATTGCCTCTGCTGATGAAATGCAGAAGTTTGTTCATTCGCTCTCTCATGTGAGCAATGTATTGCCCAATTGGATTAGTCTGTTTGACATAAAGAAATGGATGCATGAAATAGCCAAATAGATCACTATCAAGAAGTGTTGTTTCATGCTAACAAGTGTGTTCCGGGGGTATAAAGAAGTGTTTGACCATGTTTTTGAAGACCATGTCTTATAGAACCATGCTATGCAAGAAACCCCTAAGCCAAATGGTACTATTTGTGGCACCCTTACCTCCAAGGCCTTGCTATAATGAAGCCAATTCCATCTTTGTCAATCACTCAGATAGTGCAAACTATGGTTTCAGCCTAGTGAAGAGCTACAAAAGACACCCCAATAGATGAAGTCAATACCATAGTATATTTTGGTGCAATCAGGTGCCCTTTTTGATACTCTATGGTATGAACAACAAAAAGGACATTAAAAAAAATTAAATTAATCAGTTCCTTATTCTTGATCGGTCAAGGTGTTCTACCACTCAACTCCTAAGAGTGTGAAGTGAAGACAAGTTGAATTATGTCAAACAACATATTTCAGATTTCTATTTGGAAACCCTCTGATCTCGGATTGCTGATGCAAAAATAAGAAGGTTTACCCAATGTCAAAAGTAGTTCAACAAGTTGGTTTTGTTAATTCATGGTTGTATCATGAAGAAAGTTGTACTCAAGTTGTTGGTAGAGGACTGCTTCCCAAAACTTTGTGAGTAAACACTCTACACAACCAACCTCATTAAACCTGCCAATCCGCTTCAATCTTGTTTATTCTCGGCTGCAAATGAGAATACATAAGTTTGGGATTGCTCATCGGTTTTCCTCGTGTACAAAAAGGTTTTTAATTCTATGCAGGAATTTGTGATCTGTCTCATCAACCTGCACAATTCATGTCTGTCTAGACTAACTATCTTGCAAATGTGTATGCCAAGTTGCATATTGCACAAACTTTTGCTACTACATGGTGTACTCCAAACCATTGTCTCGGATCATGAACTATAGTTTTCAGCTCATTTTGGAAGCATTTACAAGAATCACTTTACTCGAGTAAATGCCTGCCAGAATCTTGTGCCTTGGAAGAGAATAGAGTGTAACCATATGCATCTGTATGCCTACACTTGTCACTTGATGTCCTCTGTGCCTTTTATCACGGAGTGACAGAAAACTTTGTGTACATAATGAAACTAATCCAGAGTTCGTCCTATCTTCAGCATAGCATACCTCAGGCCAATCAGGAAGAATTGATCAAATCTTGAAATACATATTGAGAGCATATGTGTTTTGTTTTCAAGGATCTTGTTAGAAATGACGACTGCTATCATTGTTTTTCTTACAACAACAGTTATAAAGAGGTTACCTCAGGCTCTACCCAAACGACTGTTGCTACATAGACACGAGGGTTCCCTTATTGATGGACATCAAAAGCACTGAGCCGACAGAGTCAGCTATCGCATTCATCGTTCACTCAACAAACTCAAATAATACAGTGTTGCCATCAGAAAGAGAACTGTACACATGGAACATTATGTAGCTTTCCATTAGTCTGCATCTCAGTAAATTGTGTCTACAACCAACAGAAACCTTGCATGTTGTCAATCAATTTTCTCAGCTTCAGTAACTATCTGCCTCGTCCATGATCTCATCCCACATGAAAATGGTGGTATATGCTATATCCACTAGAGAATAAGATGTTTTGAAAACTACTCTTTGACGCTCCAATTCACACACTGTATGCTGAAAGTGCTAATTGGGATGAGTTGTCTTGAAATCCTCCCAAATTAATTGGCAGTGTTATCTTGGATTCCTCCCAAAGTAACAATGCTTCATAAAAGTCAATAAAGAAAATCCTTCAACCAAGAGTTAACTTCTAAGAATTCTTGAATGATTGGAAAGTTGACCTACCCATAATGATCTCTCTTGCATTTGCATCCAAGTAAATGGGAGTACATGATCTCTCGGACTAACAACCGAACCAACCTTTATCGTCCGCACTTTATTGTGAGCCATGAGGTGATCACTCCTGCCTACCAGTGTTATGGAACTTTTACGTAGCCTTAGCCTGTACTAGCACCACCTTGGAAAAGGGGCTGATATGCTTCTCTACCCTTAAAATCTCTTACGTTCCGAATCTCGGGACGAGAATCCTTTAAGGGGGAAGGCTGTAACACCCCAGGTGTTAGTCACGAGCTAACCAGCGAGTGTGTACCTAACCAAGTTATTTCAATCAATGATCCTAATCACTATTTCACATTCATATCATCTACCATGATCATTGGAAATGGTTCATAAAGATCCGAATTGAAAATTCACATGGAATGACACGTTATTCACTTAATTGGACTTATGGATTAAGTGAAGATGAGCATGCAAAGTCAACCAAACCTTGCAACCTTGCCCAAACAACTCTACTTGAATTCTACAACAAAAGTCATGAAGGTTTCATATTGAGAAAATGTCAAGAAAATACCTCAACTGGCCTAACTATCCAAATTGAGCTCTCTAATGATCTTACTTTGACAAAAGTGGAAATACTATTTGTGAGCAAGGTATGAAGTTTGACCTTTAATGAAAGTTGGAGATATTTTGGAGTACAATAATTGTTATTTTTGGATCAAGTCATGATTCCATCTCTAATTGCCTCAAAAAGTGGACACAAGACAGAAGAAAAATATGATTACAGGACTAGATTAAATTCAAAGTCTGAAAATGGTGTTGATTTCATGGCTTTCCCGTGTTCTCTAAATTTCGTTAAGTAACTTGAGTTGGACCAAAAATAGAAGTTGTTACAAACTCTTTGAGGCACAACATATTCAAATTTGAGGTCAATCCGACTTCGTTTGACAAGAGTTGCCACTCGATCTTTGATCGTAATTAACCCGTTGACATCATCAAGTTGGCAGTTAATTATCTCTTAATCCAGTTGTCAAATGGCTGAGCACCCTTCACCACTTTTGTAGAGCGTGCCGAAGTGAACGACTTTGCTTTAAGGCATCGGATCAGAATATACCGGGAAGATGCCCAAAATCGTATCCGAAGCGCGGCAGAAATAAACCCGCCACCTGCTCGTCGATTTGCCCCAATGAAGGACACGCGGCAACTGAGCTCTGGAGCTCGCTGCTCCATGTCGGTCACCTCTCCACCTCTGTCCTCGCCTCTGCCCGAGAAAAGGAGACACAACGGCGTCCTCCACTCCTTCCTGTGCTCATTCCCATCCTCCCTCACCTTCTCCTGCCTCGCTCCAAGCTCGCCGCGGAGCTGCAGCGCGTCCGCCATTGCCGGCCGGAGCTGAGCTCCATGGCCGTCGGCCATACTCCTCCCTCCGGCTAGACGAGCACGCCATCACCTTTTCCTCACCCTGCTGCTCGCGCCGCGCCTCTTGCCCGGCTTCTTCCTCCACTGCAGCAGCATCGCCGCTGGCGCGCAGGCCGTCGGGTAGCCTGCCGCCATGGCCGGGCCACCGTGGGCAAGCCTCGGCTGCGCCGAGCGCCTCCTCGGGTACGCGTGGGTTAGCGCCGCCCTGTCCCTTGCTTGGCCGTCTTCCGCTGTCACCGGTCGTCCTCCGGTCAGGACCGGCCAAGCAGGCCGCCTCCGCTCTGCTCTGCTGGTTCGAACCAGAGAACGGAGAAGAAGAACAGCAGCCTGCTCTCTGTATCTTTTCTTCAGTCTATGACAAGTGGGCCCCGCGTGGTCAAATGAGCACCAAATCTTCATATTCTTGTAGATCTTTGAAAATTCATATCTCCAATTTGGTAGCTCCAAAAATTGTGAAACAAGTTTTGTTAGTTTGCTTATTAAGTTGTCTGCATGTTAGATCCAGTAAATATGCTATGTTATTTGTGTATTTGTGCTGTAGAAATTATTTTGCAAAAGTGGTTTTTAGGATTGATTAACTTGCTTTTGGCCATAATTTGAGAAATAGAAGTCCAACATGTGTGATTCTAATTTTGTTAGTCTTCTAATAATATGTACTAGCTCCTAAGAATATAAAACATATAGGTTGTTTACTGTTTTATGGGTGTTTCACATTAATCTTGTTAAATAGGAAATAAATGGTTGAATTGCTTGTTATTTTTGTATCTGAAGTTATATTGCTCCAAATGGCATAAAAAATTAATTATAGACTCTCTGTATGATGTGTAATGTATGGTTAAAATTTCATGATTTATGGTGCAAGTATGACTGAGTTGTTGATTTATCTTGTTTTATGCCTATTAAGTACATTTAAATACATTATAAATAATATATTGTGGTAAAAATGGAAAATGGTGTTCCACTACCTTTGTATGATATTGTGTTAGCCTAAGAATCAATAATATGGTCATGTTGTTTCAGAAAATGTTGAGTTTCATATTTAATTTGCTCTCTAATGCTTTATTGCATTATAGATTTGTTTATTTTGTAATAATTAAACTATGGAACCTGAGCATGTAAGATTTGAATCTTGGTCATGATTTGTAATCACCTAGCTCTCATAAAAGCTTGGGACTCATTTGAGATGTTTACCATATAACTTAAATAATTAAATAATGGGTTTTTATGTAATAATGAGTGAATAATTAAAGACAAATGAATGCATATATGTTTCTTGTGATTCCTTAATATGCTTTGGTCTGAGATGAGTCTTGTATGACCATGTAATCATGTTTGGAGCTATCTAAATAGCTCATTCCTATGTGTGCTTAGGTGATAAATAAGGGAAAAGTAAGTTTTGCTTATGTGCTGAAATGGCTGCAGGTGTAGTCTCTGTTGTTGGGATGTTTTCCCCATCAAGATGATCTTGCATGTAAATATTTTCTATACAAAAGTTGTAGACAACTTCTATATCTAGCTTGTCCTAAAATTTCTTGGTCATAGGCCTAATAGTTTAGGAGTTATGGCTTTTGGAAGTCTGCTGTCAGGTTTTGCCAATTTTCTGTCTAGATCTGATTGATTGCATTATTTGACTGAGTTATGCTTTGAATCACCTCTTGGTGATAATAGAAGAGTTTTATTAAATTTCATTGGCTTTCCAAATTGTCTAGAATCATCCCTTTTGATGGTCTAAATCTCAAGTTATGATTGTTTGAGTTGGGAGGACAGAATCTGTCCAAGTCTGGACAGAGCTGTCTTCTTTGTGTTGTTTGACATTTATATGAATTAAATCATCTAAAGAGGATAATATCAAAGTTGTAGACAATTTCAATAGCTTTCCAAAAAGGCTTAGATCACTCTGGTTGGATGTATATAGCTTCAGTTATGGTTAAATCTTGTGCTTGCTGTCCTGCTGTCCTTAAACTGCATATGTGAGATTAGGATTTGCTTTCATGTTGTCTTGCTTGGTGGCATTGTTAGCTCATGGTTCAGTGATGCTAGATTAACATGTCTTGTATTACTTTCTCTTATTCATACATGTGCATTTTGCATCTCATTTAGGTACGCTAGATGATGAACACGTGAACATGAAGGACATGATGATGGAACTAACCACAAGGCGGTGTGGTGGACTAATCACGAACGTGGAAGGACTAATCGAGTGCTTGGATGGAAAATGCTCGTCGAACAAGTGTCATCTAACAAACACTAACTTAGCGTTGAACCCTAGGCAAGCCCCGGAGCATCCCTAAGCCTCCACCTATCTCTTTTTATAAATGCACCGGTCTTTACTAGATCGTATGTTTGTGCATTTAAGTATAGGAGTTGGTTTGAAACCGTTGCTGCATATCTACCTTGTCTACTATATATGTGAACCTGATACTATTACTAGATAGGTGACCGATCTTATGCTTAGCCCTGCTTAGACCGGTAGAAGTCGGGTGATTTCCTGTCATCCGCGAGAAAGTCAGGTGATTTCCTGTCATCCGCGAGTGTAGGTGGTGACTGACGAGATCCACATGGTTGGCTATATGTGTCACCATGCCACAATGAAATAATGAGAGAATCAAGGCTAGGTAGCGGGGAGCTGCATGACATGGGTCATGTTGACTTCGGTGCTGCTTGCGGCCGACTAGGTCTGAGGCCACCAGACATCAGTTGAGATTGAAAGACGTCGTCACATAGCTGGCCAGATAAGTCGTTCTGACCGCGAAGCCGAGTATTTCTTTCTGAGCCGAGCTTTGGTGCGACTAGGCAGACATATTCTGGAGGTAGGAAGTATGTGCGGAGACACCATTTTACCAGGCAGGTCAGGGACCTGATGCATCCTGGAAGTGGGTTGGTCTCTGAGAATATGGTCCCCGCCAAACTCGCGACATATTGTGTCTCAGAAGGGTTTAACGGTGACCCAAGAAGTCAGTGGCTCGGCTGACAGGGTTTGTGATTGGCATATTTGCCAGCTGGTACAATCGATTCGAATCGCCATCTCTCCTGGTTAGTGAGAAACTGAACTGATCTTCTAGTGAGGTAGAGGTTAACAGCTTGAACATAATGATTATGGTGAGATGAGGTTGATATCTGTGGATATCGGAAATCATATGGTTTTATTGATTGCTATAATATCAAGTGATTGTTTAGTATAGCTGCAAAACCTTAGTTTAATAGCTTAACTGAAATCGAAGCTGAATCACATCTAAAACTTATAAGTTGAGGAACTATTGTAATAATGCTTTTTATGCAAAAATGTTGCTATCCTCTGAGCTCCACCAACTAAGCCTTGCATATCCTTGAGAGTCTTTTTATTTACTTCCTGTCGGGTAAGTCTAGCTGAGTACAATTGAGTACTCAGGGTTTTATTCCCAATGTTGCAGGAGGAATGCTTGGTTGACTAAAGAGTTACTTCTATCCTTCGGGAGAGGAAGACTAGACCTTGGGCAAGGTCATGTTATCTGTCTCATCTATGTTGCTGTGACTGGTCGGTACTTGGCACTGTATTATGAAATTAAGCTTATGTAAAATGATTTCGTTTCCACTGATAAACTTTTATGTAAAAGTTTATCTTGTACTCTGATGTATTTGAAATATGTGCGAATCTATGTATCATGTGTATGTGTACTGCTGAGTTTCTGCGATCCTTGGGGTATGTACTGTGTAAAAGTTTGAAATCCTTCGAGATTTCATGGACTACCGGGTTTATATTGGCTCAAGTGTGGCTTGATAGCTGGGAAAACAGCTGTCGCTGTACTTGTGCTCGTATAAATTGGTCGGTTCTGTTACAAGCATCACCTAGACGGTTCGGTGGAGATCAGAGGCTTGGTGACCGCTTGGAGAGCTTGTGGGCGGCCCAAGCCAAGCTCGTGAGCGGTTGTGGGCGATCCACCGCGCTGGAGAGACAAAGGATCAGCCTGTAGAGAGCACTTGGTCTTTGTGAAGAGCAAGGGGAAGCTACACCCTTGCATGGGTGCTCCAACGAGGACTAGTGGAGAGTGCCGACTCTTTGATACCTCGGGAAAAACTCGGCTTGCAATCTCTAACTCATTTACATTCCCGCATTTACTTTGTGTTCTTTACATTCCTAGAGTAGTATACTTATGATAAGACTTGGCTCTAGGTTGCTTAACTTGTTTTAGGCTTAGAATCAAGAAAAGAACTTGTGGGATGACATTGGGCAAATGGCAATAGGTTGATTTGATTTGCGAAAAATTTATTAGTTGCCCAATTCACCCCCCTCTTGGGCATCGTCAATCCTTTCAGGGCGACCAGGGGACAGGATGGAGTGTCGACTTCGAGTTTTGCAGGGCGACAAAGGGTAGCGACGACGTACGGCGCCACCTGGCGCGCGGCGTGCAACGGCGGGCACCGGCCACGTCAGCCAATTCAAACTGAATCGGCCCGATTCAGTCTGGCGAACAGAACCTGAACCCGCGACTTTGACGAGCCACAACTTGCAATCCATTGAGTTTGAGTTAAAACATCACTAATACGATTTGAAGAGCTACATGATATCTTCAATCCATAGTAAGACACTTTGAACTGGATCGGCATGATTTGAGAGTTACAGATCGACAAAGGTAGGTACATGGAAACTGTTTTCAGCTCAGGACTTAGGAAATATTTTCATCTGCAAAGCAACCCCCAAATCTGCACTAAAATCCATTTTTGACTATCTTGGGCACATTTTCAAGACTCGACCCAAAAATAAAGTTTGTTTCTTATAAAATTCTACATAAGTTTGATTAAGGGTGCACACACATGCAAAGTCTCTAAGATCCCTTTCTTGTTTGGTCAAACAGAATGGGTTTAGAAAGGATTTTTGGTCAACTACTAGCTAGAGGGGTAATTAGGGAATTTCACCAACATGAACATTGTTCCATATGTTAACCCAAAAATTTTTAAGGTAATTATGGAAGCAAACAATCATAACACCTGTATTTCTACTAACTTACCAAGCACAAGCAAACATAGTCCAGAAAAACCAAGTAGCAAGCATAAAGCAACTTAACTCATATAATGTATATGCATGAATGACATGATCAATGCTTGATGCTTATGCAATGCAAGTGTAAAATAGGTAACTAACACTAGGGTGTTACACGGCTGACCCCCCTATGACAGGCTGGGCCTACCACCATGGTCCCCACTTGTCATAGAGCAAGGCCATGTGTTGGTTTTGTCTTGGTCTTTTCGGTTCACGCCTTGATCCATGTGCTTTTGATCTTCCACCGTTGAATGAAAGCACCACTTTGATCCAAAGGTGGAAATGACCTGGATGGAGTGTCACATGGATCATGCCATGTCAACAGAGCCAGGGAGGCCCATCTTGAGCTCTACTTCCTCCTAGATGCTACCATGAGTCATTTCTTGAAATGTGATGGTATGGTGCCACCAAATGTGGGTCCGCCGACCCACTTAGGTGGCCTCCAAATGCTCATTTTTGTCCTATTTGATCTTCTCTACATTCAAAAGCTAAGAGTACAAGTGAAACTAGTTATTGGATAAAGTACGTTCATGTCATGCTAATCTTCCAACAGGACCGAGGCTGTTGACGGTGTTAGAATATGGAATTTTTATAGCTTATCCACCGTCAACAGTGATGTATGAACGGATTGAACTTCCGTAGAATTTTGTTGAAGATCCAGAATCTTTGATCAAGAAAACCCGAGCCAAGCTCAGGAAGACCCTAGATCCTTCGCCGGAAGACATCCGAACAAGAAGAAGTTTGACACCAGAGCTTGAGGCCATGGCCAACAAAAGTCTTCACGAGTTCTCTGCTCCAACCACTGCTAACATACGTACTAGACCACCTACTAATGTTGGAGACAATGGATTCGAGCTTAAGCCTGTAGTTATCAACATGGTGCAAGCTAGTCAGTTTTATGGAAAGGCACATGAGGATGCGAGTGCACACCGACACTTTCTGAAGATATGCAACACTTTCACCATCAAGGGAGTAACTAGAGACGCTATTCTACTCTGCTTATTTCCATTCTCACTTTTGGAAGAGCAAAATAGTGGTTTTAGTGGTTGTTGATATTTTTAAGTGCACACATCTAAATCCGTAAGCGCACGGATACCGTTGTACCTTTCACCCGGAGGGTTTTAAATATCGTATCCACAGGGAAACGGGCTTGGTTAACTATAATCTAACTTAACCAGGGGTAGTCAATAAGTAAAGGTGCAAACTAGGTTAAAGGTGGTAGTCAATGATGGATGTAGTGATGCAAATAAATATGGTGGTGCTGCAACTAAGATGATGGCTAATAGGTGTAAAACTAATCAAGGGTGTATATAATATGGTTATGGTGGTCTGGGTTGTAGAAAATAGGAGTGTAGAGAGGATAACTAGGGGTTTCTACTTCTGACTTGGGTAAGCTTCTGTCTTCTACTGTTCATTTGGGGAAATTACTATAGGGAAAGATATCAACAGAGGATGTTTTCCTTAGCAAAGCTATCCTACTCTTCCTTCTGACAGGAGGTAGACTACAAAGGACTCAATAAGCACGGTCACCCCCACGATCTACCACCGACCCGGCCAGACAGGACGCATTTACGAGTAACTATAGTCTAGGCACCACACCTACACTAGAGATTACCACTCTACTCCTTCTAGAACAGGAACAAAGTACTCAAAAGACAGACATAAACTAGATAAGCAATATAAACATAGACTTACGTAGATCAGAAGTTGGTTGCCCGCGACATCTTAAGAGCTAGCTCAAGTAGAGGTAGATCGTGCCGAAATACAAGTCGTAGAGGGATCACCGACAGGCCGGCATCTCCTCCTAACTCTTCCCTTGCTCTCCATCTCTCTACTATCTAGTCCCTAGATCCTAACGAGAAGTTATCCTTTTATGGGACACCTCTCGATTAGGGTTTACATATAATTGTACGAATTCGTCTAAAAGGGTCTGGGGGTCTATATATAGGCCGGTGGGATGAACCGTAGCCCTTGGATCAAACCTGTAACAACCTAGGTGTTAGGCACGAGTGTTGACACTTCTTAGCGCAACCACCAGATATATGGTGTTAGGCTATCTCTGATAATGGCGCCAGAAGTGCCCTGAGGTATTTCTTATGTCTATTGGATAATTCCACAAGCGCACAGAATATACCGCTGTAGCACTTCACTCAGGAGTATTCCAAGGTATCGTTATTTATTTTATCCCAAGGGAAAGTGGTTGCTAGGAATAATTAATAAAAAGTGAGAGATCCTTAAGTCTATAGCAACTTAGTATCAACTAGTGATAGGGGGGGTAAATCGATATATAGAGGAAAGGGTAATGACACCAAGACACGACAAGGTTGTAGGATAACTAAAGATAACTAGTAGAGTATAGCAAGGTGGGAGGACAATAAGTGAGTATAAGACTCCTATGAAACTTACTTTACTCTTGTGAACTATCTTATCAAATGGATGAATTATACTAAGACAGCTACCTTACTTCTAGTGTGTAGGGGTAGTGCGAAACAATAGAGGATATAACCTCTACCCGAAGCGCCTACTCTCTTATGGGAGCCTACCTTTTAAGAACTTGCCTAAAACACGTGGAGTGATACTAAGACCAGACAGGGCTGTCACCACCTGCTAGCACCCACAAACAATCCGTGCGACAAGCGGCATTCAAAGGTAAGATCTAATCTAAGCACCACACTTACTTTTGACATCTACTAACGTCGCCAAATATAACTATATAACTTTTAATGCGAGGGGCGAGATTAGAAGATGAATGGTAATTAATTAACTTGTCATTAGCAACTAGCCACTTTTCTATTACCAACATTCTTATGTAAGAACTAGGTTGTCATCCCTAATTAATAATGCTAAGAATAAATAAAGGTTTTATATATTAATCTATGTGACTAGGAAGAAAAAAATATAAATAAAATAAGATCTGTTCCGCAAGCGGACAGATAATTATACCATTGTAGCATTTTACCTAGGGAGTTCTACTAGGTTGTTGATTTATATTTATACCACTGGGAAGGACTAAGATAAACTTTAATCTATTATATTGATAGTGATGGTATACAATGGATAAGTGACATTACCGATGTCATTTACTCTACTCATAACAGGTAGAGGTCACAAGATAAATAAAGATAAAGGTGATAAGTATGATCAAGCATCATAAATAAAAGATAATCATCAGAGCACTTCTCTAGTCATAGTAATAGCTAGCCAATGGATAAACTAAGGAATTAATATCAAAAGTAATTCTATAACTGCATCAATAAATAACTCTAATTAGTGCTATTACATCTAGCAATCATTGTTAGACTAATCCTATATCATAATCACATACAAAGGGCATCATCTAGGAAGGATGTGAAACAGAGTCATCATCCAACTTCGCGACTGTGCCTGCTGGCCTACATACGGGGGGTGGACTACAGAGGACTCAATGCAGCTGTCACCTACGCGATCTACCACATGACCTGGCACATCAGGGTGCACTCGCAAATAAACAAAATACCTAGACACCACGTCTACATATTGTTCATCATCTATCCATCGTCCCCATGAATAAACGCTATACGAGCAATTACATGAATTCAATAAGATCAAACCAACTATACTAGACATATAATCAAAGTAGACAAAGACTATTGTAATCAAGAACATATGAACTATTAAGAACAATGTTTCCCTAATCAAAATGAAGAATACAATAATAGAGAAAGAACTAGAATTATACCGAACTCCATGCTCCAGACAGACGCTGGGGCTCCAGGTCCGCCGAAGAACTAGAACTCCTCTACTTCTAATCTAACTAGGCTAGAACTATGCACTAGGAGGCTCTTGATGAACTAGGAGGCTCTTGATGGTTTGAGGACTTGATGCCTTGAATGAATGATTGGGTTCCTCCTCCAGGGGGGTCTGCCCCTCTGTTTATAGCCCGGTGGGATGCACGTGCGCCGTCGAATCAAACAGACTTGAAACAAGGGCCGAGATGACTCCACAAAGGAGAAGACTCCAGAAGGTGGGCCGAAACCCTAGTGGGGGGCACCGGCCGACCCCACCCTGGCACCGGCTGGCCCTACCCTGGTGGGTCTTGGGCCCCGGTGCTTGTTGGCATTTCTTAACGTCATTACAAAAGATAGACTAAAAGTCCATCCCCGGCAATGGTGCTAGAAATGCTTATTGGCATTTCTTAACATCGTTACAAAAGATAGGCTAAAAGTCCATCCCCGGCAACGGCGCCAGAAATGCTTGCTGGCGTTTCTTAGCATCACTACTAAAGATGGACTATAAGTCCGTCCTTAATAATAATACTAGAAACGTAAATTGACATTCCCAACCACTATTACTTCAGAAAGGTAACCCTTGGCCCTTAATGGCACCGACCTAGGTAATGCAGTCTGGTAATAGCAGTTAGAAGTGCCTGATTGGCCTTCCTAACCGTCATTACTTACGATATGCAAAACTATGACACGGCACCGTGCGGTGCACAAAATTTACAATCCTTAAGTAATGGTATTTAGTTACGCCAATCGATAGCTCAGTAAGAGATAAGATTACTCTGCAAGCACACAGAACTATCATTGTAGCATTTCAACCCGTGAGTATTCAAGGGTGTCGTATTTATAATTTCCCGTAGGAGGGCAATATGCATCAAGCGTGGTGTAAACATGATCACTTATTGAGTGCAATGGTAGGCATAGAGTAAACAGGAATAAAACATGATTTCAATATAGTGGACACACATCTGGGTCAACCTAAAGGATAAAAAGGGAAAATAAAGAATAAAAGAATATAACTAACTGAGTAGGCATTGGTCACATATAATTATGCAATGAACTGCTAGCAACACATCTAATTAGTAAGTCTAGTATCAGGACTAAGTCTGGGGTGATAGGGAGATCCCCGCAGCTGGTCTGCCAGCCGATAGAGACTTTACGAACTTCTACTTCAATATCCGAACGTGGGGAGTGCTAGAGATGGACAGGGCTGTCACCACCTGCCCACCTACCCCTCTACCCGTGGGATACCGACATATTCGCCGATCTCCGCATACCTGAGCAACATGCTCACGTACTTGGAAACAACTCCTAACCTCCGCGGACCCCAACCCTTCGGATTGACAGGCTAGGTTAAGAGCAACCAAGAAGGCACGACGAACCATCACCTCACTCCTAGTTCTTCCTCTATTCATACTAATTCGATGAACAATGAAGAACGATGTTGAACAAGTCAAGAACATGACACATAAACTATATTCTAGTCCATATATTATGCTCATAACAAGATCATAACTTTGCTCTAGTTCATATGCATGATCATATAAATATAATAAGAACTTGCTCATGAAAGAAGATTGAATTGTATTCATACCAAGATGATCCTTTTCTTCCAAGGAGACAAGCTCTCCTTGATAGCTCTTGCCTTGCTCACAAACTACTAGTACTACTCTAAAGATACAAATGAGAGGTGTGAGGTAGATGACTCCAAAGTGATGTGTGTGTTGAATGAAAGAACACCATCTATTTATAGTTGAACTAGGACGGTTTGGCGTCTCTAAACTTGGAAGGAGGTGAAACCGCCTAGAGCACCGCCACCGAAGACTAGGCCCAGGAGGCCTCACCATGGGGGCAGCCGGTCATCGGAGCGGTCGTACCCCTGGCTGGGCCCGCTGGCCACCGCCTTCTGGTGGTCGGCTGCTATCTGGGCCTGGGCCTCTCCTGTGGTTACAGATGGATCCAATTCAGCTTTTTGAGGTGGGCTTTCTTATTTTCTTGCTTTGCGCATTTGTGGAATACGTTGTTTGCTTTTGCGCTTTTTCCATGATGTGGTGCATTTCCACTTGTTACACCATTAAACCTGCAAAACATGAATACTAGGGGTCCAAGTGGAACTTGTTAGTAGTAAAGACATATGTGGTAGAATATGTTTGTCTTTCTTCTTTTTAGTCTAATTTGGCGACATAAAAGTGATCCATAAGGACCGCCAACAAGACCCCCAAGCTTAACCTTTGCTCATCCCATGCAAATAGCTAAGTATGGTTGTTGATCAGGAGTTGCTACGATGCTGATATAATTCATAAGTGCCATGCCTATAACAAAGTATTCATTCGTAATTTAAATAGGTTGGCATTGTATCCACTCTTTACCTTGATTTCTCATGGGGCCTGTAGTTTTTCCAATTTCTTGAGTGGTTGCAAGACAGAATGGTTATAACAGATTCACAAATCATTCATTCTTTGATAGACCTTCTATCCGGAGGTTTTATGAATTTTTGTAAAATAAAACAAGTTCCTCAAATGATTCTCTTAATCACGCAATGTGTATGATTACCTCACCAAAGGCATTGTAGTGTTGCCTTTAAATCCTACCACTAAGGCTGAGAGTGGAGTTTTTAGGTAGGCATGTGGGCATATGTGACAGAACCGCCTAAATCACATGGCCCACAGACACCTGTCATTGCCACTCATGGCCTCTGACAGCGGGTCCGCGTCCCAAATGATCTAGAAGGTTCTGCCGGGCTACATTAGCGCCCGATTTTCTCCAACAGGATCCCATTGCGAAGTCATTACAGAATTACAACATTTCATAATAAATTACATCAGAGTGAAAATGCGAAAAGATTATAAGGTACTTAGATTACAAACCATTTGTCCAAATACGATTGAAGTGCGAATATTACAGACCATAAATAAAATAAGTAGCAGTAGAAGGATGATACAACATTATTAAGTATTTAACGATAAGAACCCTGCCCACGGGTTCGACATTACTCCTCCTCACATCCCTCCTGTACCACTGTTACACAGCAAGGGGCGAAACAAACCTCCGGCTGCTGCGTCCCTGCAACATGGGGTTAACAAACCCTGAGTACTGGGGTACTCCGCAAGACTTACCCGACTAAGAAAAAGGAATGAGACTCAGGAATGCAGGCTGAAGGGAGTCAAGGTAAGGCTGGAGCAAGAGTCAAGAATTTTGCAGAAAAGCCTTGCAATTCTATTTCAATATTTTAACTCAGTCTTATTTTTAAGCATAACCATAATTCCAAATTCATTCTCATGTATCATCATATCTTCAAATTCTTAATCATTCTCAAAAACACCTAGTTCCGAACCACTTTTCAGTTGTAGGTCAAAGGATCAAGTCTCCATATCCGAGGAGCAACGACGATTCGAATCGATTAGTACCCAGCTGGGGATCCCTATCCACACTGCATATGTAGCACTTAAGCTTGCATATACCAACTCCGGCTACCACGATTTTTCTACCCCTGAACCGGTCCTGCGCCACCCGAGAACACAGTACTCCTCTCCTCTCTAGGCACACCGGCCACGAGGGTACACGCTGCTCTCGCCATCTCTCCACTCCCAGTGCGTGGTTGTCGGTTCAAGTAGTAGAGCCACCGGAGTCAGAGCTTTCCGTAGTATGTGGCTAGTTGCAAGTTCTCGATCACAGCAGGCCTACAACGAATGGTCCCTAATTCTTTTTCCGCCAGCGACATTGCATTGGGACTCCAACCCAAGTACAAGTGTCCCAACGGTTTTCAAATCCCTCTTTCCGCCGATGGTCAAGCATTGGGACTCTAACCCAAATTTACAACCAACGAACGGAAAACCCCTTTCCGACGGATACGGTGCATCGGGGCTGCTACCCAAGTACACAATTTCCAAACGGACTCATACCCCTTTTTCCTTTTCTCATGGTTCATAATTGTCACATTAAAATAGCCTTTTTACGCAAGTCTAAATTGATTAAGCAAGGCTAAGCATTTTCGAACATTTTTATTTTTAAACAGGTTTCCGGGATATTATGTATCAAGGCAGGTAATGCATCAATATAGGAGACAAACAACTCCTAACAACCTAATGCAATAATAGACTCAAGTGATAAATAATTTTATAAAACACAAGGCGGGGCTGAATGCACCGGGGCTTGCCTTGAATCGTGTACAGCGTCGGGTCAGGATCAGTCCCGCAGATGTCAAATCCTTGGGTGGCTTCTGGAGTGACCTCCTCCGCAGTAGTCTCGACCTGGACCTCCTCGGGAACGGGCACTACACGTATGCAATGATGTATGCTTAGCATGGCATGAGGGCAACAAATGAAATGCATGAAAGTAAACCATTAATACCTTGAGTACAACTTTCCTTCACGGTAAAGTTGTAAACAATCTACGGAAGGGAAAAGCAATGTTTCCTACTTTTGTTTTATTGACCATTTTAACGGTCACAGAAAGCCGCTGCACAGCTTTACTACAACCAGCATGCGACCCTAATACTTCTGTCAAGGATCACTATGGTGAAAGACCCTTGAAGCCAATCAATCCAAAATCACACCAAACAACAGGGATTATTCGCTTAGATTAATTCTACTAATCAAATACCCCACAACTAATAAACAAGTGTCCTAACAGTTTCCAAATGAGATCAAACTTACCCAACAGATAGATCTTACTCTAAAATAGTACCACATAAATTTTCATGATTTTTGGATAATTCTGGAATTTATTAAAATTGCTCGAAGTTGCCTTTATTAATTAATATGCTGATTTTTTTGTCCCCACAAAAAGTGTTCAAACCCTATATATAATATTTTTATAAAATACTACATGCTCCAGAGAGTACTCACAATTATTTTTATGATTTTTAGATCAACATAAATATTCCTAAGAAAATAACAAAACTGTTTACTATTCATTCATAAATATAAAAGAAAAGAGCATGTTAATTCACTGAGAAATTGAAAAACAAATTTAGCCCGAGACGGCCCACGAACAGAGCAGGTCGGCCCACACAACCCGCGCGCCCCGCGCCCAGGCCGTTTTGCTAAAAAGACCCCAAACTACTCAACAATCAACCCGCAGTCCAAACGCTACTATTCAAATGAGTCACAAGCTTTGCACTTAACCCCCTGCACTTCTTCTCCTTCTAACTCGAGACCCCTGGCCTCACCTCTGTTTTAACACAGAGGCGATGCGCCGGCAGTCCGCCACCCGCAGCTCGCCGACTACGAGGTGAGAGGCGCAACCGAGGGCACCACTGGATCCTAGACCCCGCTACGAATCCAACGAGCTAAGACATGCCAAGATCTAGGGCACGGAGCACCCGGAGGCGCGAAACACGGCGGCTCGGTGGCGGCGGTGAGCACGTCGCCGGCGAGCACAAGCCGGCAGAGATAGAGGAAAAGGGTGAGCAAGCATCAGGAGCTCACCACGGAGTTAGCTAGGTGGTTGGTTGGAGCCGAGGCGGTGCGAAGAAGACGGTTTGACGACGGCGGTGGAAGTGGTGGCTCGGACACGACGGCGAGCCTCCGTTACGGGGAACCTATGGGACCAGAGTGCACACCGGGACAAGAATAAGCAACGGGGGTTCACGGTGAACACCATGCGCACCAAACCGAGCCCCAAAACTTACCCCAAACAAGCTGGTGGTGATGGCGGAGCTCGCGGCGGTGCTCCGACCGCCCGCGAAGAAGACGACGATGTTCCCACGAGTCTGAGGCACGGCTGCTTGCACCACGAGGTGAAATCGATGTGCAAGGAAGCCAGCTATCTGGGTGCGAGGTGGAGAGGGTGGTGGTGGCTCGGTGAGGGCGAATTTTGCCGGGCACCGAGGAGAACACGACGACGACCGCGAGGGGGAAATGGCACGGGAGAGGGAGCTGTCGCCTTTAAGGGGTAAGAGAGAAGGGACAGGAGCATCCAGGGGCGGCGCGCGATCTTCAGCTCGGGAAACGGCACCGGGGACACGATCCCAGCCGGCACGGACGGCGGCGCGCGCGCCCGACACGGCGGCGGTCGCGACTGTGCGCGAACAGAGAGAAGAGGCAGAGTACTGTAGCTCGTGTGAATGCCATTCAACCGGTTTTTGACCAATTTCTCGAAATTTTGTGTGTCAACTTGGAAAGTTGTAAACATAAAAGTTATAGTGTTCAAAATTCTGAACAACATTGATTTTGGGACCAACTCCAAATTTTGAATAATTTTGAAACTATTCAAAAGGGGGTAAATTCGCTTTTTGAAATCCATTTCTAATCCCATCAAATTCTCTGGATTTTTCACAATAACTTTAAAATCTTCAAAAATAAAAGTTGTCCTATTTGAGGAGCTTTACAACTTTCATTAAATAAGCTTGGTCAGATTCCTTATAGTTTTTAAATTAGCATTTCAAAATTTGAATTTTAAAGTGGTAATTAGGGTTTAATTTGAATTTCTATTAAAGAACTTCAAAAATACCCAAAACAAAAGTTGTTCTATATAAAAAGATCTACAACTTCTATTAAGGGACCATCACCAAATTCCAAGTTGATTTTGGTTTAGGGTTTCAGGGTCCGATTAGGACTCAATTTGAATTTTTTTCCTTTTTGATTTATTTTAAATTCTCAAATGATAATTCAATCACAACATCCAAGGAATTTGTCAATGAACCACTCTAAGGACCCTAAGCATAATCAAATGCAAATGCTTAATAATAAACATGATGACATGTCAAAATTAATTCGCCGTAATACCCGGGGTATTACAGCATACTTACATCACCTGTATTGTTGAGTCAAAGACCGGACCATAAGGAGATACAAGTCATACACTTTGATTGAGACGTGGAAGTGTGTGGAATATAAGTATGGTGGAAACCTATCTCTAATTTTTTTGGCACTCCATGCATCATGACTCTCTTTTACTGGATGGAACAAAGTCTTTTGAAGAGATATGGGCTATAGAAAGATCATCCTCTTTTTTTTGAACGGGTATTTGGGTTTTCTTTCCCGTTTGTTTTCTCATGCCCTTTGGCTTTCTTTTTTTTCTTTTCTTTTCTTCTTCTTATTTTTTTTTACATAGCCCATATCTTTTTATTGACGTATGGAAACTTATGGATGGAGAGATGTCATGATGGCGAATGCAAGGAGTGGAAATTTTGTATGAAGAATGCGCGACTCTCATAGTGAGGGTCGGTCATTTTTATTTGGTAAAAACAAAGGGCGCAACTCTCAGGGTAAGAGTCGGCTTTATTTGGTGGGTGTACGTGAATCTCAATCATGGGTGCATGACTATAATCTCACTAGGTCTCAGCTTTTTGACTCGACTCAAAGTTCCGCAAACAGCATATGACTGAGGTTTTGCAAAAGTAGAGCATGTCATATGGCCTTGGTAGGTGTTTCATAATCATTGAGAAACTTTTGATTTTTGAATTTTTGAAAAGAATACTCCGGATGCCAAGTTTCTCTTAGAACAAGGTCATAGCAACTTAGAAAAGGATCTTGCAATGGCAACCCACAAGATTTCAAGTTCTCAGAATGAGACATTTTTAGCCAACAAACTTAAATCTTGAGGAATACTAAGTTATAACTTAGGCACAAACGAATTATAGACAGAGCAACTATTCATCATTTCAATAGAAGAGAAACTAACATATATTAGCACATATGGGAGTGGAATATTTTATTTTATTTATTTATTATTATTTTTTTATTTTATTTATTTTATTTTTTTATATATATTTTTTTAATAAGGAAATAAAATTGTAGAATTTAAAAATGCGAGAAATAAAGTGCAAGAAATTTAAAGATACATGTTACCTCTGTGGGGTCTCCTCCCCCAAGCTAGTTCAAGGCCTAGGTCCCGAGAACTGTCCCATAGACCGAAGGTAGGCCATCTGTGCCTCGTGCCACCGCCGGTTTGCATCTTCGAGGTCCACGAAGTGCTGCTGGTACTGCTCATACCATTGAGTGGTAGTCTGGATGTGAGCGTTGAGCATACCTTGGATTTGCCTATTTTGCAGCTCTAGTCCTCCCATGCATGTGTTGAGAATCTCTAGTGTGACCGGTTGTGGGTGAAGTGGAGGCGGCATGTCTTCAGAATCTGAGGAGTGCACATGCTCGTGCTGCCTTGATCCTCCTGCCTCGTGTGAGTGCTGCCATCCTGACCCTCCAGCCCCGTGAGGGTGAGGAATGTGTCCCCATACCATATCCATACCCAGGGGTGAATCCGGGTGTAGATATGACAGGGGACCATCCCATCCCTGGTGTCATGGTGGGCATGGCCGGTGGTGTAGGCTGTACGGATGGTGCAGACTCCTCCTATACTCCTCTCCTTCGTGATCTCCTGCTGGAAACAGAACTCCTGCGTGCTTTTTCCTTCTCAACAAGGTCGAAGGTGAGAGATGGGGATTTATATAAAGCGAGATCCGGGTTAGGTAACGGTATCTCATTTATATATCGCGGAAAATAAAATACCAAATTCTGTCCCGATTCGTCACGTTTTAGAGTGTGGGCCTGTACGAAATAGAACTCATTGAGCATAATACACGGAGTGGAGAGATAAACAATAGTATTAGCACCATGAGGATCAATACTAGTGGCAAGATGAGTGATGAGTGAAGTGCACATGATAGGTGTAGAAGTTTTGAAAGAATTCAACCAGTGCTTAACAATATCATAGACAGGAGCGACTTTAATCTTTTTAAGCACGGCATAAAGCAACTTCAACACAATATCATAAGCATGATGCATGTCCTCTCTAGAAAAGAAAGAATTAGCAATCCACTTAAGCATGAACCTCAAAGTAGGATGATGGATGTTGTTGATATTAGGTTAGAATTTTCCAGTCATATTTTGTCCGGTTATCAAGTGCCAAAAAGTATGACGATGATAACCCGAGAGAGAAAAACCCAAGTTAACAGAGCATCGCTCATGAAAGCCTAAGTGGTTAGCAAAATTCTTCCAATAAAGACTATGCTCCTTCCCAAAGCAGCGGAAAGTAATACCATAATCGACAATTTGTAGAGTGCCCAAGACTTGGATGGTCAAAAGACGAGATCCAAGTTCGTGCACAGGGGCAACTCGGCTCCAACCGACATCTTCGAAAATGGTATTAAATTCGACGTCCACACCTGTCTACTGGAGAAAGGGTGGGTCGAAGGCCGGTGTATGCAGGAATTCACGTTCCTTGAGGAGGTTGTATGCTTGCATCTCCCGCTCGCTCTCCAAGTCGATGAAGAGGGAGTCGGCCTCGTCGATGGCGTGGCCTCTTGGCGCCTCCTCTTCTTCATGCAGCGGGCTCTCCTCACTTGCGGGGGGGGGGGGGGCCTTGGCTAGACTCCCCACGAGAGCGACGGCCTTTCCGGAACATGCGGGAAATCCGACCTCAGATCCCACTCATGGTGAGTGAGTTTAGCACGAGAGTTTGCTTTGTGGTGGAAAATGCAAGAGGTTCTTGCGGAATTTTCTTGCACTTGAACTTTGTGGAAATTATTTGGAGAGTGATGGAGCAAGAGAGTGATGGAGGGAGTGAAAGAATATGAGTGTGAGAGGGGTGAGGAGCTCCACCCGAGATCTTGGTATTTATAGACTTGATCGCAGGCGGGGGAGCGCTCCTTACAACGGCTAGTAGCAGCTGGCAAAAGGCTGCGCTGCAGAGCCATTGGGCAGGGGGCGGTTGCCCCTGGGACCGGCCGGTCCCCTGGTGGGGCTGGTTCTGTCCCATCTTCTTGCAGCTCCTTCTAACGGATACCCCCACGATGTAACCGGTTACGGATGACTCCCATTCGAAATCTTGCTCCAGATTTTGATTTTTCGCAAATTTATTTGAAACTTTTTGGTTTTCAAAAATTAATTAAAAAACAAGATTTAAATATAGCAAAATCTAAACTTCCTAAGAATGATTTTTATAGAATTTTTGGAGAAGAGTTTATTTTGGACTAAAAATAGAGTTCTATAAAACTAGAAAGAGGGGAACTCTTTTTGTAAGAAAGTATATTATACGTTTTTATTATTATTATATATTTTTTTTGAAAGGATGAGATACAATACCTGAGTGGGGGCACCTCCCCCAAGCTTGAATGATGGTGTGGGCCCCTTCAGATAATTATTATTTATATATTTTTATATTTATTTATTTTTAGATAACTGCCGATGTCCTTCGGCAAGGGCTCAACATTTACAGTCTGTTGGCAAGACTCTTCTTCCTTTATTGCTCTGCAGCTCCATGAACAAACTCGGGAGAAGCCTCGGGTTGCCCCAGGATTTTTCCCGTATTGTTGACAGGGATAGAAGCAGCTATTTGAGCTATTTGGGTTTCTATCATTTTGTTGAAACTTGCTTGACTTTGAACAGAAGAAGACAGAGTTTCAAACTTCGCATTTATATTTTCATACATTTTATCATTGAAAGACAGCTTTTTGGTCATATTCTCATTGATCTTAGCTTGTCCTAGCACGAGGTCTTTTAAGGAAGGTTGGTTTGAATGGTAATTTGAATTAAAATTATTACCTTGCGGGCGGTGTTGGTTGTTCCACCCGTTATTACCATGCTGAGGTTGGCGAAACCCATTATTGACGTATGAAGCTTCTTCTTGGGTTTTGGGGCAGTTGTTCCCCGAGTGGCCAACGTTCCCACAGACTTCACACGTCATGTGTGAGTCCATGGCCTGGACGGTACTCATGATAGGGTTGGTGGCACGATCGTCCAGCTTCTTCATAAGCAAATCTATTTTTGCGGCAAGCAAGTCCGTCTCCTTCATGGTATGCGTGCCTTTTTGTGTTTTTCTTCCTTCTCCCCAACTCTGGTTGGTCACCATCTTCTCAATAGGTGCAGTTGCATCTGCTATGGTGAGGGAGAGGAATGCACCTCCAGCTGCGGCATCTACGTGCCCTTTTGACATGGCTGTGAGGCCTTCATAGAAGTTTTGGAGCACGAGCCAATCTTCCATTCCATGATGAGGACAGGCTCGGATGTATTCCTGAAGCCTTTCCCAAGCTTCGGGGATGGACCCTAGCGAAGATTGCTGGAAGTTTGAAGTCTTTCCCCTTAGAGCGCTGGTCTTGCTCATGGGGAAGAACTTGGCGACGAACACCGTGGAACATTTGTCCTACGTGTTAACAGCTTCCTTGTTTTGGTAGAACCATTGCTTCGCTTTCCCCATGAGGGAGAAAGGAAACAAACGGAGTCTGATGCTGTCCTGTGCAACATTCTTGATGACAACGGTGTCGCACAGCTCAAAGAAGTGTTGCAGGTGAGCATTTGCGTCCTCACTTGGCAAGCCACAGAACTGACTCGCCTGCACCATCGAGATAAGGCCTTACGGATCTCGAAATTTCCATCTCCAACATTGACAGCGGGCCCAACGGGCACGTTGGCAACAACGGGAGTGGAGTAGTCACGGAGTGTCTTGGCCATAGTGGTAGTAGCGGATGGTGCGAGAGTGACCGGTTCGTCTGCTGATGGGGTAGCAAAGGAAGAAGCGGTACGAGACCTTTTCTTCCTTAGGAGTGCATCTGGATTACTGGTGAAATTGTTCGGCAGAGCAAAACCGCTCATACACTATCCTATTTTCATTCCAATAAAAAGAGAAAGAAAACAATGAAGTTAGCTGTTTATACTACGTCTACCAATGCTTTATTATGCAATCAATGTTTATACCAGGTTAGATGTTTTTGCCCTCCCCGGCAACGGCGCCAGAAATGCTTGTTGGCATTTCTTAACGTCCTTACAAAAGATAGACTAAAAGTCCATCCCCGGCAACGGCGCCAGAAATGCTTGTTGGCATTTCTTAACGTCGTTACAAAAGATAGTTAAAAAGTCCATCCCTGGCAACGGTGCAAGAAATGCTTGTTGGCGTTTCTTAGCATCACTACTAAAGATGGTGTATAAGTCCGTCCTTAATAATAATACTAGAAACGTAAGTTGACATTCCCAACCACCATTACTTCAGAAAGGTAACCCTTGGCCCTTAATGGCACCGGCTTAGGTAATGCAGTCTGGTAATAGCAGTTAGAAGTGCCGGATTGGCCTTCCTAACCGTTATTACTTATGATATGCAAAACTGTGACACGGCGCCATGGGATGCACAAGATTTACAATCCTTAAGTAATGGTACTTAGTTACACCAATCGATAGCTTAGTAAGAGATAAGATTACTCTGCAAGCGCCCAGAACTATCATTGTAGCATTTCAACCCCTGAGTATTCAAGGGTGTCGTATTTATAATTTCCCATAGGAGGGCAATATGCATCAAGCGTGGTGTAAACATGATCACTTATTGAGTGCAATGGTAGGCATAGAATAAACAGGAATAAAACATGATTTCAAAATAGTGGACACACATCTGGGTCAACCTCAAGGATAAAAAGGGAAAATAAAGAATAAAAGAATATAACTAACTGAGCAGGCATTGGTCATATATAATTATGCAAAGAACTGCTAGCAACACATCTAATTAGTAAGTCTAGTATCAGGACTAAGTCTGGGGTGATAGGGAGATCCCCGCAGCTGGTCTGCCAGCCGATAGAGACTTTACGAACTCCTACTTCAATATCCGAACGTGGGGGAGTGCTAGGAATGGACAAGGTTGTCACCACCTGCCCACCTACCCCTCTGCCCGTGGGATACCGACATATTCGCCGATCTCCGCATACCTGAGCACCATGCTCACGTACTTGGAAACAACTCCTAACCTCCACGGACCCCAACCCTTCGGATTGACAGGCTAGGTTAAGAGCAACCAAGAAGGCACGACGAACCATCACCTTATTCCTAGTTCTTCCTCTATTCATACTAATTCGATGAACAATGAAGAACGATGATGAACAAGTCAAGAACATGACACATAAACTATATTCTAGTCCATATATTATGCTCATAACAAGATCATAACTTTGCTCTAGTTCATATGCATGATCATATAAATATAATAAGAACTTGCTCATGGAAGACGACTGAATTGTATTCATACCAAGATGATCCTTTTCTTCCAAGGAGACAAGCTCTCCTTGATAGCTCTTGCCTTGCTCACAAACTACTAGTACTACTCTAAAGATACAAATGAGAGGTGTGAGGTAGATGACTCCATAATGATGTCTGTGTTTAATGAAAGAGCACCATCTATTTATAGTTGAACTAGGATGGTTTGGCGTCTCTAAACTTGGAAGGAGGTGAAACCGCCTTTGGGAAACCGCCTAGAGCACCGCCACCGAAGACTGGGCCTGGGAGGCCTCACCAGGGGGGCGGCTGGTCCTGGGGGCGGTCGCACCCGTGGCTGGGCCCGCTGGCCGCTGCCTTCTGGTTGTCGGTTGCTATCTGGGCCTGGGCCTCTCCCGTGGTTACGAATGGATACAATTCAGCTTTTTGAGGTGGGCTTTCTTATTTTCTTGGTTTGCGCATTTGCGGAATACGTTGTTTGCTTTTGCGCTTTTTCCATGATGTTGTGCATTTCCACTTGTTACACCATTAAACCTGCAAAACATGAATAATAGGGGTACAAGTGGAACTTGTTAGTAGTAAAGGCATCTGTGCTAGAATATGTTTGTCTTTCTTCTTTTTAGTCTAAATTGGCGGCATAAAAGTGATCCATAAGGACCGCCAACAGTGCTTCGGTTGTATTTCAGATGCTTCTAGTGTTCTCATGATGATGTTTCCTTGGCGGTTAAGTTTCGTGGTAATCATGCTCTTTAACCCTTCTTTTATGCTTTTCTGGAATAGCCCCTGGAAAATACACAACATGCAAAACTCGTGGAACTGTCAGTTAAAACCCTAGACTAGTGTGTATTCATGTATCCTTTGGTGTCTAAAGTTCTAATAAAAGTTGACGTTATCCACCGTCAACAACACCCCCAAGCTTACATGTTTGCCAGTCCCTTGGCAAACAAACTAAGCCTAATTGCTAATGTAATTGGATCAGGAGTTGCTACAATGCTTTCATACTTTCCAAGTACACATGATTCAAACATAGATTCTCCTCCAGATTAGACAAAATTGTTCTAACTTTTAAACTTACCCATTTTACCTTTGACTATGGGGCTTTACAATTCTTGCCTTAGTCTTGAGTAATTGAAAGAAAGAATAATCAAGTCTTGCACTATGTAGCAAATTCTTCACAGTACCAATATTCCGGAGTTTTGCAAGTTTTTAAAATAAAACTCAGAGCTTAATTGTATGACACCCTCAAGTCTCTCAGTATATATGGTATTTGTGGATCTCACTTAAGGCATTAATGCTATGCCTTCCTGATGAGGACATTAACACCGATCATACATCCACGCCGTCCACGCCGACACCTGCTGGTCCTATTACTCGTGCTCGTGCTCGAAAACTTAATCATCAAGTGAGTTCCTTCTTAAGCTCTTGTCCATCCTGTTTAGATCTTGGAGACACGTGCACCCTTGTTTTGATTAGGAATCAAGGAGAAGACCGAAAGGGAAAAGGACTCGCGTAGGCTGGATTCGGACTGCAGCACACCTCCAACTTGCGACGGTCGCCACGGTTACATACGGAGTCGGATTGGGGTGATTCTGGACTTGTTGGAAAGCTAATCAAGTCTACTTTCATACGGATCTGACCTCGTACTCATACCTGCTCAGAAGCGGAATCAACAGTCCAAAAATTACCGAGAGGTCTATTCTGTCCAGGGTGGTGCGCCACCTTAAGTTAGCCCAATGGGCTTGTATCGTTTAGAGTCCAGTAGGGACGCGTCCTAGGGTTGGAGCACGACCCAAACTCTCTTGTGGTCGTCCTCCACACGTCATATACCCCTTAGCCACCACCAGGAACACTTGGGTTTTGTTTAGATCAAGTTTAGCCATCGCTACTTGCTTGTAGACGCGCGTGCTGATCCAGTCGCCCGTCTCCTTGTCTTCGGAACCCCACTCATAATAAGATTCAGTGTGAAACCTTCAATTTCATCTTGCAATTTCAGTGCTTGTTTCCTCGTTCTTGCTAGTTCTTCGATTGCTTGCAGGACGGGAGCCCTAGGGGCTGGCTGTCGTGCTCCACAAGATCGTGACGGCCTTTGGAAGTGGTGTATCGGTCGCTAAGGCGCGGTCTTGGAAGGCTGTAGTCGGGCCGCGAACGTCATCTCCATCCACCAATCGAGTTATCTCACGCCTCTCATCGAAAGATCGACCACAAACCCTTGCGGGTTCATATCAATTGGTAATCAGAGCAAGGTTTATCGGTGAGAGACTTCGAATCCTTCACTGTTTTATTTTTCCTATAGTCCAGAAAAGCCAAAAAAATAGTAGATTAGTTTCCTGCAATCCTATAGACCTTTGAGCCATGGCTAGTGCTACCTAGTTAGGGCTTGTTGAATATTCGGTTGCATCGGGTGTGTCGGATTGCTGGTCTTAGTTTATTCCCTTAGAGTTTCGAGTTCTTGTCACTTTCCTATCACAACACGCGCTATCATATAGTCTCTCTGTTGGCCGAATCCAAGTAGGGTTTGAAGTTTGAATCGGACAAGGAATCGGATGTTCCTCTCTGTTGGCCGAATCCAAGTAGGTTTTACCGGAATACCCCTGCCCTCTCGGAAAAAGTGTGTGTGCTGAGTTACTCTTTGGGAGTGTTCTTGTTCATATAATCAGTTTTGAGTGCCCCCTAAAAAAATATATATATTCAAAAAAAAGAAAAAGAAAAAAAAAGAAAAGAGGAAGAAGCAAAAGAAAGGAAGAGAAAGGGGCTGATCTTGGAGATTTTTTCGTTCACTTTGAGTGGTTGTTGTGCTCTCCTTTGTGTCCAGGCTCGTGTCTCTAGCACGGTCTAGGCTAGGACCAGCACAGTACCGCCGGTTGAACGATTATTCAGCTTGCTTTTTGTAACTAACGTGGTGCTAGTTCGTTCCTTGTTTCAGCCCTCCTATAGCTCCACATATTCTACAGCTTGACAGGTCTTGTGCTGCGGCACCGATACACTTCATCCATTGCTGCAGACTTGTTGGTAGACGACCCCTCCTATCGAGCAAGGTAAGAACTGGTAAGAACTTGTGTAACAGGTGGAGAGTGAGCGACTTGCTGTAGCTACATCCTAATAGTTGTAGGGCTTTTATTTCTTCACTTGTCTTCTTGTTGTCTTTGTCTTTGAACCATGCCAGGGTCCGACGAAGATAACCAAATTCCACATTCGCCTCGCACAAAGGGCATCATACAACATTTTGAAAGGAAAGTGAAGCTGCACACGGAGGGACTTGATAATGACTTGCAGGTGACAAATGACAAACTTGGGCAGTTGAAGGCTACGCAGATTGCCGCAAACAACAAGCTTGCAGGTTTGGAGAAGTCCATTGCTAGTGTGGACAAAAGCCTTACTGCTCTGCTGGGGCGTTTTGATGACCTCCACAATGATGATAAAGACAAGCATAAAGAAGAAAAGAAGGAGGAAGATCGAGAGGATGGTAGTTATGATGAAGAATACACAGGTGATACTGAACATGATGATCGAGACACTCGTGATCGACGTCGCCTACGTCACAACCGTAGAGGTATGGGTGGCCGCCGCCGACGCGAGGTACACAATAATGATGATGCTTTCAGTAAGATTAAATTTACCTTCTTTTGATGGTAAATATGACCCTGATGCATACATTACTTGGGAGATTGCTGTTGATCAAAAGTTTGCATGCCATGAATTTCCTGAGAACACACGTGTTAGGGCTGCTACTAGTGAGTTCACAGATTTTGCTTCTGTTTGGTGGATCGAATATGGTAAGAAAAATCCTAATAACATACCTAAAACTTGGGATGCGCTGAAACGAGCCATGAGAGCTAGATTTGTTCCATCTTACTATGCCCGTGATATGATAAATAAGTTGCAGCAATTGAGAAAATGTTCTAAAAGTGTAGAAGAATACTATTAGGAATTACAAACGAGTATGTTGCGTTCTAAATTAGAGGAGGATGAGGAACCTGCTATGGCTAGATTTTTAGGCGGGTTAAATCAGGAAATTCAGGATATCCTCGCTTACAAAGAATACAATAACGTAACCAAACTGTTTCATCTTACTTGTAAAGCTGTACGGGAAGTGCAGGGACGACGTGCTAGCGCAAGGACTAATGTTTCTGCAGGGAAAGCTAGTTCATGGCAGCAGCGCACGTCTACAACTCCGTCTACACGTACTCCTACGCCATCATCTAGTGACAAGACTTGAGCTGCCCCCACCAATTCAGTAGCGAAGACAGCGCAAAAGCCGGCTGCGAGTACTTCATCCGTGGCATCGACAGGTAGAACAAGCAACATACAATGTCATCGGTGCAAGGGATATGGCCATGTGATGCGTGACTGCCCAAACAAGCGTGTTATGATTGTCAAAGATGATGGTGAGTGTTCATCTGCTAGTGATTTTGATGAAGATACACTTGCATTGCTTGCGGCTGACTATGCAGGTAGTGAGGAACACATAGAAGAACACATTAATGCAGGTGACGCGGAGCACTATGAGAGCTTGATTGTACAGCGAGTTCTTAGTGCACAAATGGAGAAGGCGGAGCAAAATCAGCGACACACTTTATTCCAAACAAAGTGTGTCATCAAGGAGCGTTCGTGCCGCATGATCATTGATGGAGGTAGCTGCAACAACTTGGCAAGCAGCGACATGGTACAGAAGCTCGCCCTCACCACCAAACCACACCCCCATCCCTACTACATCCAATGGCTGAACAACAGTGGTAAGGTAAAGGTAACGAGACTTGTGCGAATCGATTTTGTCATCGGATCATACAAAGATATTGTTGAATGTGATGTTGTGCCTATGCAAGCTTGCAATATTCTGCTAGGTAGACCATGGCAATTTGATAGAGATTCGATGCATCATGGTAGATCAAATCAATATTCGTTTCTATACCATGATCGAAAAATTGTGTTGCATCCTATGTCTCCTGAAGCTATTATGCAATCTGATGTTACTAAGGCTGCAAAAGCAAAGAGCGAGAGCAATAAAAATGACAAATCTGTTGTTGATGACAAAGATGAGATAAAATTGAAAGGACGTTGTATGCTTGCTACAAAATCTGATATTAATGAGTTCAATGCATCCACCTCTGTTGCTTATGCTTTGGTATGCAAGGATGCTTTGATTTCATTTGAGGATATGCAACGTTCTTTGTCCCCTGCTGTTGCTAACATTTTGCAGGAGTATTCTGATGTGTTCCCCAGTGAGATACCAGCGGGGCTGCCACCAATACGCGGGATTGAGCACCAAATTGATCTTATCCCTGGTGCTTCTTTGCCAAACCATGCGCCATACAGGACCAATCCGGAAGAAACGAAGGAAATTCAGCGACAAGTGCAAGAACTACTAGACAAAGGTTATGTGCGTGAGTCTCTTAGTCCTTGTGCTGTTCCAGTGATTTTAGTGCCTAAGAAAGATGGAACATGGCGCATGTGTGTTGATTGTAGGGCCATTAATAATATCACCATTCGATATCGACACCCTATTCCACGATTAGATGATATGCTTGATGAATTGAGTGGTGCTGTTGTGTTTTCAAAGGTGGATTTGCGTAGTGGGTACCACTAGATTCGTATGAAATTGGGAGATGAATGGAAAACTGCTTTCAAAACTAAGTTCGGTCTATATGAGTGGTTAGTCATGCCTTTTGGGTTAACTAATGCACCTAGTACTTTCATGAGATTAATGAACGAGGTTTTGCGTGCTTTCATTGGAAAATTTGTTGTCGTCTACTTTGATGATATACTGATTTATAGCAAATCCATGGATGAACACCTTGATCACTTACGTGCTGTTTTCAATGCTCTACGTGATGCACGCTTGTTTGGTAACCTTGAGAAGTGCACTTTCTGCACCGATCGAGTATCGTTTCTTGGCTATGTTGTCACTCCACAGGGAATTGAGGTTGATAAAGCCAAGGTGGAAGCTATACAAGGATGGCCTGTACCCACGACGGTCACACAAGTGCGGAGTTTCCTAGGACTTGCTGGTTTCTATCGCCGTTTTGTGAAGGACTTCAGCACCATTGCTGCACCATTGAATGAGCTTACAAAGAAGGGAGTGCCCTTTTCTTGGGGCAAAGCACAAGAGCACTCCTTCCACGTGCTGAAAGATAAGTTAACACATGCACCTCTGCTCCAACTCCCTGATTTTAATAAGACATTCGAGCTTGAATGTGATGCGAGTGGAATTGGATTGGGTGGTGTTTTGTTACAAGAAGGCAAACCTGTTGCATACTTTAGTGAGAAATTGAGCGGGCCTATTCTGAATTATTCTACATATGACAAGGAATTATATGCTCTAGTGCGGACATTAGAAACATGGCAGCATTATTTGTGGCCCAAAGAATTTGTTATACATTCTGATCATGAATCTTTGAAGCATATTCGTAGTCAAGGAAAACTGAATCGTAGACATGCAAAATGGGTTGAATTTATTGAATCTTTTCCTTATGTTATCAAACACAAGAAAGGGAAGGATAATATCATTGCAGATGCATTGTCTAGGAGATATACTTTGCTGAATCAACTTGATTACAAGATCTTTGGGTTAGAAACAATTAAAGACCGATATGCTCATGATGCTGATTTTAAAGAAGTGCTGTTGCATTGTAAAGATGGGAAAACGTGGAACAAATTCATCGTCAATGATGGGTTTGTGTTTAGAGCTAACAAGCTATGCATTCCAGCTAGCTCCGTTCGCTTGTTGTTGCTGCAGGAAGCGCATGGAGGTGGCTTGATGGGGCATTTTGGAGCGAAGAAGACGGAGGACATTCTTGCTGGTCATTTCTTTTGGCCAAAGATGCGACGAGACGTGGAGAGATTTGTTGCTCGCTGCACAACATGTCAAAAGGCTAAGTCCCGGTTGAATCCACACAGTTTGTATATGCCTCTTCCTGTTCTTAGTGCTCCTTGGGAGGATATTTCAATGGATTTTGTGTTGGGATTGCCACGGACTAGGAAAGGGCAAGATAGTGTTTTTGTGGTTGTGGATCGATTCTCTAAAATGGCACATTTCATACCATGTCATAAAACTGATGATGCTACAAATATTGCTGATTTGTTCTTTCGAGAAGTTGTTCGCTTGCATGGTGTGCCAAATACAATTGTTTCTGATCGTGATGCTAAATTTCTTAGCCATTTTTGGAGAACTTTATGGGCTAAATTGGGGACTAAGCTTTTATTTTCCACCACTTGTCACCCCCAAACTGATGGTCAAACTGAAGTTGTGAATAGAACTTTGTCTACTATGTTAAGGGCTGTTTTAAAGAAGAATGTTAAGATGTGGGAAGATTGTTTGCCTCATATTGAGTTTGCTTATAATCGTTCGCTGCATTCTACTACGAAGATGTGTCCCTTTGAGATTGTTTATGGCTTGTTACCACGTGCTCCTATTGATTTAATGCCGTTGCCAGGTTCTGAAAAGTTGAATTTTGATGCTAAGCAACGTGCTGAATTGATGCTAAAACTACATGAAACCACTAAAGAAAACATAGAGCGCATGAATGCTAAGTACAAATTTGCTGGAGATAAAGGTAGAAGGGAATTGATTCTTGAACCTAGAGATTTGGTTTGGTTGCATTTGCGAAAGGATAGGTTTCCTGAATTAAGAAAATCTAAATTGATGCCTAGAGCGGATGGTCCTTTTAAAGTGATGCAACGAATAAATGAGAATGCATATAAGCTTGATCTTCCTGCAGATTTTGGGGTTAGTCCCACATTTAACATTACAGATTTGAAGCTTTATTTGGGTGAGGAAGATGTGGTTGAGTCGAGGACGACTCAAATTCAAGAAAGGGAGGATGATGAGGACATCAACACCGATCATACATCCACGCCGTCCACGCTGACACCTGCTGGTCCTATTACTCGTGCTCGTGCTCGAAAACTTAGTCATCAAGTGAGTTCCTTCTTGAGCTCTTGTCCATCCTGTTTAGATCTTGGAGACACGTGCACTCTTGTTTTGATTAGGAATCAAGGAGAAGACCGAAAGGGAAAAGGACTCGCGTAGGCTGGATTCGGACTGCAGCACACCTCCAACTTGCGACGGTCGCCACGGTTACATACGGAGTCGGATTGGGGTGATTCTGGACTTGTTGGAAAGCTAATCAAGTCTACTTTCATATGGATCTGACCTCGTACTCATACCTGCTCAGAAGCGGCATCAACAGTCCAAAAATCACCGAGAGGTCTATTCTGTCCAGGGTGCTGCGCCACCTTAAGTTAGCCCAATGGGCTTGTATCGTTTAGAGTCCAGTAGGGACGCGTCCTAGGGTTGGAGCACGACCCAAACTCTCTTGTGGTCGTTCTCCACACGTCATATACCCCTTAGCCACCACCAGGAACACTTGGGTTTTGTTTAGATCAAGTTTAGCCATCGCTACTTGCTTGTAGACGCGCGTGCTGATCCAGTCGCCCGTCTCCTTGTCTTCGGAACCCCACTCATAATAAGATTCAGTGTGAAACCTTCAATTTCATCTTACAATTTCAGTGCTTGTTTCCTCGTTCTTGCTAGTTCTTCGATTTCTTGCAGGACGGGAGCCCTAGGGGCTGGTTGTCGTGCTCCACAAGATCGTGACGGCCTTTGGAAGTGGTGTATCGGTCACTAAGGCGCGGTCTTGGAAGGCTGTAGTCGGGCCGTGAACGTAATCTCCATCCACCAATCGAGTTATCTCACGCCTCTCATCGAAAGATCGACCACAAACCCTTGTGGGTTCATATCACTTCCTATAAGGGTTATAATGGAGCTCATAGGAGTGGCAATAACAATGTTTAAGCATACTTGCAATTCATATGTTGTAAAGTCAAACAATGGATCCACAGAGAATCGAGGCATACAATCAAACCAAGATGTGCACGTGTATGGAATATGGTGGATAGGTGTATATGTGGTATTTAGTGGCTATTCCTAATTCTACTTTTGCTCTTTGAAAATGATTTACTCTCCTTTGTAACTTGGAGGAACACATGGGCTATCTTTATTCTTTCTCTCTCTCTCTTTTTTATTTCGTTCGGGAGGCGGGCATCTAGTACCCATTGTTTTAATACTGGGACACTTGTCCATCTTTTACTCCATTTTCATATTTTTGCATAGCCACATGTATCCTTTGAATATAAATAACTGGAGAAATAATAAGAATTTAGAGCAATTATATTAAGGCTGTCCTACGGGGTTTACTTTTGGGTGTTTACTCCCAGTGTAGGAGAAAACATTTTCATGATGAACATTGATGAAAGTGGAAATGATTGCGATTACTCCAAGAGTAGGAATAATGCATATGTGCTGAAGTGTGTACGTGATCTTGGTTTTAAAAGCATGACAAGACTCTCATATGGTATACAACAAAGGTTGACTAAACTCAATGCAAAGCAAGCAGCATGAATGTGCAAAGGTTTCCTATCTCTAAATGTATAATATATGGCTTTGATAGGAATTCATACCTTGTCATATAAAAGCTCATCATGTAAATTTCATATTTTCAAAATAAATCTCCAGAATTTAGTAATGCTAGAAATAAGATAAATAGCAGCTCAACTTTTATGAATCAAATCAATCAACTACCTAGACTTAGCTCAAACATATGCTTCCACAAGTTTCAGGTTCAGAGTAAATTCTTAAGTTAAAACAGCAATATCTAAAACTCAGGAGAATTTAAGTTTGACAACTAGGCATTTGAAAAGTATTGTGACAGAGCAACTATTTATCATCTCCAAGACAATTTTAATGTTCATCATTTTTGATTAACTCTAGCCTAGACTGACTCTATACAAACTCTAATATATAGATAGATATTTATTTGGTTTTCAAATTTTATCTTACTAGCTAACTCACGTGAAAAAACGATATAGTAATAATGATAATGAGATAGGAAACTTATACTTAGCTGGACTTAAAATGGAGGGCACCCTCCCCCAAGCTTAACATTTGACAGGGTCTTTGATGTTGCAAATTGAGTGATCCTTCTGGGAGCAGGTGTATTGATAGCGTAAGGGCGTCGGGTTGACTAGCTCCTTGATTTTGTGTTGTCCTATGAAACTCAATTGCCAATAAAAATACCGACTCTTATGGAGAGGGTTAGGTTTAATACCACTCCATAGTAAGTGATTGATTTTATATTTCCAGCAGAAGTTTAAGCTTCTTTACCCAATTAGGAACCTTGTCTAAGAGTGTGGACCTTCATGTGCCCACATATTTTTGGTATTTTTCTGAAAAGTGTGGACCTTCATGTGCCCACATATTTTTGGTATTTTGTGCTTGTATAACATAGACTCAATAATCGCATAGGTATAATTACCTGATAACTAGGGGATGCTCCTCCCCCAAGCTTGATGTTTGGAATAATTGGTACTTGAATGATCTTCAGAGCGAGTTGGTTAGTAGCAGTCCTGATGGGTGCCACTAATAGACTCTCTTCTTAGTCATAATATTATTCCTGCATAGTTATACTCCAACAAGAAAACCAAAACTCGAGGCTCGAATTATAAAGGGGTTAGCGGTCAGCCAATGAGCACTTTGATTATTCTTTGAGTTAATTTTAATTAATAGATTTTAGCAGGATTCTAACAGGACAATCTTTTTGGGGTTTTTATATGTTTCTTATGCAGCAATCAAAAAATGTATGCATGCTATATATGTTTTTTATGCCACCACAGGGAATATTCATTCCCATGGGCTTAGGATTTTTATAATGCAACAAAGTAAATATAGATTATTATTTTTATTTTTTATTTTTATGCCACCACAGTAAATATGCCTACGGGGTTACCATAGGTTCATTCACATGGGGCTTAGTATTTATGACATAGTAAATAAAGCAGTAGATGTTTTTGTTGGTTTATTATTTTTTTAATATGCAAAAAATGATTGTACTAATAAATATGCTAAGCAAAATTACTAAAGAATGCTAAATTAATTAGATAACTACCATTCTAACCTTATGGCTCGGGTACGGAATTTAAAGTCTACCGACAGGACCTAGATAGAGGAGAGTACTTACTCGGTAGGTTCATCGTCTGAGGTTACCTTAGTCAATTCCCCATTTTGCGGTGGTGTAGCAGGTGCTTCTTCCTTCTCCTTCCATCTCTTTTCTGTCTCTTCTGCTTCTCTCTTTTCTAGCTCCAGCTCTTCCTTGTATGCTTCTCTTGATTCTTCATCTCTCTTCATCCATTCTTCTACTTGTGCCTGGATCTCTTCTTTCTCTGCCTTAGCAATCTGGTCCATCCTCTTAGCTTCCGCTTCCCACTCACTCCAACGTGGTGCTTGTATGGCTTCTTCTTGCTCCTTGTAGCAGTCTTCATACTTCACAATCTTGCTAGGGAACTCTTCCCATCCACAGTGAGGCTGGGCAGCCTGACGGTGGGCTTGGCATTTCCTCCTGTTGCGTTGCTTCCTGATCTGCTCATGGTAAAGATGTGTTCTAAATTGACAGCGTACCTTTCCAGTGGGTAGGTTGAAGTGGATCTGTCCAGAACCGATGTGGATGATAGCATTGGCGGTGTAGAGGAACGGTCTTCCCAAAAGAATAGGTGATTCATTGTCTTCCTGCATGTCAAGAACTAGAAAATCTGCGGGTATATATTTATTTTGAATTCTTACCATTACGTCCTTGACTATGCCTTCAGGGAATCTCAGTGATTGGTCTGCCATCTGCAACTGAATATATGTTGGGTATAATGGTAAATCATCAAATAATTCATCGTATACCTTTTTGGATATTACGTTGACTCCTGATCCAGTGTCCCAGATGGTGTCAGGAAAAGTGATGTCTCTGATTGTGCATTCGATGATTGGTACACCTGGGTCACCTTTCTTTGTTGGAAATGGTTTTGGGAGCATATGATGATTTTCTGTGTTGATAGCATTGATTAGTTGAGCGGTTTCTTCAGGTACATGCTGGGGCTTGTTCTTCCACCATTTTCTATTGTTCTTCTTTTTGGGTGCTGGTTGTTGTTGTTGCTCTTCTTGTTGATGGAATTGCTTCGGGACTGCTGGATTCTTTAGGATGCGGTTCTTGAATGAAAATCTCTCCTTCTTGTCTTTGATGGAGAGGATAATCTTGGCGTGTTCCTCATAGATGATGGCTTTGGTTGTGCATAAGAATGTTCATCCCAAAATAATGGGTGCCTTCTCATCTCCTCCGGTATCCATGATCACAAAGTCAATTGGGACATATGATTGCCCCACTCAAATAACTGCTTCTTCTAGTACTCCCTCGGGGTAGCAAATGGATTGACCTGCAAGCTGCAAACGCATGTCTGTGTACAACAAAGGATCACCTAATATTTTCTCATAGATTACCTTTGGCATTATGTCGACACTTGCGCCGAAATCGCAGATAGCCTCTGGAAAGTTGTGACATCCTATGGAGATAGGAATCACAGGTCTTCCAGGGTCTTCCATCTTTTCAGGTAGTGAGTGATCTATCCACTGTATATCTTGGTTGTTACCTTGGTAATTACCTTGTTGAGGTTGCTGATTCCATCCTTGGTTTGGCTGGTTCCATCCTTGACCTTGCTGAGGGCGATAGTAGGTGTTATTGTTGATGAAGTTCATATCCTCTTGCAACGTAGGGCAGTTGACAGCTGAATGCCCGTAATCTCCACATTCTTCGCAGGTCATGCGAGAATCATTAATATGCATGACTTCCTTCTTCTCTATGTCGAGCTTCTTCATGATGAGGTCTAGCTCGGCAGTGACCATGTCAGTTTCCTTCAGATGATGGATGCCTCCTCCTCTCTTACGAGGTTGAGTACGTTCTTCATTACATGT
Source organism: Eremochloa ophiuroides (assembly GCA_038502445.1). Classification (NCBI taxonomy): domain Eukaryota; kingdom Viridiplantae; phylum Streptophyta; class Magnoliopsida; order Poales; family Poaceae; genus Eremochloa; species Eremochloa ophiuroides. Next base: position 38,288,265 of record JAHLJS010000005.1, on the reverse strand, counting down.
TGAATTTGAGACCATCTTCTCAACAAGTGCTTGAGCTTCTGGAAGCTTAAGTGACAGGAAAGCTCCTCTAGCTGCAGCATCTATGGACTCACGGGTGCTAGAGACTAGCCCGTAGTAGAAGGTCTGCAATAGTAGCCAATCCTCTATCCCATGATGAGGACAGTCTTCAATGTAATCTTGGAATCTCTCCCATGCTTCAGTGAATGATTCGTCATGTTGCTGTTGAAAAATTGAGATTTTCCCACGCAGAGCATTTGTCTTGCCTGTAAGAAAGAACTTTGCCAGGAAAGCAGTTGAGCATCGGTCCCATGTAGTGTTCTTGTCTTTGTTGGCGTAGAACCACTGCTTGGCTTTCCCCAAAAGTGAAAATGGGAAAAGATAGAGTAAAATAGCATCTCTTGGTACTCCTCTAATCGTGAAGGTGCTGTAGATCTCTAGAAAGTGTTGTAAGTGCGCACGTGCATCTTCATGAGCTTTTCCATAAAACTGACTGGTTTGAACCATGGTGATAAGAGCAGGCTTGAGCTCGAATCCATTCTCCCCCGTGTTGACTGCTGGTCCAGTCTGGATGTTTTCTGTTGTTGGGGCAGAGAACTCACGCAGCGTCTTCTCAGCATTGTCTTCATACACAGGAGATAAATCTTCTCCTAAGTGTTCTTCTTCCAATGTTGGAGCTGGCTCCTTTGATGAATGAGCTTGAGCAGCGATGGGTGTTCTTGATGGTAGCTTGAAATTGACCCTCGCTTCTACAAACTTCTTTCTTCTCAGGAGTTTCTCTGGATCGTCAGTGAAATTATTTGGAAGAGAAAAACCATTCATTCATCACCCTGCATAAGATAAGCAAATGATAAAAACAAGGGTGTGCCTGTTTGAGTTAGAGATCAATCGGTAACACAATCTTATCCATTATGTATACATATGCTATCAATATTTCATAAGTTTAATGTGCCTTCCCCGGCCACAGCACCAAAAATTCTTGTTGACATCTACTAACGTCGCCAAATATAACTATATAACTTTTAATGCGAGAGGCGAGATTAGAAGATGAATGGTAATTAATTAACTTGTCATTAGCAACTAGCCACTTTTCTATTACCAACATTCTTATGCAAGAACTAGGTTGTCATCCCTAATTAGTAATGCTAAGAATAAATAAAGGTTTTATATATTAATCTATGTGACTAGGCAGAAATAAATATAAATAAAATAAGATCAGTTCTGCAAGCGGACAGATAATTATACCATTGTATCATTTTACCTAGGGAGTTCTACCAGGTTGTCGATTTATATTTATACCATTGGGAAGGGCTAAGATAAACTTTAATCTCTTATATTCACAGTGATGGTACACAATGGATAAGTGACATTACCGATGTCATTTACTCTACTCATAACAGGTAGAGGTCACAAGATAAATAAAGATAAAGGTGATAAGTATGATCAAGCATCATAAATAAAAGATAATCATCAGAGTACTTCTCTAGTCATAGTAATAGCTAGCCAATGGATAAACTACGGAATTAATATCAAAGGTAATTCTATAACTACATCAATGAATAACTCTAATTAGTGCAATTACATCTAGCAATCATTGTTAGACTAATCCTATATCATAATCACATGCAAAGGGCATCATCTAGGAAGGATGTGAAACAGAGTCATCATCCAACTACGCGACCGTGCCTGCTGGCCTACATACAGGGGGTGGACTACAGAGGACTCAATGCAGCTGTCACCTACGCGATCTACCACATGACCTAGCACATCAGGGTGCACTCGCAGATAAACAAAATACCTAGACACCACGTCTACATATTTTTCATCATCTATCCATCGTCCGCATGAATAAACGCTATACGAGCAATTACATGAATTCAATAAGATCAAACCAACTATACTAGACATATAATCAAAGTAGATAAATACTATTGTAATCAAGAACATATGAACTATTAAGAACAATGTTTCCCTAATCATAATGAAGAATACAATAATAGAGAAAGAACTAGAATTATACCGAACTAGACAGACTCCTCTACTTCTAATCTAACTAGGCTAGAACTATGAACTTGAAGGCTCTTGATGAACTAGGAGGCTCTTGATGGCTTGAGGACTTGATGCCTTGAATGAATGATTGGGTTCCTCCTCCAGGGGGGGTTTACCCCTCTATTTATAGCCTGGTGGGATGCACGTGCGCCGTAGGATCAAACCGACTTGAAACAAGGGCCGAGATGACTCCACAAAGGCGGCGGAAGAAGACTCAAGAAGGTGAGCTGAAACCCTAGTGGGGGGCCGGCCGGCCCCACCCTGGTGGGTCTCGGGCCTCGGTGCTTCGCATGTGTTCCAGACGCCTCTAGTGTTCTCGTGATGATGTTTCCTTGGCGGTTATGTTTCTTGGTAATTATGCTCTTTAATCCTTCTTTTATGCTTTTCTGGAATAGCCCCTGGAAAATATAGAACATGCAAAACTCGTGGAAACTGTCAGTTAAAACCCTAGACTAGTGTGTATTCATGTAACCTTTGGTGTCTAAATTTCTAATAAAAGTTGACGTTATCCACCGTCAACACTTACACTAAACCTTACTACTCTAGTTGCATACCAACAACTAAAGCACCCTATGAGAGGCGATGAACTACACACTTGAGCTGGTTACAGGATCACCATCTAATATAACTCAACTATAAGGTAAGACAAAGCACAACAATACTATAACGAATAGTAATGCACTAAGTAGAGACTTAGTAAAGTAAAGTAAAGATAATATATTGATAAAGGTAAAGTCTTACAGAAAGAAAGGTACAAGAGCTATACCAGACTCTCCAGCAGACGACTCCGGAGACTCCGAGCGTAGCTCGACTCGACTCTAACTCCCACACTAGACTAATACTACTACTACTAAAGAGTGGAGCTTCTCTTGTCTCTTGTGGCTCTTGTGTATCTTGGTGTGTTGAAGAGGGTGATGGCAGCCTCTATTTATAGGGGAGAGTTGAGGGGCGCCACGTCAGCGATCCGCGTGCTCCTTGCCTCTCCACCCTTGGATGAACCGCCTCAATACCGCCTTAGGATGGACGGCAGAGGTGATTTCATCATGTGGAAGACATGCAGGAAGGCGGTGGGGGCCAACCGACTTGGCCAGGCACCAGGGGGTCGGCCGCCCCCTATGACAGGTGGGCCCGACCAGGTGTGGTCCTGTTGACACAAAATGTGGTTCTTGCATCTCAACACACCAGCGAAGCCGGATATGATCTCAAGAGCGTCGGAGCTTCCAAGATCCAGCTAGCTTCAAACTCGGTCAGAGAGTGTCGATAACCCTCAGGCGTGCCAGTCAATTTGACCTGTCATTTACAAGGTAAAGATAATATCAGTAATTACAGGGCAGAACTAACCGGTGTGTTCAGGTAGTTCTAACTATGTGGCTCTGAGAGCCGATTCAATCGGAAATCGACTAAAGAGTCGTTTCCGGCATATATGCATGTTTTGTTATAGAAACAGATACTGAACTGATACATAATCGATTGATATGCATGATCAAATAGAACAATCTACATTAAACAAATCTATGCAGATAGTTATAACAGATTAAACCATAATCGATTGCTGTGAACAGGTCAAACATTCGGTTCAGGCTGTCTGAACGTCAAACAGGCAGAAATCGGCTGTTTAGCCGATTTGGCAGAATACGATCGGTTAATTAGTTTTTCTCAAGAAAGCACAACCGTATCGGCTAATTAGCCGATTCAGGGTCCGTGAAGCAGAAGACTTGGTGGTGATTAGTTCCAAGTACAAATCTAGTACTAATACGAAGCTGGTCTAGAAGGCCTGCGGCTTTGCACCAGTTTAGATATATTCCCAAAAATAATCACAAGCAAATCCAGAAGGAATACAGAGCCGGTCTAGAAGGCCGGCGGCTCTGTGTTCGTTCAGTTCGACTCTTGTCAAGCATCCACAGCACGTACGAGAAAGATTACGATAATACTGGCCGAATCATAACAAAGAATAAACATGAATGAGACATAAATGACATTTTTCGTGTGGATCTAAGGCCAATACTACATAATCTTGATCGGGCAGAAAGATGTTATATTAATAAATAAACAATAAATGACAAATAACATCTTGATAACTTAATGAATCTAACTAAAATGCCAAATTAGTTAGAGCCGATAACTAATCCATGCACATAATCAAGCTTAACCTAAGCCTTCGTCCACCGGATGACGTTAAACATAGATTAAACAAGAAAACAAATATGAATCGATAACCTGTCTTCCATTCATGAATCCCCACTCGATCGGTCACACCTATCATCCATCTACCTCAGGACCTAAAAAATGAAATCTTGATTCCACTGAGGGACGCTCCAACCGCTTTCTTTCTAGGCCCGATGGGCGACTCCAACCCCGCGGAATTCATCAATCAAGAGACCAACCAAATCCCCTTTAGAGGCCCGCTATTGGATGCATCTTCATGGTCCAGGCAGCCCTTCAAGAATTGGCCAAGCATGCCTAGCGGATGGAGAAATTGGTTCCGCCGCATCTCAGAAAGGAAAAGGGGATACTGGGAGTTGCGCAATCTGAGCCAGTGCCTTGACCTTTCTCTGTGTGATATGAAAAGAATGAACCCCTCTTGATCGCTGCAAGCTACTTTTGGTCCAATTCTTTGAACGCCTTTGTATTTGGAGATGGACCAATGAGCATCACCTTGGGTGATATCCATATGCTGACTGGCCTTCAAATCACCGGGTCTTTCCAACTATGGGATCTCCTTTCAGGTGGCAAAAAGAAGTTCCCCAAGCTGAACGAGTACAAGGGCTAGACCGGCTACATCAAAACCCATCAGCAAACAACCTCCTGCATCAGCAACAAGGAATACATAGCCTTCTTGATCTTGTGGCTGGAAAGGTTCATCTTCTGTCGCGCTTCCTTGGGGCCGGCCTATCCCTTCAAAGCCCTTGCAGAAAAATTGGCCCAAGGCAATTCAATCCCCTTAGGTAAAATATTGCTGGGATTTGATTACAGATTAATGAACCGAGTTGCCAGTTATCTGCTAAAAGGGGAAGAAGTACGGTGCATAACACGTCCCTGGTGGTTGATTCAATTATGGCTCAATTTGTATTTGCACAAGATGGTCAGGCCAAACCTCAACAACCTCAATTACCCTTCCATCAACTATACAGAAGAGGACCGCAGCCAGATCACCAGGGGCTATCAGAATTTTGGGGAAGCTGCCTCAGCCATCACTATTAACATGAACCGAGGGAACTTACTTGAGAAACTCTATAGAGGCTTGGGACCAGACACCTTAATTTGGTTCCCATATGCAAATGATGATGAATTCCCAATGCCCTATACCTTTAGGTTCAATACAGGATATTCTGATGCTGGAGCTACTGAAATCTTCAATGTCATCATAAAGCCCTGCACACTGCCAGTTGACTTTAAGCATCTTCGCGGCACCAGCAGTACTGAGCCCAGCTGGCCTTCATATGAATTCTATCACCCCAATGTTGCAGCAAGACAACTGGGCTTCGGCCAACTGCCCCCCAAGCTTCCATTTCTACACCTTCTGAGGCCCAGAGATGAAATCACCGAGATTCTAGAAGTCGACAGGGTCTTCTCATTGGGAGCAGACTTGCCAGTTCATACTGTAGAGCATTGGAGCCAAATTTCAATGTCCCATGAGATCTTTGATCACTGATGGAAACAGTGGCATGCTCATCTTTTCTGTAAAGGGATCCATGATAGATGCAGAGCCCTGGACCCAAGCTTCAACTCTATCTCGGCAGTAAGTACTTTAACCGATTCCATTCAAACCGGCTGAAATTGTGTTCTAACTTCTGTTAACGCAGGACCCAGAATCTAACCCACCAGAGCAGATCAACTATTATCCTTCTTGCCCAACTGCCAGGATAGGCTCTCAAGCCCCATCCTTGAAAAAGATGATGAAGGCCCCTGCCAGTATGGCAACTGCTCTGTCTTCAAAAAGAAAAGCCTCAATAGGTCTTCAAAAGACGACCACCAAGAAAAAGAGATCCAAGAGAAAACCTGCCTAGGTATTTGGATGCCTTAAAATACTCTCTGCATCGCTTATTTAGCATAACTGACTGAATCGGCTATACAATAGGTGAGCATTCAGCCGATCCATGCACCTTCTGAAAATATTCAGACCGAAACCCATCCAGAAACAACAGGCCACCAAGATATGGCTGAAGGCTTTCTGGGAATGGACGAAAGCATCGCTATCCAGCAAGAAGGAGAAGTAACTCAGGTATCAACCAAATTTGTAAGCACACAATCCTACCTTACTGAATGTTTTCTGACCCCTTCTAAAAATGCAGCCGAACAGCGCTCCTTCGTGGAACCAACTTAACGAAGAAACCACACCACCTCCTGAACACCTAGGTAATTCTTCGGCTGTTAGCACCATTTTACTCTTTCCATTCTTGTAGAGCCTCAAGTCGCTGTAGAAACACATATCGCGACTACTTCTGCTGTTGGGAAGGGAACGACCACAACAGAATAACCAGGCACTTCATCGGCTTTTCCTTTTCCAAGCTCCCTTCAGGTGAAGCACTTATCCTCCTAATCGATCCAAAGTCTTTATGTCATCACCATTTTAATATGTGAACCCAGTCACTGCAGCCTTCCTCCCCTAGCTACTCCTTCGACCTGGAGGAATGCTGTGACGAAAATGAACTGAGCTCCAGGTCTTCATCACTACTAGAGCCAGACTTCAAGAAACGACTGAGGGAGCTTCTTCCTCAGCTGGAGGTGGCCCTGACTGACCTGGCCGAGCACCCTGAACCTATTGATCAGGTTATTGAATTAATTCAGCAACAGACGTGCCCGGCCATCCTCAGCTTCCTACCACAATTTGTCAAACTCAAGAGGGCTGCTCCAGGGATCAAGACTGCCCATGAAAACTTGACCGAGCTTAAGCAACTGATGAACAACAGGCTGACCAGCAAACAAAAAGCCGGCGGGTGAGCCGATCAAGTAAAGTTGCTGAAAGCCACAATTAACTCGGCCGAGTCAGAGCTAGACACTTTGAAGATCAGACTGAGCAGCTGATGAAGGAGCTGGCAGAGGTCAATGAGGCCATTACTTAGCGTGAAATCTCCATATCAACGAGCACCGTTGATTTGGCCGCGAAGAAGAAGGAGGTTAGCGCCAGGGTCGTTGAGGGCCAACAAATAAAACAGCGCCTGAACATCCTGAATTCAGCAGTCGATGAGGATCAGGAACTGCTACAGACCGGCCAAGCTCTTCTTACTGAATGTATCACTATTGTCCGGTCCCTTCTGGGCTTGTAATCCTACACTTGCTCTGTATACCTGAGTGATCATGTAATGCATTTTGGCCAGACTTAAAAAATCGGCCTTCTCTTTTGTTCTGTCTCTGAATCGGCTTCTCATAGCCTGAACCTTAATATTGTCACTGGCACGAACGAATCGACTGTTTTAAACAATTCGCCCGAATAACCGATTCTGAACATCGGGCCCAAATAGCCGATTCAAGGCAACCGACCAAAATAGTCGATCAGTCCGTTCCACTTCCAAAGCGCCACGTCGGTTCCGGATTCAAGAAACGTGGGTAAGCTATAGTATAAATTCCACCGTGTCGCCTCGTCTCCCGAGGGGGAAACCGTCTTGGGGCCTCCGTCTTTATAAATAGACGCTGGCCTGAGCGAGCAACCGCAAACACCCTAGCCTTTGCTCACCCGGCCTTTGCTCTTCGCCTCTTCTCTTTGAACAGAAAAAACAAATCTCCAAAACCAATCCCATGGCCGGCGACGGAGACCACGGCAAGCGACCAGCTTCGGGTTCCGCTGAAGGTGACAACTTCAGCCGAAGCCGGTGGACCGTGGGTGAACAGAGGCAACGTCTGCGAGCCTGGTTAGGGTAATACTACTGTTCACTTCTTGATACATCGATCCGATCTAATCTGACCACCAACATCTTGCGCAGTGATGCGTGAGTCTCCGGTGCCGGAGGTTCGAGAACTCCTGCCGGGCCGTCTCAGGCTGCCCCTGCAGCCGCTGGAGCCACCCCCAGTGTAGGTGCTACTGCTGGCCCATCTCACGGCCGTCGTCGCTGGGTGACGCCCCGGCAGTTGGCCATTCATAGCAGGTAAATCAATTTGCATCCATGGCATTGATCTCTTTCGATTCTGATACATCTGCTTCTCTGCCATTTTCAGTCAGGCTCGCCTGATCCCTTTTCTCCGGGCGTGCCGATTGGCCCTGATTCCCGGGTTCGCCGGACTGCGCCTCTCCAGGACCCGCCTCAGGCTCCGGCTCTGAGCGCTGGATCCGACTCGGGGTCCTCTGCAGACTCTGACGGGTCCTACACCACCGCCGATGGTCGCTACTTCCACCACCAAATGGTAGAATACAGTAACATCTATTCAAAAGCTACGAAGGAGAATGGCCGGCTGCAGAGCGTCAACGAAGCCCAAGCCGCTGCCCTCGCCGCTGCCGAGGCCGAGGTGACCAGGGTGCAAGCCTAGCTCGCCGAATCAGACACCGCAGTGGCAGGTAATCATGTCTTGAAACTGCTTCGCGTTGTACTGATGGCCACCCTTGCGCTGACCTTTCCTGTTCTTGCAGCCCTGACTGCAAAGCTGGAGGAGCTGCGTGTCGCCGCCGAGACCGCCGCCAACGCAGTCAACGCCCGTGGCAACACGCAGGCGGAATGGCTCTTGGATGTTCACCACTGCGTCCACCAGGTAGCCATGGCCGGCGTTCGTCACGGCGCCACCGGGGCTCTCACGGCTGCACGCCTCCGCTCTGGCATAGCCTTGGAGACCATCGAGCCCGGGTTTCCGGAGGGCCAGGACATGGAGGTGGCCAGCGCCCAACTGGCAAATTTCTTCCCTCACGCCGACGAGGTGGCGGCCATCACCGACGCCCAGGACATCATAGAGAGAGCTACTCATAATCCAAATTAGAATGTAATAGAGCTCCTCTGTAAACACGAAGCAGAAATGAAAAAATGTATTGTAATCATCAATCTGCCTTTATTATTTAAATTTTTGTTCTAAAGGCGATGCATTGACATTGGCTGTTACACCCCATTGAGGGCATTTTGTGTCACAGAACCGACCAATTTATACGAGCACAAGTACAACGATCGCATTTTTAATCGCAATCCAGTCGCACTTGAGCCAATATAAACCCGGTAGTCCGGAAATCTCGAAGGATTTCAAACATTTCATACCCCAAGGATCATTCATTCAGCAATACCCGATCACATGATACATCAGTTCGCGACAGAATTTAAACATCAGAGTACAACATAGTCTTTTACATGAAATAAGTAGTAGCGGAAGTCAACATAGTTTTACACCACAGAGTTCAAATATGAGTACCATCAAGTGACCATGCCACAGCATTCTTACAATAACTAAGGATAGATAATGACCCTGCCCTCGGGTCTAGTCTTCTTCGCCCGCAGGGGTGAAGCAATTCTTGCAATACGCGTAGTAGACTACACCATCTGCAACAATGGGAATAAAACCCTGAGTACTCAATTGTACTCAGCTAGACTTACCCGACAGGGAGTAAATAAAAAGACTCTCAAGGATATGCAGGCTTATTTGGTGGAGCTCAGAGGATAGCAACATTTTGCATAAAAGGCATTACTACAGTAGTTCCTCAACTTAAACATTTTAATGTGGTTCAGCTTCAATTTCAGTTGAGCTATTTAAGCTAAGATTTGCCACTATACTAAGCATTCACTAAATATTATAGCAGTCAATAAAACCATATGATTTCCGATATCCACAGATATCAACCTCATCTCACCATAATCATTATGTTCAAGTTATTAGCCTCTACCTCACCAGAAGATCAGTTCAGTTTCTCACTAACCAGGAGAGATGGCGATTCGAATCGATTGTACCAGCTGGCAAATATGCCAATCACAAACCCAGTCAGCCGAGCCACTGGCTTCTTCGGCCACCGTTAAATCTTTCTGAGACATAATATGTATCGCGGGATTGGAGGGGTCCATATTCTCAGAGACAAACCCACTTCCAGGATGCATCAGGTCCCTGACCTGCCCTTGGTAAGATGGTGTCTCCGCACATCCTTCCTACCTCCAGAATATGTCTGCCTTATCACGCCCAATTCCCGGCTCAGAAAGAAATACTCGGCTTCGCGGTCAGAACGACTTATCTGGCCAGCTATGTGATGACGTCTTTCAATCTCAACTGATGTCTGGTGGCCTCAGTCCTAGTCGGCCGCAAGCAACACCGAAGACGGCATGACCTCAACCATGTCATACGGCTCCCCGCTACCTAGCCTTGATTCTCTCATTAGACACTGTGGCATGGTGGCACATATAGTCCATCATGTGGAATCCATCCCAACCATCATTAGTAACCACCTATGCTCGCGAGGGACAGGAAATCCCTCGACTTCTACCGGTCTAAGCATGGCTAAGCATAAGATCGAACCCATCCCTTGTCTAGTAACAACTTCAGGATCAAGTATAAGTGGGCAAGGTATAAATGCAGCAACGGTATCATATCAACTCCTATACTTAAGTGCACAATCATACGATTTAATAAAGACCAGTGCATTTGTAAAAAGAGTAGGTGGAGACTTAGGGATGCTCCGGGGCTTGCCTTTCACAAAGTTAGTAGGTTGGTGATCAGGGCACTCAGGAAGTTCAGCCTCCTCCTCCTGGCCTTCGGGAACCTCTGGCACCTCAATCTCCGGCGGAACTCCCTCCTCCGGTGGATCGAACTGCAATAGCGTCACTCCTCCCGGCGATCCTGTATGCATGATATGCATATATGAGAACTGAGAATGCACATGAAATGCAAGATAGAGATGCACAAATTAACCCATGATATGCAATCAGTTTAACAATCCGCACTCATTTACTGAGTACGTGCATATTTCTTCTCTAGAGAACCAACTCATACTCACCCTTCTTAAGCAAAGCATAGAACAATTTCTCGTCCCGGGTGAGAGGTCTACAACCTGCACTTAATAATTAACATGCATCAACTAACCTACCACAATCAGCTTATACTAACAAGCATGAGCAACATCATATAAACAAAACATTAACATTGCTGCTTTAAGCTTAAATAAGGATCAGCTCCACTGTTTTAACAAGTGACAATGCTGGAACATCACAGAAATGCATAAAAACACTTCCCAACCAAAAGATACTTGCTTAAAAACAATTAAACCAACCCTAGCTTGTAACTGGACCTACTGTTTGCTGTGCCCAGAAAAATCTATAAAAATTACAGTAGCTATTACACATCCAGATTAGGCTACTGACAAAATTTCAAGTCATTTGGACAAGTATAACAGTCTACACAAAAATAACAAACAACCAGCCTTTTAAGCAATGGAAAATACTTAACACAGTGAAAAGTATCAAACAATAGATTTCCCATTTTTCTTAGCTTCTTCACAATATAACATGGTCCAAGAAAAGCATTCATGACCATATCCTTAACACATTAAGCATGATGATTTTTGCAAGATTAAAGCAAAAAAGGCACATTATACAAGACATCATATAAATAACAGTGCAGCATCAACAAGCATATTTTTCCCAGATTCTACTTCCCTAAACAAGATTAATGCAAGTGGAATCAAATTTTTAGCACATTCCTACAATTACTTATGCATTTATCAAGTTTGCAAGAAATTAACAATTTAAATATAACTGCACAGAAAATGTATTCCAAAAGTACATTTTATAATTTTCCTTGATAGAGCTCAGAAATACAAACACAACAAAATTTGGTTCACCCCAATTGGACACTCTTAGCTCCAGATATGAATTTTGGAAGATTTGACACATTTTTTGGAAATTCATTTTATAAATCATAAAACCCAAACCCGACTGAAACTGCTACGTGCACCCGGCTCAGTGAACCAGAGGCGCACCCAGCCAGCTGACCAGTGGGCCCCGGGGTCAATCTGACCCCACCCGTCAGAGAGAGATAGGGCCGCCGGCGCTGACCGGCGAGAGCTCGCCGACGGCGAGGTCTCCGGCGACACCAAGGTGACCTACCGACTCGTGGCAACGAGGCGAACTAGATGGACCAATTCCCGAGCCCTATCGCGGACCAGAGCACGCTCGTCGCCGGCAATGGCGGACGGCGGCGGTCCGGCGAACTTGCGCCGGCCGATTCCGACCTTCACCGGCGAAACCAACCCACGTTCCGCACTCCCTAGACCCTAACGGAGCTCCGTGCTCGATGAATCGAACAGCGGTGCACGACAGCTTGCTCTAACCGCGCGCATGGCGACGCGGTGGCGGGCGGGTTCATGGCGAGCTCGGGTTCCGGCGAACCTACGGCGAGACCGACCCAACCAACGACCTAGGCTAGATCTACGACTCATGAGGACACCACGACGAGCAAGAACTAGAAAGAACGGCTACGGCATTGCCCTCGTCGCGGCAACCCGAGAGCTCGGCGGTGCTCCGACGAGGTCACGGCGGCGAGAAGCTCACTGGAGCTATACCTTAGGTCTTCTTGACTTGGAAAGGGGTCGAGGGTGTAGAGCAGAGAGTGGTGGAGATATGGTGGAGATGGAGCGGTCGGCGGCGAAGCAACGGCGACGGATTTTACCGCGGAGCTGGCTCGGCGGCGATGGCGATGGCGGAGGGGAAAACGGCGAGCAGAGAGGCGAGAGAGCGGGGGAGAGTGAGAGGAGCGTGCGGGGGAACAGAGTGGAGTGTCGCTTTTGTAAAGCCGACCGGCGCGGCGGCCAACGGCGGCGTACGGCGCCACCTGGCGGCCGATGCCTGACGGCGGCCATGTCGGCGGCGATTGAATCGGCTCGATTCAGTCTGGCCGAAACCGACTGAAACCCGGTTTTTGCTCGATCTCTAGCTCGGGATCCAAACCGTTTCAGAGAAAACTTCACTAATATAGATCAAAGAGCTACATGAGTAGATCATTTGGTATTAACACACTTTACTCTAGTTCGGCCTGGATTGAGAGATACAGATCGATGAACATGGGTACACCGATACTGAAATCAGCCTTTTGACTTAGCAAATTTTTGAAACTTCAAAACAACTCCAAATCTGCACTAATTCAACTTTTTGGCCATCTTCCACCCATTTTCATGAGTTGACCCAAAAATAAAGTTTGTTGCTTATAAAATTCTACACAACTTTGATTAAGGGTGCACTGACATGCAAAATCTCTAAAATGCCCTTCTTGTTTGGTCAAACAGAATAGATTTTAGAGGGCTCTCTAGTCAACTATGAGCTAGAGGGGTAATCTGGGGATTTCACTAACATGAACATTGTTCCAAATGTTACCCCAAACATGTCTAAAGCATCTAGAACAATAAACAAGCATCACATTTGCATGCTAACATATCTACCACACATGAGCATAAAGGAAACATATAGTATATAAGAAAGGCAATTTAACTTGAATAGTGATGATGCATGAAATGACATGATAGGTGCTTGATGACATGCAAATGCAAGTGTGAAAATAGTAACTAACACTAGGGTGTTACAGCCCTTCCCCCCTTAAAAGAATCTCGTCCCCGAGATTAGAGTTAATTACCATTGTTTATAGAAAGAAGGATAGACTTCCTTGAGATAATCTTCTCGCTCCCAAGTCGCATCCCAATGGCTTTGGTTGTTCCACACCACCATGTAGAACTTGATCACTCAGCTACGGGTGATTCTTTCTTTATAATCTATTACTTCAATAGGCTTTTCTTCATAGGTCAAATCTGATTTCAACTTGATATCACCAAGATCCACTTGTTCTTCCGGTACCCGTAAACATTTCTTGAGTTGGGATACATGAAACACATTGAAGATAGTGGACATGTGTGGTGGCAACCGTAACTTGTATGCTACTTTCCCACTTCTTTCCAGAATTTGAAAAGGACCTACAAACCTTGGAGCTAACTTTCGTTTCACTCCGAAGCGTTGTACGCCTTTCATAGGTGACACCTTCAAGTATACATAGTCACCCACTTCAAATTCCAATGGCCTTCTTCGCTTGTCCGCATAACTCTTTTGACGAGTCTGAGCGGCTTTGAGATGCGTTTGAATGGTATGCACTCTCTCTTCGGCCTCTTTCACAAAGTCAATTCCATAGTACCTCCTTTCGCCTGATTCAACCCAATTGAGAGGAGTTCTACATTTGCGCCCATACAAAGCTTCAAAAGGAGCCATTTGAATACTCTCTTGATAGCTATTATTGTATGAGAACTCGGCCAAAGGTAACCATTCTTCCCACGAACCTTTAGACGATAGAACACAAGCTCTCAACAAATCTTCAAGGATTTGGTTTACCCTTTCGGTCTGACTAGAAGTTTGAGGATGATAAGCTGAGCTGCGAACCAAATTGGTTCCCAAACACTTGTGTAGATGCTCCCAGAAGCGTGCAATAAATTGCAGGCCTCTGTCAGAAACTATCGTCCTCGGCACACCATGTAACCGAAGTATCTGAGCAAAGTAGAGCTGTGCCAACTGATGAGGACGATCTGTAGTTCGAACTGGTAAGAAATGTGCAATCTTAGTCAATCGATCTACAATCACCCAAATAGAATCATGGCCTTTATGTGTTAGAGGTAACCCAGATATGAAATCCATGGTTATCTCATCCCATTTCCAAGCTGGAACTGGTAAAGGTTGCAGTAGACCTGCTGGCTTAAGATGAATAGCTTTCACGCGACAACAGGTATCACACCTGGCCACATAAGCCGTAATTTCCTTCTTCATTTTGGTCCACCAGAACCTAGGTTTCAAGTCTTGATACATCTTACTACTACCAGGATGGATAGACAACTTGGACAAATGAGCCTCGTCCATAATCTGATTTCTCAACTCACGGTCTTTCGGTACTACCAATCGATCCTTGAACCACAATATACCTTTTTCATCTACTCGGAAATGAAGCATTTCTTGTTCTTTCATCTTTCTCTTGATATGATATATACCAGGATCTATTTTCTGACCTTCAATAATCTTGCTTTCCAAAGTACAACTAAGAGTAATATTATTTAACACCATCGGATGCACAAGATTGAATCCGTCTGCTAGCAAAGGCTGCAATACATTGCAATGAGACTTTCGGCTCAAAGCATCGGCTACGACATTAGCCTTGCCCGGGTGATAGTGTACTTCTAGATCAAAGTCTTTGATCAACTCCAACCACCTTCTTTGCCTCATGTTCAACTCAGGTTGAGTGAAAATGTACTTGAGACTCTTGTGATCGGAATAGATATGACATTTATGACCCATCAAATAGTGGCGCCAAATCTTCAATGCATGAACTACAGCGGCAAGTTCCAAATCATGAGTAGGATAGTTTTGCTCATGTTTTCTCAATTGACGCGAGGCATAAGCAATGACTCGGCCTTCTTGCATGAGAACACATCCTAACCCAGTGCCAAAAGCATCACAGTACACATCAAAAGGCTTTTCAATACCAGGTTGTGCAAGAACTGGAGCAGTGGTCAACAACGTTCTCAAGGTGCGAAAAGCTGTTTCACACTCCTCACTCCACACAAACTTGGTATCCTTGTGCAATAACTTGGTCATAGGTTTAGCTATCTTAGAGAAATCTTGGATAAAGCGGCGATAATACCCAGCTAATCCCAGAAAGCTACGAACCTCAGACACATTAGTTGGTGACTTCCAATCCAACACCTGCTGAACTTTTGATGGATCTACAGAAATACCTTCAACAGATAAGATATGTCCCAGAAAAGGCACTTTAGTCAACCAAAACTCACACTTGCTGAACTTAGCATACAGCTTATGCTCCCTGAGTCTAGTCAAGACTATTCCCAAGTGTTCAGCATGATCCTCCATGTTTTCAGAGTACACCAGAATATCGTCAATAAAGACTACCACGAACTTATCCAACTCAGGCATGAATACCGAATTCATTAGGTACATGAAATGTGCAGGAGCATTGGTTAATCCAAAAGACAACCAAATACTCATACAATCCATACCGAGTGGAGAAAGCCGTCTTGGGAATATCTTGTGGTCTGATCTTAATTTGATGATACCCAAATCTCAGATCAATTTTGGAGAAAACTTTGGCCTTGGACAATTGATCAAACAAGATATCAATACGAGGTAGAGGATACTTGTTCTTAATTGTCACAACATTAAGTGGCCTGTAATCCACACACATATGCAAAGTTTCATCCTTCTTCTTAACAAAGATTGCAGGACAGCCCCACGGAGAAGAACTAGGACGAATAAATCCTTTGTCCAATAACTCCTGGAGTTGTTTCTTGAGTTCAGCTAATTCATCAGGAGGCATTCTATACGGCCTTCGAGAAATAGGTGCCGTACCGGGAATAAGTTCTATTGCAAACTCCACATCCCTATCAGGAGGAAGTCCAGGTAGATCATCAGGAAAGACATCAGGAAACTCACACACTACCAGAATATCTTGGATGGTCTTGCCCTCAACTGCGAAAGAGAGATTAAAAAGATCCCCTCTTCGAGGTAAGGAAACTTGAAAAGTACCCCCATCCTGGGGCGCCTTTAACGTCAAAGTTCGGTTAGCAACGTCCAATACCGCACCCCATTTGTTCATCCAACTAACCCCGAGAATTACATCCAGACCTAGCCCAGGCAACACAATGAGATGACTGATAAAACTCCTATCATTAATCTCAATACTCGCCTGCTTGATACCCTCACGTGTGCATATTTCAGCCCCCAGCTGAGGTTATCCGGAAATTACATCCCAAATCAACGATCTGAAAAGCATGCCTTTGTGCAAATGCTTGACTTACGAAAGAATGCGATGATCCAGAGTCAAACAAAACAATGGCAGGGTGCTGGTTAACTGAAAACATACCCGCAGTGACTGGTTCACCTTCTGAAATTTCTTCAATAGTAGTGTGATGCACTCGAGCCTGCTTTGGATGAGGGCAATAGCGAGCAAGATGCCCCTGTTGACCGCAATTGAAGCACGGCCCCAGACCTTGATTGGTCTTCACCGGAATGACATTGCCTGGAGGAGCATTGTTCTTGTTCAAAGGCACTACGAAGCCTTTCTTGTAGCATCGTGGTGCTGGCTGCTGCTTCTTGGGAGGAGGTCTGAATTTTGCTCTAGGAACAGCCGGACGGTAAGCAGGGCGATTTGCCACCGCACGACTAGCCGCTGGAGTCCTTGGTTGAGAAGAGCTTCCTTCAAAAGGCCTCTTGCCTCCCTTGGAAGCAGTGTGCAAGTTGTTCTGTTTCTCTTAGATATAAGCTTCACTGATAAACTCGTTGAAAGTTGTACGAGCGTTGTTCGCCAGAGTCTTCATAAGCTTGGTACTAAGGCCTCTCTTGAAAGCTTCAATCTTCTTTTCATCAGTATCTACCATCCACAGAGCATACCTTGACAGATTGTTAAAGGCACGATGATACTGAGTGAGGGTCTTGGTACCCTAAGTAAGCTGCATGAACTCATTGACCTTCATCTTGATCAAGCCTGCTGGAATGAAATGTCCCCTGAAATCCCTGGTGAACTGCTCCCAGGTGATATCAGCGACCACAAGGTAGGCGGTCTTGCGATTGGCCCACCATATTCCAGCCTGGCCTTACAGCAACATAGCAGCAAAGCTAGCCTTCATGGTTTCAGTCAATCGCAGCACAGAGAATGACTGCTCAATAGTGTTCAGCCACTCATCAGCTTCCAGTGGTTCAACAGCCTACTTGAATACCGGAGGCTTAGTGTCCATGAAGTCCTTGTAGTCACTGTACTGGCCATCGCCATTCCTGCGACGCCTATCACTATCACAATTGTTGTTGTTGTTAGCAATCATCTGTTGCAGAATAGCTTGCTGAGTATCCAAGAACTGAGCAAATATCTGCTCCTGGGTACGTGGTGGAGGAGGCGGTAACTCCTCATCCTCATGCTCATTCCCACCACCACTGGTTGACCCATGACGGCGGGTATGAGGTGCCATCTGTAGCAACACACAACAACCATTGTTAAGTGTCAGTTATGCCAAAGAAAACCGAAAGATTATGCCCAGAAGATATCAATGATCATTTTTGATAACCAGCAAACGGCACAATAATTCAATAATCATCACATAACCGCACAATAACAAGGCGCAACCAAAAAGGGTTTCCAAACTGCATAAATTACCATTACTTAATTAAAAGTTTGATGGTTCCAGCCCTGAACACACAGGGTTCACACATTACAATTCAGGTTCTACCCATTACATGACATTAAAGGTTTTTCCAATACAAAAGGGTGCCGATCATGGCAAGATCACTAGAAAGAGCCTAGTCATCCTGGTCACTGTCCATGCCGGACACGTTCCCACCATGGTCATCACTCTCGTCAATAGGCACGATCTCCTCGGGGTCTTCTTCCTCTTCTTCCTCACTTGCTTCACCATCATCAGCTGCAACGAAGATCTCAGGAGCAAACTCCGCTGCACCCGGAGGATGAAACGGATCAACACGGTTGTTCAGACGATGAACATCCTGCTGCAACTCCCAAACCTGCTGCCGACTAGCACGCAACTCCTGCAGAAACTCATCGCGCTGATGTGTCAAGCTCATATTGCGATTGTCAAGCTGGCGGCGAAGATCTGCATTCTCCCTCTCTAGCACCTCAACACGGCGATCAGCTGCCAACAAAGCGCCAGTGCATCGTAACAACTCATTGCGACAGGCGGTGAGAGCTACCACCAAGTCATCTGAGCTACAACGAGCCATACGTGCCCACTCTTCAGCTTCTAACTTCTTCTCCACAGCATCATGCAGGGCTTCAACGCACTTCATCCAACCATCCCTAGTGGAATAATGCATCCTCAGGACAGCAAACATAGCACTCATAGAAGCACCCGTGCTATGAGCACGCTCATCTCTGCCTCGCTCCAAGGAAGCTTGGCTAGACTGAGCCCACTCACCCTGAGAAGCATCCACCCTGGGAAAAACATTTGCTGGCCCCAAATCAGCTCTCTTGTTGAACCTGGTGCAAATGTCCGTCAACACCTCGAAAGCTGCAAGCTGCGCACCATCCCATGGCGTCTTCATGTCAACTTCCACCTTTATTCCTTGAAACGACCAGCCACTTTCAAGCACCGGGATAGTCACCCAAACATCAAACCAAGGCTATACCATGGTTTCCGCTGGCTTCCAGAAATACAGTGGTGGCTCTGCATACCCCACAGACTTCAACAACCTCCATAGCACAGTGGGTGTGCCAAACTGCTCCAGAAACTGACCACTCTGCGGCTCACCTTCAGCTGCCATCTGGTACATTACAACATCTTTCAGCACTTAGAATAAGATAGGGCAGCACAAATTTTATCATAGGGGAGGGAAATAGTACAAATAGCTTGAATTAATCTCATGATCATGATGCATGCACGTGCCAACGACCTCACACATAGTATATATTAACTAACGTTATAGTCGTTGGCATACCACATGCTCTCATATACGTAACTAACCGTGCTATACGTTTTGCGTGGTTAGTGTACCTGCAGAAGATTCATTTCAGCTCAATTCCCAATGTATGCAGGACAACAAGAAGCACTTTTCGCCGGAAATGATCCCATGAACATTTGCGACCCCAAAAGTAATTACTCCACCTTACTTCCATAAGTACACATATGGATCACATGTACTCACTTCAGTAACCATAACACTCACCATCGATCGACAGTTGTTCGATCTTACACTCACATCTCACCTTACCTCAGGCGACGTGGCACATTGACCCCTAAGAAGCAATAAGAAACCGACAGTTCATAATTATCCGCATGATAAAACCAAATGAACCACAAATAGAAACATGATGCAATTTCCCCCAAGTCAGTACTTACATAAGCCACCTAATTACCACATATATATAGGGCTATAGGACTTGGTCACTGGTACTCATAAGTTTTGCAAACACTTGTTTGAAATCACCTATACGCGCTACCAGTTGGCAATTAGTTTGTAAAAACTCAAAACTCTTTTAATTTTTAAATAGTCAAGTGACGGTATATGCTGAATTATGCTCTGGTACCAGCTGTCACAGAACCGACCAATTTATACGAGCACAAGTACAACGATCGCATTTTTAATCGCAATCCAGTCGCACTTGAGCCAATATAAACCCGGTAGTCCGGAAATCTCGAAGGATTTCAAACATTTCATACCCCAAGGATCATTCATTCAGCAATACCCGATCACATGATACATCAGTTCGCGACAGAATTTAAACATCAGAGTACAACATAGTCTTTTACATGAAATAAGTAGTAGCGGAAGTCAACATAGTTTTACACCACAGAGTTCAAATACGAGTACCATCAAGTGACCATGCCACAGCATTCTTACAACAACTAAGGATAGATAATGACCCTGCCCTCGGGTCTAGTCTTCTTCGCCCGCAGGGGTGAAGCAATTCTTGCAATACGCGTAGTAGACTACACCATCTGCAACAATGGGAATAAAACCCTGAGTACTCAATTGTACTCAGCTAGACTTACCCGACAGGGAGTAAATAAAAAGACTCTCAAGGATATGCAGGCTTATTTGGTGGAGCTCAGAGGATAGCAACATTTTGCATGACTAGTTGTGAATCTCTAAAAACTTCAACTACGTTGGCCTTTGCTTCATGCAGAAGCTGAAACCCCTTCCAAATCGCCTCATACTCAGCCTGGTTGTTTGTCGCCGTTGGCCCGATCTAGAAAGCGTATTCAAACCGTTGACCTCGAGGTGATATCAGTATTACCCCAGCACCTCCGCCTTACTTGCAAGATGATCCATCAAAGAATATAGTCCATGGTGCCACATCAACTACACTGACGGCACCCTCACGATGCTGGGTGATGAAATCGGCTAATGCCTGACCTTTGACTGCCTTAGCCGATTCAAACCACAAGTCGAACTCAGAGAGAGCCAAGATCCATTTCACAATCCGCCCGTTCAGGATAGGCATTGACAACATATGCTTGATCACATCAGCATTGGAAACTACCACACATTCGGCCGATAGCAAATAATGTCTTAGGTTAGTGCACGAGTGGAATAAGCATAAGCACAGCTTCTCTGTTGGTGTGTATCTTGTCTCAGGATCCAAAAGCCTTCTGCTCAGATAGAAAACTGCCCTCTCTTTTCCTTGAAATTCCTGAAACAGGGCCGATCCAATTGTATAATCTTTGGCCGTCACGTACAGCTTGAATGGCTTACCTGCCTGTGGTTGTACCAGAACAGGTGGAGACTTCATATATTGCTTGATTTCATCGAAAGCTTTTTGCTGTACGTCACCCCATTTGAACTCCTGAGTATCTTTCAGCTTCAATAATGGTGAGAACGGCAGCACATTCTCGGATAGATTGGCAATGAATCTTCTAATGAAATTAATCTTACCAAGTAAAAACTGCAATTCCTTGTTGTTAGTTGGCGGCACAAGCTGATTGATGACCTTCCTGCTTTTGGTGCCAACCTCGATTCCCTTGCGGTGTACCATGAAACCCAGAAACTCACCAGCCGATACCCCGAAAGCACATTTATTAGGATTCATCTTCAAATCATGCTTCCGAGTGCACTCTAGTGTAGCCTTCAAATCGGCTAAGTGCTCCTTGTAGCTTCTGGACTTCACAACTACATCATCGATGTAAATTTCTACAATCTTGCCGATCAACTTATGAAAAATATAATTCATAGCCCTCTGGTAAGTTGCACCGGCATTTTTTAAACCAAACGTCATTACAACCCGTTCGAACAAACTGATAGCGCCAGGACATTTGAAAGCAGTCTTAGGAATATCTTCATCAGCCATAAAAATCTGATTGTAACCAGCATTACCATCCATGAAGCTGATGACCTGATGCCCTGCAGCTGAATCGACTAACATATCGGCTATCGACATTGGGTAGCCGTCCATCGGGGTTGCTCTGTTCAAATCTCTGAAATCGATGCAGACCCGTAACTTGCTATTCTTCTTGTACACAGGGACAATATTCGATACCCACTCGGCGTATCGGCAAGCTCGAATGAACTTGGCTTCCAGCAACCTTTCAATCTCGGCCTTGATGTCAGGTAATGAATCCTGCTTGAATCATCGTGGCGGCTACTTGAAAGGCTGAAAACCAGGCTTGATAGGCAATCTGTGTTCGACAATCAATTTGTCCAAGCCAGGCATCTCGTAGTACTCCCAGCTGAAGCAGTCTTTGTATTCCTTCAATAAGTCAATCAGCTCTTGCCTGAACTCAGGGTCAAGATTGGCAGCAATATACGTCGGCCTTGGCCTATCATCAGATCCAATGTCCACTTCTTCAAGTTTATCGACCGACGTGAAACCTTGGCCAAGCTTGCCCTCGGTGCCATCGATCGGATTGTCCATTAATAAAAAGACTCAGAGCCGATTGCCCTGACCGGCTATTGACTCTCATTGCTGACCTTGATGGAGCCTTCTTCCCAAGTCTTGCCAGAGAAACAGTCGTGATCCCCAGCTTCCCAGTAGGCAGCATCTGCTGCGGCTATGCTCACCAAGTCGTCGGCTGGGACCACTTCAACATCCTCACCATGCCACTGCATCACACATTGGTGCATGGTTGATGGCACACAGCAGTTAGCATGAATCCAATCATGTCCAAGTAGCAGACTGTAAGAACCCTTGCTGTCAATCACGAAGAAGGTGGTGAGCAGCGTCTTCTTCCTGACTGTTAGCTCGACATTGATTGCCCCCTGGGTATTTGAAGAGTTGTCCCCGAAATCTTTGAGCATCATGTCGGTCTCGATCAAATCATCAAGGCCCTTGCCCAGCTTGCGGAATGTGGTGTAGGGCATGAGATTGACAGTAGCACCACCATCGACTGGCATCTTGGTCATGGGCATCCCATCGACATATCCTTTGAGATATAGGGCCTTCAGGTGCCGGTGCTTGGGCGGCTTGTCAAAGGCAGCCTGCTGCGCGAAAACCAGCTTGGCAGTGGCCTGCTCAGACTCCGACTCATCAGAATCAGAGAGAACCTCAATCTTCTTGGCTCGAGACGCCCTGAATTCAGCCAGAAGTACAAACACCATCTGCGCATCGGCTGTTGCCTTCCCTTTGTCCTGAGGAATCTTCTCTCGCCAGATTTACTTCGTGCGACCTTCTGCTTTGAGCTCCCTGTTCCTGAGGCGTTGCATGTTGTGCCTCTGGCTCTTGGTCAAGTCCCCAGGGCACCATTGATTCTCCTGCCAAACCGGCTCTTGGTGATCAACTGCCGCTTCGCTGAGCCGATCGCGCAGGTCTCTTTTTTCGCGTCGATCCTGCATATCATGTGGGTGTCCAAGCCTCTCATTCACAGACCGGCAGTTGGTCTGAGAGTGTCTGTACTCTCGGTATTGATCGCTGCACTCCGGGCAATTGCGCAGAGTCGGCAATCTCAGACCTTCATTCCAACAATGCCTGAAAAATGGGCAATGCCAGTGACTTTCTTCTTCCTCCCGGCGGCGAGCCAGTTCTTCCTAGTAGTGTGCCTCCTCCTCATCATGAACCCATCTTCAGTATTCTTCCTCTTCGAGCTGCTTCCGGTGGGCTTTCTCCTTCTCCCGACGCCATTTGTTCAGCATAACGCGGGAGGTAGGTCTGATCTTCTTGGTACCGTTGGATTCTCCCTTTTCATATTGCCTCTGGTTCTGCTCCCACCTTCTCTTGATCAGCGCGAGCTCCTCAGCCGATATCTGCATATCAGGGTCGACTGATGCATTTCTTCTAGCTCGGTTGGAGGTCAGAACTTTCATCTTGCCTGCAGGGGCCGACACCTCGACCATATTCTGGCCCTTCGGGAATGGGAACTTATCAATCTTCATTTTCCCTTTAGTAGGACTGTCAAACTTCAATAAACCGCGAGAGATAGCCCTCTGTATCTGAGTTCTGAACGCGCGGCATCCATTGGTGTCGTGTGAGGTGAGGCCATGGTACTGGCAGAAAGTCTTCCCTTTCAAGTCTTCAGGAGAGGGCCTTACATAATCGGCAGGGAAGGTGATCTACCCAGCACTGACAAGCAAATCGAACAATTTGTCCAGTTTATTTGTATCGAAATCATACTGATCCTATGAGCTCCAATTCTTGGGTACGGCCATGGGCTTCTTGCCCCATCTCAGCTCGACAGCAGTGATTTCATCTTCATCTTCATCCTCTGAGTCTGAATTACTGATGAACGCCGTCTGTTTGTATCTCCCCTCCTTGCCGAAGGTCTGGGCTTGCAGCTCCAAGGCCGTCACTCGCTGCAACACCTGGCTAATGCTATCGAATTCAATGCCCACCAGCTTTTCTTGAATGTGCGGGAGCATCCCACCAATGACCAAGTGAGCGAGCTGCTTGTCAGGCAGGTTCAGTGAATAGCACATGTTCGTCATCTCTCTGAAGCACTTGATGAAGGCTGATCCGGTCTCGCTATTCTTCTGGCGCATGCTGGTCAAATCAACGATAGTTTTCTCCCCTGTGCCAGAGAAGAAATAACCGTGAAACTTGCTTTCCAGGTCTGCCCAGTTATGGATTGTCTCGGGCTCCAGAGTGGTGAACCAACTGAAAGCCGGCCCTGTCAAGGACAATGAGAAGAAACGGACCTTGTGAGCATCCTCATAAGACACCTCACCTGGCTAAGTCAGGTAGCGGCTGATGTGCTCTATGGTGGATATGTCGTCTTGACCGCTGAACTTGGTGAAATCCGGCATGCGGTACCTCTGTGGTAATGCTATATGATCAAACCATTCAGGGTAGGGGCGCCTGTATCTGATCGATACCCCCACTTTCGGCTGCAAGCCGAATTGGTCCCTGAGCATTGCACTCATCTTGTTTACTAACTCATCTTGAGGCGACTGCGCATAACCAGGATGTGGCACCGATGTGAGCTCATCATAGGTTTGACCGATGTGATAGTTTGGAGTTGCCGAAGTCACGTTTCCAGTCTGCAAGTTCCCGACCGATGCGTTCCCAGTTGTACGCATATAAGCGGCAATCTGCTCAGGAGAGTAATCTCTGTATAGCTTAGGCTGCGGAGCTATTTTTGGAGCTGAATCCGTCGTCACATTGGGATGTTGATCAGATGACTTTGACGGTTTCGGCTATTGCGGCGGAGGATCGGATGTTCCGGCCGCTGCATCTGATTTGGTGTCTTTTGGGGGAATATTGAAGTACGTTGGGCCCAATGATTCCCAGTCCTACTTCTTGATGACGGTCTTCATGATGTTGTAGAATGTCTGTAGGAAAACGTTGTGATGGTGCCTGACTGCCTGGTGCGAAGCGTTCCAGATGGTGCTCTGGATGAACTCTTTGAACTCTTGCTCCTCCTTGTCGGTGTGGCCAGGCATGACCCACCTTGGGTAGGGGTTTTTCTTGAACACGTGGCCATCGCGATTCTTGGCAAACGACAGCAGACAGGCATCAGTGAACTCTTCGATGATCTGCTCCAACACCGCAGCATCCTCAGGGTCGATCTCTTCACGCTTGACTCTGATGACGCCATCGTCCCTAGGAGCCATGGTCTCCGGAGCCTTTCCCTTAGTCATGAGTGAAATGGTCCCACCAGGCATGCCAAAAAGTGTGTTGGCACAAAATGTGGTTCTTGTGTCTCAACACACCAGCGAAACCGGATATGATCTCAAGAGCGTCAGAGCTTCCAAGATCCAGCTAGCTTCAAACCCGGTCAGAGAGTGTCGATAACCCTCAGGCATGCTAGTCAATTTGACCTGCAATTGACAAGGGAAAGATAATAATCAGTAATCATAGGCCGGAACTAACCGGTGTGTCCAGGTACTTCCAACTATGTGGCTCTGAGAGCCGATTCAATCGGAAATCGACTAAAGAGTCGATTCTGGCATATATGCATGTTTTGTTATAGAAACAGATACTGAACTGATACATAATCGATTGATATGCATGATCAAATAGAACAATCTACATTAAACAAATCTATGTAGATAGTTGTAATAGATTAAAGCATAATCGATTGCTGTGAACAAGTCAAATCATTCAGTTCAGGCTGTCTGAACGTCAAACAGGCAGAAATCGACTGTTTAGCCGATTTGGCAGAATACGATCGGTTAATTGGTTTTTCTTGAGAAAGCACAACTGTATCGGCTAATTAGCCGATTCGAGGTCCGTGAAGCAGAAGAGTTGGTGGTGATTAGTTCCAAGTATAAATCTAGTACTAATACGAAGCTGGTCTAGAAGGCCTGCGGCTTTGCACCAGTTTAGATATATTTCCGAAAATAATCAGAAGAAAATTCAGAAGGAATACAGAGCTGGTCTAGAAGGCCGGCGTCTCTGTGTTCATTCAGATCGGCTCTTGTCAAGCATCCACAGCACGTACGAGCAAGATTACGATAGTACTGGCCAAATCATAACAAAGCATAAACATGAACGAGACATAAATGACATTTTTCATGTGGATCTAAGGCCAATACTACGTAATCTTGATCGGACAGAAAGATGTTATATTAATAAATAAACAATAAATGACAAATAACATCTTGATAACTTAATGAATCTAACTAAAATGCCAAATTAGTTAGAGCCGATAACTAATCAATGCACATAATCAAGCTTAACCTAAGCCTTCGTCCACCGGATGACGTTAAACATAGGTTAAACAAGAAAACAAACATGAATCGATAACTTAACCCTTATTTGATCTAAACCCACGTCCACCGGATGACGCTAAACTTATATCAAATAAGAATCAACCCCGATCTACGATGCTCCTATGTCCACCGGATGACATTAAAGAGACAAAGCTTAGCGAGGCATGACGGTACTTACAAGCAAGCCTGCGTCCACCGGATGACACTCAGCCCGATTGAAGAACTCGCTGAGATCTACGTTACTCCTACTCCTAAGTTTTGGCCGGAGCTGAAAGATGTGTTGTATTGATGTGTGTCGTATTACAATGGCCGGGGCTTATATTTATACCCAGGGCGTTGATAGAGTCCTATTCGAGTTACAACTCAAGATAAATACGGAAACTAACAAACTTTCCTAAATTAAAGGTAATTTGGAGCCCAATATTTCCTTTCCTTATCGGACTCCAAACGTGATCGTTTTCCTGGCCGAAGATCCATGCTGATGTCATCAAATCGGCTATTCGCGCCGTCTTCACCTCCAGCCCACAATCGATTTCGGGACCCGATCGACAATCTCTACCTTGGCCTCTGTTCCCGAAAATCGGCTATCTGCATCCGGCATCAGTTATCCGCACTCAGTCTAGATTTTTGCATAAACAGGTCCCCACCAGTCATAGAGTGTTGCCTTGTGCTGGTTCTGTCTTGATTGTATTGTTTCACGCCTTGATCCGTGTGCTTTTGATTCTCCACTGTTGAATGGAAGCACATGTTGATCTGATGGTGGCACTGAGCTGGATAGAGTGTCACCCGGATCCTGCCACGTCACCAGAGCTAGGTGAGCCCCATGGTGTGGTCGGCCGACCCACACATGGGCCCACTCTGAGCTCTCCTCTCTTCTAAGTGATGTCTTGAGTCATTTGTTGAAGTGTGATTACTTGGGTCCCAACTACATGGTTCGGCCGACCCATAATATTGGGCTCCAAGTGCTCTAATTTGTTCTGTTTTGATCTTCCCTGCATTCACAAGCTAAGAGTACAAGTGGAACTAGTTATTGATAAAATATGTTCATGATATGTTTATTCTCCCCTGAATCCGAGGCCTGTTGACGGTGTTTGAATGTGGATTTTCATGGTATATCCACCGTCAAGAAGATCCTCCAAGCTTAACCTTTGCTCGTCCCGAGCAAATAATTAAACTTAGCCTCGGTGGATCAGGAGTTGCTACAATGTTCATGTTTCCTTAGTACCAAGTGCACAATAGAATACTTCTCTTTTGAATGGAAAAATTGACTATAAAAATTCACCCATTTTACCTTAGTCCTTTATGGTGCTAATGACCTTTCTTTTACCTTCGGTGGTTGAGAGACAGAACAGTTTAACTTGAGCACTAATTTTCTCATTCTTTGCAAGTTTCATACTGGAGGTTTTAACAATATTTTGCAAAAGAGAACTTAATGTTCCTCATATGGTTTTCTCATGTCGCTCAAATGGTGTATGATTCCTTACCAAGGCACAAAGTAAAGGTTGCCTTCTCTTTATCATCCTACTTCTAAAAATGGCTTATGTGGAGCTTAAGGTAGGAATGAAAGAGTATAGCATACTTACTTTGTATATGTTGTAGAGTCAAAGCTTGGATCCACAGAGAGAAGTGTCATGCCCTTAGATCAAGATGTGCAAGTGTGTGAAAAATATGAACTATAATGCTCCTCTATTTAAAATTGTATCTCTCTCTAATAAATTTTAGAGACAGGGCTATCATTTCTCCTTTCTCTATTCATGAGCCTAGACTTTTGCTCATATATATTTTTCTTTTCTATGGACTCTTTTGCGTCCATCTTTCTTTCTTTTTTTTCATTTTACATAGCCTTTTTGTCTCTTCTACCATAATAACTAAATGAGATTTACTATGACTTTACCACATGGAGCATTTATTTGGTGGAAATAAAAGGCATGTGGTTGCGTACTTCCAGTGTAGAAGCAGCACATATATGTGGTGTGTACGTGATCTTGATATTGGGAGCATGATAAGACTCTCAATAAGGGTCAACAACACTTGACAAAACTCAATACAAAGCAAATAGTTTATGTGGAAGGTTTTAGGCATGTGTAGCATATATGGCTGTGGTAGGAATTTGTCACCATTGAGGAACAATAAGGTTTTGATTGATTAAGAAATAAATCTCCAGTAATCATGCATACTTAGAACAATATTATAGCAGCTCTTATTTCACTATATCATATCTCACAACAACTTAGACTTAGTTCTAGCACTTAACATCCATAAAGTTTTTAGGTTCATGATGATTTAAATGAGCCAAGTAATCCATACTCAAAGAAATACTAAGTTGTAAACTAGGAATTAAAGAAACATTAACAGAGCAACTATTCATCATTTCCATGAGGAAGATAAACATTCATTAGGCATTAAAGAAACATTAATAGAGTAACTATTCATCATTTTTATCTTATGCATTTTTTTAAATGCAATAAATTAAAATAATGTAAATAGTTAGGATAGAATACTTACCTTGGTGGGGGAGAGGATCTCCCCCAAGCTTGTCTTTTTGCTCATTGTGGTGGCGGGTAGTATTGGAACCATCCCGCCCAGCGTTGTGCTTCTTCATCTTGTATGCCTTGCAATAATCGGGCATTTTGTTGTGCCATACTTAGAGTTGCATCTTGCTCAACTTGCATTGTGCCCATGTCGTTCATGAGTTGATCCATTTCCGATCCTTGGCCTCGACGAGCCCTCACCCGTGTGGACGGACAGGGAGTGCGCAATCTTGGAGTGTGCTGTTGAGGCCGTTCCGTGGACCCTGAAATGTCCATGGAACTTTCCTCATCGCCTTCTTCTTCATATCTCCCTGCAGCTCGTGATGTGCCGCCTTGCTCAAATTGCGCGGCTTGTGACATACTCCTTTTCACCCTTCTTGATCCTGCAACATTTTGGCTTCTTGCCTCTTGGTCCCAATTTATGGTTAGTGTACGCAGCGCATACAACTGACGCCTCTCACATGGGAGAGAGATTTCGGCTATATGGCCGGGATAAATCATTTTAAGATCACCATTTTCATCTCTTTTTAGGACTTGAGCACTTATGAAGAAATCTTCGGTTACAATATCTCTAGGAGAAGCAATATATTCAAAGTAGTGTTTTTCATCTAGCATGTCCATTGTTTCAGTAATGCAAGTGATAAAAGAAGTAAAGAATATAGGCTCGCTTCTATGGAAAATACTAAGCCAAAAATGAACTAAAATTTTAGCAGGTGAAACTTTTATTTTCTTAGTCATGGCATAGAGCAGTCTTAGTTCATCATTAAGAAGAATTTGCACATTAGAGCCAGGAAGAAGAGTAATGGCCATCCAATAGCGGATCAAGCGCAAAGTAGGATTATGAATTTCATCAGTTTTAGGCTCAGAGCAATCATTGGATCTAGTTATAGCTTTCCAGCATTCAGCTTTATCAAATCTTCTTGTGGCATTAACTAGATCTTGATGACAATTGCTATCAAAACCATGTGCCATACTAAAAACTCCCCAAGTTAAATTATACTCCTGGTTGAACATGCGAAAGTAGACATTATTATCAGTGGCTTGTAAAGAGCATAGCAATTCAATGATGAGTTTTTCAATTCCAAGTTCTTGCACTTCCCAAAAGCTTCCCCACCCAATTTTATTGAAAACAGTATTAAATTCTGCGGTCATACCTATGTTGTCCAAAAGGACAGAGTTGATGATGCCGGTATGTTCATAACCGCGGTGTCGGATGGAGAGGTACCTTTGGTACTCTTCTTGGTTCAACATGAGGCTGCTCTCAGGGTCGAACGTCCTCTCGGGAGGCACTCCAAAGCTTCATGTTGGTGGAGCTTCTCTTCCTTCATCTTTGTCATGGTGTGGTCGTCAGGAGGAACTCCCTACGACACTCTTGGCCTTCTTGAGTGCAGAGGAGAACTTCTTTATCCTGCAGCAATGAGATAACAGAAGAACACACTACAACAACAGGGATTAGCATTAGTCTTTGCGTTAGCTATCCCAATGTTAGTAGTCCTTGTGGGGTATGGCTACCTCCATAAACAAGATATTGAGAGCAAAGATGCGAGTAAGATAAGCTTCTACTACTATAATATTTTTTTGGGTTTTTGGTTTGAGTGGCTAACTAAAACTAAACACAGGTATTGAGCACACAATCTCTACTTGCTCAAATGGAGAAAAGAAGAGATTGTGTGCTCGAGATGATTCAGCTGGTTTGGGTGTGGAATTGAGCACACAATGCAAGGGTATTTATAGGGGGTGAAGGGCTAGTGACCAGTCCACAAGGGCTAGGTCAACCGGACCCACTATGGCAGTGTCAGGGCTGCTTTCACCTTTGGACAGGGAATCTATTTGAATTCAAACACAACTTTGCAGACAGGACTTTAAACATGGGTTGGCCGACCCATGTTTGGTCCCCTTTTCAGCTTTAAACAGTGTGTTTCACTTTGTCCAGTAAAGCAAAGACTAGTGGTGGACCAAAAGTAATGAAATTTTCAGAGATTCCCTTGTCTAGTGCTTTGTGAAAGAGAAAGGTGTATGACAAAAGTGGGGACATGCTTTAAAGTGATTCCCATGGACCATGGGAACACTAATGCATGCCAAAGTGTCCACTTTTCAGAATTTGGATGGTGGTGGATGTTGGATTCTCCTTGGAGCATGTGAAAGTGGTCATGACAAAAAGTTGTCGGCCAAATTCAAATTGAGCTGGTGATTAAAGTTGAAACAGTGATCAGGACACCAGACCAACATCACCAGAGGTGAGTGGGCCCCATGGTGGGGTCGGCCGACCCCACCTTGGGTGGTCCCACCACATCAGATGCGAGCAACACTGTTCTACTCAAGTTTTATTTGTCTAATTATTTTATTCTGTCAAAATAAATTATTTCAAAATTTAAATATGAAATGCAATGCAAAAATGCACGAATTAAAATGCAAAAAGTAAATATGAGATAATGATTTACCTTACCAGCAAGGGCTCCATGTTTTAGGTCCGTAGAGTAGGACCTCTCCTTTTCAGGTTCATTCTTCGGGTGCTTCGGTCGGTCCCGGAGATGGAGACCGTGATGATCGCACCTCGTTCTTCCGCCATTCCTTCTTGGTTGATGCTTGTGATTCAGCGGAGTTAGCCTTTTTTACCACCTCAGCCTTACTTACCAGTTCGGCCTTTTTGGCCTTTGGCGGTTGATTCTTTTGGCGGGATGCATATTGTGGCTTGTTTCACCACAGGTTCTTCCTTGCCTGTTGCATTGACTTATAACCATTGAAAGGACATTTAATTCTCTTACCTGGGAGTTGGAAGTGGACTTGGCCGGATCCCACATAGATGATGGCGTTCACGGTGTTGAGGAACGGCCTTCCCAGGATGACAGGGACTTCGTCATCGGCCCCCATGTCAATAATGATGAAGTCGGTGGGGATATATTCGTCTTGAACTTTGACAAGGATGTCCCTTGCCAATCCCTCGGGGAACCGGATGGATTGATCGGCCATCTGCAATTTGACAAAAGTGGGATACAAAGGTTCCCTAGCAGATTCTCATACATTACCTTGGACATAATGTTCACTCCAGATCCAAGGCCGCAGAAGGCGTTGTTGAAGGTGTGCGGCCCAATCTCGCAGGTGATGGTTGGGTGGCCGGGGTCACTCTTCTTGGCCATGAATAGCGGGTCAAGAAGGTAACCCGCGTTTTGCCTAACTGGAGGCTTACCAAACCTCGTAGAGATTAATTTGACATGCTCAATTGGTTCCTCAAATTTCCCTAGGATCTTACCTTGTTCAAAGGATGGGACAGCTACTGCTATTTGAGCTAATTGGGTTTCTAGCATTTTATTAAACCTCAATTGATTTTTCATAGCAGTGTTAAAGCTATCCATTTTCTCACTAAGATTTTCAAGAATCTTATCATTAGCCATTATTTTCTTGTTTATACTATCATTGATTTTAGATTGGCCTAAGACAAGATCTTTAAGATAAGGTTGGTTACCTTAAGAATTATAAAAATTATTGCTATAACTATTACCTTGATTTCCTTGGTAGAAGGGGCGCGAGTTCCATCCTCCATGTTGCTGGGATCGATACCCATTGTTGTTGTTGTTGTTGTTGATGAAGCTCACTTCCTCCTTCGTCTCGGGACAGTTGTTGCCAGAGTGATATTCTCCGCCACATACTTCGCACCATGGATCAGCTTCGATTGCTCATGCGGTGGCAGTGGTTCGCATGGCCTCTTGTTCCTTTTTTGAACCTTCCTCAATCTTTTTCATCAAGAGGTCCATTTTTGCTGAAAGCATGTCCACCTCATGAACGGTGTGCATACCCCTTTTCTTGGGCTGGAGTCGCTCCTCATTCCATCCTTGATTGACAACCATCTTTTCAATGAGGTCCTTGGCATCCTTGACATTATGTTACAGAAATGCTCCTCCAGCGGCAGCATCAAGGTGACTACGAGCTAATCCAGTCAGCCCATGGTAGAAACCTTGGATTAGGAGCCATTCTTCAATTCCATGATGAGGACAAGCACGAATGTACTCCTGGAGACGTTCCCATGCTTCGGGAATTGTCTCTCAGCTTGCTGTTGGAAGCTTGAGATCTTTCCACGAAGAGCGCTGGTTTTGCCCATTGGGAAAAATTTCTTGAGAAATGTATTGGCGCACTTCTCCCAAGTGGTAGCTTCATTCTTATTGGCATAGAGCCATTGTTTCGCCTTCCCAAGCAGTGAGAATGGGAACAGGCGAAGACGGATGGCGTCAGCCGAGACATTCTTGATTGTGAAGGTACCACACACCTCTAGGAAGTGCTGGAGATGGGCATTGGCGTCTTCATGCTGCTTCCCACAGAATGGATTGGCTTGCACCATGTTGATAAGCGTTGGCTTAAGCTCAAAGGTAGCATCCCCCATGTTTAGCTATGGACCGGTGGCAATGTTGTCAGCCGATGGTGCAGAGAACTCAGAGATGGTCTTTTGGGCCATAGCTTCCTTGGTTGATAGTGCGGAGCCTCTTTCCTCGAACGGATTCAGGTTTGAGATGAACCTTTGAGGTGGAACTTGACGGCGTCTAGTTCTCCTCAACAATTGCTCAGGATCTTCAATGAAATTTGACGGCAATTGGAAACCGCTCATGCACTGTCTAGCTTCACGATAACGAGAAACACAGACAGGGGTAAGCCCCTAACACTAATCGATAACTAAATTGATAGTAGACTCCGGATTCAATTTTTATTAATATTCCTAGACTGATGCTTTCCCCGGCAACGGCGCCAGAAATACTTGTTGACACTTCTTAGCGCAACCACCAGAGACAGGGTGTTAGGCTATCTCTGATAACGGCACCAGAAGTGTCCTGAGGTATTTCTTATGTCTTTTGGATAATTCCGCAAGCGCACAGAATATACCGCTGTAGCACTTCACCTAGGAGTATTCCAAGGTATCGTTATTTATTTTATCCCAAGGAAAAGCGGTTGCTAGGAATAATTAATAAAAAGAGAGAGATCCTTAAGTCTGTAGCAACTTAGTATCAACTAGTGATAGGGGGTAAATCGATATATAGAGGAAAGGGTAATGAAACCAAGACACGACAAGATTTTAGGATAACTAAAGATAACTAGTAGAGTATAGCTAGGTGGAAGGACAACGAGTGAGTATAAGACTCCTATGACACTTACTTTAATCTTGTGAACTATCTTATCAAATGAATGAATTATACTAAGACAGCTACCTTACTTCCGGTGTGTAGGGGGTAGTGCGAAACAATAGAGGATATAACCTCTACCCGAAGCGCCTACTCTCTTATGGGAGCCTACCTTTTAAGAACTTGCCTAAAACACGTGGAGGGATACTAAGACTAGAAGGGCTATCACCACCTGCTAACACCCACAAACAATCCGTGCGACAAGCGGCATTCAAAGGTAAGATCTAGTCTAAGCACTACGCTTACACTAAGCCTTACTACTCTAGTTGCATACCAACAACTAAAGCACCTTATGATAGGCGATGAACTACACACGTGAGTTGGTTACAGAATCACTATCTAATATAACTCAACTATAAGGTAAGACAAAACACAACAATACTATAATGAATAGTAATGCACTAAGTAGAGACTTAGTAAAGTAAAGTAAAGATAATATATTGGTAAAGGTAAAGTCTTACAGAAGGAAAGGTACAAGAGCTATACCAGACTCTCCAGCAGACGACTCCGGAGACTCCGAGCGTAGCTCGACTCGACTCTAACTCCCACATTAGACTAATACTACTACTACTACTACTAAAGAGTGGAGCTTCTCATGCCTCTTGTGGCTCTTGTGTATTTTGGGTGTGTTGAAGAGGGTGATGGCAGCCTCTATTAATAGGGGAGAGTTGAGGGGCACCACGTCAGTGATCCACGTGCTCCTTGCCTCTCCACCCTTGAATGAACCACCTCAATACCGCCTTAGGATGGACGGTAGAGGTGATTTCATCACGTGGTAGACATGCAGGAAGGCGGTGGGGGCCAACCGACCTGGCCAGGCACTAGGGGGTCGGCCAACCCCCTATGACAGGTGGGCCTGGCCAGGTGTGGTCCCCACCAGTCATAGAGTGTTGCCTTGTGCTAGTTCTGTCTTGACTGTATTGTTTCACGCCTTGATCCGTGTGCTTTGATTCTCCACCGTTGAATGGAAGCACATGTTGATCTGATGGTGGAACGAGCTGGATAGAGTGTCACACGGATCCTGCCACATCACCAGAGCCAGGTAGGCCACATGGTGGGGTCGGCCGACCCACACATGGGCCCACTCTGAGCTCTCCTCTCTTCTAAGTGATGTCTTGAGTCATTTGTTGAAGTGTGATGACATGGGTCCCAAATACACGATTCGACGGACCCATAATATTGGGCTCCAAGTGCTCCAATTTGTTCTGTTTTGATCTTCCCCGCATTCACAAGCTAAGAGTACAAGTGGAACTAGTTATTGATGAAATATGTTCATGATATGTTTATTCTCCCTTGAATCCGAGGCCTGTTGACGGTGTTTGAATGTGGATTTTCAGGGTATATCCACCGTCAACAACAAGCTAACCAGCGAGTGTGGAACTAACCAAGTTATGTCAATCCATGATCTTGATCACCATCTCACATTCATCTCCATCTACCTTGATGATTGGAGAAGTTGCATGAAGATTTGAATTGAGTAGTCTCATGAAATGACAAGTCCTCTGCTTGATTGGATTGCTGGACTAAGTGAACATGAGCATGCAAAGTCAATCAAACCTTGCAACCTTGACCAAGAAACTCTAGTTGAACTCTACGACAAAAGTTATGAAGGTTTCAAGTTGAGCAAATGTCAAGAAAATATCTCAATTGGCCTAAATCTCCAATTTGAGCTCTGAAACCACATTAGTTTGACCAAAGTGGAAATATTATTGTGGAGCAATATATGAAGTTTGACCCAAAATAAAAGTTACAAATATTTTGGAGTAGAACAAATATTATTATTGGACTAAGTCATGATTCAATCGATAAGTACCTCAAAAACAGCACCCAAGATGGGTTAGAAATCTGATTTCACGAATCAAAATATTCTGTCTGGAAATCCATGCCGGTTTACTTGACGTCACGTATTCCCGAAAGTTTATTAAGCAACTTGAGTTAGATCAAAAGTAGAAGTTGAAGGGAATTGGTTGAGTCACAGCATATCCCAAGTTGAGGTCAATCCAACACTGTTTGACAAGGTTTTGACATCAATCCTTGATGCTAATTAACCTACTAACAGCAGCATGTTTGGAACTGATTATCTCCGAAGCCTCTCAGCAAATGGACAAAAACCCTTAATGCAAACTGTACAGCATCTCTGGATCTCCAACATTGCTAATTGGCCCATGACCTAAATACGAGCACAACCGGCCCAAAACAGCACCTCAAGTTTGCCTCATTCAAACCCCCCAGCTGTTTGACGAAATGCCACAATGGGTGGACACGCGCTGCTCATGCAGAGCTCGCGCCCCCACCATTGCTGGGCGCTGCTGCCGTGTGCCCTGCTCGCCCTCGCGCGTGGGACGGCAAATGTAACACTCTAGTGTTAACTATTTTCACACTTGCATTTGCATGTCATCAAGCATAGATCATGACATTTCATGCATCATCATCATTGCATTTGAATTGGTTTCCTTTAATTGCTATATGTTTGTTTATATGTCCATAATATGCTAGATGTGTTGACATGCAAATGTGAAGCTTGTTTACTGTTCTAGATGCTTTAGACATGTTTGGGATAACATTTGGAACAATGTTCATGTCGGTGAATTCCCCAAAATACCCCTCTAGCTCATAGTTGACTAGAGAGCCCTCTAAAAGCTATTCTGTTTGACCAAACAAGAAGGGCATTTTCGAGATTTTGCATGTCAGTGCACCCTTAATCAAAGTTGTGTAGAATTTTATAAGAAACAAACTTTATTTAAGGGTCAAGTCATGAAAATGGGTGGAAGGTGGTCAAAATGTTGAATTAGTGCAGATTTGGGGCTGTTTCAAAGTTCAAAAATTTCCTAAGTCTAAAAGTGGTTTTCAGTTTCGGTGTACCCATGTTCCTTGATCTTTATCTCTCAATCCAGGCCGATCTAGAGTAAAGTGTTCTAATACCAAATGATCTACTCATGTAGCTCTTTGATCCATATTAGTGAAGTTTTCGCTGAAACGCCCTAGATCACGAGCTAGAAATCGATCAAAATCGAGTTTCAGTCGGTTTCGTTGAAACTGAATCGAAGCCGATTCAGCCGTCGCCGACGTGGCCGCCGCAGCAAAACGCCGCCAGGTGGTGCCGTACGCCGTCGTTGCCCTGCTGCGCCCCTGCAAAACCGAAGGCGACACTCCTCCCTGTCCCTGCCCGTCCATTTCGTCCTCCCCCGTCTCGCTCTCGCCTCTCTGCTCTCCTCTTCCCCTCCGCCGTCGCCATCGCCGCTGAGCCAGCTCCGCGGTAAAATCCGCCGCCACCGCGCCGTCTCCGACCGCTCCATCTCCATCCTTGCTTCGCCTTCATCTACTCTACCTCCTCGACCTACTCTCAGCGCTTGAGACCGCGAGGTAAAGCTTCTAGGTTTCCTCGCCGCCGCGCCATTGCCGGAGCGCCGCCGAGCTCTCTGCTCGCCGCATCGAGCACATTGCTGTGGCCGGCTTCCCTCTCTCTTGCTCGTCTAGGGGTCTCCGTTAGCTGTAGATCTAGCCTGGAGAGCTGGTTGGGTCGTTTCCGCTCTAGGTTCGCCGGAACCCGAGTTCGCCGCGGCTCTGCTCACCGCCGAGCCGCCATGCGCGCGCGATCATCAAGCTAACATGCACCAAAGGTCGATTCATCACGCGTATAGGTCTGTTAAGGTTCCAGAGTCTCGGAACGAAGCTTAGCCGCGCGAGTAAAGGCCGGAATCGGCCGGCGCACGCTCGCCGGAGCTCCGCCGTCCGCCATTGCCGCCGTTGAGCTTGCTCCGGTGATAGTTAGGCCTCGGGAGTTAGTTCGCTGGGTTCGTCTCGTCGTCAGGAGTCCGTTGGTGCTCGTGGTGTCGCCGGAGACCTCGCCGGTCAGCGCCGGCGGCTCTGTCTCTTTGTCTGACGCGTGGGGTCGGGTTGACCCAGGGGCCCGCGGGTCAGCCACTCTGGCACGCCTCTGGTTCACTGAGCCGGGTGTTTCTAGCAGTTTAAGCCGAGTTTATTTTAAAGGATTAATGAAACTGATTTTCAGAAAATGTGTAAAATCTTCCAAAATTCATATTTGGAGCTAGGAGTGTCCAAATGAGGTGAAACCAATTTTGTTGGGTTTGTATTTTTGTGATCTGGTGAGGTAGAGGCTAATAACTTGAACATAATGATTATGGTGAGATGAGGTTGATATCTGTGGATATCGGAAATCATATGGTTTTATTTATTGCTATAATATTCAGTGAATGCTTAGTATAGTGGCAAATCTTAGTTTAAATAGCTCAACTGAAATTGAAGCTGAATCACATTCAAATGTACAAGATGAGGAACTGCTGTAGTAATGCTTTTTATGCAAAATGTTGCTATCCTCTTGGCTCCACCAAATAAGCCTGCATATCCTTGAGAGTCTTTTTATTTACTCCCTGTCGGGTCAGTCTAGCTGAGTACAATCGAGTACTCAGGGTTTTATTCCCATTGTTGCAGATGGTGTAGTCTACTATGCGTATTGCAAGAACTGCTTCACCCCTGCGGGCGAAGAAGACTAGACCTGAGGGCAGGGTCATTATCTATCCTTAGTCGTTGTAAGAATGCTGTCACGTGGTCACGTGTTGGTACTCGTATTTGAACTCTGTGGTGTAAAACTATGTTAACTTCCGCTACTACTGTATTTGTGTAAAAGACTATGTTGTACTCTGATGTTTAAATTCGGTTGCGAACTTATGTATCATGTGATCGGTTGTTGCTGAATGAATGATCCTTGGGGTATGAAAATGTTTGAAATCCTTCGAGATTTCCGGACTACCGGGTTTATATTGGCTCAAGTACGACTTGATTGCTATTAAAAATGCGATCGTTGTACTTGTGCTCGTATAAATTGGTGGGTTCTGTGACAGCTGGTACCAGAGCATAATTCAGCATATACCGTCACTTGACTATTTAAAAATTAAAAGAGTTTTGAGTTTTACAAACTAATTGCCAACTGGTAGTGTGTATAGGTGATTTAAACCAAGTGTTTGCAAAACTTATGAGTTCCAATGACCAAGTCCTATAGCCCTATATATATGTGGTAATTAGGTCGCTTATGTAAGTACTCACTTGGGGGAAATTGCATCATGTTTCTATTTGTGGTTCATTTGGTTTTATCGTGCGGATAATTATGAACTGTCGGTTTCTTATTGCTTCTTATGGGCCAATGTGCCACGTCGCCTGAGGTAAGGTGAGATGTGAGTGTAAGATCGAACAACCGACGATCGAAGGTGAGTGTTATGGTTACTGAAGTGAGTACATGTGATTCATATGTGTACTTATGGAAGTAAGGTGGAGTAATTACTTTTGGGGTCGTAATTGTTCATGGGAACATTTCTGGCAGAAAGTGCTTCTTGTTGCCATGCATACATGGGGAATGGGCTGAAATGAATCTTCTGCAGGTACACTAACCACGCAAAACGTATAGCACGGTTAGTTACGTATATGAGAGCACGTGGTATGCCACCGACTATAACGTTAGTTAATATATACTATGTGTGAGGTCGTTGGCACGTGCATTCATCATGATCATGAAATTAATTCAAGCTATTTGTACTATTTCCCTCCCCTATAATAAAATTTGTGCTGCTCTATCTTATTGTAAATGCTAAAAGATGTTGTAATGTACCAGATGGCAGCTGAAGGTGAGCCGCAGAGTGGTCAGTTTCTGGAGCAGTTTGGCACACCCACTGTGCTATGGAGGTTGTTGAAGTCTGTGGGGTATGCAGAGCCACCACTGTATTTCTGGAAGCCAGCGGAAACCATGGTGCAGCCTTGGTTTGATGTTTGGGTGACAATCCCTGTCCTTGGAAGGGGCTGGTCGTCCCCAGGAATATAGGTGGAAGTTGACATGAAGACGCCATGGGATGGTGCACAGCTTGCAGCTTTCGAGGTGTTGACGGACATTTGCACCAGGTTCAACAAGAGAGCTGATTTGGGGCCAGCAAATATCTTTCCCAGGGTGGATGCTTCTCAGGGTGAGTGGGCTCAGTCTAGCCAAGCTTCCTTGGAGCGAGGCAGAGATGAGCGTGCTCATAGCACGGGTGCTTCTATGAGTGCTATGTTTGCTATCCTTAGGATGCATTATTCCACTAGGGATGGTTGGATGAAGTGCGTTGAAGCCCTGCATGATGCTGTGGAGAAGAAGCTAGAAGCTGAAGAGTGGGCACGTATGGCTCGTCGTAGCTCAGATGACTTGGTGGTAGCTCTCACTGCCTGTCGCAATGAGTTGTTACGATGCACTGGCGCTTTGTTGGCAGCTGATCGCCGTGTTGAGGTGCTCGAGAGGCAGAATGCAGATCTTTGCCGGCAGCTTGACAATCACAATATGAGCTTGACACGTCAGCGCGATGAGTTTCTGCAGGAGTTGCGTGCTAGTTAGCAGCAGGTTTGGGAGTTGCAGCAGGATGTTCATCGTCTGAACAACCGTGTTGATCCGTTTCATCCTCCGGGTGCAGCGGAGTTTGCTCCTGAGATCTTCGTTGCAGCTGATGATGGTGAAGCAAGTGAGGAAGAAGAGGAAGAAGACCTCGAAGAGATCGTGCCTGTTGACGAGAGTGATGACCATGGTGGGAACGTGTCTGGCATGGACAGTGACCACGATGACTAGGCTCTTTCTAGTGCTCTTGCCATGATCGGCACCCTTTTGTAGTGGAAAAACCTTTAATGTAATATAATGGGTAGAACCTGGTTTGTAATATGTGAACCCTGTGTGTTCGGGGCTGGAACCATCAAACTTCTAATTAAGTAATGGTAACTTATGCAGTTTGGAAACCCCTTTTTGGTTGCGCCTTGTTATTGTGCGGTTGTGTGATGATTATTGAATTATTGTGCCGTTTGTTGGTTATCAAAAATGATCATTGATATGTTCTGGGCATAATCTTTCGGTTCTCTTTGGCATAACTGACACCTAACAATGGTTGTTGTGTGTTGCTACAGATGGCACCTCATACCCGTCGTCATGGGTCAACCAGTGGTGGTGGGAATGAGCATGAGGATGAGGAGTTACCGCCTCCTCCACCACGTACCCAGGAGCAGATGTTTGCTCAGTTCCTGGATACTCAGCAGGCTATTTTGTAGCAGATGGTTGCTAACAACAACAACAACAATTGTGATCGTGATAGGCGTCGCAGGAATGGCGATGGCCAGTACAGTGACTACAAGGACTTCATGGACACTAAGCCTCCGGTATTCAAGTAGGCTGTTGAACCACTGGAAGCTGATGAGTGGCTGAACACTATTGAGCAGTCATTCTCTGTGCTGCGGTTGACTGAAACCATGAAGGCTAGCTTTGCTGCTATGTTGCTGCAAGGCCAAGCTGGAATATGGTGGGCCAATCGCAAGACTGCCTACCCTGTGGTTGCTGATATCACCTGGGAGTAGTTCACTAAGGATTTCAGGGGACATTTCATTCCAGCAGGCTTGATCAAGATGAAGGTGAATGAGTTCATGCAGCTTACTCAGGGTACCAAGACCCTCACTCAGTATCATCATGCCTTTAACAATCTGTCAAGGTATGCTCCGTGGATGGTGGATACTGATGAAAAGAAGATTGAAACTTTCAAGAGAGGCCTTAGTACCAAGCTCATGAAGACTTTGGTGAACAACGCTCGTACAACTTTCAACGAGTTTATCAGTGAAGCTTATATTCAAGAGAAACAGAACAACTTGCACACTGCTTCCAAGGGAGGCAAGAGGCCCTTTGAAGGAGGCTCTTCTCAGCCAAGGACTCCGACAACTAGTCGTGCGATGGCAAATCGCCCTGCTTACCGTCCGGCTGTTCCTGGAGCAAAATTCAGGCCTCCTCCCAAGAAACAGCAGCCAGCACCACAACGCTACAAGAAGGGTTTCACAGTGCCTTTGAACAAGAACAATGTTCCTTCAAGCAATACTTCCCAAGCAAAAACCCATCAAGGTCTGGGGCCGTGCTTTAATTGCGGTCAACAGGGGCATCTTGCTCGTTATTGTCCTCATCCCAGGCAGGGTCGTGTGCATCACACTACTGCTGAGGAGCTTCTGGAAGGTGAACCAGTCACTGCGGGTATGTTTTCTGTGAATCAGTATCCTGCTATTGTTTTGTTCGACTCTGGGTCATCGCATTCTTTCGTGAGTCAAGCATTTGCACAAAAGCATGCATTACCAATTGTTGAGTTGAGCCATAGTTTCCAGATAAGTTCAGCTGGGGCTGAAATTTATACGCGTCATGGTGTCGGGAATGTGGCCATTGAGATTGGTAATCGGGTTTTCGTCAGTAGTCTTATTGTGCTACCAGGGTTGAGTCTGGATGTTATTTTGGGGGTTAGTTGGATGGCCAAGCGGGGTGCGGTGTTGGACGTCCCTAATCGGATGTTGACACTGAAGGAACCCCAAGGTGAAGGCACTTTTCAGGTTCATCTGCCCCGTAGGGGAGATCTTTTTAGTCTCTGTTTCTCAGTTGAGGCCATAACACTTCAAAGCATCCCTGTAGTATGTGAGTTTCCTGATGTTTTTCCGGATGATCTTCCTGGACTTCCTCCTGATCGAGATGTGGAGTTTGCAATAGAACTTATCCCCGGTACGGCACCTATTTCTCGAAGACCATATAGAATGCCTCCACATGAATTAGCTGAGCTTAAGAAACAACTCCAGGAGTTATTGGACAAAGGATTTATTCGCCCTAGTTCTTCTCCGTGGGGCTATCCTACAATCTTTGTTAAGAAGAAGGATGAAACTTTATGTATGTGGACTACAGGCCACTTAATGCTGTGACAATTAAGAACAAGTATCCTCTACCTCGTATTGATATCTTGTTTGATCAATTATCCAAGGCTAAGGTTTTCTCCAAGATTGATCTGAGATCTGGGTATCATCAAATTAAGATCAGACCACAAGATATTCCCAAGACAGCTTTCTCCACTCAGTATGGATTGTATGAGTATTTGGTTATGTCTTTTGAATTAACCAATGCTCCTGCACATTTCATGTATCTAATGAATTCAGTATTCATGCCTGAGTTGAATAAGTTCGTGGTAGTCTTTATTGATGATATTCTGGTGTACTCTGAAAACATGGAGGATCATGCTGAACACTTGAGGATAGTCATGACTAGACTCAGGGAGCATAAGCTGTATGCTAAGTTCAGCAAGTGCGATTTTTGGTTGACTAAAGTGCCTTTTCTGGGTCATATTTTATCTGCTGAAGGTATTTCTGTAGATCCGTCAAAAGTTCAGCAGGTGTTGGATTGGCAGTCACCCACCAATGTGTCTAAGGTTCGTAGCTTTCTGGGGT
This sequence comes from Eremochloa ophiuroides, assembly GCA_038502445.1. Taxonomy (NCBI): domain Eukaryota; kingdom Viridiplantae; phylum Streptophyta; class Magnoliopsida; order Poales; family Poaceae; genus Eremochloa; species Eremochloa ophiuroides. The sequence continues at coordinate 38,244,747 of JAHLJS010000005.1, read as the reverse complement.
TAGCTGGGTATTATCGCCGCTTTATCCAAGATTTCTCTAAGATAGCTCAACCTATGATCAAGTTGTTGCATAATGATACCAAGTTTGTGTGGAGTGAGGAGTGTGAAACAGCTTTTCGCACCTTGCGAACGTTGTTGACCACTGCTCCAGTTCTTGCACAACCTGATATTGAAAAGCCTTTTGATGTGTACTGTGATGCTTGTGGCACTGGGTTAGGATGTGTTCTCATGCAAGAAGGCCGAGTCATTGCTTATGCCTCGCGTCAATTGAGAAAGCACGAACAGAATTATCCTACTCATGATTTGGAACTTGCCGCTGTGGTTCATGCATTGAAGATTTGGCGCCACTATTTGATGGGTCACAAATGTCATATCTATTCCGATCACAAGAGTCTCAAGTACATTTTCACTCAACCTGAGTTGAACATGAGGCAAAGAAGGTGGTTGGAGTTGATCAAAGACTATGATCTAGAAGTACACTATCATCCGGGCAAGACTAATGTCGTAGCCGATGCATTGAGCCGAAAGTCTCATTGCAATGTATTGCAGCCTTTGCTAGCGGACGGATTCAATCTTATGCATTCGATGGTGTTGAATAATATTACTTTTAGTTGTACTTTGGAAAGCAAGATTATTGAAGGTCAGAAAACAGATCCTGGTATATATCATATCAAGAGGAAGATGAAAGAACAAGAAATACTTCATTTCCGAGTAGATGAAAAAGGTATATTGTGGTTCAAGGATCGCTTGGTAGTACCAAAAGACCGCGAGTTGAGAAATCAGATTATGGATGAGGCTCATTTGTCCAAGTTGTCTATGCATCCTGGTAGTACTAAGATGTATCAAGACTTGAAACCTAGGTTCTGGTGGACCAAAATGAAGAAGGAAATTGCAGCTTATGTGGCCAGGTGTGATACCTGTTGTCGCGTGAAAGCTATTCATCTTAATCCAGCAGGTCTATTGCAACCTTTACCAGTTCTTGGTTGGAAATGGGATGAGATAACCATGGATTTCATATCTGGGTTGCCTCTCACACAAAAAGGTCATGATTCGATTTGGGTGATTGTAGATCGGTTGACTAAGATTGCACATTTTCTACCAGTTCGAACTACAGATCGTCCTCATTAGTTGGCACAGCTCTACTTTGCTTAGATACTTCGGTTACATGGTGTGCTGAGGATGATAGTTTCCGACAGAGGCCCGTAATTTATTGCACACTTCTGGGAGCATCTACACAAGTGTTTGGGAACCAATTTGGTTCGCAGTTCAGCTTATCATCCTCAAACTTCTGGTCAGACTGAAAGGGTAAACCAAATTCTTGAAGATATGTTGAGAGCTTGTGTTTTATCGTCTAAAGGTTCGTGGGAAGAATGGTTACCTTTGGCCGAGTTCTCATACAACAATAGCTATCAGGAGAGTATTCAGATGGCTCCTTTTGAAGCTTTGTATGGGCGCAAATGTAGAACTCCTCTCAATTGGGTTGAATCAGGCGAAAGGAGGTACTACGGCATTGACTTTGTGAAAGAGGCCGAAGAGAGAGTGCATACCATTCAAACACATATCAAAGCCGCTCAGACTCGTCAAAAGAGTTATGCGGACAAGCGAAGAAGACCATTGGAATTTGAAGTTGGTGACTATGTATACTTGAAGGTGTCACCTATGAAAGGCGTACAACGCTTCGGAGTGAAACGAAAGTTAGCTCCAAGGTTTGTAGGTCCTTTTAGAATTCTGGAGAGAAGTGGGAAAGTAGCATACAAGTTACGGTTGCCACCACACATGTCCACTATCTTCAATGTGTTTCATGTATCCCAACTCAAGAAATGTTTACGGGTACCAGAAGAACAAGTGGATCTTGGTGATATCAAGTTGAAATCAGATTTGACCTATGAAGAAAAGCCTGTTGAAGTAATAGATTACAAAGAAAGAGTCACCCGTAGCTGAGTGATCAAGTTCTACAAGGTGGTGTGGAACAACCAAAGTCATTGGGATGCGACTTGGGAGCGAGAAGATTACCTCAAGGAAGTCTATCCTTCTTTCTATAAACAATGGTAATTAACTCTAATCTCGAGGACGAGATTCTCTTAAGGGGGGAAGGGCTGTAACACCCTAGTGTTAGTTACTATTTTCACACTTGCATTTGCATGTCATCAAGCATAGATCATGACATTTCATGCATCATCATCATTGCATTTGAATTGGTTTCCTTTAATTGCTATATGTTTGTTTATATGTCCATAATATGCTAGATGTGTTGACATGCAAATGCGATGCTTGTTTACTATTCTAGATGCTTTAGACATGTTTGGGATAACATTTGGAACAATGTTCATGTTGGCGAAATCCCCAAAATACCCCTCTAGCTCATAGTTGACTAGAGAGCCCTTTAAAAGCTATTCTGTTTGACCAAACAAGAAGGGCATTTTAGAGATTTTGCATGTCAGTGCACCCTTAATCAAAGTTGTGTAGAATTTTATAAGAAACAAACTTTATTTAAGGGTCAAGTCTTGAAAATGGGTGGAAGGTGGTCAAAATGTTGAATTAGTGCAGATTTGGGGATGTTTCAAAGTTCAAAAATTTCCTAAGTCTAAAAGTGGTTTTCAGTTTCGGTGTACCCATGTTCCTTGATCTTTATCTCTCAATCCAGGCCGATCTAGAGTAAAGTGTTCTAATACCAAATGATCTACTCATGTAGCTCTTTGATCCATATTAGTGAAGTTTTCGCTGAAACGCCCTAGATCACGAGCTAGAGATCGATCAAAATCGAGTTTCAGTCGGTTTCGTTGAAACTGAATTAAGCCGATTCAGTCGTCGCCGACGTGGCCGCCGCAGCAAAACGCCGCCAGGTGGCACCGTACGCCGTCGTTGCCCTGCTGCGCCCCTGCAAAACCGAAGGCGACACTCCTCCCTGTCCCTGCCCGTCCATTTTGTCCTCCCCCGTCTCGCTCTCGCCTCTCTGCTCTCCTCTTTCCCCTCTGCCGTCGCCATCGCCGCCGAGCCAGCTCCGCGGTGAAATCCGCTGCCACCGCGCCGTCTCCGACCGCTCCATCTCCATCCTTGCTTCGCCTTCATCTACTCTACCTCCTCGACCTACTCTCAGCGCCTGAGACCGCGAGGTAAAGCTTCTAGGTTTCCTCGCCGCCGCGCCATTGCCGGAGCGCCGCCGAGCTCTCTGCTCGCCGCGTCGAGCACAATGCCGTGGCCGGCTTCCCTCTCTCTTGCTCGTCTAGGGGTCTCCGTTAGCTGTAGATCTAGCCTGGAGAGCTGGTTGGGTCGTTTCCGCTCTAGGTTCGCCAGAACCCGAGCTCGCCGCGGCTCTGCTCACCGCCGAGCTGCCATGCGCGCGCAGTCATCAAGCTAACGTGCACCAAAAGTCGATTCGTCACGCGTATAGGTCTGTTAGGGTTCCAGTGTCTCGGAACGAAACTTAGCCGCGCGAGTAACGGCCGGAATCGGCCGGCGCACGCTCGCCGGAGCTCCGCCGTCCGCCATTGCCGCCGTTGAGCTTGCTCCGGTGATAGTTAGGCCACGGGAGTTAGTTCGCTGGGTTCGTCTCGTCGTCAGGAGTCCGTTGGTGCTCGTGGTGTCGCCGGAGACCACGCCGTCGGCGAGCTCTCGCCGGTCAGCGCCGGCGGCTCTGTCTCTCTCTCTGACGCGTGGGGTCGGGTTGACCCAGGGGCCCGCGGGTCAGCCGCTCTGGCACGCCTCTGGTTCACTGAGCCGGGTGTTTCTAGCAGTTTAAGCCGAGTTTATTTTAAAGGATTAATGAAATCGATTTTTAGAAAATGTGTAAAATCTTCCAAAATTCATATTTGGAGCTAGGAGTGTCCAAATGAGGTGAAACCAATTTTGTTGGGTTTGTATTTTTGTGCTCTATGTATGAAAAATATAACATGTGCTTTTTGGATAAATTTTCTGTGCAGTTATATTTAATTTGTTAATTTCTTGCAAACTTGATAAATGCATAAGTAATTCTCGGAATGTGAGAAAAATATGATTCTACTTGCATTAATCTTGTTTATAGAAGTAGAATCTGAGAAAAATATGTTTGCTGGTGTTTCACTGTTATTTATATGATGTCTTGTATAATGTGCCTTTTATGCTTTAATCTTGCAAAAATCATCATGCTTAATGTGTCAAGGATATGATCATGAATATTTTTCCTGAACCATGTTATGTTGTGAAGAAGCTAAGAAAAATGGGAAATCTATTGTTTGATACCTTTCACTGTGTTAAGTATTTTCCATTGCTTAAAAGGCTGGTTGTTTTTTATTTTTGTGTAGACTGTTATACTTGTCCAAATGACTTGAAATTTTAGCAGTAGGCTAATCTGGAAATGCTTTATCTACTGTAATTTTTCTAGATTTTTCTAGGCACAGTAAATAGTAGGTCCAGTTATAAGTTATGGATGTTTAAATTGCTTTTAAGCAAGTGCTAGTTGACTTGAGAGTGTTTTCATGCATTTCTGTGATGTTCCAGCATTGTCACTTGTTTAAAACAGTGGGGCTGATCCTAGTTTGAGCTTAGGGCAACAAGGTTAATGTTTTGTTTATATGATGTTGCTCGTGCTTGTTAGTTATAAGATGATTGTGGTAGGCAAGTTGATGTATGTTAATTATTAAGTGCAGGTTGTAGACCTCTTACCCGGGACGAGAAATTGTTCTATGCTTTTCTTAAGAAGGGTGAGTATGAGTTGGTTGTCTAGAGAAGAAATATGCACGTACTCGGTAAAGAAGTGTGGATTGTTAAACTGATTGCATATCATGGGTTAATTTGTGTTTCTCTATCTTGCATTTCATGTGCATTCTCAGTTCTCATATATGCATATCATGCATACAGGATCGCCAGGAGGGGTGACGCTGTTGCAGTTTGATCCACCGGTGATATGCACACGTCTATGCAGCACGTGTAGCAAGTTGTTGTGGCCCGATCTTCTCGTAGGATCTACGAACTTGATAAATTGTCGTTGCGTGACCTGGTGAAGAGGCAATGCACCGCGAGGCTGTCCACGCGACGAACTACCGAGACAATCACCCTTCCACGTACCGACGAACAGCCCACGCAATCACGCCGTATAGACGTGAAGGCACAAACTGGGTGAACCGCAGTTCGGCGTTCTACAACTCCCTCAGGAATCGAAAGAACAAGTTTGCAAGCCTCTCAAGACTCACGCTGGAACAAGAATTCCAAGAGTTGGTATTCTGAAATTGCAATCACGAGTTACTGTTCACGTCATCCATTACAGGGATATATAGCATTAGTGGAGTTTCAGTTTGGTGGAAAATAATTGAGAACATGTAGTGGGAAGTTGCAGCACTACTTTTATTAATAACCAAGCCTAGTAGGACGCCTGGCTGGTTGGTATTCTCTGCATGCATGCTGGAGCGTGTGTGGACAGCAACCCAGTTGCTGGTTGCATGCATTCCTAACTCCCGAATTATTTGCTTGCACTTCAACGGCTGATATTCATGGTAGCTGAATGGCCTTTCCTCTCTCATGCACGTCCAGGTTCCTTGCATATATTTGGCGGGCAGAATCCATCATCATCCCATGCTTGTTCGTGCACTCCATCATTCCTAAGAACATTGAAACAAGTACTCAAAAGCATAGGTTCATTCAATGTAATCTGATTATTAAGCATAAGGTTAGCGTTCACCTGAGAATGAATTTCCTTCTCCAATTGTTTAGCTCTACTCCTTGTAATTGGACCAGCTATATCAAGTGTAGCTTCATTTGGAGATGAGTGAATGCTAGGAATGTCTTCATTAGCCTCCCCCTCTTGGGAAGGAGTCGTCCTCGACTCAGGCTCACCAGGAAATGGAAGCAAGTCTTTGACATTGAATGTGGTACTCACATTGGAATATTCAGGTGGCAGCTCAAGTTTGTAAGCATTATCATTTATCTGTTGGAGAACCTTGAACGGACCATCACCCCTAGGGGATAACTTACTCTTACGCTGTTGGGGAAAGCGATCCTTGCGTAGATGCAACCATACAAGATCTCCTGGCTGGAATGTAACCTTCTTCTTACCTTTGTTTGCTTGCTTTGCATATTGTGCTGATTTCTTCTCAATATTCTTTCTTGTCTCCGCATGTAACCGCTTGATAAAGTCTGATCTTTTCGTAGCATCCAAGTTAACTTGTTCCTGTAATGGTAAAGGCAAAAGATCCATGGGAGTATGCGGTTTAAACCCATAAACAATTTCAAATGGACAAGAGTTTGTTGTAGAATGGACTGCCCTGTTATAAGCAAATTCAACATGTGGAAGGCAGTCTTCCCAGAGCTTCAAATTCTTTTTCAACACAGCACGCAACATGGTTGACAAGGTACGGTTGACAACTTCTGTTTGTCCATCCGTTTGTGGATGACAAGTGGTTGAAAATAACAACTTTGTGCCAAGCTTAGCCCACAATGTCTTCCAAAAGTAGCTGAGAAATTTTGTATCCCGGTCTGAAACAATAGTCTTTGGAACTCCATGTAAACGAACGATCTCCCTGAAAAACAAATCAGCAACGTGTGAAGCATCATCGCTCTTATGACATGGGATAAAATGTGCCATTTTAGAAAAGCGATCTACAACAACAAAAATAGAATCCCTCCCCCTCTGAGACCGAGGTAACCCCAGAACAAAGTCCATAGATATATCTTCCCAAGGTACATGTGGAATAGGTAATGGAGTATATAAACCATGGGGATTGAGGCGGGACTTAGCTTTCAAGCAAACGATGCAGCACCCAACGTGCCGCTGGACATCACGTCGCATATGTGGCCAAAAGAAATGATCAGAGAGCATGTCCAATGTCTTTTTGACACCAAAATGACCAGCCAGTCCACCTGCATGTGCTTCCTGCAAAAGAACTTGACGAATCGAACAAGCTGGAATGCATATTTTGTTAGTCCGAAACAAGAAGCCATCATGCACATAATATTTATCCCAACCTTTTCCATCAATGCAACGAGAGAAAGGTTCGTTAAAATCAGCATCAACAACATAAAGTGTTTTAATGGATTCCAAACCAAGCACTTTTGTATCTAGTTGTGTAATCAATGCACATCTTCTAGACAAGGCATCGGCAACAATGTTATCTTTACCACGCTTATGTTTGACAACATAGGGAAACGTTTCAATGAACTCAATCCATTTAGCATGTCGACGGTTCAGCTTGCCTTGGCTTTTAAGATATTTCAAAGCTTCATGATCAGAATGAATTACAAATTCTTTAGGGAACAAGTAATGTTGCCAAACTTCCAAAACGCGAACTAAGGCATAAAGCTCTTTGTCATAAACCGAGTAATTCAGATGTGGACCATTTAGCTTTTCAGAAAAGTAGGCAACAGGTTTACCTTCTTGCAGCAGTACACCTCCTATGCCAATACCACTTGCATCACATTCGATCTCAAATGTCTTACCAAAATCAGGAAGTTGTAGCAGCGGTGCTTCACAAAGCTTTGTTTTCAGTGTGTGAAATGCTTGGTCTTCGTCATGGCCCCACGTGAATGGAACATCCTTCTTTGTGAGATTGTTAAGGGGTGCAGCGAGGGTGCTAAAATTTTTGACAAAACGCCTATAGAAACTTGCAAGACCATGAAAGCTTCGAACTTGGCTCACATTTACCGGTGTAGGCCAATCCTTTATTGCTTTAACCTTCTCTTCATCAACCTGAATACCATCTGCGGAAACAACAAAGCCAAGGAAAACAACACGGTCTGTGCAAAAGGTGCACTTAGCAATGTTGCCATACAATTTCTCTTCCCTCAAAACAGCAAGTACTTGACGGATATGATCAAGATGTTCATCAAATGATTTGCTATAGATCAGAATATCATCAAAATAAACAACTACAAACTTGCCAATGAAAGCTCGTAAAACATGGTTCATTAAGCGCATAAAAGTTGAAGGAGCATTTGTCAAGCCAAATGGCATCACAAGCCATTCATAGAGACCAATTTTAGTTTTAAACGCTGTTTTCCATTCATCACCAAGTTTCATGCGGATTTGATGATAGCCACTACGCAAATCAATCTTGGTGAAAATGATGGAACCACTCAATTCATCTAACATGTCATCAAGTCGTGGAATGGGATGGCGATATCGAACAGTTATAGCATTGAGAGCACGACAATCAACACACATGCGCCAAGAGCCATCTTTCTTTGGAACTAAAAGAACGGGAACAGCACATGGTGATAAGGATTCACGAACATACCCTTTGTCCAAAAGCTCTTTTACCTGTCGCTGAATTTCCTTTGTCTCTGCGGGATTGGTGCGGTAGGCTGGACGATTTGGAAGAGAAGCACCTGGTACCAAATCAATTTGATGCTCAATTCCACGGAGTGGAGGAAGTCCAGCTGGTATCTCATCGGGAAAAACATCTTCGAAGTCCTGTAAGAGATCAAGAACAACACTAGGCAGCGATGAAGGTAAATCGTTAGTTGAAAGTAGGACCTCCTTGTGCAAGAGCACAAAGAATGGGGCTGTGGTGTTTCTCACTTCTCTCATATCACTCTTGCTCACAAAGAGACACTCAGTGTGGCGTGGCTGTTTAGGATTGGCATGAGGCTTTATGTGGCTGGATGGGTTAGAACTCTCTCCCTTACTTGTGTTGGGGATCTCACTCAATTTTCTTTTGTCAGATTCCTCTCTTTTCTTGCGAGCCATATCTGAAGCATGTATCTCCTCTGTAGTGGAAAAGTGATTGTAACAGCGATGACGGTGCAACAACTCACGGTGCTTTTAAGTGGAGCTTGGTGGGGTAATATGTAAGTGGAATGCACTGAAATGTAGTGATGCAAAACCGAATAATAATCCAAGAACACAAGTCTAAGTTGCTGAATATAAAGGAAAAGATGTACAAAGAAAGGAACAAGATGTAGGAAGTGGATAGATGAACACCAATTTGCACCAACCGTAACTTGTTGCTGCCCAAACCCCTTTTGGTGTGCTGAACACAATTCTCTTTTATTTCTTTTCTTTCCTTTTTTTTTCTTGTTTTTTTTCAAGAACTCGTTGTTTTCAGTCCTTCTTTTGACCCATAGACATCTTTGCTTTTAACCTTTGTGACTAACGCAGCACAACTTTCAACTAAAGGGGCTCATAAGGATCACTAAGATGGATGGCACAGCACAAAAACAAGAAACTCGGTTGGGGAATATGTGGTGGGAAGAAAACAAGGGTGGGACGGGTGGGTTTATATATATATATATATATATGCAGCAAGCAAGGACGATCAGATCAAGGGTGGGATGGTTGGGTACATGCAGCAAGCGATTTGATGATTAGAACAAAGATAACAACTAGAACGATGTGGAAAAGAAAATTCAGCAACTAGACAAATCTTAAAGGATTAAAACTCGATAAAGCAAACTACAAAATCAGTAGCACGTATGAATTTGGGCTGTAGGTTTTCTTTTTGGCTATCAGTGGACAGTAGGTATTTAAACTCTATCCTACCAAAAACAAGAACAATCCTACTGAGGAAACGGAGTCTTTGATACCAGATGATATGCACACGTCTATGCAGCACGTGTAGCAAGTTGTTGTGGCCCGATCTTCTCGTAGGCTCTACGAACTTGATAAATTGTCGTTGCGTGACCTGGTGAAGAGGCAATGCACTGCGAGGCTGTCCACGCGACGAACTACCGAGACAATCACCCTTCCACGTACCGACGAACAGCCCACGCAATCACGCCGTATAGACGTGAAGGCACAAACTGGGTGAACCGCAGTTCGGCGTTCTACAACTCCCTCAGGAATCGAAAGAACAAGTTTGCAAGCCTCTCAAGACTCACGCTGGAACAAGAATTCCAAGAGTTGGTATTCTGAAATTGCAATCACGAGTTACTGTTCACGTCATCCATTACAGGGATATATAGCACTAGTGGAGTTTCAGTTTGGTGGAAAATAATTGAGAACATGTAGTGGGAAGTTGCAGCACTACTTTTATTAATAACCAAGCCTAGTAGGACGCCTGGCTGGTTGGTATTCTCTGCATGCATGCTGGAGCGTGTGTGGACAGCAACCCAGTTGCTGGTTGCATGCATTCCTAACTCCCGAATTATTTGCTTGCACTTCAACGGCTGATATTCATGGTAGCTGAATGGCCTTTCCTCTCTCATGCACGTCCAGGTTCCTTGCATATATTTGGCGGGCAGAATCCATCATCATCCCATGCTTGTTCGTGCACTCCATCATTCCTAAGAACATTGAAACAAGTACTCAAAAGCATAGGTTCATTCAATGTAATCTAATTATTAAGCATAAGGTTAGCGTTCACCTGAGAATGAATTTCCTTCTCCAATTGTTTAGCTCTACTCCTTGTAATTGGACCAGCTATATCAAGTGTAGCTTCATTTGGAGATGAGTGAATGCTAGGAATGTCTTCATTAACCGGAGGAAGGAGTTCCGCTGGAGATTGAGGTGCCAGAGGTTCCCGAAAGCCAGGAGGAGGAGGCTGAACTTCCTGAGTGCTCTGATCACCAACCTACTAACTTTGTGAAAGGCAAGCCCCGGAGCATCCCTAAGCCTCCACCTATTCTTTTTATAAATGCACTGGTCTTTATTAAATCGTATGATTGTGCACTTAAGTTTAGGAGTTGATATGATACCGTTGCTGCATTTATACCTTGTCCACTTATATTTGATCCTAAGATTATTACTAGACAAGGGATGGGTTCGATCTTATGCTTAGCCATGCTTAGACTGGTACAAGTCGAGGGATTTCCTGTCCTTCGCGAGCATAGGTGGTTACTAATGATGATGTTGGGGATGGATTCCATATGATGGACTATATATGTGCCACCATGCCACAGTATGTAATGAGAGAATCAAGGCTAGGTAGCGGGAAGCCGCATGACAGGGTTGAGGTCATGCCGTCTTCGGTGCTGCTTGCGGCCGACTAGGACTGAGGCCACCAGACATCAGTTGAGATTGAAGGACGTCGTCACATAGCTGGCCAGATAAGTCGTTCTGACCGCGAAGCCGAGTATTTCTTTCTGAGCCGAGCTTTGGTGCGACTAGGCAGACATATTCTGGAGGTAGGAAGTATGTGCGGAGACACCATTTTACCAAGGGTAGGGACCTGATGCATCCTGGAAGTGGGTTGGTCTCTGAGAATATGGTCCCCGCCAAACTCGTAACATATTGTGTCTCAGAAAGATTTAACGGTGACCCAAGAAGCCAGTGGCTCGGCTGACAGGGTTTGTGATTGGCATATTTGCCAGCTGGTACAATCGATTCGAATCGCCATCTCTCCTGGTTAGTAAGAAACTGAACTGATCTTCTGGTGAGGTAGAGGCTAATAACTTGAACATAATGATTATGGTGAGATGAGGTTGATATCTGTGGATATCGGAAATCATATGGTTTTATGATTGCTATAATATTCAGTGAATGCTTAGTATAGTGGTAAATCTTAGTTTAAATAGATCAACTGAAATTGAAGCTGAATCACATTTAAATGTACAAGATGAGGAACTGCTGTAGTAAAGCTTTTTATGCAAAATGTTGCTATCCTCTTAGCTCCACCAAATAAGCCTGCATATCCTTGAGAGTCTTTTTATTTACTCGCTGTCGGGTCAGTCTAGCTGAGTACAATCGAGTACTCAGGGTTTTATTCCCATTGTTGCAGATGGTGTAGTCTACTATGCGTATTGTAAGAACTGCTTCACCCCTGCAGGCGAAGAAGACTAGACCTGAGGGCAGGGTCATTATCTATCCTTAGTCGTTGTAAGAATGCTGTCACGTGGTCACGTGTTGGTACTCGTATTTGAACTCTGTGGTGTAAAACTATGTTAACTTCCGCTACTACTGTATTTGTGTAAAAGACTATGTTGTACTCTGATGTTTAAATTCGGTTGCGAACTTATGTATCATGTGATCGGTTGTTGCTGAATGAATGATCCTTGGGGTATGAAAATGTTTGAAATCCTTCGAGATTTCTGGACTACCGGGTTTATATTGGCTCAAGTACGACTTGAATGCTATTAAAAATGCGATCGTTGTACTTGTGCTCGTATAAATTGGTCGGTTCTGTGACAGCAAAGGCGACCCCCTGCTCGCCTTCCTCACTCTCCCATTCACTCTTCCACCTCCCTTGCCCCTCCTCTCGCTCCCTCTCCCTCTCTGCTGCTCAACTCAGTACCGAGCTGCCATGGACGCCATGGCGAAGCCCCATGGCCGTCGCGTTTTGCAGCTCGAAACTACCACAGCCGCAGCCACGTATACCAATGCCTCCGCCTCGCCGTGCTCCGCCACATGCGCACGCTCGCCCAAGCTCTAGGTCGCCGGAGTGCCATCGCCGCTGGGCCGTGCCGCCATGCTGCCACGCATGCACGTGGCCAGGCCACCCCGGGCCACGCCGCGCCATGCCGCGGGCACCGATGGGCACGCATAGGGCTAGGCTAGGTCCATCCACGGGCTGCTGCCGTCGGCCGCCGGCTAGCCGGAGCTGGCCGAGCAGCCCGAGCCTCGCCCTGCTCTGTTCTGTTTTGAACCAGGGAAGAAGAAGGCCCTGTGTATGACAAGCGGGTCCCACATGGTTCATTTGTGACCCAAAATTCCAGATCTAGCTTTATCTTTGAAAATCCATATCTCTTGTTTGATTGCTCCAAAAATGGTGTGCTTTGTTTTGTTAGTTTCCTCGTGAAGTGCTCTGCATGTTAGATCCATAATATGTGCTTTGTTATGTATATTTTTGTGCTGTAGAAATTAGTTTTGAAAAGTGGTTTAAGGATTATATTAACTTGCTTTTGGTCATATTATGAGAAATAAGAGTTCAAAAATAGTGATTACAATTTTGTTAGTCTTCTTATGACATGCACTAGCTAATAGGAATATAAAAGATGCTGGTTGTTTACTGATTTTATGTTGTTTCACTTAAATCTTGTTAAATAGAGAATAAATGCAAGTATTGCTTGTTATTTCTGTATCTAGAGTTATATTGCTCCAATTGGCATGCAAATTTAGTGGTAGACTCTCTGAAGTGATGTGTGATGTCTAATTAAAATTGTATGATTTATGGTGCATGTATGACTAAATTGTAGATTTATCTTGTTTTATGCCTATTAAGTAGTTTTAAATGTGTAATAATTATTCTATAGGTATAAAAATGTGAAATGATGATCCACTAGCTGTGTATAATGTTGTAGTAACCTGAGAAACAATAATATGGCCATGTGTCTACTGAAAGTGTGATGTTTTAGATTTAACTTGCTCTCCAATGTATTGTTGCATTATAAACTTGTTTATTTTATAATAATTAAATTATGGAACCTGAGCATGTAAGATTTGAACCTTGGTCATGATTTGTAATTAACTAGCTCTCATAAAAATATCAGCTCCATTTAAGGTGTTTACCATATAACTTAAATAATTAAGTAATAGGCTTTTATGTACTAATTAGTGAAAGTTTGTAGGTAAATAGACACATGCATGTTGTTTATGACTTCTTGCCATGTCTTAATCTAATATGAGTGTTGTTGATCATGTTATGACGGTTGGAGTTATCTCAATAGCTCATATATGTGTATTTCTTGGTTAGAAAACAAGTAAGCAACTTAATTATAATTCTGCTGAAATTGGGCTGCATGAGCAGTATCTATTGTTGTGGTGTTTCATCCATGAAAATGATATTGCATGTAAATATGTTCAATACAAAAGTTTTAGCTAACTTCATTTTATAGCTTGTCCAAAATTTTCATGGTCATAGGCCTGAAAGTTTACGAGTTATGGCTTTTAGAAGTCTGCTGTCAGGTTTGGCATGTTTTCTGTCCAGATCTGATTGTTTGCCTTGTTTGACCAATTTATGCTTTGAATCACATCTTGGTGATAATAGATAAATTGTATTAGATTTCATTGGCTTTCTAAATTGTCTAGGATCATCCCTTTTGGTGGCTGTCCAACTCTGGATAGAGCTGCCTTCTTTGTGTTGTTTGACCTTTATATGTATTGAAACATCTTAAGATGAGAATATAGAAGTTTTAGAAAATTTAATATGCTTTATAAAAAGTCAAGAATCATGCTTGTGGGATTTATAGAACTGCAGTTATACTTCTCTGAAGCTACTGTCAGCATTTCTGTCCATGTTTAAACAGACCTGCTTGCTTGTGCTTGTTTGGCTTAGATAACTTTTGAATTAGCTCTAGATGATAATAACAAAGTTGTAGAAAATTTCGATAAATTTCCAGAAGTCTAATATCATCTCATTTGGATGTATATAGCTCCAGTTATGCTTGAAACATGTACTTGCTGTGCTGCTGTCCAGATTTTGAGCATGTGCTTGTGCCTTGCTTGATGATTGGCATGATTGTTAGTGTAGATCTTGTGTTGATTAGGATAGGATAATATACCTGAGATATCTTTTATCCTTGTCCTTGTCATGTATTATCTTCCCTTTTATTCATAATATGCATCGTTGCATATCATGCTAGGTACGATAGATGACACTGAAGGAAGGATGTGGCGTGAGGTCAAACCAGAAGACGGTGTTGGTGAATCTATCTTGAAGATGGAAGGGCTGGGAAAGTACCATGGTGGTAAATGCTCACCAAGCGAGTATCATCTAACAAACACTGACGTAGTGTTGATCCCAGGCAAGCCCCGGAGCGTCCCTAAGCCTCCAACTATTCTTTTTATAAATGCACCGGTCTTTATTAAAATATATGATGGTGCACTTAAGTATAGGAATTGGTTGATACTGTTGCTGCATATTTATCTTGTCCACTTTACATATGATCCTGGTACTACCAGTAGATAGGTGACCGATCTTATGCTTAGCTCTGCTTAGACCGGTAGAAGTCGGGTGATTTCCTGTCATCCGCGAGCTTAGGTGGTGACTGATGATGATGAGATCCATATGGATGGCTATATGTGTCACCATGCCACACTGTTTAAATGAGAGAATCAAGGCTGGGTAGTGGGGAGCTGCATGACATGGGTCGTGCTGACTTCGGTGCTACTCGCGTCGATTAGGACTGAGGCCACCAGACATCAGTTGAGATTGAAAGACGTCATCACATAGCTGGCCAGATAAGTCATTCTGACCGTGAAGCCGAGTAGTTTGATTTGAGCCGAGGGTTGGTGTGCTTGGCAGACACTTTCTAGTCAGGGACATCATTCCGATGGCAGGTGCATCCTGAGAGACCGGATGGGTCTGGTCCCTAAGATTGTGGACCCTACCGACTTCGCGAAGTATTAAGACTCAAATGGGCTAACGGTGACCCAAGAAGCCACTAATCAGGCTAATGGGGTTTGTGATTGGCATGTTTGCCAGCTGGTACAATCGATTTGAATCGCCATCTCTCCTGGTTAGTGAGAAACTGAACTGATCTTCCGGTGAGGTAGAGGTTAACAACTTGAACATGATTATTGGGTGATGAGGAAGATATCTGTGGATATCAGAAATCGCTATGGTTTATTGATTGCTATAATATCAAGTGATTGCTTAGCATAGCTGTAAACTTTAGCTATAATAGCTGAACTGAAATGGAAGCTGAACAATATCTAAAATTGACAAGTTGAGGAATTATTGCAGTAATGCTTTTCTGCAAAAATGATGCTATCTCCTGAACTCCACCAAATGAGCCGTGCATATCCTTGAGAGTCTTTTTATTTACTTCCTGTCGGGTAAATCTAGTTAAATACAATTGAGTACTCAGGGTTTTATTCCCAATGTTGCAGGAGGAATACTTCGTTGTCTAAAAGAGCTACTTCTATCCTTCGGGAGAGGAAGACTAGACCTTGGGCAAGGTCATGTTATCTATCTTATCCTTGTTGCTGTGATTGGTCGGTACTTGGCACTATATATGAACTTAAGTGTGTATAAATCTATTTCGTTTCCGCTATTAAACTTTTATGTAAAAGTCTATCTTGTACTCTGATGTATTTGAACTATGTGCGAATCTATGTATCATGTGTATGTGTGCTGTTGAGTTTCTACGATCCCTGGTGAATGTTGTGTAAAAGTTTGAAATCCTTCGAGATTTCACGGACTACCGGGTTTATATTGGCTCAAGTGTGGCTTGATAGCTAGGAAAACAGCTATCGTTGTACTTGTGCTCGTATAAATTGGTCGGTTCTGTTACAGTTAGTACCAGAGCAAAAATTCAGCATGTACCGTCACATGAGTATTTAAAAATAAAAAGTTTTGAGTTTGCAAAACTAATTGCCAACTTATAGCTATATGTAGGTGTTTTAAACTAATGGTTTATACAAAATAAGTGTGCCAAGGACCAAGTCTTATAGCCCATATAAGGATTACTAGGTGGCTTATTTTGGTACTAACTTGGGGGAAATTGCATCATGTTTGGAAAGTGCTTCTTATCGTTGATACGACTTACCTTTATTTCATTTTTTTATCGACGCCCAGGTAAGGTGAAGACGGGCCAAATGTGCCACTTCGGATGAGGTTAGGTGAGATGTGAGAGCATGATCGAACAACCGTCGATCTAAAGGGAGTGCATATTAATTACTGAAGTAAGTACATGTTGTCTATATGTACTTATGGAGGTATCTATGTGTGGTGTAATTATTTTCATGGGGTCGCAAGTGCTCATGGGAGTATTTTCGGCAAAAAGTGCTTCTTATTGCCATGCATATATGTGGGGTTGGGTTGAAATGAATCTTCTGCAGGTACGCTAACCTCGAATGCGTATATGGTAGTTAACGACTAGCTATATACCGAGAGAGTACGTATGTTATGCCACTGACATACAACGTATTTGCCATGTTAGATTGGCAACTGAGTGAGAACGAATAGGACGAGCATGCATCATGATTGTTGCTTGTTGCATAAATATGCTTCTCTCATCCTTGTTCTATGTTGTATGAATAGCCTTGCTAGGATTTCAACTTGTGATTGCCTCTCTTCCTTGCTTATTTTGAAATCTAAATAATTGCTAAACTTTTAAGTAGCCTCTATAAGTGTTTCCCAACCATAAATATTGTCAGAAGCTAAACCAATCTAGCATGTAGGTCTTTCCTTTGACCGTTAGACCATCTGAAAATGTTCCAAATGTTGGCCTATGGTTGTCATATGTTCTCGTTCAAGATCTACGAAACCATGCCTGCATCTTCTTTCAATTGAAGCCTTATCCAAATTTTATCTGGAGTGTCTCCTCTACTCCTTCTAGATGTCAGGATAATTGCTTGATCTTTCTTAAATTAGATCTTGTAATCTTTTCTTTGGAAATCAGGTTGTGCCCAGTCGATCACGTCTACAAATGATTTTATCCAATCTGTTCTTTGTTCCCTGATGATCTCTATCTCTGTAGAATGCTCTGGTTCTACTATGTAAGGCTTGCCTATATCATGTTTTCGTTGGTAAATCCTTTCCTTATGATTGTTTCCCTCTATCTAATCTCTTGCTAATCGTTGAACCGGTAATGTCTTCGGTGGACAAAGGAAAACTACTTGGGATTGAAGCAAAGTCTCATGCCATGTTATTTTGGTAACCAATTTGCGTTCTAACTCATGTATTCATCATTAAATCAGACCCTTCTTGGCTCTTAACCTTGTAACCATCCTTGTTTGTTGATCTCTTCTCTTTGTAAAGTTATCCTTGCACAATCTATCCTTGCTACTTGGAACTTCCTTGTTGGTGGTTTCGTCAGTAATGTTGTTATGATCCGTGATCGATGATTCAGCGACAAAACTAAGGGCCTCTTTTGGGGGGGCGCACAAAGTAGTGCTACTCAGCACGCGCCGATATCAAGATCTCTAGTCATGATACATTGCAGAACTACACCGATGTGTTATCTCTCGTATAATTCTCCCAATCTATCCATGCCTTGTGAGATTTCTCATTGGCGGTGTGTTTGGTAGTGGTATTACGACTAATGACTGATGGTGTCAAGACGAAACCGAGAGCCTCCTGTGGGTGCGCGACACATGGTATTGCTTCTTGGCACACGTTGGTATCACAGTTGCTAGCCATACTCCATTGCGGGACTGCACCAATGAGTTGTCTTCTCGCGAAATTTCTTAATCTATCTTGCAAAGTCCCTCTCAAATTGATCCTTCTATGTTCTATCAGAAGGTGCATATGTTGGATCAAGTATAGTAGAGCTTCCTTCAGAAGTTGCGAAGAGGATGACCTTTGAAGAGTAAGTCACTGACATCAACATTAACAGACTACACGATGTGGTAAACAAAGAATCTGACATGATCTACCCAGAAACTCAAGCACCATATGCCATTATAGTTGGATCAAAAGAGCACATGAACATTAACGTTGGACAAGTATCAGTCAGGTAATAGTCAGCAAGATATGATATGTTCCTGATAGGTTGCCGACAAGTTCAGAAATTTCCATCCAATCAATACCTATCTGCATGGTGATCATACAGTCAAGATCAATCTTCTCATGTGTTGCTTCATGTCCGCTGACCGTGATGGTGACCATGTGCGTGTATATCATCTGCAACCACTTGCTACAGAAGCTGAAGTCTTAGAGCCTTTTTAGTGTTGAGAGACAACTGACTAGTTACCCCAGTGGGAAGAATAGTCTGCAGCTAAGTAATGAAGTGTACTTGGTTCTCGTGAGAAGAAAAAGCAAGACCGGCTCATTATCATTTTCTACTCGATGAGATAGTTTCCTCTGTTGATGAAATGCGGGAGTTTGTTCATTTGCTCTCTCATGTGAGCAATGTGCTTCCCAATTGGATCAGTCTGTCTGACATGAAGAAATGGATGCATAAAATAGCCAAATAGATATCTATCAAGAAATGTTGTTTCATACTAACATGTATATCCCATGGGTATAAAGAAGTAATTAACCCTGTTTCTAAAGGCCATGTCTCATAGAACAATGCTATACAAGAAACCTATAAGCCAACTAATACTGCTTGTGGCATTCTCACTTCCAAGACCCTGCTATAATAAAGCCAATTCCGTCTTGGACAATCACTCAGATAGTGCAAACTATGATTTCAGCTTAGTAAAGAGCTACAAAAGACATACCGACAGATGCGGTCAATGCCATAATACATCTAAGTGTACTCAAGTGGCCTACTTGATATGCCATTGGATGAAGAACAAAAAGGACATTAAAAATTAGTCCCTTATTCTTGAGCAATCAAGGTGTTCTACCCACTCAATTCATGGAATTATAAAGTGAAGACAAATTGAAGTATGTCAAACAACAAATCTCAGATTTTGTTTTGGGACTCTCTAGCCGTTGATTGCTAATGTATCATATGAAGGTCAACTGTCTGTCAAAAAGTAGTTCAACAAATTGGTTTAGTTGGTCGACAACCAGACCAAAAAAAAATTGTACTCAAGTTGTTGGTAGAGGACTGCTTCTCAAACTTTGTGAATAAACACTCTTCACAACCGACCTCATTGAACCTGTCAGTCCGCTTTAGTGTTGTTTATTCTTAGCTGCAAATGAGAAGAGATAAGTTTGGATTTGATCATATTTTTCCTTGTGTATAAAAAGATTTTGATTCCATGTAGAAAATTGTGATCTATCTCAACAATATGCACAATTCATGTCTGTCTGGACCGACTATCATGAAACTGAGTATGCAGAGTTGCATATGGCACAAACTTTTGCCACTACATGGTGTACCCCAAACCATTGCCTCAAATCGTGAAACTAGAGTTTGTAGTTGATTTCCGGAAGCATTTACAAGAGTCCCTCAAGTGAATGACTGCCAGAATCTTGTGATTTGGAAGAAATAGAGTGTAGTCATACACACCGATCTGGCTACTTGGCTACCCTTTTAGCCTGTCGTCCTCTGTTATTTCTACCACCGAGTTACAGAAAACACCACTTACATCATGAGTTTAATCAAGAGTTCAACCTGTCAATTGCATACCTCAGGGCAGTCAGAAAGAATTAGTCAAATCTGGAATACATATTGAGAGAATATGTGTTTTCTTTTCAAGGATCTTGTCAGAAATGGCTACTGCTATTAGTGTTTTTCTTGCAACAATGGTTATAAAGAGGTTACTTCAAACTCAACCCAAATGATTATTGCTACTTGCATACAATGATTCACTTATTTAATGGTCATCAAAAGCACTGAACCAACAGAATTAGCTATTGCATTCACTGCTCCATCAATATACTCAGATAATTTTGCACACATCGAACATTATGTAGCTTTCCATCAGTCTGTATTTTAGTAATTTGGCATCTATACTCGACATGAACCTTGTATGCTGGCTAGTCAATTCTTCTCAGCCTCAGTAAATATCTGCCTCATCAATGATCTCATCCTATATGGAAATGGGGGTATATGCTGTATCCACTAGAGAAATAGATGTTCTAAAACTACTCTCTGACATTCCAATTGACATCCTGCACGCTGAAAGTGCTAGCTGGGACGATTTGTCTTAGATTCCTCCAAAATTTGCACTATTATCTTGGATTCTTCTCAGAATAACAACGCTTCATGGAGGTTAATGAAGAAAACTCTTCAAACAAGAGTCAACTACTAAGAATTCTTGAATGATCGGGGAGTTGTCCTATCCTTAATGATCTCCCTTGCATTTGCATCAAAGTAAATGGAGGTACATGATATCTTGGAGTGACGACTGGACAAGCCTTTATCATCCGCACTTTATCGTGAACCATGAGGTGATCACTCATGCCTGTCAGTGCTGTGCTATGGAATTTTTAAGTAGCTTCATACTAGCATTAGTTTGGAAATGGGTGACATGCTTCTCTTTCCTTGAAAGCTCTTCCGTTCTGAATCTCGGGACGAGATTCCTTTAAGGGGGAAAAGATGTAACACCCCAGGTGTTAGGCACGAGCTAACCATCGAGTGTGGAACTAACCAAGTTATGTCAATCCATGATCTTGATCACCATCTCACGTTGATCTCCATCTACCTTGATCATTGGAGAAGTTGCATGAAGATTTGAATTGAGTAGTCTCATGAAATGACAAGTCCTCTACTTGATTGGATTGCTGGACTAAGTGAACATGAGCATGCAAAGTCAACCAAAGCTTGCAACCTTGACCAAGCAACTCTAGTTGAACTCTACAACAAAAGTCATGAAGGTTTCATGTTGAGCAAATGTCAAGAAAATATCTCAATTGGCCTAAATCTCCAATTTGAGCTCTCAAACCACATTAGTTTGAGCAAAGTGGAAATATTATTGTGGAGCAAGATATGAAGTTTGACCCAAAATAAAAGTTATAGATATTTTGGAGTAGAACAAATGTTATTATTGGACCAAGTAATGATTCAACCGATAAGTACCTCAAAAACAGCACCCAAGATGGGTTAGAAATCTGATTTCAGGAATCGAAATATTCTGTCTGGAAATCCATGCCGATTTACTTGACGTCTCGTGTTCCCGAAAGTTTATTAAGTAACTTGAGTTAGACCAAAAGTAGAAGTTGAAGGGAATTGGTTGAGTCACATCATATCCCAGGTTGAGGTCAATCCAACACTGTTTGACAAGGTTTTGACATCAATCCTTGATGCTAATTAACCTACTGACAGCAGCATGTTTGGAACTGATTATCTCCAAAGCCTCTCAGCTAATGGACAAAAACCATTAATGCAAACTGTACAACATCTCTGGATCTCCAACTTTGCTAATTGGCCCATGACCTAAATACGAGCACAACCGGCCTAAAACAGCACCTCAAGTTTGCCTCATTCAAACCCGCTAGCTGTTTGACGAAATGCGACAATGGGTGGACACGCGCTGCTCATGTAGAGCTCGCGCCCCCACCATTGCTGGGCGTTGCTGCCGCGTGCCCTGCTCGCCCTCGCACGTGGGATGGCAAAGGCGACCCCCTGCTCACCTTCCTCACTCTCCTATTCACCCTTCCACCTCCCTTGCCCCTCCTCTTGCTCCCTCTCCCTCACTGCTGCTAAACCAAGCACCGAGCCGCCATAGATGCCGTGGCGAAGCTCCATGGCCGTCGCATTTTGCTGCTCGAAACTACCACAGCCGCAGCCACGTATACCAATGCCTCCGCCTCGCTGTGCTCCGCCACACGCGCACGCTCACCCAAGCTCTAGGTCGTCGGAGCGCCATCGCCGCCAGGCCCTACCGCCATGCTGCCATGTGTGCATGTGGCCAGGTCACCCCGGGCCACGCCGCGCCAAGCCGCAGGCACCGGTGGGCGCGCCTAGGTCTGGGCTAGGTCCATCAACGGGCTGCCGCCGTCGGCCGCCGGCTAGCCGGAGCTGGTCGAGCCGCCCGAGCCTCACCCTGCTCTGTTCTGTTTTGAACCAGGGAAGAAGAAGGCCCTGTGTATGACAAGCGGGTCCCACGTGGTTGATTTATGACCCAAAATTCCAGATCTAACATTATCTTTGAAAATCCCTATCTCTTGTTTGGTCACTCCAAAAATGATGTGGTTTGTTTTGTTAGTTTTCTCGTGAAGTGCTCTGCATGTTAGATCTATAATATGTTCTTTGTTATGTATATTTTTGTACTGTAGAAATTAGTTTTGAAAAGTGGTTTAAGGATTATATTAACTTTCTTTTGGTCATATTGTGAGAAATAAGAGTCCAAAAATAGTGATTCTAATTTCGTTAGTCTTCTGATGACATGCACTAGCTAATAGGAATATAAAAGATGCAGGTTGTTTACTGAATTTATGGTGTTTCACTTAAATATTTTTAAATAGAGAATAAATGCATGTATTGCTTGTTCCTTTTGTATCTGGAGTTTAGCGCTCCAATTGCCATGCAAATTTAGTGGTAGACTCTCTGAAGTGATGTGTGATGTCGGGTTAAAATTGTATCATTTATGGTGCATGTATGACTGAGTTGTTGATTTATCCTATTTTATGACTATTATGTAGTTTTAAATGTGTAATAATTATTCTATAGGTGTAAAAATATGAAATGATGCTCCACTAGCTATGTATAATGTTGTAGTAACCTGAGAAATAATAATATGGCCATGTGTCTACTGAAAGTTTGATGTTTTAGATTTAACTTGCTCTCCAATGTATTGTTGCATTATAAACTTGTTTATTTTGTAATAATTAAATTATGGAACATGAGCATGTAAGATTTGAACCATGGTCATGATTTGCAATTAACTAGCTCTCATAAAAATATCAGCTCCATTTGAGGTGTTTACCATATAACTTAAATAATTAAATAATAGGCTTTTATGTACTAATTAGCAAAAGTTTGTAGGTAAATAGACACATGCATGGTGTTTATGACTTCTTGCCATGTCTTAGTCTGATATGAGTGTTTTTGATCATGTTACGATGGTTGGAGTTATCTCAATAGCTCATGTATGTGTATTTCTTGGTTAGAAAACAAGTAAGCAACTTAATTATAATTCTGCTGAAATTGGGCTGCATGAGAAGTATCGATTGTTGTGGTGTTTCATCCATGAAAATGATGTTGCATGTAAATATGCTCTATAGAAAAGTTGCAGATAACTTCATTCTATAGCTTTTCCTAAATTTTCATGGTCATAGTCCCAAAATAGTTTAGGAGTTATGGCTTTTAGAAGTCTGCTGTTAGGTTTGGCATGTTTTCTGTCCAGATCTGATTGTTTGCCTTGTTTGACCAATTTATGCTTTGAATCACATCTTGGTGATAATAGATAAGTTTTAGTAGAATTCATTGGCTTTCCAAATTGTCTAGGATCATCTCTTTTGGTGGTCTAGATCTGTAGTTTTGATGGTTTGAAGTGTGAGGACAGAATTTGTCCAAGTCTAGACAGAGCTGCCTTCTTTGCGTTGTTTTACCTTTATATGTATTGAATATCTTAAGATGAGAATATAGAAGTTTTAGACAATTCAATATGCTTTATAGAAAGTCAAGAATCATGCTTGTGGGATTTATAGAACTGTAGTTATGCTTCTCTGAAGCTACTGTCAGCGTTTCTGTCCTTGTTTAAACAGACTTGCTTGCTTGTGCTTGTTTGGTTTAGATAACTTTTGAATTAGCTCTAGATGATAATAACAAAGTTGTAGACAATTTTGATAAATTTTCACAAAGTCAAATATTATCTCATTTGGATGTATATAGCTCTAGTTAGGATTGAAACATATACTTGCTGTGCTGCTGTCCAGATTTTGGGCATGTGCTTGTGCCTTGCTTGATGATTGGCATGATTGTTAGTGTAGATCTTGTGTTGATTAGGATGGGATAATATACCTGAGATATCTTTTATCCTTGTCCTTGTCATGTATTATCTTCCATTTTATTCATACATATGCATCGTTGCATATCATGCTAGGTACAATAGATGACACTGAAGGATGTGGCGTGAGGTCAAACCAGAAGACGGTGTTGGTGGATCTATCTTGAAGATGGAAGGGCTAGGCATGTACCATGGTGGTAAATACTCGCCAAGCGAGTATCATCTAACAAACACTGACGTAGTGTTGATCCCAGGCAAGCCCCGGAGCATCCCTAAGCCTCCACCTATTCTTTTTATAAATGCATCGATCTTTATCAAAATGTATGATTGTGCACTTAAGTATAGGAATTGGTTGATCCCGTTGCAGCATATTTACCTTGTCCACTTTACATATGATCCTGGTACTACCACTGGATAGGTGACCGATCTTATTCTTAGCCCTGCTTAGACCGGTAGAAGTCGGGTGATTTCCTGTCATCCGCGAGCTTAGGTGGTGACTGATGATGATGAGATCCACATGGATGGCTATATGTGTCACCATGCCACACTGTTTAAATGAGAGAATCAAGGCTGGGTAGTGGGGAGCTGCATGACATGGATCATGCTGACTTCGGTGCTACTTGCGGCCGATCAAGACTGAGGCCACCAGACATCAGTTGAGATTGAAAGATGTCGTCACATAGCTGGCCAGATAAGTTGTTCTGACCACGAAGCCGAGTAGTTTCATTTGAGTCGAGTGTTGGTGTGCTTGGCAGACACTTTCTAGTCAGGGACATCATACCGATGGCAGGTGCGTCCTGAGAGACTGGATGGGTCTGGTCCCTGAGATTGTGGACCCCACCGACTTCGCAAAGTATTAAGACTCAAATGAGCTAACGGTGACCCAAGAAGCCACTGATCAGGCTAACAGGGTTTGTGATTGGCGTGTTTGCCAGCTGGTACAATCGATTCGAATCGTCATCTCTTCTGGTCAGTGAGAAACTGAACTGATGTTCTGGTGAGGTAGAGGTTAACAACTTGAACATGATTATTGGGAGACATTGGCACAAAATGTGGTTCTTGCCTCACAACACACCAGCGAAGCCGGATACGATCTCAAGAGCGTCAGAGCTTTCAAGATCCAGCTAGTTTCAAACCCGGACGGAGAGTGCCGATAACCCTCAGGCATGCCAGTCAATTTGACCTGCAATTGACAAGGAAAAAATAGTAATCAGTAATCACAGGGCGGAACTAACCAGTGTGTCCAGGTAGTTCCAATTATGTGGCTCTGAGAGCCGATTCAATCGGAAATCGACTAAAGAGTCCATTCCGGCATGTATACGTGTTTGGCCACTGAAGTAGATACTGAATTGATGCATAATCGACTGATATGTATGATCAGATAGAACAATCTACATTAAACAAGTTTATGCAGATAGTTATAACAGATTAAAGCACAATCAATTAATGCTAACATATCAAATCATTCAGTTCAGACTGTCTGAACGTTAAACAGACAGAAATCGGCTATTCAACCGATTTGGCAGGGAACAATCGATTAACTGGTTTTTCTCGTGAAACACAACTGCATCGGCTAATTAGCCGATCTAGAGTCCGTGAAGCAGAAAACTTAGCGGTGACTAGTCCCAAGTATAAATCTAAAACTGATACGAAGCTGGTCTAGAAGGCCTGCGGCTTTATACCAATTTAGATTTATTCTCGAAAGTAACCACAAGTAGATCTAAAGGCATACAAAGCTGGTCTAGAAGGCCGGCGGCTCTATATTCATTTAGATCGACTCTTGCTAAGCTCTTTCATCACGTACAAACAAGATTACGATAATATTGGCCAAATCGAATAAATATCATAACAAAGCATAAACATGGATGGAATATAATGAACATTCTCTCATGTAGATCTGAGGCCAATACTATGCAATCTTGATCGGGCAAAGTGATGTTATACTGATAAATAAATAATAAACAACAAATAACATCTTGATAACTTAATGAATCTAACTAAATTGCCATATTTAGCTAGAGCCGATAACTAATCCATGCATGCAAACTATCTCAATCTATAGTCTGTCTACCGGATGACATTAACTAATAGATTAATCAAGCAAACAAACACGAATCGATAACTAATCCGCGCGTGAAAACCGTCCTAATCTGTATCTCGTCCACCGGATGACGGTTAACACAGATTGATCGTGTAAACCAGCGTGAATCATCCTTGACTCACTATGCTTCCCGCGTCCACCGGATGACGCCAAAGAAACAGAGCTTAGCAAGGACCCTGGTCTGCCATGCTTCCGCGTCCACCGGATGACGCTAAAAGGACATAGTTTAATAGGGGGTTGACGATACTTACAAGCAAGCCTGCGTCCACCGGATGACACCCAGCCTGAATGAAGTAACTCGCCGGACTCGACTGACTCTAGGGTTTGTTGGCCGGAGCCGAAAGTTGTGTTGTATTGATGTTGTGTTGTTTACATCAATGGCTGAGGGCTTATATTTATACCCTGAGCGTAAGAAGATAGAGTCCTAGTCGAATTACAACTTATCAATAAATAAGGAAACTAAGAAACTATCCTATATCTAAGGTAACTTGGAGTCCAACCTTCTCTTTCCATAATGGACTCCGATCGTGATCGTACCCTAGCGGCGCGGACTCTCGATGGCGTCATCAATACTGACGCTGCGCGCCTCCTGTCACCTTGGCCCGATAACCGATTCACCGTGCAATTGGCTGTTTCCTTCCTTCCGCTGGACGGAATCTGCTTCCGAGATCGGCTATCTTCCTCTGGTATTGGTTATCGGCTCCCAGTCCAAAATTTGGTGTTAACACATGCCCCCCAATTTTGGAATAAACTGGTTTATTCTGAAATTAGCGCTTGAGCCTTCAAATAGTCAAACTGCAGCTTCCCTCTCGGCGCTTCAAACTTTCACACCAAAACGAAACCCTAAACCGTCGCAATTTCCGCCACGGGCTTCAATCCGCCGCCGTCAGCTTCGATTCGCCGCCGTCAAGCCATCCCTGAGCTAATGGCAACTCCATCCGAGGTCCCTGAGGTATCAATTTCATCGATCCACCTCCTGATTTGTGAATCCCTCTTCAACCTTACTGAATACGAGTTTCAAATCCAGGCACTGAGGAACGATATTCTGATTCCGCTGATGGACATCCCCAACACCTACTACTTGGGTCCGATGGGCGATCCGGTCCCCAAAGATTTTATCGTTCAAGAAACTAACCAATTCCCATTCCGAAGCTCCATGATGGGCGCCTCTTCCTGGGCCAAGTCCTTCAGAAACTGGCCGAGCATACCTGCTGGATGGAGGAACTGGTTCTGCCGCGTCGCGGCGAAGAAACGCGCGGACTGGGAGATGCGCCATCTGAGCCAATGTCTTGATCTATCATTATCAGAGATCGCAAAGAATGAGCCGCTCCTGATAGCCGCCAGTCACTTTTGTTCCAACTCCCTGAACGCTTTTGTATTCGGAGACGGTCCAAAAACCATTACCCTGGGCGATATCCACATGCTCATCGGGCTTCAATCACAGGATCGTATGACTTCTGGGATCTCTGCACCAGTGGCAAGAAGGACTCGTACTTCCCGAAGCTGGACACATACAAAGGCTGGAGTGGCTATGTTGAACACCACCAGAAAACCTCTTCTTCCGTCAGCGAGAAAGAACACGTCGCGTTTTTGACCATGTGGCTTGAGAGATTCGTGTTCTATGGTGCCACTGTCGGACCAGCATACCCTTATCGGATCTTGGCAGAGAAACTGGCTCAAGGGCACTCCATCCTCCTGGGCAAACTCCTGTTGGGCGCAGCATACAGGCTTATGAACCGGGTGTTCAGCTCCTTGATCATAGGTGAAGAAGTACAATGCATAACAGGCCCTTAGTGGCTAGTACAACTGTGGCTCAACCTGTATCTGCACAAGCTAGTAAGAACACAACTCCAGGGCCTCAGCTTTCCATCCACCGAGTACTCAGAGGAAGAGGATCCAAAAACCAGAGGCTGTCAAAGCTATGGTGAAGCTGCTTCTGCCATAACCATCCTAACTACAAAGGGTAACATGCTGGAAACATTATACAGGGGCTTGGGACCAAAGGTTACTACCTAGTTCCCCTATGAGGATGAAGATGAATTTCCAGCACCCTCCAGCTTCAAGTTCAACAACGGGTGCTCTGATGATGAGGCTACCAGAATCCTGAATGCAATCATAAAGCCTTGTGCCTTGCCAGTAGACTTCAAACACCTTCGGAGCACAAGCGGCAAGCCAACTAGCTATCCCTCTTATGAATTTTATCACCCAAACATAGCGGCAAGACAGCTAGGCTTTGGCCAATTGCCCCCTCGGTTCCCTTTCTTCAATACCTTGAAACCCAGGGAGAACGTTACAGAGCTCCTTCAGGCTGGCAGAATTTTTCAACTTGGAGCAAACCTGCCCACATTCTCGCCGAAGCCGTGGAATCAAGTCTGCATCACCCATCAGAGTTTGGATGCCTGGTGGCAGCGATGGCAC
This sequence comes from Eremochloa ophiuroides, assembly GCA_038502445.1. Taxonomy (NCBI): domain Eukaryota; kingdom Viridiplantae; phylum Streptophyta; class Magnoliopsida; order Poales; family Poaceae; genus Eremochloa; species Eremochloa ophiuroides. Next base: position 38,216,153 of record JAHLJS010000005.1, on the reverse strand, counting down.
GCTCACCTGTTCTGCCAGACTGTCCATGACAAGTGCAGAGCCCTGGACTCGAACTTCAAATCTTCCCGAGTAGTAAGTGTTCTCAGCCGATTCCAGTAAAAACGGCTTTAATCAAACATGTTACCTAACAGATGTTTCTCGCAGCACTCATCATCCAATCCACCAGAGCCAGTGGAATACTATCCCCCTTGTCCGACAGCGAGGCTAGGTTCTCGAGCACCGACGCTGCGACAACTAATGTCAGGCCCTGTTATACTGACACCCCCTTCTGCCTCAAAACGACCAGCTGCATATCAGCTTCAAAAGCAAACACCCAAGAAACGCTATTCGATAAGAAAAGTTCAGGTATCTAGAACTGGCATCAACCTTCCTTCACTGCAGTATGCTCCGATCCCTAAATCGACTCTTTACCAGGTGAAACCCTAGCCGATTCAAGATATCTCAGGAGAGAAACAGGCCGAAGAACCACCAGAATCCACCGGCCATGAAGAGTCAGCTGCTCAAAAAGAAAGGATCCAGGAAGAAGGAGCCAAAACTCAGGTACTACTCATTGGGGCTTTTCTCTTCTCGACGCAGATACCCTGGTTGACCAAATCTTCTTTCAAAAATACAGCCGAACAGCCCTTCCGACGAAGTCTGGGTGAACCTTGAAGAAGAGGAGTCTCCCCCTGAGAGGAATCCAGGTAACTCCTATTCGGCTGTTAGCAATTATCCTTGCTTCCATACTGCTCTTACTCTAGGTTTGCAGAAACCCATCTGCCCGAGACAATGACAGCTGAGGATCCACATGCCGCAGGAGACAAAACTATCTTAGTCGAACAAGCAACATCGGCATCAACCCTACAGACCTCAGGCCTCATTCAGGTATCTTGTCTCTGCCAGAAAACAATTAATCTATATTGTACCCTTTCTGATGAGAGAATGTATGTATTGCAGGTACCGAAGCCTTCGTCTCTCGGCTATTCATTTGACATAGAAGAATTCTGCGACAGAGACGAACTTGCATCTTCCTCCGAGAAGCTTTCAGAGCCAGATTTTAGCAATCGGCTGAGTGCACTTCTACCCCACCAAGAGGGTGATCTAGTTGCTCTGGCCTCCAATCCCGGACTGGACGATCAAATAGTCGAACTTGTCCAGCAGCAAACCAGTTTGACAGCCTTAAAATCCCTGCAGAGACTCGGTGATCTTAAAGTTATAGCATCAGAGATTATCACTACTCATGGGAACCTGGCAGAGCTTGAACAGCTGAGGAACCATAAATCGGCCAATAGACAACGGCACAGAGGGTAAGTTGGGGCAAGGATTCACGTCGGCCGACAAGCTTGAAGAAGTAGATGTTGGACCTGGCGACAGGCCAAGGCCGACGTTTATTGCCGCCAACCTAGACCCGGAGTTCAGGCAGGAGCAGATTCAACTGCTGAGGGAGTACAAAGATTGCTTCGCCTGGGAATATTATGAGATGTCTGGATTGGACAAATCTATTGTTGAGCACAGGCTACCCATCAAGCCAGGGTTTCGGCCACACAAGCAGCCTCCACGTCGGTTTAGAGAGGACGCTCTGCCCGGCATTAAGGCCGAAATCACGAGGCTATTAGAAGCCAAGTTCATTCGAGCTTGCCGATATGCCGAATGGATATCGAACATCGTCCCTATGTACAAGAAAAATGGTAAATTGTGAGTCTGCATCGACTTCAGGGATTTAAATAGAGCTACACCGATGGACGGCTACCCTATGCCAATAGCCGATATGCTGGTAGACTCGGCTGCTGGGCACCAAGTCATTAGCTTCATGGATGGCAATGCTGGTTATAATCAAATTTTTATGGCTGATGAAGAGATCCCGAAGACTGCCTTCAGGTGCCCTGGTGCACTTGGTTTGTTTGAATGGGTGGTCATGGCGTTTGGTTTGAAGAATGCCGGTGCAACTTATCAGAGAGCTATGAATTACATATTTCACAAGTTTATTGGCAAAATCATTAAAATCTATATAGATGACGTGGTGGTGAAATCCAAGAGCTATAAGGATCACCTGGCTGATCTGAGGGCCACTCTAGAGTGCACAAGGAGACATGGTTTGAAGATGAATCCTAACAAGTGTGCATTCGGCGTGTCGGCTGGCGAATTTCTGGGATTCATGGTCCACCGCAAAGGGATAGAGATCGGCAGCAAGAGCAAGAAGGCGATCGATGAACTTGTACCTCCAACCAACAAGAAGGAATTGCAATCCTTGCTCGGTAAGATTAACTTTATCAGAAGGTTAATCGCCAACTTATCAGAGAAGGTGCTGCCGTTCTCGCCATTGTTGAAGCTCAAGAATGATCAAAAGTTAAAATGGGGTGACGTGCAACAGAAGGCTTTTGACAAAATCAGAGAATATATGAAAACTCCACCTGTCTTAGTACCGCCACGGACAGGGAAGCCTTTTAAGTTGTACGTGACGGCCGAAAGCCATACTATTGGATTGGCCCTTTTTCAAGAGTTTGAAGGGAAGGAGAGAGCAATTTTCTACCTGAGCCGGCGGCTCCTTGACCCTGAGACAAGATATACATGACCGAGAAGTTGTGCTTGTGCCTATTCTATTGATGCACCAAGTTGAGGCACTACCTGCTTGCCTCGGAGTGTGTGGTGGTGTCCAAGGAGGATGTCATCAAGCACATGCTTTCGATGCCAATTTTAAATGGTCGGATCGGTAAATGGATCCAGGCGCTCTCAGAGTTTGACTTGAGGTTCGAATCGGCTAAGTCAGTCAAAGGCCAGGCGATAGCCGATTTCATCACTCAACATCACAGAGGATCGACTAATGTAGCAGATATAGCTCCATGGACTATGTTCTTTGATGGCTCTTCTCGCAAACAAGGTGGTGGCGCCGGAGTGGTGCTCATCTCGCCACGGGGTATGCGCTTTGAGTATACTTTCCAGATCGGGCCGATTGTCACAAACAATCAGGCTGAATATGAAACCGTGTCGAAAGGTTTTCAGCTTCTGCATGAAGCAAAGGCCGATGCAGTTGAGGTATTTGGCGATTCACAACTAGTCATCAACCAATTGCTCGGCCTGTATGAGTGTAAAGACGAGATACTCAGAGGCTATTATGATCAGTGCCAGGCTCTCATCAAGAATTTCATGACGGTATCTCTCTATCACATCCCTAGGGCCCAGAACCAGGAGGCTAATCGGCTGGTGCAGAACGCGTCGGGTTATCGGCCAATGCAGGAGATTTGAAACAGCGAGCAATCAGCTGATGACTAGAGGGGCGAGATAGCAGGTTACTTGGCAAATCCTTCACAACAGGTCAACAGAAAACTAAGGTACAAAGCCACCAAATACGTGTTGCTGGATGGTCAGTTGTATTACAAGACTGTTGAAGGAGTGCTGCTCAAATGCCTGGGGACAGCGGAATCAGTGAAGCTGATAAGAGAAGTACACGATGGAGTCTGCGGTGCACATCAATCGACTCACAAGATGAAGTGGATCATCAGGAGCACTGGTTACTATTAGCCTACGATGCTGGAAGATTGTTTCAAATATTATAAAGGGTGTCAAGAATGCCAAAAGTTCGAAAATATACAGAAGTCTCCAGCCTCTGCTATGAATCCTATAATCAAGCCATGGCTGTTTAGGGGATGGGGTATTGATCTAATCGGCCAAATCTACCCACCATTGAGCAAGGGTCACAAATGGATCCTAGTGGCGACTGATTACTTCACCAAGTGGGTAGAAGCCATTCCTTTGAGGAATGCCACTTCAGCTGACGTGATCGAATTTGTAAAGGAGCACATTATTTACAGGTCTGGCATACCTCAGACAATCACAACCGATCAGGGGACAATGTTCACTTTAGTGGAGTTTATGACCTTGGCCGATGACATGGGCATCAAGATTTATAATTCATCGCCGTATTATGCCCAGGCCAACGGAGAAGCAGAAGCTTCCAATAAAATTTTGATCAAGGTCATCAAGAAAAAGATTGAGCAGAACCCCAGAAAATGGTATTTGCATTTGAGCGAGGCGCTATGGGCATATCGCATGGCACAGCATGGATCGATCAAAGCTTCACCTTATGAGCTAGTCTATGGACACGCTGCTATCCTGCCATGGGAGATTCAGTCTGAGACAAGGCACGTCACGTTGCAAAACAAGCTTACAGCCGGTGAATACAAAGACATTATGATGGACAGTCTAGAAGATTTGCACTGTCATCGGATTAAGGCTTTGGAATACATTGGAAGGAACAAGGTACGGGTGGCCAAGTATTACAACATTAAGGTAAGAAGCAAGAGCTTCACCGAATCAGAGCTAGTATGGAAAGTCATTCTGCCTATTGGTACGAAAGATAGCCGATTCGGTAAGTGGTCGCCAAACTGGGAAGACCCGTATCGTGTGGTTGAATGCGCCCCGGGTAATGCTTACATCCTTAAGGATTTAGAAGGACAGAGACTCGCCAGGGCCATCAACGGGAAGCATCTGAAGAAATACTACCCTAGCTTCCCAGTTGGGGGGTGATAGCCGATTCATGTGAATCTGAATCTAACAGCCGATGCCGTGTAAGCGGGTCGCCTTCAGGACAAAAATGGCTGACATCGTAGTAACGAGTCGCCCTTAGCGCAAAAATAAAATACCCTTGATGGGGTGTAACAGCCGATGCGATAAGCATCGCCTTTAGTCGAAAAAAGAAAAAAATAATAAAGGAAAATATATATGTATCCGGACACATATGGAAATCAGATTGATGCTTTTTGAAGAAAGTTTTATTTCTGACTGTGCTTACAGGAGCCCTATTACATTCTAATCATGCGTGGCTTTGTCTATGATGTCCTGGGCGTCGATGACAGCCACGACCTCGTCGGAATGAGGGAAGAAGTTCGCTAGTTGGGCGCTGGCCTCCTCCATATTCTGGCCCTCCGGGAACCCGGGCTCGACGGCCTCCAGAGCAATGCCGGAGCGGAGTCGCGCGGCTGGGAGAGCCCAGTGGCGCCGTGACGAACGCCGACCATGGCCACCTGGGAGATGTGGTGGTGAACATCCAGGAGCCGCTCCGCCTGCATGTTGCCACGGGCATTGACGGCATTGGCGGCGGTCTCAGCGGCCACACGCAACTCTTCAAGCTGCGCGGTCAGGACTGCAAAAGAAAGAAGTGTCAGCATGAAGGTGATCGTCAGCGCGTCACAATTCAAGATGTTACCGGCCACTGCAGCGTCCGATTCGACGAGTTGGGCTTGCACCCTGGCCACCTCGGTTTCGGCGGCCTTAAGGGCAGTGGCTTGGGCTTCGGTGACACCCTGCAGCCAGCCATTCTCCTTCGTAGCCTCTGAGTAGAGGTTACAGTACTCCACCATCTGGTGATGGAATCGGCGACCGTCGGCGGCAGTGTAGGACCCGTCAGAAGACCCCGATTCTGATCCAGCGCTCGGGGCCAGATCTTGAGGGGGTTCCTGAGGAGGCACAGTTTGGAGAGGCCGGGTGTTCACGCCAATCGGTGCTCCCGGTGGGAAAGGAATCAGCGGGCCTGACTGAAGGTTGACAAAGAAGCAGATGTGTCAGAATCGAAAGAAAACCAGTGTCTTGGGTACAGACTGGTTTACCTGCTGAAGATGGCTAACTGCCGGGGCGTCACCCAGCGACGATGGCCATGATACGGGTCAGCAGCGGCATCCGCGCCAGGGGTAGCTCCAGCGGCTGCAGGGACGGCCTGAGACGGCCCGGCACCGGTTCCCGAACCTCCGACGCCGGCAGTTCCCGCATCACTGCGCAAGACGGTGATGGTCAGATTAGATCAGATCAATGTATCAAGAAGTGAGCAGCAGCCTTACCCTAACCAGGCTCGCAGGTGATGCCTCCGTTCACCCACGGCTCGCAGGCTCAGGGGGAAGTTGTCACCTTCGGCGGAACCCAAGGCTGGTGTCACACCCAATTTTAAGGATAAAATGGGATGCATAATCTTATGTGCGCCCAGAGATCAGTCACACACATAAGGCAACAAATTGCATAAATTGTATCATAACCAATGTTTAATACATAGCAAATAATATCAAAGTCATTACATAGCGGAAAAATAAAGATAACTCTCGCGGTAGCTCCATAGCACAGGGACGTCGACTGGTGAAGCACAAGTCTAATAGTCCTCTGGGTAGTCCTCATCACTATCACCATCTGTTACCCATCCGGGATTTTTAACCAAGTAATGAAAAATAAACAAGCGTAAGTACATGCCATACTCAACAAGACTAGCATGGGTTCATGAGGCTCAAAAGGTTGACACGGTTTAACAGCAGGTTGCTTTTAATTAATCATCTTTTATACAGTTGGATAGCAACAAGTTAATAAACCCATTCTCATGATCATAGTAAACACAATTAATGAATAGCAATAAATAGATTAGCAACAAGTAAACATCACCCTGTAAGATAACTACTCCGTGAGTTTTCCGGGCCACTCGTGACCGTGAGCACGGCTAGTATACCAGTTTTGCACTCTGCAGAGGTTGTGCACTTTCACTATGAGCCGTGATTCCCATTTGCTCGGGTTAATTACTCCCATAACACTACCAAGGTGAGAGAGCAGGGTTTCACTATGAAGCCTTTCAAAGGTTCGTCTAACATGTTAGGGCCGCGAGGTTTCCTCGGCAAGCAGATGTAGAGCCCCCCTTCCATATGGCACAAGGTCACGCAGGTTATACACATATGGACAGAGGCCGCACTATACCCGAGTCGTCTAAGCCCCTCTTGCGCCTTTCGGTAACCTCTAACAAGCTAGAAAAGGTCCTCATACTGAGCTAAAACCAGAGCCATATAACCCTCATAGTTGCACTGTAAGTCCCAGCTTTTGCTAACAGATCATTACCAAGGGGGAAGGATATGGAGCACCACAAAACTATGCCCCAATCCCTTAGTTCCATGTTGCTAAAAAGGCATCTTTTAATCCTTATTGCATATTCAATTAATCAGTTTACATGATCATGATATCAATAACGCACTAGCATCAATTACCACATGCATAAACCCATAGGTTGCAAGGAACAGGATAACAAAACTAGGAAGTAACTATGGTTAACAAGGAAGACACATGCAAATGCAATTATTTATTTGGTGAATAGGACAACAAGGATGATCCATGCTAATACTTGCCTTGATCAGCAAACTCCTGGTGATCCGGGTTGTCGCAGTACTGATCTTGATCACCCACGTATGGCTCACCGTCTATACTCGATCCATTATAACAACACACACGCATACAGGGGCAATCATGCATACAATAAGAGTTTTCATTAGAACAGTACACCAACAGAGAGAAAATAAATTAAAAAAGTTATAAAACAAATCTACGCGTTGCTACGATCACATCGATATAAAGTTTGCGCAAATCGGATTTAAAACGAGGAAGATATAAATTTTACAAGATTTGTAATGGAATAATAATAGATTAAATATAATCTCAAATTTTAAAAGTGGAAAATATATGAAACAGTGGTACCATCAGATGGATTATGAAATTACGAATCTAACGCAATTCGAATCGTTCAAATCAGAGCTAAAACGTGGAAATTATAAATGAAACAACTTTAAATTCAAATCTGAAAACACATTTTCATATATACCGAAAATAAATACGCCTTCAAACGTAATCTACTGAATACGCTAAGGGCTGCGGGCTAGGCATTAAAAACTGCAGGGGGTTATTCACAAAAACGCCGGCCGAATCGGTATGGGCTGCTCTTCGGCCGTCCGATTCAAAATCGGCGGATCAGATTAACAGAGAGGAGGGGTGGCGGTGCTCTCGGCCGGAAAACAGAGGCCGACGGCGGCGCCATGGCCGGAGGGCCGCCGAAGAAGGTGAACTCGGCCCTCGGTGCATGAAATAGGTCGGGAAGGGTACCCATAGATCGGGAAGAGCATCGCAAGCTCACCTAGGGTGATGGGAAGGTCGGAAATCGACTCGGAGATAGCTTGCGGCATGACCCGGCGGACGGTGGCTCTCTGCAACGGCGGCGGAGGTGTGTCAGTGCACAAATCGAAGGGGGGAAGTGCTCGAGAACTTCACAAGATCACCGCGAAGCTCCTCAAAGGCTTACCGAGAGGAAATTGGTGGCGAATCGAGCTAATCGCTCGCGGCGGCGGCTGCTCGGTTCTCGCGGAAGCTCGGCAGTGGTGGCGAGAAGAGGCAGCTAGGGTTAGGTGACGGCTACGAGGGGATGTGGCACTGCTTAAGTACTCCCGAGGCGTGACGACAATCTCGGAGATTGAAACAAACTCGGCGAGCGGAGAAATCGGCTTCGGGCGTTTCTTCTCTGCTTCGGACTTCTCGGCGCGGCGACGAACTCGGCTTCGGCCGTTTCTTTCTTGCCCGCGTCGGACTCTCGGCGAGCAGCAGAGGGAAACAGGGGAGGGGCTGTCCTGTGGGTCCACAGGTCGGTAGCACCGAGCGCTGGGGTCGGGCTGGCAGTCACGGCAGAGGGACGCTTCGCGCGCGCGTGCTCGGCCGCGGCGGATGAACACGGCAGCGGCGTCTCTGTTCGCGCGGCGAGGGAGGTGGAGAAGGAAGGGGCTGACCCGTGGGTCCCGCTCGTCAGTCAGAAGGGGTCAGGGGAAGGGAGGGAGCTGGTCGGCCGAGCTGGCCTCGGGCCATCCGACCTGGGCCTGCTGGGGCCAGAAAGGAGAGGGGAAGGGCTCTTCTCTATTTCTTTTTCCATTTTCCAATTTCATTTTCCAAAAGGATTTTCAAATTGGGTTTTGAAATATTTGAGAAATTCAAATAAGCTACAACAGTACAAAGAAGAAATGCTCCAGCATGAATGCATCATATATGTGTATGACTTAGGTTTGATTTTATATTTGAGAAAAATTATTATTTCCCTATATTGGAATGATCAACTAATTGCATAATTAAATAAATTCCCACTATTTAAAATAATGCAATTTTTTCGGGTGTTACAGCTGGCCGCTTGCCATGGTTTCTGTCGCTAGCCATGGATTTGGTTTTGGGGATTTGTTTTCTCTGATCTGAGGAGAGAAGGCCGGGTGAGCAAAGGCTTTGATGTTGTGGTTGCTCGCTCAGGCCGAGCGTGTATTTATAAAGATGAGGGCATCGAGACGGTTTCCTCCTCGGAAGGCGAGACGACGCGGCGGATTTTAGGTTGCGGTTAATCCACGTTTCTTGAATCCAGAACAGTTGCCAGATCAGGGAGACGAAGCACCACCGTCAGTGGTCGCACACCGATCGGGTCTTTGGATCAGGCTGCCTAGCTGATCCTATTGTGAGTGCCCACAAGCCGATTCGTAGTGAATCAGGCTGAGAGGTTAACTCTAAGGGAAAGCAGAACAAAGCCGATGCTGAGACGCAGGCCCGTAAGCCGATTCGTATGTAGAACGGATTAGGCTGAGTAATCGATTCTAAGGTACAATGCAAGCCTGAGAGCCGATTCGCATGCAGAAACGTATCAGACCGAACAAGTCGATTCGAGACAGGACGAAGCCAATATTAAGGTATGAATCCAAAGGCAGATCGGGCTAAATGTTCAAATTCAGGATGAAACAGCACGAGAATAAAGTTGCAAATAGAAAAGAACATGCCAAGTAGTATATCCATCACGCTACAAAGTCAATAAAGATCGGATCAGTTCCACTAATTCAGCACGGAGCGCATGGCCAGCCTGCAACAATTGTTGATCTCGGTTTTCAGTGGACTGCAACAGATCCAGGCGTTGGCATGTCTTCCTGCCTGCAACGACCAAGCTGCTGATTTCCTTCTTTTTCTGGGAGAGCTCGATCGTGCTGGTGGAGATGGTGATTTCGTGCTCGCTGATAGCCGACTCAACTACTTCTAGTTCTTTTCTCAGTTGGTCTCATTTCGTTTTCAGTGTTTCCAGTTCTGTTTCAGCTGTGCCGATTGAAGATTTGAGCAGCCTGGCTCGATCAGCTAATCCAGTGGCCTCTTGTCTGTTGGCCGATTTATTGTTCCTCAGCTGTTCAAGCTCTGCAAGGTTCCCATGAGCAGTGATAATCCCTGATGCTGTAACTTTAAGATCACCGAGTCTCTGCAGGGATTTTAAGGCTGTCAGATTGGTTTGCTGCTGGACAAGTTTGACTATTTGATCGACCAGTCCGGGATTGGAGGCCAGAGCAACTAAATAACCCTCTAGGTGGGGTAGAAGTGCACTCAGCCGATTGCTAAAATCTGGCTCTGAAAGCTTCTCGGAGGAAGAGGCAAGTTCGTCTCTGTTGCAGAATTCTTCTATGTCAAATGAATAGCCGGGAGACGAAGACTTCGGTACCTGCAATACATACATTCTCTCATCAGAAAGGGTACAATATAGATTAATTGTTTTCTAGCAGAGACAAGATACCTGAATGAGGCCTGAGGTCTGTAGGGTTGATGCCGATGTTGCTTGTACGACTAAGACAGTTTTGTCTCCTGCGGCATGCGAATCCTCAGCTGTCATTGTCTCGGGCAGATGGGTTTCTGCAAGCCAGGAGTAAGAGCAGTATGGAAGCAAGGATAATTGCTAACAGCCGAATAGGAGTTACCTGGATTCCTCTCAGGGGGAGACTCCTCTTCTTCAAGGTTCACCCAGACTTCATCGGAAGGGCTGTTCGGCTGTATTTTTGAAAGAAGATTTGGTCAACCAGGGTATCTGCGTTGAGAAGAGAAAAGCCCCAATGAGTAGTACCTGAGTTTTGGCTCCTTCTTCCTGGATCCTTTCTTTTTGAGCAGCTAACTCTTCATGGCCGGTGGATTCTGGTGATTCTTCGGCCTGTTTCTCTCCTGAGATATCTTGAATCGGCTGGGGTTTCACCTCGTAAAGAGCCGATTTAGGGATCGGAGCATATTGCAGTGAAGGAAGGTCGATGCTAGTTCTGGATACCTGAACTTTTCTTATCAAACGGTGTTTCTTGGGTGTTTGCTTTTGAAGCTGAGATGCAGCTGGTCGTTTTGAGGCAGAAGGGGGTGTCAGTATAACAGGGCCTGACATTAGTTGTCGCAGCGTCGATGCTCGAGAACCTAGCCTCGCTGTCGGACAAGGGGGATAGTATTCCACTCGCTCTGGTGGATTGGATGATGAGTCCTGCGAGAAACATCTGTCAGGTAACATGTTTGACTAAAGCCGTTTTTACTGGAATCGGCTAAGAACACTTACTGCTCGGGAAGATTTGAAGTTCGAGTCCAGGGCTCTGCACTTGTCATGGACAGTCTGGCAGAACAAGTGAGCGTGCCATCGCTGCCACCAGTCATCAAAACTCTGATGGGTGATGCAGACTTGATTCCACGGCTTCGGCGAGAATGTGGGTAGGTTTTCTCCAAGTTGAAAAATTCTGCCAGTCTGAAGGAGCTCTGTAACGTTCTCCCTGGGTTTCAAGGTATTCAAGAAAGGGAGCCGAGGGGGCAATTGGCCAAAGCCTAGCTGTCTTGCCGCTATGTTTGGGTGATAAAATTCATAAGAGGGATAGCTAGTTGGCTTGCTGCTTGTGCTCTGAAGGTGTTTGAAGTCTACTGGCAAGGCACAAGGCTTTATGATTGCATTCAGGATTCTGGTAGCCTCATCATCAGAGCACCCGTTGTTGAACTTGAAGTTGGAGGGTGCTGGAAATTCATCTTCATCCTCGTAGGGGAACCAGGTAGTAACCTTTGGTCCCAAGCCCCTGTATAATGTTTCCAGCATGTTGCCCTTTGCAGTTGGGATGGTTATGGCAGAAGCAGCTTCACCATAGCTTTGACAGCCTCTGGTTTTTAGATCCTCTTCCTCTGAGTACTCGGTGGATGGAAAGCTGAGGCCCTGGAGTTGTGTTCTTACCAGCTTGTGCAGATACAGGTTGAGCCACAGCTGTACTAGCCACCAAGGGCCTGTTATGCATTGTACTTCTTCACCTATGATCAAGGAGCTGAACACCCGGTTCATAAGCCTGTATGCTGCACCCAACAGGAGTTTGCCCAGGGGGACAGAGTGCCCTTGAGCTAGTTTCTCTGCCAAGACCCGATAAGGGTATGCTGGTCCGGCAGTGGCACCACAAAACACGAATCTCTCAAGCCACATGGTCAAAAACGCGATGTGTTCTTTCTCGCTGACAGAAGAAGAGGTTTTCTGGAGGTGTTGAACATAGCCACTCCATCCTTTGTATGTGTCCAGCTTTGGAAAGTACGGGTCCTTCTTGCCACTGGTGTAGAGATCCCAAAAGTCATACGATCCAATGATTTGAAGCCCGGTGAGCATGTGGATATCGCCCAGGGTAATGGTTTTTGGACCGTCTCCGAATACAAAAGCGTTTAGGGAGTTGGACCAAAAGTGACTGGCGGCTATCAGGAGCGGCTCATTCTTTACCATCTCTGATAATGATAGATCAAGACATTGGCTCAGATGGCGCATCTCCCAGTCCGCGCGTTTCTTCGCCGTGACGCGGCGGAACCAGTTTCTCCATCCAGCAGGTATGCTCGGCCAGTTTCTGAAGGACTTGGCCTAGGAAGTGGCGCCCATCATGGAGCTTCGGAATGGGAACTAGTTAGTTTCTTGAACGATAAAATCTTTGGGGACCGGATCACCCATCGGACCCAGGTAGTAGGTGTTGGGGATGTCCATCAGCGGAATCAGAATATCGTTCCTCAGTGCTTGGATTTGAAACTCGTATTCAGTAAGGTTGAAGAGGGATTCACAAATCAGGAGGTGGATCGATGAAATTGATACCTCAGGGACCTCGGATGGAGTCACCATTAGCCCAGGGATGGCTTGACGGCGGCGAATCGAAGCTGATGGCGGCGGATTGAAGCCCGTGGCGAAAATTGCGACGGTTTAGGGTTTTATTTTGGTGTGAAATTTGAAGCACCGAGAGGGAAGCTGCAGTTTGACTATTTGAAGGCTCAAGCACTAATTTCGGAATAAACCAGTTTATTCCAAAATTGGGGGGCATGTGTTAACACCAAATTTTGGACTAGGAGCCGATAGCCGATACCAGAGGAAGATAGCCGATCTCGGAAGCAGATTCCGTCCAGCGGAAGGAAGGAAACAGCCGATTGCATGGTGAATCAGTTATCGGGCCAAGGTGACAGGAGGCGCGCAGCGTCAGTATTGATGACGTCATCCAGAGTCCGCGCCGCCAGGGTGCGATCACGATCGGAGTCCATTATTGAAAGGGAAGGATGGACTCCAAGTTACCTTAGATATAGGATAGTTTGTTAGTTTCCTTATTTATTGATAAGTTGTAATTCGACTAGGACTCTATCTTCTTACGCTCAGGGTATAAATATAAGCCCTCAGCCATTGATGGAAACAACACAACATCAATACAACACAACTTTCGGCTCCAGCCAACAAACCCTAGAGTCAGTCGAGTCCGGCGAGTTACTTCATCCAGGCTGGGTGTCATCCGGTGGACGCAGGCTTGCTTGTAAGTATCGTCAACCCCCTGTTAAACTATGTCCTTTTAGCGTCATCTGGTGGACGCGGAAGCATGGCGGACCAGGGTCCATGCTAAGTTCTGTTTCTTTGGCATCATCCGGTGGACGCGGGAAGCATAGTGAGTCAAGGATGATTCACGCTGGTTTACTCGATCAATCTGTGTTAACCGTCATCCGGTGGACGAGATGCAGATTAGGACGGTTTTCACGCGCGGATTAGTTATCGATTCGTGTTTGTTTGCTTGATTAATCTATTAGTTAATGTCATCCGGTAGACAGGCTATAGATTGAGATAGTTTGCATTTATGGATTAGTTATCGGCTCTAGCTAAATATGGCAATTTAGTTAGATTCATTAAGTTATCAAGATGTTATTTGTTGTTTATTTTTTTATTTATCAGTATAACATCACTTTGCCCAATCAAGATTGCATAGTATTGGCCTCAGATCTACATGAGAGAATGTTCATTATATTCCGTGCATGTTTATGCTTTGTTATGATATTTATTTGATTCGGCCAGTATTATCGTAATCTTGTTCGTACGTGATGAGAGAGCTTAGCAAGAGTCGATCTGAATGAATATAGAGCCGCCGGCCAGCTTTGTATTCCTTTAGATCTACTTGTGGTTACTTTCGAGAACAAATGTAAATTGGTATAAAGCCGCAGGCCTTCTAGACCAGCTTCGTATCAGTTTCAGATTTATACTTGGGACTAGTCACCGCTAAGTTTTCTGCTTCACGGACCCTGGATCGGCTAATTAGCCGATGCAGTTGTGCTTCACGAGAAAAAACAGCTAACCGATTGTTCCCTGCCAAATCGGTTGAATAGCCGATTTCTGTCCGTTTAACGTTCAGACAGCCTGAACTGAATGATTTGATATGTTAACATTAATCGATTGTGCTTTAATCTGTTATAACTATCTGCATAAACTTGTTTAATGTAGATTGTTCTATCTAATCATACATATCAATTGATTATGCATCAATTCAGTATCTATTTCCGTGGCCAAACACGTATACATGCCAGAATCGACTCTTTAGTCGATTTCCGATTGAATCGGCTCTCAGAGCCACATAATTGGAACTACCTGGACACACCGGTTAGTTCCGCCTTGTGATTACTGATTACTATTTTTTCCTTGTCAATTGCAGGTCAATTGACTGGCACGCCTGAGGGTTATCGGCACTCTCCGTCCGGGTTTGAAGGTAGCTGGATCTTGAAAGCTCTGACGCTCTTGAGATCGTATCCGGCTTCGCTGGTGTGTTGTGACGCAAGAACCACATTTTGTGCCAACACAATTTTTGGCACGCCCGGTGGGACCGATCACTGAAGACCATGGCAAAAGGGAAGACCGCGGTAGACGGCTCCTCCAAGGAGGCCGGAGGCCCCAGAGATGATGGTGTCCTCAGGGTCAGGATCGAAGACCTCAACGAGGAGGACGCGGCAGTGCTGAACAAGATCGTCGAAGAATTCGCTGATGCATGCCTGCTTTCATTCAGCAAGCAGCGCGATGGCTCCATAGTGAAGAAGAATGCATTCCCAAGGTGGATCATGGACGGCCATTCTGATAAATCTGAAGTGGAGTGCAGGGCCGACCTCAAATAGATGCTGGAAGAAGCGACCTGGGAGGCCGCCTATTCAGCAGTCGGCCACCACCATAAATCCTTCCTGCAGACGTTCCATAACATCATGAAGACCATCCTCAAGAGGCAGGATTGGGAGTCTTTGGGTCCTGTTTACTTCAACATACCCACAGAAGACGTGGATCCAAAAGCAGCAGCAGGGACCTCCAATTCCTCACCGCAACAGCCGAGCCAGCCGAAAGCGCCACTGCAAGGTGCCACGGTGGCCGGTTTGGCTCAAAAAATAGCAGCTTCTCCCAGATTATACAAAGATCATACTCCAGAGGAGATCGCCGCTTTCATGCAGGCCACTGGGCAGACGGTGAACTCGATGAACTCACCAGTGGTGAACCCTGCGGCTAGAAGTACGCTGGCGGTAGACACGGCCAGCCCTACCCCTGGATACCACGAGGGGATTACATATCAAGACCTTCAGGCAGCGCCGCATCCGGGGTACGCCCAGACGCCTAACAATCAGCTGCTGGAGCAGATGAGTGCCTTGCTGCGTGATATGTTCGGTTCGCAGCCGAAGACCAGGACTGGAATCAAGTACAGGCGTCCTTACCCCGACTGGTACGACCGAGTGACGTTGCCGCCCAGGTATCGCTTGCCCGACTTCTCCAAGTTCAGTGGGCAGGACGACGTCACCACCATGGAGCACATCAGCCTGCTACCTGACCCAGCTCGGCGAGGCCTCATATGAGGTAGCTCACAGGGTCCAGCTCTTTCCGCTATCACTGACAGGGCCAGCGTTTAGCTGGTTCGCGTCCATGGAGCCTAGCTCGATTCAAGGTTGGGAAGATCTGGAGACCAAGTTCCATAATTACTTCTTCTCTGGCACCGGGGAGAAGGACATCACAGATCTCACCAACATGCGCCAAAGGCCGAATGAAGTTGGATCGGCTTTCGTCAGGCGATTCAGAGAAACTATGAACATGTGCTACTCCTTGAACCTGAACGACAAGCAGCTCGCCAAGATAGTGGTCAGTGGGCTGCTCCCACACATCCAAGAAAAGCTGGTGGGCACCAACTTCAACAGCATCAGCGAGGTGATGCAGAGGGTGGCCGCATTAGAGCAGCAGGCCTAGGGCTTCAAGAAGGAATCAAAATACAAGCAGTCGGCTTACGTCTGTAATTCCGACTCAGAGGATGGGGAGGACGAAGAAGTGGCCGCTGTTGAGCTCAAATAGGGTACAAAGCCCATGGCCGTGCCAAAAGGTTGGAGCGCGGAGGATCAATACGACTTTGACATGCGCAAGCTGGATAAGCTCTTCGACCTGTTAGTCAGTGCGGGCCACATCACCTTCCCGGCTGACTACGTCAAGCCATCTCCTGAAGACTTGCAGGGAAACCGTTCTGCCAGTACCACGGCCTCACCTCGCACTCCACAAACGGCTGCCGCAATTTCAAAGCAGCAATCCAAAAGGCTATTAGGCGCGGCCTGTTGAAATTTGAGGCCCCTCCCAAGGGGAAGATGAAAATCGACAAATTCCCATTCCCGAAGGGGCAGAACATGGTCCAGATCGCAAACCCCCCAGCCAAGGTGAAGCTGCTGACCTCTGAACGGGCCAAGAAGAACTCCTCGGTTGATACCGATGCGTAGATCACAACTGAGGAGCTGGCGCTGATCAAAGAAAGGAGGGAGCAGAACCAGAAGCAGTTGGAGAAGGGAGAGTCCAGCGGCACCAAGAGCAGGAGGCCCACACACCAGCATCTCCTGAATAAGTGGCGGCGTCAGAAAGAGAAAGACCATCAGAGGCAGCTGCAGCGCGAAGAGGAAGAATATCGCAGGTGGCTCCGCGAGAAAGAAGAGGCGCGCTATCACGAAGAACTGGCTCGACGCCGGGAAGAGCATCACTGGCATTGCACGTTCTTCCGACACTGCTGGAACGAAGGCTTGAGACTGCCAACGCTGCGCAACTGTCCAGAGTGCAGCGATCAGTACCGAGAGTACAGGCAGTCCCAGGTCAACCGCCGGTCTGTGCACGAGAGGCTAGGAAGCCCACGTAGCCCGCGGGATCGGCGTGAAAAAAGGGACCTGCACGATCGGCTTGATGACGCGGTGGTTGAACGCCAACAGCCGATTTGACCGGAGAACCAGTGGTGCCCAGAAGATCTAACTAGAAGCCAAAGGCACCGGGTGCAGCGGCTCAGGAACAGGGAGCTCCAGGCTGAGAGGCGTGCCAAGCGGGTGTGGCGCGAAAAGCCTTCACAAAGTAATGGGAAAGCTGTGGCCGACGCGCAGATGGTGTTTGTGCTACCTGCAGAATTCAGAGCCAAGAAGTACGATACCGATTCCGACTCAGACAACTCGGGATCAGAAGAAGGAGTGGCCAAGTTAGTGCTCGCACAGCAAGCTACTTTTGACAAGCCGGCCAAGAATCGACATCTGAAGGCCCTCTACCTCAAAGGTTACATCGACGGCGTGCCCATGACGAAGATGCTGTTGGACGGCGGCGCCACTGTCAATCTGATGCCCTACACCACATTCCGTAAGCTAGGCAAGGGCCCCGATGATCTGATAGAAACCAATCTGATGCTCAAGGATTTCGGGGGCAATTCTTCCAACACTCGGGGGGCAATCAACGTCGAGCTGACAGTGGGGAAGAAGACACTGCTCACCACCTTTTTCGTGATCGACAGTAATGGCGCCTACAACATGCTGCTCGGACGCGACTGGATCCATGCCAACTGCTGCGTGCCATCCACCATGCATCAGTGCCTCATTCAGTGGCATGGCGATGAGGTCGAAGTGGTCCCAGCCGACGATTCGGTCAGCGTGGCGACGGCGGATGCCATGTACTGGGAAGCCGGGGATCATGACTGTTTCTCCGGCAAGGTTTGGGAAGGAGGCTCCATCAGGGTCAGCGATGAGAGTCAACAGCCGATCAGGGCAATCGGCTCTGAGTCTTTTTATTAAATGGATAATCCGATCAACGGCACAGAGGGTAAGTTGGGGCAAGGATTCACGTTGGCCGACAAGCTTGAAGAAGTAGATGTTGGACCTGGCGACAGGCCAAGGCCGACGTTTATTGCCGCCAATCTAGACCCGGAGTTCCGGCAGGAGCTGATTCAACTGCTAAGGGAGTACAAAGATTGCTTCGCCTGGGAATATTATGAGATGCCTGGATTGGACAAATCTATTGTTGAGCACAGGCTACCCATCAAGCCAGGGTTTCGGCCACACAAGCAGCCTCCACGTCAGTTTTAACAGGATGCTCTGCCCGACATTAAGGCCAAAATCACGAGGCTATTAGAAGCCAAGTTCATTCGAGCTTGCCGATATGCCGAATGGATATCGAACATCGTCCCTGTGTACAAGAAAAATGGTAAATTGCGAGTCTGTATCGACTTCAGGGATTTAAATAGAGCTACACCAATGGACGGCTACCCTATGCCAATAGCCTATGTGCTGGTAGACTCGGCTGCTGGGCACCAGGTCATTATCTTCATGGATGGCAATGCTGGTTATAATCAATTTTTTATGGCTGATGAAGACATCCCGAAGACTGCCTTCAGGTGCCCTGGTGCGCTTGGTTTGTTTGAATGGGTGGTCATGACGTTTGGTTTGAAGAATGCCGGTGCAACTTATCAGAGAGCTATGAATTACATATTTCACAAGTTGATTGGTAAAATCATTGAAATCTATATAGATGACGTGGTGGTGAAATCCAAGAGCTATAAGGATCACCTGGCCGATCTGAGGGTCACTCTGGAGTGCACAAGGACACATGGTTTGAAGATGAATCCTAACACGTGTGCATTCGGCGTGTCGGCTGGCGAATTTCTGTGATTAATGGTCCACCGCAAAGGGATAGAAATCGGCAGCAAGAGCAAGAATGCGATCGATGAACTTGTACCTCCAGCCAACAAGAAGGAATTGTAATCCTTGCTTGGTAAGATTAACTTTATCAGAAAGTTCATCGCCAACTTATCAGAGAAGGTGCTGCCGTTCTCGCCATTGTTGAAGCTCAAGAATGATCAA
Organism: Eremochloa ophiuroides; assembly: GCA_038502445.1. Lineage (NCBI taxonomy): Eukaryota > Viridiplantae > Streptophyta > Magnoliopsida > Poales > Poaceae > Eremochloa > Eremochloa ophiuroides. Next base: position 38,197,166 of record JAHLJS010000005.1, on the reverse strand, counting down.
GAGTTCAAATGGGGTGATGTGCAACAGAAGGCTTTTGACGAAATCAGAGAATACATAAAAACTCCACCGGTCTTAGTACCGCCACGGACAGGGAAGCCTTTTAAGTTGTACGTGATGGCCGAAAGCCATACTATTGGATCGGCCCTTTTTCAAGAGTTTGAAGGGAAGGAGAGAGCAGTTTTCTACTTGAGCAGGTGGCTCCTTGACCCTGAGACAAGATATACACCGACCGAGAAGTTGTGCTTGTGCCTATTCTATTCATGCACCAAGTTGAGGCACTACCTGCTTGCCTCGGAGTGTGTGGTGGTGTCCAAGGAGGATGTCATCAAGCACATGCTTTCGATGCCGATTTTAAATGGTTGGATCGGTAAATGGATTCTGGCGCTCTCAGAGTTTGACTTGAGGTTCGAATCGGCTAAGGCAGTCAAAGGCCAGGCGATAGCCGATTTCATCACTCAGCATCACGGAGGATCGGCTAATGTAGCAGATATAGCGCCATGGACCATGTTCTTTGATGGCTCTTCATGCCAACAAGGTGGTGGAGCCGGAGTGGTGCTCATCTCGCCACGGGGTGTGCGCTTTGAGTATGCTTTACAGATCGGGCCGATTGTCACAAACAATCAGGCTGAATATGAAGCCGCGTGGAAAGGTTTTCAGCTTCTGCATGAAGCAAAGCCTGATGCAGTTGAGGTATTTGGTGATTCACAACTAGTCATCTACCAATTGCTCGGCCTGTATGAGTGTAAAGATGAGATACTCAGAGGCTATTATGATCAGTGCCAGGCTCTCATCAAGAAGTTCATGACGGTATCTCTCTGTCACATCCCCAGGGCCCAGAACCAGGAGGCTAATCGGCTGGCGCAGAACGCGTCAGGTTATCGACCGATGCAGGAGATTTGCAACAGCAAGCAATCAGCTGATGACTGGAGGGGCGAGATAGCAGGTTACCAGGCAAATCCTTCACAACAGGTCAACAGAAAGCTAAGGTACAAAGCCACCAAGTATGTGTTGCTGGATGGTCAATTGTATTACAAGGCTGTTGAAGGAGTGCTGCTCAAATGCCTGGGGACAGAAGAATCAGTGAAGCTGTTGAGCGAAGTACACGATGGAGTCTGCGGTGCACATCAATCGGCTCACGAGATGAAGTGGATCATCAGGAGGACTGGTTACTATTGGCCTACGATTCTGGAAGATTGTTTCAAATATTATAAAGGGTGTCAAGAATGCTAGAAGTTCGGAAATATACAGAAGTCTCCAGCCTCTGCTATGAACCCTATAATCAAGCCATGGCTGTTTAGAGGATGGGGTATTGATCTAATCGGCCAAATCTACCCACCATCGAGCAAGGGTCACAAATGGATCCTGGTGGCGACTGATTACTTCACCAAGTGGGTAGAACCCATTCCTTTGAAGAACGCCACTTCAGCTGACGTGATCGAATTTGTAAAGGAGCACATTATTTACAGGTTTGGCATACCTCAGACGATCACAACCGATCACGGGACAATGTTCACTTCAGAGGAGTTTATGACCTTTGCCGACGACATGGACATCAAGATTTATAATTCATCGCCATATTATGCCTAGGCCAACGGACAAGCAGAAGCTTCCAATAAAAATTTGATCAAGGTCATCAAGAAAAAGATTGAGCAGAACCCCAGAAAATGGTATTTGCATCTGAGCTAGGCGCTATGGGCATATCGCATGGCACAGCATGGATCGATCAAAGCTTCACCTTCTGAGCTAGTCTATGGACACGCTGCTGTCCTGCCATGGGAGATTCAGTTTGAGACATGGCGCGTCACGTTGCAAAACAAGCTTACAGCCGGTGAATACAAAGACATTATGATGGACAGTCTAGAAGATTTGCACTATCATCGGCTTAAGGCTTTGGAATACATTGCAAGGAACAAGGTACGGGTGGCCAAGTATTACAACACCAAGGTAAGAAGCAAGAGCTTCACCGAATCAGAGCTAGTATGGAAAGTCATTCTGCCTATTGATACGAAAGATAGCTGATTCGGTAAGTGGTCGCCAAACTGGGAAGGCCCGTATCGTGTGGTTGAATGCGCCCCGGGTAATGCTTACACCCTTCAGGATTTAGAAGGACAGAGATTCGCCAGGGCCATCAACGGGAAGCATCTGAAGAAATACTACCCTACCATCCCAGTAGGGGGTGATAGCCGATTCATGTGAATCTGGCTCTAACAGCCGATGACGTGTAAGCGGGTCGCCTTCAGGACAAAAATGGCCGACATCGTAGTAACGAGTCGCCCTTAGCACAAAAATGAAATACCCTCGATGGGGTGTAGTAGCCGATGCGATAAGCATCGCCTTTAGTCTAAAAATGAAACGCCAGGGCCATCAACAGGAAGCATCTGAAGAAATACTACCCTAGCATCCCAGTTGGGGGGTGATAGCCGATTCATGTGAATCTGGCTCTAATAGCCGATGCCGTGTAAGCGGCTCGCCTTCAGGACAAAGATGGCAGACATCGTAGTAACGAGTTGCCCTTAGCACAAAAATGAAATACCCTCGATGGGGTGTAACACCCGATGCGATAAGCATCGCCTTTAGTCCAAAAAAGAAAAAATAATAAAGGAAAATATATATGTATCCGGACACATATGGAAATCAGATTGATGCTTTTTGAAGAAAGTTTTATTTCTGATTGTGCTTACAGGAGCCCTATTACATTCCAATCATGCGTGGCTTTGTCTATGATGTCCTAGCGTCGGTGACAGCGACGACCTCGTCGGCATGAGGGAAGAAGTTCACCAGTTGGGCGCTGGCCTCCTCCATATTCTGGCCCTCCGGGAACCCGGGCTCGACGGCCTCCAGATGTTCACCACTGCGTCTCCCAGGTGGCCATGGATGTTCACCACCTACGGGAATCCAGGAGACGCGGTGGTGAACATCCATGGCCACCTTTGAGACGCAGTGGTGAACATCTGGAGGCCGTCGAGCCCGGGTTCCCGGAGGGCCAGAATATGGAGGAGGCCAGCGCCCAACTGGCGAACTTCTTCCCTCACGCCGACGAGGTCGTGGCTGTCACCGATGCCCAGGACATCATAGACAAAGCCACGCATGATTAGAATGTAATAGGACTCCTGTAAGCACAATCAGAAATAAAACTTTCTTCAAAAAGCATCAATCTGATTTCCATATGTGTCCGGATACATATACATTTTCCTTTAATTTTTTTTTCTTTTTTGGACTAAAGGCGATACTTATCGCATCGGCTGTTACACCCCATCGAGGGTATTTCATTTTTGTGCTAAGGGCGACTCGTTACTACGATGTCGGCCATTTTTGTCCTGAAGGCGACCCGCTTACACGGCATCGGCTGTTAGAGCCAGATTCACATGAATCGGCTATCACCCCCCAACTGGGATGCTAGGGTAGTATTTCTTCAGATGCTTCCCGTTGATGGCCCTGGCGTTTCTTTTTTGGACTAAAGGCGATGCTTATCGCATCGGCTGTTACACCCCATCGAGGGTATTTCATTTTTGTGCTAAGGGCGACTCGTTACTACGATGTCGGCCATTTTTGTCCTGAAGGCGACCCGCTTACACGGCATCGACTGTTAGAGCCAGATTGACATGAATCGGCTATCACCCCCCAACTGGGATGCTAGGGTAGTATTTCTTCAGATGCTTCCCGTTGATCGCCCTGGCGAATCTCTGTCCTTCTAAATCCTCAAGGATGTAAGCATTACCGGGGCGCATTCAACCACACGATACGGGCCTTCCCAGTTTGGCGACCACTTACGGAATTGGCTATCTTTCGTACCAATAGGCAGAATGACTTTCCATACTAGCTCTGATTCGGTGAAGCTCTTGCTTCTTACCTTAGTGTTGTAATACTTGGCCACCCGTACCTTGTTCCTTTCAATGTATTCCAAAGCCTTAAGCCGATGACAGTGCAAATCTTCTAGACTGTCCATCATAATGTCTTTGTATTTACCGGCTGTAAGCTTGTTTTGCAACGTGACGCGCTGTGTCTCAGACTGAATCTCCCATGGCAGGACAGCAGCGTGTTCATAGACTAGCTCATAAGGTGAAGCTTTGATCGATCCATGCTGTGCCATGCGATATGCCCATAGCGCCTCGCTTAGATGCAAATACCATTTTCTGGGGTTCTGCTCAATCTTTTTCTTGATGACCTTGATCAAAATTTTATTGGAAGCTTCTGCTTGTCCATTGGCCTGGGCATAATACGGCGATGAATTATAAATCTTGATGCCCATGTCGTCGGCAAAGGTCATAAACTCTTCTGAAGTGAACATTGTCCCCTGATCGGTTGTGATCGTCTGAGGTATGCCAAACCTGTAAATAATGTGCTCCTTTACAAATTCGATCACGTCAGCTGAAGTGGCATTCTTCAAAGGAATGACTTTTACCCACTTGGTGAAGTAATCAGTCGCCACCAGGATCCATTTGTGACCCTTGCTCGATGGTGGGTAGATTTGGCCGATTAGATCAATACCCCATCTTCTAAACGGCCATAGCTTAATTATAGGGTTCATAGGAGAGGCTGGAGACTTCTGTATATTTCTGAACTTCTGGCATTCTTGACACCCTTTATAATATTTGAAACAATCTTCCAGCATCGTAGGCCAATAGTAACCAGTCCTCCTGATGATCCACTTTATCTTGTGAGCCGATTGATGTGCACCGCAGACTCCATCGTGTACTTCACTCATCAGCTTCACTAATTCTTCTGTCCCCAGGCATTTGAGCAGCACTCCTTCAACAGTCTTGTAATACAACTAACCATCCAGCAACACGTACTTGGTGGCCTTGTACCTTAGTTTTCTGTTGACCCGTTGTGAAGGATTTGCTAGGTAACCTGCTATCTCGCCCCTCCAGTCATCAGCTGATTGCTCGCTGTTGCAAATCTCCTGCATCGACCGATAACCTGACGCGTTCTGCGCTAGCCAATTAGCCTCCTGGTTCTGGGCCCTGGGGATGTGACAGAGAGATACCGTCATGAACTTCTTGATGAGAGCCTGGCACTGATCATAATAGCCTCTGAGTATCTCGTCTTTACACTCATACAGGCCGAGCAATTGGTTGATGACTAGTTGTGAATCACCAAATACCTCAACTGCATCGGCCTTTGCTTCATGCAGAAGCTGAAAACCTTTCCACGCGGCTTCATATTCAGCCTGATTGTTTGTGACAATCGGCCCGATCTGGAAAGCATACTCAAAGCGCACACCCCGTGGCGAGATGAGCACCACTCCGGCACCACCACCTCGTTTGCATGAAGAGCCATCAAAGAACATGGTCCATGGTGCTATATCTGCTACATTAGCTGATCCTCCGTGATGCTGAGTGATGAAATCGGGTATCGCCTGGCCTTTGACTGCCTTAGCCAATTCGAACCTTAAGTCAAACTCTGAGAGCGCCAGGATCCATTTACCAATCCAACCACTTTAAAATCGGCATCGAAAGCATGTGCTTGATGACATCCTCCTTGGACACCACCACACACTCCGAGGCAAGCAGGTAGTGCCTCAACTTGGTGCATGAATAGAATAGGCACAAACACAACTTCTCGGTCGGTGTATATCTTGTCTCAGGGTCAAGGAGCCGCCTGCTCAGGTAGAAAACTGCTCTCTCCTTCCCTTCAAACTCTTGAAAAAGGGCCAATCCAATAGTATGGCTTTCGGCCGTCACGTACAACTTAAAAGGCTTCCCTGTCCATGGCGGTACTAAGACAGGTGGAGTTTTCATGTATTCTCTAATTTCATCAAAAGCCTTCTGTTGCACGTCACCCCATTTGAACTCTTGATCATTCTTGAGCTTCAACAATGGCGAGAACGGCAGCACCTTCTCTGATAAGTTGGCGATGAACCTTCTGATAAAGTTAATCTTACTGAGCAAGGATTGCAATTCCTTCTTGTTGGTTGGAGGTACAAGTTCATCGATCGCCTTCTTTCTCTTGCTGCCGATCTCTATCCCTTTGCGGTGGACTATGAATCCCAGAAATTTGCCAGCCGACACGCCGAATGCACACTTGTTAGGATTCATCTTCAAACCATGTCTCCTTGTGCACTCCAAAGTGGCCCTCAGATCGGCCAGGTGATCCTTATAGCTCTTGGATTTCACCACCACGTCATGTATATAGATTTCAACGATTTTGCCAATCAACTTGTGAAATATGTAATTCATAGCTCTCTGATAAGTTGCACCGACATTCTTCAAACCAAACGTCATGACCACCCATTCAAACAAACCAAGCGCACCAGGGCACCTGAAGGCAGTCTTCGGGATGTCTTCATTAGCCATAAAAATTTGATTATAACCAGCATTGCCATCCATGAAGCTAATGACCTGGTGCCCAGCAGCCGAGTCTACCAGCATATCGGCTATTGGCATAGGGTAGCCGTCCATCGGTGTAGCTCTATTTAAATCCCTGAAGTCAATGCAGACTCGCAATTTATCATTTTTCTTGTACACAGGGACGATGTTCGATATCCATTCGGCATATCGGCAAGCCTCGTGATTTCGGCCTTAATGTCGGGCAGAGCGTCCTCTCTAAACTGACGTGGAGGCTGCTTGTGTGGCCAAATCCCTGGCTTGATGGGCAGCCTGTGCTCAACAATAGATTTGTCCAATCCAGGCATCTCATAATATTCCCAGGCGAAGCAATCTTTGTACTCCCTTAGCAGTTGAATCAGCTCCTGCCTGAACTCCGGGTCTAGGTTGGCGGTAATAAACATCGGCCTTGGCCTGTCGCCAGGTCCAACATCTACTTCTTCAAGCTTGTCGGCCGACGTGAATCCTTGCCTCAACTTACCCTCTGTGCCATTGACCGGATTCTCCATTTAATAAAAAGGCTCAGAGCCGATTGCCCTGATCGGCTGTTGACTCTCATCGCTGACCCTGATGGAGCCTCCTTCCCAAACCTTGCCGGAGAAATAGTCATGATCCCCAGCTTCCCAGTACACGGCATCCGCTGCCGCCACGCTGACCGAGTCATCGGCCGGGACCACTTCGACCTCATCGCCATGCCACTGAATGAGGCACTGATGCATGGTGGATGGCACGTAGCAGTTGGCATGGATCCAATCGCGTCCGAGCAGCAAGCTGTAGGCGCCCTTACTGTCGATCACGAAAAAGGTGGTGAGCAGTGTCTTCTTCCCCACTGTCAGCTCGACGTTGATTGCCCCCCGAGTGTTGGAAGAATTGCCCCCGAAATCCTTGAGCATTAGATTGGTTTCTATCAGATCATCGGGGCCCTTGCCTAGCTTACGGAATGTGGTGTAGGGCATGAGATTGATAGTGGCGCCGCCGTCTACCAGCATCTTCGTCATGGGCATGCCATCGACGTAACCTTTGAGGTAGAGGGCCTTCAGATGTCGATTCTTGGCCGGCTTGTCAAAAGTAGCTTGCTGTGCGAGCACTAACTTGGCCACTTCTTCTTCTGATCCCGAGTCGTCTGAGTCGGAATCGGTATCGTACTTCTTGGCTCTGAACTCTGCAGGTAGCACAAACACCATCTGCGCGTCGGCCACAGCTTTCCCATTACTTTGTGAAGGCTTTTCGCGCCACACCCGCTTGGCACGCCCCTCAGCCTGGAGCTCCCTGTTCCTGAGCCGCTGCACCCGGCGCCTTTGGCTTCTAGTTAGATCTCCCGGGCACCACTGGTTCTCCTGCCAAACTGGCTGTTGGCGTTCAACCACTGCCTCATCAAGCCGATCGCGCAGGTCCCTTTTTTCACGCCGATCCCGCGTGCTACGGGGGCTTCCTAGCCTCTCGTGCACAGACCGACGGTTGACCTGGGACTGCCTGTACTCTCGATACTGATCGCTGCACTCTGGACAGTTGCGCAGCGTTGGCAGTTTCAAGCCTTCGTTCCAGCAGTGTCGGAAGAACGGGCAATGCCAGTGATCCTCTTCCCGGCGGCGAGCCTGTTCTTCATGATAGCGCGCCTCTTCTTTCTCACGGAGCCACCTGCGGTATTCCTCCTCTTCGCGCTGCAGCTGCCTCTGATGGTCTTTCTCTTTCTGACGCCGCCACTTATTCAGGAGATTCTGGTGTGTGGGCCTCCTGCTCTTGGTGCCGCTGGACTCTCCCTTCTCCAGCTGCTTCTGGTTCTGCTCCCTCCTTTCTTTGATCAGTGCCAGCTCCTCAGCTGTGATCTGCGCATCGGTATCAACTGAGGAGTTCTTCTTGGCCCGTTCGGAGGTCAGCACCTTCACCTTGGCTGGGGGGTTTGCGATCTGGACCATGTTCTGCCCCTTCGGGAATGGGAATTTGTCGATTTTCATCTTCCACTTGGGAGGGGCCTCAAATTTCAACAGGCCGCGCCTAATGGCCTTCTAGATCGCTGCTTTGAAATTGCGGCAGCCGTTTGTGAAGTGCGAGGTGAGGCCGTGGTACTGGCAGAACGGTTTCCCCTGCAAGTCTTCAGGAGATGGCTTGACGTAGTCAGCCAGGAAGGTGATGTGGCCCGCGCTGACTAACAGGTCGCAGAGCTTATCCAGCTTGCGCGTGTCAAAGTCGTATTGATCCTTCGTGCTCCAACCTTTTGGCACGGCCATGGGCTTTGTACCCCATTTGAGCTCAACAGCAGCCACTTCTTTGTCCTCCCCATCCTCTGAGTCAGAATTACAGACGTAAGCCAACTGCTTGTATTTTGATTCCTTCTTGAAGCTCTGGGCCTGCTGCTCTAATGCGGCCACCCTCTGCATCACCTCACTGATGCTGTTGAAGTTGGTGCCCACCAGCTTTTCTTGGACGTGTGGGAGCAGCCCACTGACCACTATCTTGGCGAGCTGCTTGTCGTTCAGGTTCCATGGACGCGAACCAGCTAAACGCTGGCCCTGTCAGTGATAGCGGAAAGAGCCGGACCCTGTGAGCTACCTCATATGAGGCCTCGCCGAGCTGGGTCAGGTAGCGGCTGATGTGCTCCATGGTGGTGATGTCGTCCTGCCCACTGAACTTGGAGAAGTCGGGCAAGCGATACCTGGGCGGCAACGTCACTCGGTCGTACCACTCGGGGTAAGGACGCCTGTACTTGATTTCAGTCCCGGTCTTCGGCTGCAAACTGAACGTATCACGGAGCATGGCACTCATTTGCTCCAGCAGCTGATTGTTAGACGTCTAGGCGTACCCCGGATGCGGCGCTGCCTGAAGGTCTTGATATGTAATCCCCTCGTGGTATCCAGGGGTAGGGTTGGCCGTTTCTGCCGCCAGCGTACTTCTAGCCGCTGGGTTCACCCCTAGTGAGTTCATCAAGTTCACCGTCTGCCCAGTGGCCTGCATGAAAGCGGCGATCTCCTCTGGAGTATGATCTTTGTATAATCTGGGAGAAGCTGCTATTTTTAGAGCCGAACCGGCCACCGTGGCACCTTGCAGTGGCGCTTTCGGCTGGCTCGGCTGTTGCGGTGAGGAATTGGAGGTCCCTACCGCTGCTTTTGGATCCGTGTCTTCTGTGGGTATGTTGAAGTAAACCGGACCCAAAGACTCCCAATCCTGCCGCTTGAGGACGGTCTTCATGATGTTATAGAACGTCTGTAGGAAGGATTTGTGGTGGTGGCCGACTGCTGAATAGGCGGCCTCCCAGGTCGCTTCTTCCAGCATCTGTTTGAGGTCGCCCCTGCACTCCTCTTTTGATTTATCAGAATGGCCGTCCATGATCCACCTCGGGAATGCATTCTTCTTCACTATGGAGCCATCGCGCTGCTTGCTGAATGAAAGCAGGCAGGCATCAGCGAATTCTTCGACGATCTTGTTCAGCACTGCCGCGTCCTCCTCGTTGAGGTCTTCGATCCTGACCCTGAGGACACCATCATCTCTGGGGCCTCCGGTGTCCTTGGAGGAGCCGTCTGCCGCGGTCTTCCCTTTTGCCATGGTCTTCAGTGATCGGTCCCACCGGGCGTGCCAAAAAGTGTGTTGGCACAAAATGTGGTTCTTGCGCCACAACACACCAGCGAAGCCGGATACGATCTCATGAGCGTCAGAGCTTTCAAGATCCAGCTAGCTTCAAACCCGGACGGAAAGTGCCGATAACCCTCAGGCGTGTCAGTCAATTTGACCTGCAATTGACAAGGAAAAAATAGTAATCAGTAATCACAGGGCGGAACTAACCGGTGTGTCCAGGTAGTTCCAATTATGTGGCTCTGAGAGCCGATTCAATCGGAAATCGAGTAAAGAGTCGATTTTGGCATGTATACGTGTTTGGCCACGGAAGTAGATACTGAATTGATGCATAATCGATTGATATGTATGATCAGATAGAACAATCTACATTAAACAAGTTTATACAGATAGTTATAACACATTAAAGCAAAATCGATTAATGTTAACATATCAAATCATTCAGTTCAGGCTGTCTGAACGTTAAACAGACAGAAATCGGCTATTCAATCGATTTGGCAGGGAACAATCGGTTAACTGGTTTTTCTCGTGAAGCACAACTGCATCGGCTAATTAGCTGATCCAGGGTCCGTGAAGCAGAAAACTTAGCGGTGACTAGTCCCAAGTATAAATCTAAAACTGATACGAAGCTGGTCTAGAAGGCCTGCGGCTTTATACCAATTTAGATTTATTCTCGAAAGTAACCACAAGTAGATCTAAAGGAATACAAAGCTGGTCTAGAAGGCCGGCGGCTCTATATTCATTTAGATCGACTCTTGCTAAGCTCTCTCATCACGTACGAAGAAGATTACGATAATACTGGCCGAATCGAATAAATATCATAACAAAGCATAAACATGGACGGAATATAATGAACATTCTCTCATGTAGATCTGAGGCCAATACTATGCAATCTTGATCGGGCAAAGTGATGTTATACTGATAAATAAACAATAAACAACAAATAACATCTTAATAATTTAATGAATCTAACTAAATTGCCATATTTAGCTAGAGCCGATAACTAATCCATGCATGCAAACTATCTCAATCTATAGCCTGTCTACCGGATGACATTAACTAATAGATTAATCGAGCAAACAAAAACGAATCGATAACTAATCCGTGCGTGAAAACCGTCCTAATCTGCATCTCGTCCACCGGATGACGGTTAACACAGATTGATCGAGTAAACCAGCGTGAATCATCCTTGACTCACTATGCTTCCCGCGTCCACCGGATGGCACCAAAGAAACAGAGGTTAGCAAGGACCCTGGTCCACCATGCTTCCGCGTCCACCGGATGACGCTAAAAGGACATAGTTTAACAGGGGGTTGACGATACTTACAAGCAAGCCTGCGTCCACCGGAAGACACCCAGCCTAGATGAAGTAACTCGCCGGACTCGACTGACTCTAGGGTTTGTTGGCCGGAGCTGAAAGTTGTGTTGTTTACATCAATGCCTGAGGGCTTATATTTATACCCTGAGCGTAAGAAGATAGAGTCCTAGTCGAATTATAACTTATCAATAAATAAGGAAACTAACAAACTATCCTATATCTAAGATAACTTGGAGTCCAACCTTCTCTTTCCATAATGGACTCCGATCATGATCGTACCCTGGCGGCGCGGACTTTGGATGACGTCATCAATACTGACACTGCGCGCCTCCTGTCACCTTGGCCCGATAACCGATTCACCGTGCAATCGGCTGTTTCCTTCCTTCCGCTGGACGGAATCTGCTTCCGAGATCGGCTATCTTCCTCTGGTATCGGCTATCGGCTCCTAGTCCAAAATTTGGTGTTAACAGGAGATGAGGAAGATATCTGTGGATATCAGAAATCGCTATGGTTTATTGATTTCTATAATATCAAGTGATTGCTTAGCATAGTTGCAAACTTTAGCTATAATAGCTGAACTGAAATGGAAGCTGAACAATATCTAAAATTGACAAGTTGAGAAATTATTGTAGTAATGCTTTTCTGCAAAAATGATGCTATCTCCTGAACTCCACCAAATGAGCCGTGCATATCCTTGAGAGTCTTTTTATTTACTTCCTGTCGGGTAAGTCTACCTAAGTACAATTGAGTACTCAGGGTTTTATTCCCAATGTTGCAGGAGGAATACTTTGTTGTCTAAAAGAGCTACTTCTATCCTTCGGGAGAGGAAGACTAGACCTTGGGCAAGGTCATGTTATCTATCTTATCCTTGTTGCTGTGACTGGTCGGTACTTGGCACTATATTATGAGCTTAAGTGGGTGTAAATCTATTTTGTTTCCGCTACTGAACTTTTATGTAAAAGTCTATCTTGTACTCTGATGTATTTGAACTATGTGCGAATCTATGTATCATGTGTATGTGTGCTGCTGAGTTTCTGTGATCCCTAGGTGAATGCTGTGTAAAAGTTTGAAATCCTTTGAGATTTCACGGACTATCGGGTTTATATTGGCTCAAGTGTGGCTTGATAGCTAGGAAAACAGTTATCGCTGTACTTGTGCTCGTATAAATTGGTCGGTTCTATTACAAAACCGACTTCGGCGGACGGTGTAGATTGCGTGAAATATCGGGATGTGAGTCCACGTTGAAGCGGAGGTGGTTTCGTGACACTGATAGGTCGGCCGACCAAGGTGCCAGGTCGGCTGACCCACTTCGGAGTCCAAACGGGTCATGTCTCTGTTGTCTTCTAGATTCTTCCTGATTTCCTTTCGCGGTGGAATTCGATGTTTAGTCCGACATGTGGGTCTCCTTTGGTTCTTTTCCTGATAACACCCTGCAAAACAATGATTCACCAAAACTCATGGAATTCTATCAGTTCAACCCCTAAACCTATGTTGGTGTTTGCTTTTATACACTTTTCATGTTTAGTTGACGGGTAAAATCATACAATAATTACCGTCAAGAAGCTCACCCAAGCTTAACCTTTGCTAGTCCCTTAGCAAAGCCAAACTCAGCAATAGATATAGGAGTTAATTAGAATTTTTAAATATAGTAGCAACTCCTCAAAAGCACACATGTATTCAAGCAAGAGTTCTCCTCGGGATTAGAGTAAACAATTCTGATTTTCAAACTTACCTTTATTACCTTCAACCATGGAGCTTGTAGCCTTCTCTTGGGTCTTGGGTAATTGAAAGACAGAATGCTTAAGTTAAGCACTATGTCTCAAGCTCTGTCTTTCAACCTTTATTCTGGAGCTTTTGCAAGTTTCCAAAATAAAACTTAGAGATTCCTTTGTATGACCCTCTCAAGTCTCTCAATATGTGGTATTTGTGGATCCTCACCAAGACAGTAGTGATGTATGCCTTCTCTCTCTCACCCTATCACTTTGGTTCATGGGTAAGGAGACAGCTCATACATACTTGTAATGCATATATTGTAAAGTCAAAAAATGGATCCAAAGAAAAGAAGTTATACAATCAAATCAAGATGTGCATGTGTGTGGATATGTGGTGGTAGGTGTATATATAGTGGCTAACCTAATTCTACTTTTGCTCCTTGAAAACATTTCTCTCTTTTTCAAACACTGGGAAAATTGTGCTGCAGGACAACATGGGCTATCTCTCTTTTTTTCTTTTTTTTAGGCGGGCATCAGAGTACCAATTGTTTTGATAATTCCGACACTTGTCTATTTTTACCTCTCAGGCGGGCATCTTTGTACCCATTGTTTTCTCTCATCTCACACTTTTACATAGCCACATGCCTCTTCTCTGCAACTGTACTTCCCTCTCTTCTTTTCTTTTTGAGAGATAGCAACAAAAACTTGGAGCATTTATCAGGGATATCCTATAGGCTTATTTTTGGTGTCTACTCCCAGTGTAGGAGTAGAAAATTTTCTGGTGGATATGGAAGGCATGTTTTTGTGTACTCCTTGTGTAGGAGCAGTAGGTGTATGTGGTGTGCACATGATCTTGATTTTGAAAGCATGACAAGTTTCTAAGGTGTCAACAAAGCTTGACAACACTTAATGCAAAGCAAGTAGCATATAAATGTGTGGGTTTTCCTATTCTAGCATGTATGGCTGTGGTGGGAATTTAAGCTCTGTCATACAGGAACTCATCATGTGGTTTTAAGGATTTTCAAAATAAATCTCCAGGACTTAAGTATCACTAGGAACAAGATAAATAGCAGCTTAAACTTTCCATATCATATCCCTCAATCACCTAGACTTAGATCAAGCATTTGCTACCCACAAGTTTCAGTTTTCAAAGTAAATCTTCATGTCAAAACAGTTTTATCTAAAACTTGAGATAGTTCAAGGTTGAATACTAGGTAAAAGTGATTCTAGTGAATGTGCTAATTATCAATTTCATGCATGATGTTGATCTAGGGAGTTCATTTTATCTAGGTAACAACTTCTGTAAGCATTTTATTCAAACCTAAGCAAACCTAATCAAGCTAAGCAAAATTTTATTTCACTAGCTAACACACTCGAAAAGCAATATAGTACAGTAATAGGATGGGAAACTTATACTTAGCTGGATTAAGTGGAGGATGCTCTCCCCCAAGCTAAATGATGGCATGATCATGATGTTGAAGTTGAGTGATCCTTCTTAAAGCAGATGTGCTGGCAGCATGAGGGCACTAGATTGACTAGCTCTTTGATCATATATTGTCCTGCAAAACTCAATTGCCAACAAGAATACCAACTCTCATGGAGGGGGTTAGGATAATACCGCTCCATGGTTAGTGGCAAAATTTCCAACAGAATGCTCCCTTAATGAGTGGACCTTCATGTGCCCACATATTTTTTTGGATTTTAAGTTTATGAATGCAGAAAGTAATATGATGTAATAGCCTATTCTAGATGTATGCAAACTATTTTTGTGCCACCACAGTGAATAGTCTTTATGAGCTATGCCACAAGATTAATCACATGGGGCTTTTCAATTTTATTATGCAAAGCAATAAATATTTTTAGTTTCTTTTTAATGCAGGAAAGTAGATATGCAACTCTAAAATTCTGAAATTGAAATATGGATAAGTACCAAGTTTACCTTTTGGCGAAGGCTCGGTGGTTTATAGTCCTCCGAACAGGACATCTTGTCTTGTTCACTTGGGTCGAGATGGTGACCCTGGTTACACCTCTGATGATGTACTAGAAGGTGACTCCTCCTTCCTCCATTTCTTTCTGGTTGGTGAAGTTAATGTTGATGTTGAGGTTAGAGGCTCATCCTTCATAGTCTGCCTAACCATCCTTGGGTGGTTGGTTCTTTTGACGTTGGGATGAACGATGTCTCCTCCTTGATCTGTTCTTCTTTGGCTACTTATAAGTTGTATAGCTGTTGAAGTAGCAGTGGTCTCTTTTCTGTGTGGAATTGGAAGTAGACCTCTCCTGCTCTCATATAGATGATTACTCGTGTAGTGCTGAGGTACGGTCTTCCAAGTACAATCGGTTGATCATACTCTTCCTCTCCCATATCTAGGACCTAGAAGTCAGAGGGGACATAGTGATTCTAAATCCTCTCCAGGAAACTGAACATCTGGTCTGCCATCTTTTCCATTATGTTGATGTTTGTAACACCCCTAGTGTTACTAAATTAAAAATCGGACATGTTATCATATGCAATGCATAATATGCATGTGTAAGCCAATTTTGATATGCATAGAAATTAAAACAAATTTAATTTCATAGGTTATTTGTGCTTAAGTAATTTAGAGTGATTTAATTTTATCTTCTGATGGCTTGTGCTTAGGACAACAGAGTGATTTTACCTGTTAATTAATTTTTAAACCCTAAATCGGGCTAAAACCTTAGTTTCAAAACTATGTAGAATTGGACTTTGGTCCTAAAAGCAAAGTTATAGCTCTTATTAAATAGAGCAACTTTGGTATACAAAGTTTCTCAGGTTACTGTTCAGAAATTTGAATTAAACTTGAATTTCTTTTCTCCAATTTGAATTTAAAACTCCAATTTAAAATTTTTTTGGAATGTGAGGTTGGTAATTAAACGAAAGTTGTAAATCTCACTAAACTGAGCAACTTTGATGTTTACAGATTTTGAACTTGTTCAGCAAATTTATGAGATTTAATTCGAATTGGAAAAGAGCTATTTACCCCTTTTTAAATAATTTCTAAAATACTCGAAATTTGAATATGCTTTGAATACCAAAGTTGTGTAGCACGAAATTATGCACATTTCATATATTGAAAATTTTTCTACTTTATACATAAAATCCAAAGTAATTTTGAAAATTCGGATTGATATCCTGCACTGCTACAGTAAACCGAGGGGAGGGCAGCAGGACACGTTCCTGTCCTCGTCATGGTGGCCGGGTAGTTTTGGTAAGATTCTCTGAGTTTTCAGTGTCGTTTTGAGTTCACCTTAGCTCCGTGGTCTTGCTGCTCGCGCTTGTTTCCTCGGTGAAGCGCTGTCGTGGTCGGAACGAACTCGTGGTCGTCGGAGCACACCGCCGGGGTCACGGTCATCGTCAAGCCCATCCTTTCGGAAATCTTTCCGTCCAACCAGGGCGAGCAGCAGGGCTAGGTGAGCTTCTGGAAGTTGTTGGGGTAGTCGGTTTGGTCTGGGATGACCCATCGTGGCCGGAATGCGAGAGTGCCACCGGGTCGCGCCGCCGGTCTGCCGTGGCTGCTGGTGGCCGAGTTCTGATGGTCCAGTTGCGGAGCTAAGCGCTGGGGTGGGGTGCGGATGTTGCGCAGGTTTGTGGGGAGATTGTTGGCGGCCTCGTCCTCGCCGGTTTGGCTGCCGCCGGTGAGCCGCTGTGGCCGTGTCGCCAGGCACACGAGCGTGCGTGCGTGCTGGAAGCAGCGGGAGGAGGAAGAAGGGTCAAGCTGGGCCTGCTGGGCCGGCCTGTAGTGCTGGTCCGGTCTGTGCAAATGGCTTTTCCATTTTCTTTGATAAATGGATAGTGCTGAAGTTTGTAAATTTTGTAGCAATTCTTTCATAGCTCCAAAAATTATAAAATAAAATCTGGAGCTTCTCTGTGTTACGTTATATTTATGAAAAATATGAAACTTATAGTTTGAGTAATTTCTGCATGTGATAAAAATGGACATTTTAATTAATAAAGGGCTTTTTCCATGATTTTTATAGCCTACAGTAATTACTCAAAAATTGTGAAATTTATTGTGTCACGGTATTGAGCTGTGAGGTACCTCCACAAAAATCTGTAGCTCATTTGGATAAAGTTTAATTGTTTTGTAATTTATCCTTAATTAATTATATAGTAAAAACAATATTAAGTGTTAATAGTTAGGGTTTGTTCTAGGTCTTCGAATCAGGGAACTGAGATCGCCATGAGCTGAGTTGTGGGTCTAGGAGCTTTGCGACCCGTTGTCGCCCTCTCGGCCACCTCTGGCCGCTTGCGGCACTGGCCGAGCCTGGCCTGGCCAGCCGGTGGCCATAGCTGCGCCTCTTTGGCTTGGCCAGAGCAGGCTGGAGACGGGTTAGGCCGAGCTATTTGTATTGGGAGTGCTAAGGGAGCTAATCTGGACAATGTTGGTTGTTCGGGCTGGTACAACAGTAGAGCCTGAGTAGTTAAATAAATTTATTTATTTTCTGTCTTAATATATGAAATGTATTGTGTCTTGTGGTTTTTGGATTGAGTGAAGACTAGGGATCATAAAACCATACATGGTCCTTGGTAACTTATTTAGTTGAATAATTTGTTATTGTTATGTGGTGGTTAATAATAGTTAATAAAATGATTAGGTGAGATAATAACCACCATGATATTAGAATCTTAATAGGACCTTAATGACCCTTGTTGCTAGTTGGTAATGACCTTGGGGTTTACCAAAATAAAGTAACCTTAATTACAGGCTATCCTGACCTGTAATGTCATGAGGTTGTTTCTTTTGATGCAACTTCATGGGTAAAAACACCCAAGTAGAACGACTTCTTTTTTGGACCTTTCTGTACCCTAAGTCGTGTATAGAATTCCTTATAGATACCCGTAAACCGCTAACCTAAGTTGTTGGATAACAAGCTAGTCTTGTTGGCTTGCAACTTTATCACAAAGGAAAGTAGTATTCAACTTTCTTTCATTATTTAATGTAATGTATTTGTATGTTTCCATTATGCATCATGCCATGCATTTCATCATACATTAATATTTCGTGTAGTGAACGCGGGAAATTCTTATCTGAAGCAAGTCCCGAGTTGGTCTTCACTCTCTGGACGTGGAACTTCCTCGATGATTGACTTCAGAGTTGTATCTGCTCTAAGGCAACAGGCAAGCCCCGGTATATTAGCCCCTCCTTGTGTTTTATAAATCATTATCACCTTGAGTTAAATTGCTGCATTAGGTTGATAGGAGTTGATTGTCACCTACTTGCTGCATTTACCTGCCATGATATATTGTCCTTGAAACCTGATTTAAAGGCAAATGTTTATAAAATGCTTAGCCATGCTTAATAGTTAAGCTTTTATGAAAAAGATATTTGTATTCTTGGGGTATACTACTATGAACTATTATAATTGTTTGACAGGGCAGTAGACTTGCATTGAGAATGGAGTCTCAATGTAGTGTTTCTGACTGTCTATTAAGAAAACAAAATGGAATCCATTAGGGACCATTCGTTATAGGCCTGCTGGATCGAGACTTTGCAACTAGCCACATACTACGGAAAGCCTCTGACTTTGGTCTTTCCTTTATGTGAACCGACAACCACGCACTGGGAGTGGAGAGATGGCGAAAGTAGCGTGTACCCTCGTGGCCGTCATGCCTGGAGACGAGAGAAGTACTGTGCTCTCGGGTGGCGCAGGACCGGTTCAAGTTTTGGAAAAGCCGTGGTAGGCGGGGTTGGCATATGCAAGTTTAGGTGCTACATATGCAGTGTGGATAGGGATCCCCAGCTGGGTTTTCAATCAATTCGAATCGTCGTTGCTCCTCGGTCAATGGAGACTTAATCCTTCGACTTACAGCGAAGAGTGGTTTGGAACTAGGTAAATGTGGGAAAGGGAATTGATGATGAGATAACTGAATGAAACAATCTAGCATTGAGATTAAATGTTAAGCTGATTTAGAGAGCTTTTCTGCAAAACTCTTTGATTCTTGCTAAAGCCTCTCCTTGATTCCCCTCAGCCTGCATTCCTGAGTCTTCTCTCCAATTTTTAGTCGGGTAAGTCTTGCGGAGTACCCCATGTACTCAAGGTTTGTTAAGCCCCTATTGCAGGTTAAAGTCAGGAGCTGTACATGTTTGGCTATCGCCAAGCTGGTGGCACTCGAAGAGCTGCCCTATGCAGTAGATGACATGTGCTTATCAGCACTTCCTTTGGCAAGATGTCATCTATATTACTTATAAGTGTAAGAGCTACCTTATCTTGTCTCTATCGACAAGAATTTTTGTAAAGACTATCACTGGAATTTGTAAACTATAATTGTTCTCTTCCGCTTTTTACTCTGATGTATTTTGAACTCTATGAATGAATGTAATAAGATGGTTGGTTTCCGTTCCGTGAAATGATCCTCGATGGGACATTGCAGTGTTCGCGAGAGCACCCGACAGGGCTTCCAGAGTTATCGAGCTCCCGTGCATAGCTGTCGGAAGTCGTTAGACTACGGCAGGTGCACGTGGGCCATGGTAATTCAGGAGGTTCTGTTACAGCTGGTATCAGAGCATTATTTCATATTACGGAACCAATCAACACCTTTTATAAGCTTCAAAATCCACCAAAATGTATTTTAAAGCTATTTGAGGAAAACTGCTTCTAACTTACCCCTAATGCTTGCTTTAAGACATCAGCAAAGGGCTTGTTAGGGTGACCAAATCAGAAGGAATTGATTAGCTTCCAGCGTTTCTTCGAGGAATGATATGGCGAGCTAACTTCTAGTACCAGCCGGAGTACTTCGTCTATACTCATTCCTTAGGACCTTGCTTATATGAGCATATAACGAAGTTGATTCTACATTCTATAATGACACTGGTCTTCCATCATTCTAGTCCACAACTTATTTTCGTAGAGTTTTCAACGACCACCTTACCATGAGGTGGAGGATAACTTAGTTTAGTTATTGTGTAACAAGGTAGCTCGTAATATATTAAGCCCTATGTTGTAAACTGTAGAGTGTTGCTTATTTTCAAAATATATTAAACTATATATAAGCGTTGGATCGATCATGCATCATGTCATAACACCTATCCTTAATACCCCCTGTTATGAGATATATGTATTTGACAAAATAAAACTAGCTTCAAAACAAGTTTTATGTAAGTGAATTCTTACCCTTTTGCTAAACAGATGAATCGGTTGCAACATACTTTTGAAAACTTCAAAAGGTTTTATTAGTTAAAACATTTGAAGAAAGAAAATTAAAAATAACGTTTCTAGTGTTCCTTGTGCTTGCTGCAAGAATCTTATGAAGACCTTCTGAGGACTCAAGTGGAAGGAAAGAAGATAGTGTTCAACTCTCTATAGAAGGCTCTATGAAGTGTTGAGTTTCTTCGATAATGTTATACATAGTGCTTCCCAACTTCCATCAGGAACTGAGTGAAGATAGTGTACAAAACATTGCCTTATCTATGACTAAGTCCTGCTAATGCCATATGTAGTTGAAAATAGATCTTCTGGATATGAGTGAAGTGCAGCTATTGTCCATCATAACTGTACTATCCCAATAATTGTGATTCTTTCCAGATTTTTATCAATTCTTGAAAATCTCTCGCTCCATAAGTTCCTAGTCCTTGGGGAACTTCTAGATGCACTTATTTAACTCGATACAAAACTTTAGCTAATCATTGAATTCTGTTCATTCATGTGTAAAGTCTTATCTCTCTTTTTAAGATACTGCCATTTTCATGAAAGCTATTGTAATTATAGTCTATGGGATATCATGATCCATGACCATGATGCAGCGTCGAAATCTGGGGTCTCTGATGGATCGCGACCTTAGGAAGTTACTGCTAGACGTTCGCTGTTATCAGAGTTACTGGTCATGATCCTAGCCTGCAATTAATGTGCTTTCACTGTCTTTAAAACCTCTGTTGAAAAATTCATATCCGTGTTTTTCCCGAATTTCAAAATTTCTTGATGTTATAGTTATTTTGAAATCAACTTTGAGGATTTGCTTCTTAGGAACATCTAGGTGAACTTGAAATTACTACTCGAACTAAACACAAAACCTAGTATATATCCTGGAATACGCCCATGGTGTTCGTGTCATGTATAGCTTGTAACACGCCAAAACTTGCTACCTTTGAAATAGAGATAAATTGATTTAATTTTATATTTCTATGCTCATAAAACATAGGGAATTAAAACTTTTTATTAAATTAAAAATTTATCATAGGAAATTAGCAACATGGTTGTGCACTCATGTTTTTGCATATGATTTATTTTGGTTGAGTGGTCTTTCCCAAGACTAAAAAAAATGATTCAGAATCATTTATAAATTACTTTATGTTATGAGTGAATAAAGTTTACAAAACGCGTTTAGTACAATGATCCTCTCTACAGCATGTCTCTGTCTCTTTCTACAATTTAATTTCTCGTTTCCCAACTCAGATCCTTCAGTTGGAGTTGATCAGAACCTTTTCTACAGCTCTAAACCACCCTTTGGTGCCCATCATTCATCAATTTCTCTCTAAAAACTTTCTGAAAATTTTTCTCGCTTGTTCTATACATTTTCCCTACTTTTCTGTGAGCAAAATCTAACTTTTAGATGCTCTAAAATATCTTTTCGCGAACCGTTGGGAAGGAAGATTTAGTACCGGCTGTTATCTTAAACCAGGATTAAAGGTTTCTTTCTTCCCGGGCGTGAAAAATTCCGGTACTAAAGCCGAAATCGGTAGCAGATCAAAAGTTTGCTCCCTACTAGTGTTATTTGAACTCATTACATTCCAATCTATCTCAAAGTTTTTCCTGTATTATTTTAGAGCTTCTTTTGACTCTATGGAAGAATTCTGGCTCTTAGCCTATCACCTATTCATCGTTGGCTCGTCCTGCATCAGCTTTCCGACGTCGAGTCCCACTCGAACTCCCTCGCAGTCACAGCAAGCCACGAGGCCCAAGTCAAACTAATCAGCACCACCGAGATTTATCCTAAAGAAGAATCGAGGATCAGCCAAAGTATATATATAGCAGGCCGGGCTTCTGTCCTCTAATTTTCTTTTTCTTTTCCTTTATTTGTGGCAACAGAACGCAGTCCAGTTTTGCCCTAACATAGTTTCGCCTCTGCCATCACCGTGGCTTCGGCCGCCGCCGGCTCTGCCCTGAGCGCGTGCCATCCGATGCCCATCCCTGATCGCCCCAAAGCAGAGACTAGCGACCTGCCTTCCTCCGTGTTCGCGCAGGCATCAGCAAGCAGCTGCAACGAGCACACCAGCGAGCACCAGCAACCAGGCCGTGCGGCTTCCCTTCCGGTCCTCCCTGCTGGGCCCCACGCCCTTGGCACCGTGCTAATGTGCCGTTCGGCCAGGCTGGCCTACGCCCTTCCTCCCCTGCGAAGTGAGCCGTAGCAGCTGCGCATAACCATGGCCACGATCTGCAGGAGGAAGAACCGAAGAAGACCAAAGGTAGTTGCTCCAATTAATTAATTACGAGTTGGCACCGTTTCATTTTTTCCCCATCGTATCTCGGTTTTAACTCCGATTTGACCTATTCAACTTGCGTTAGTTTCGTATTTTTATATTTGACATATTGTTACTGCTGCACAGTAATTTATTTCATATTTAAAATTTGAGTTAATATTAAAATAATATTTATTCTATAGGAATTATTCTAAAAATCATAACTTCTACGTTCCAACTCCGTTTTTTCGTGATCTTTATATCGATATAATCGTGAGAATGAGTAGAATATTTTTATAACATTTTCAAACTGTTTTGATTCTATTGGTGTACTGTTCTAATTATTATTCATTATTTGCTTCGTGTATGTTTGCCTGTTGCTCGTGTGATGATGTGGTGATTGATCGAGTATATTTGGTGAGTGTTACGTGGTGATTCTCGGAGCTATCAATTGAAGAATTAGATCAGAGAAAGGATCTCAAGTTTAAGGCAAGTATAACATGGACCATCCTTATTGTCCTATTCACAATAATCACAATTCATACATGCATGTGTCCACCTTAACAACCATAGAGATTATAACATAGATTTTGCTATCTTGATTCCTTAATCACCTATGGGATGTGCATTGGTTAGCTATTGCTAGTGTTTTATTAATGCCAATGATCTTATGATATGATTAATGGATTGTGCAATGAACATTTAATATAATTTTTATTACTATTAAAAAGGGGGCTAGAGCCTTGGGTTGGTTGGTTTGGCTCTAGTTTCTCTCCATAGGATTTCTGAACCTGATGAACCGGGATTTTCGTCAAACTGTGAGGGCTATATGGCTCTGGCTCTAGTTGTTTAGAGGACCTTTTCTAGCTTGTTAGAGGTTACCCGAAAGGGCGCAGTTGGGTGTTTGCCACCTTGGGTGCAGTACAGCTTCTAGTCTTATGTGTATAGCCGAGAAGGAATGTGCCATATTGAAAAGGGGGGTTCCTACATCTCGCTGCCACTCACCCTTGCGGCCCTAACTTGTTAGACGAACCTTTAAATGGCTTTATATGGTTAGCTGGTGTTTGGGTCCGATCAACCCAAGCATTAGAAAATCATGACTCACAGGTAAAGTGTACACCTCTGCGTAGAGTTTAATAATCTATCATGATAGCCGTGCTCACGGTCACGAGCGGCCATGGTCACATGTTCTGCTAGATGGGTACTATGAATTATATTATGTTGATTATTGTTGTTAATATCTTTGCTATTTATTAACCTTATTACAATTGATCATGGCATTAATTATGGGTTTGGGATCTTGATGCTACTCAACTGCTAAAATGAATATGAATATTAAAGCTAAATACAGTCAAACAGTGTCTAGCCTTTTGTGCCTCATGAACCCGTATTGTACTTGCTGAGTACGACATGTGCTCACCCTTGCAATTCTCCATCACAGATGAAGATTGGAGTGAAGACTATCACAATGAGTATTAGGCTTGGTGTCTCCCAGTCGACCGTGTCCCTGTGATGGAGCTTCCGCGAGTGTGGCATCATAGTTATTATCTACATTTGTGTAAGACTATGTAATAATTACTTATTCGTTATGTATTTAACACTGTGATGATACATTTGTAATTTGTCAGCTTATATGTGCGACTATTCCTGTGGCACATATGAGTTATTTATACATCCTATTTTGTTCTTAAAATATGGGTGTGACAGATTGGTATCGGAGCATGTGTTGACTGTAGGACACAAGCCTAGTTAGAAATTGACCATCTTTAACTTTATAACATTCTATGGAATCCTTGTTCCATCTCCCTTGATAATTTTTGCTATATTATACTCCTTACCTTACTCGTCTCCTTCTTGTTGCTATAAATATTTAAGTCTTGTCTACTCCTTGATTTTAAATGCTTATGTAACTGCCTCTTACCTCGTTCTTGCTTAATATGAAGTTGAAGTTTTAGAGTTAAACTCTTGATAGAGATAGAACAATAGTGTCACGAGTTGAGAATCAATGATTGTTGTGTCTTGTTGAATTGTTATTATGAACTTGCTTGATTTGGATCTTTGTAATGATTGCAATGATCTTGTGGAGTTTTCTATAATTTAATTTAGTTTATAGACCTAAGTTATGAGGATTAATGGAATAGATAGTTGGGTTTTCTTTGTCTCTTGCTTCCTTCGTTATGTCTTCTCGGAGCAACCTGTCTTTGTCAGCTTGTAACTCCATTTTTGGAAAATCAAAAATCATGAAAAAATTCTAGAAGAAAGTATACATCAATATCTTTCTTTGAGCTCAAGAATCACCCTAATAGCTATTTTGGTTTTGGAATTATGAAAATCACAAGATGATGCAACTGTGCTGTTTAGAATCTAGAACAGTTTCGGTTGTGCACTATTTTCAACCATTATAACTGCAGAATCTGGAAAAGTTTTCCACATAAAAGTTATAGAGGATTTTGTCAGCTTTCCAACGGTATAAGATGTAACTTATCTGGATTGGCAGATTGAGAGTTATATCTATTTTACTACGCTGTTGTTTTTTCATCTCGCGAGAAATTTCAGATTATCTAATCTTACCTATTCTCAAGAGCCTTGTTGAGATTTCAAAAGTATATGATGATGGTTAATAACCCAGGAGAGATTTAAGCTACCCTTGGTGCCCCTGGTCAATCTTTTCTTAAGGGGGGTAGCCAAGATGAAGAAGTGACAAGATGAAGTTTCTTAGTTCTAGTGCATCGCTTGGAAGTGTCAATTGTCCCTATGGTTAAGAAATCACTATTAAGAGTAGGTGTCTTTACTTAGGCTTGTCCACTTGGTTCATTCATGTGGAGGTCATGTTTTCATCAAGGTTGATCTTTGAGTTGATAAATCATAAGTTGAGAGTTCAACATTCAATACACTTAGGACAAGAAGGTATTCATGATACAAGGTGATATTGGAAGCATCCATGTTACTAGGAAGATAAGTGAAGTCTGATTAAAGGAAGTTCATTATTGGTTAAGTTATCTGCAATGGTGAGTTACAGAGGAATTGAGCTAGCAACATTAGCATTGGACTGGAACAGGACAAGAGTAATTATTTGGAGAAGTGTTATCGTCTACAGAAGAATGAGTCATTCCGATGCCTTTAGCAAAGTGGAGTTGTGTTAATAAAGTTTCGGATGACACCAAGGACCAAATAGTTGTTTTTAGCGGTTGCTACCTAACTGAACATAATCTCCCGCATTTGAAAATAGTTAAGTATAACCACCTTGCAATGCAAAGTTTCTAAAGGACCTTTTGGAAAAGAATTAGCCTAGCTAATTGGATTACCTAAGGGTTGTTTGGAGTATCAATCGAAGCCTTGGAAGCTTAATTGGGTATTTAGATCAATGATGTGCCAATGGCAGCAGGAAAGATGAATGGGAAGAAATACAAAAGGAGCTAATTGAGGAAGTGAAGAGGATCCAAGATCAAACCATTCTCATCTCTTCTGTCCTCTTCTTCCGAATCTCGGGTCGAGATTCATCTTAAGGGGGTAGAATTGTAACACGCCTAACCTTGCTACCTTTGAAATAGAGATAAATTGATTTAGTTTTATATTTCTATGCTCTTAAAACATAGGGAATTAAAACTTTTTATTAAATTAAAAATTTATCATAGGAAATTAGCAACATGGTTGTGCACTCATGCTTTTGCATATGATTTATTTTGGTTGAGTGGTCTTTCCCAAGACTAAAAAAATGATTCAAAATCATTTATAAATTACTTTATGTTATGAGTGAATAAAGTTTACAAAACGCGTTTAGTACAATGATCCTCTCTACAGCATGTCTCTGTCTCTTTCTACAATTTAATTTCTCGTTTCCCAACTCAGATCCTTCCGTTGGAGTTGATCAAAACCTTTTCTACAGCTCTAAATCACCCTTTGGTGCCCATCATTCATCAATTTCTCTCTAAAAACTTTCTGAAAATTTTTCTCGCTTGTTCTAGACCTTTTCCCTATTTTTCTGTAAGCAAAATCTAATTTTAGATGCTCTAGAATATCTTTTCACGAGCCGTTGGGAAGGAAGATTTAGTACCGGCTGTTATCTCAAACTGGGATTAAAGGTTTCTTTCTTCCCGGGCGCGAAAAATTCCGGTACTAAAGCCGAAATCAGTAGCGGATCAAAAGTTTGCTCTCTACTAGTGTTATTTGGACTCATTACATTCCAATCTATCTCAGAGTTTTTCATGTATTATTTTAGAGCTTCTTTCGACTCTACGGAAGAATTCTTGCTCTTAGCCTATCATCTATTCATCGTTGGCTCGTCCTGCATCAGCTTTCCGACGTCGAGTCCCACTCGAACTCCCTCGCAGTCGCAGCAAGCCACGAGGCCCAAGTCGAACTAATCAGCACCACCGAGATTTATCCTAAAGAAGAATCGAGGATGAGCCAAAGTATATATATAGCAGGCCGGGCTTCTGTCCTCTAATTTTCTTTTTCTTTTCCTTTATTTGTGGCAACAGAACGCAGTCTAGTTTTGCCCTAACATAGTTTCACCTCTGCCGTCACCGTGGCTTCGGCCACTGCCGGCTCTGCCCTGAGCGCGCGCCATCCGATGCCCATCCCTGATCGCCCCAAAGCAGAGACCAGCGACCCGCCTTCCTCCGTGTTCGCGCGGGCATCAGCAAGCAGCTGCAACGAGCACACCAGCGGGCACCAGCAACCAGGCCGTGCGGCCTCCCTTCCGGTCCTCCCTGCTGGGCCCCACGCCCTTGGCACCATGCTAATGTGCCGTTCGGCCAGGCTAGCCTACGCCCTTCCTTCCCTGCGAAGTGAGCCGTAGCAGCAGCACATAACCATGGCCACGATCTGTAGGAGGAAGAACCCAAGAAGACCAAAGGTAGTTGCTGCAATTAATTAATTACGAGTTGGCACCGTTTCATTTTTTTTCCCCACCGTATCTCGGTTTTAACTCCGATTTGACCTATTCAACTTGCGTTAGTTTCGTATTTTTATATTTGACATATTGTTACTGCTGCACAATAATTTATTTCATATTTAAAATTCGAGTTAATATTAAAATAATATTTATTCTATAGGAATTATTCTAAAAATCATAACTTCTACATTCCAACTCCGTTTTTTCTTGATCTTTATATCGATATAATCGTGAGAACGAGTAGAATATTTTTATAACATTTTCAAACTGTTTTGATTCTATTGGTGTACTGTTCTAATTATTATTCATTATTTGCTTCGTGTATGTTTGCCCGTTGCTTGTGTGATGATATGGTGATTGATCGAGTATATTTGGTGAGTGTTACGTGATGATTCTCGGAGCTATCAATTGAAGAATTGGATCAGAGAAAGGATCTCAAGTTTAAGGCAAGTATAACATGGACCATCCTTGTTGTCCTATTCACAATAATCACAATTCATACATGCATGTGTCCACCTTGACAACCATAAAGATTATAACATAGATTTTGCTATCTTGATTCCTTGATCACCTATGGGATGTGCATTGGTTAGCTATTGCTAGTGCTTTATTAATGCCAATGATCTTATGATATGATTAATGGATTATGCAATGAATATTTAATATGATTTTTATTACTGTTCAAAAGGGGGATAGAGCCTTGGGTTGGTTGGTTTGGCTCTCGTTTCTCTCCATAGGATTTCTGAACCTGATGAACCGGGATTTTTCGTACAGCTGTGAGGGCTACATGGCTCTGGCTCTAGTTGTTTAGAGGACCTTTTCTAGCTTGTTAGAGGTTACCCGAAAGGGCGCAGTTGGGTGTTTGCCACCTTGGGTGTAGTACAACTTCTAGTCTTATGTGTATACCCGAGGAGGAATGTGCCATATTGAAAAGGGGGTTCCTACATCTCGCTGCCACTCACCCTTGCGGCCCTAACTTGTTAGACGAACCTTTAAATGGCTTTATATGGTTAGCTGGTGTTTGGGTCCGATCAACCCAAGCATTAGAAAATCATGACTCACAGATAAAGTGTACACCTCTGCGCAGAGTTTAATAATCTATCATGAAAGCCGTGCTCACGGTCACGAGCGACCTTGGTCACACGTTCTGCTAGATGGGTACTATGAATTATATTATGTTGATTATTGCTGTTAATATCTTTACTATTTATTAACCTTATTACAATTGATCATGGCATTAATTATGGGTTTGGGATCTTGATGCTACTCAGCTGCTAAAATGAATATGAATATTAAAGCAAAATGCAGTCAAACAGTGTCTAGCCTTTTGTGCCTCATGAACCCGTATTGTACTTGCTGAGTACGACATGTGCTCACCCTTGCAATTCCCCACCACAGATGAAGATTGGAGTGAAGACTATCACAATGAGTATTAGGCTTGGTGTCTCCCAGTCGACCGTGTCCCTGTGATGGAGCTTCCATGAGTGTGACATCATAGTTATTATCTATATTTCTGTAAGACTATGTAATAATTACTTATTTGTTATGTATTTAACACTGTGATGATACATTTGTAATTTGTCAGCTTATATGTGTGACTATTCCTGGGGCACATATGAGTTATTTATACATCCTATTTTGTTCTTAAAATATGGGTGTGACATAGCTCCTTTGGCTTGACACGAACGAATTCTTTGATGTAATTAGGTAACATGTCATACCTTGACTTTCTTTACCCTGACACATGACATGCCCTTAATCTTGATGTTCGCCATGTATTGGTCGAGAGTTACTCAGTTGTGCCCCATAGTGTTGCCATGATCTGTGACCATGGTGCCGCGTCGGAACCTAGAGTCTCCTTGTGGCTGGCCAGCGCATGGATGTGCTGCTAGGAGCGCGCAGGTATCGAGGCCTAAGGTCGTGATCCACTATAGTTTCACGATTGAATAAGCTCTCTCCCGTCTGCACCCTATGTGAAGAAGAATCCAACTAACGGTGGTGTACTATGACCCATAATTTCTGTACAGCGTTGGAACTTGGGGTCTCCTACAGGTCACCGTCATGAGGAAATACTGCTGGGTATCTAGACCCGGGGTCTCCTGTGGGGTGTAACTTTAAGGACATACCACCGAGCGTTCGCTTGTATCGAGATTTGTGGTCATTACACTTTATAGCTATAATTCCATATCTTCATTCTTTTGATTCCATAGATTGAGACTACTTTAATTGTATCTTGTAATGGTGTCTCGACCGGTGACTATGTGCTATGTCAGAACTTGGAATCTCCAGTGGACTGCAGCCACATAGATTCCGACCATAGTGTGGACTGGTATCGTAGTCCGTGTTCCTGACCCATTAAAGTCGCAATTAATGTACTATCTTTCCCTTGAACTCTGTATCCATATTTTCCAAAAATTCAAAATCTTTGATAACCAAATTTAGGATTCAGTGTTTTGCGAGAGGTGTTACTGGTGAGGTCTTTTGGGCAAAAACGCAACTTGGTTTCGCGTCCTCAATCAGGAAGGGCAAGCTACATCAATACAGTCAACTCCACATCAATTTTACCAGTGTTTCCTTAAACATCATTAATTAAGATTTTTTTAATTAGATTTCTCCCCCTCAAGAAATTTGAAAACCTTCATTATTTTGCAAAAGAGAAAAATGTACGTGACTTATCTTGTTCCCTTTACTGGTCCCCATGCTTATAATATCTACTAAATCTTGAGGACGAGATTTCCTTTAAGGGGTAGAGCTGTAACACCCCTGGTGTTATTAAATTAAAAATCGGACAAGTCATCATATGCAATGCATAATATGCATGTGTAAGCCAATTTTGATATGCCTAGAAATTAAAACAAATTTAATTTCATAGGTTGTTTGTGATTAAGTAATTTAGAGTGATTTAATTTTATCTTCTGATGGCTTGTGCTTAGGACAACAGAGTGATTTTACCTGTTAATTAATTTTTAAACCCTAAATCGAGCTAAAATCCTAGTTTCAAAACTATGTAGAATTGGACTTTGATCCTAAAAGCAAAGTTGTAGCTCTTATTAAATAGAAGAACTTTGGTATACAAAGTTTCTCAGGTTACTGTTCAGAAATTTGAATTAAACTTGAATTTCTGTTCTCAAATTTGAATTTAAAACTCCAATTTAAAAATTATTTGGAATCTGAGGTTGGTAATTAAACGAAAGTTGTAAATCTCACTAAACTGAGCAACTTTGATGTTTACAGATTTTGAACTTGTTCAGCAAATTTATGAGATTTAATTCGAATTGGAAAAGAGCTATTTACCCCATTTTAAATAATTTCTAAAATACTCGAAATTTGAATATTCTTTGAATACCAAAGTTGTGTAGCACGAAATTATGCACATTTCATATATTGGAAATTTTTCTACTTTATACATAAAATCTAAAGTAATTTTGAAAATTCGGATTGATATCCTTCACTGCTACAGTAACCCGAGGGGAGGGCAGCAGGACACGTTCCTATCCTCGTCACCCTGCGCCACCCGCCGTTGTTTTCTCTTCGCCTTCATGTGAGGGCACACGGCCTGGAGAAGTGGCGAGCTCGGCGTCGACGTGTCAAAGCTCCGAAGTCGTTCCTCCATCTATTTAAGTGCACCAATGAACTCGCCGCCGTCCTTTTTTTTGTTGCCGTTCTTCCACCATCGACGTCATCCCCGTCGCCAGCGAAATATGTAGTCCACACTGTCTCTCCGTCCTCTCCACTCTGTAGCTAGGTTCGCCACCTCCTTGCCGTTCGTTTGAACCCGTTATTGCATCCTCTCGTGGCCGGTTTCACCTGCACAGCTGCTTCTTCTCCGTTGCCGGCCGAGGTGCCGCCGTGATCCAGTTCATGGTGCCCGGGTAGTTTTGGTAAGATTCTCTGAGTTTTCAGTGTCGTTTTGAGTTCACCTTAGCTCCGTGGTCTTGATGCTCGCGCTTGTTTCCTCGGTGAAGCTCTGTCGTGGTCGGAACGAACTCGTGGTCGTCGGAGCACACCGCCGGAGTCACGGTCGTCGTCAAGCCCATCCTTTCGGAAATCTTTCCGTCCAACTAGGGCGAGCAGCAAGGCTAGGTGAGCTTCTGGAAGTTGTTGGGGTAGTCGGTTTGGTCTGGGATGACCCATCGTGGCCGGAATGCGAGAGTGCCGCCGGGTCGCGCCGCCGGTCTGCCGTGGCTGCTGGTGGCCGAGTTCTGATGGTCCAGTTGCGGAGCTAAGCGCTGGGGTGGGGTGCGGATGTTGCGCAGGTTTGTGGGGAGATTGTTGGCGGCCTCGTCCTCGCCGGTTTGGCTGCCGCCGGTGAGCCGCTGTGGCCGTGTCGCCAGGCACACGAGCGTGCGTGCGTGCTGGAAGCAGTGGGAGGAGGAAGAAGGGTCGAGCTGGGCCTGCTGGGCCGGCCTGTAGTGCTGGTCCGGTCTGTGCAAATGGCTTTTTCATTTTCTTTGATAAATAGATAGTGCTGAAGTTTGTAAATTTTGTAGCAATTATTTCGTAGCTCCAAAAATTATGAAATAAAATTTGGAGCTTCTCTGTGTTATGTTATATTTATGAAAAATATGAAACTTATAGTTTGAGTAATTTCTGCATGTGATAAAAATGGACATTTTAATTAATAAAGGGCTTTTTCCATGATTTTTATAGCCTACAGTAATTACTCAAAAATTGTGAAATTTATTGTGTCACTGTATTGAGCTGTGAGCTACCTCCACAAAAATCTGTAGCTCATTTGGATAAAGTTTAATTGTTTTGTAATTTATCCTTAATTAATTATATAGTAAAAACAATATTAAGTGTTAATAGTTAGGGTTTGTTCTGGGTCTTCGAATCAGGGAACTGAGATCGCCATGAGCTGAGTTGTGGGTCTAGGAGCTTTGCGACCCGTTTTCGCCCTCTCGGCCACCTCTGGCCGCTTGCGGCACTGGCCGACCTTGGCCTGGCCGGCCGGTGGCCATGGCTGCGCCTCTCTGGCTTGGCTAGAGGAGGCTGCAGACGGGTTAGGCCGGGCTATTTGTATTGGGAGTGCTAAGGGAGCCAATCTAGACCATGTTGGTTGTTCGGGCCGGTCCAACAGTAGAGCCTAAGTAGTTAAATAAATTTATTTATTTTCTATCTTAATATATGAAATGTATTGTGTCTTGTGGTTTTTGCATTGAGTGAAGACTAGGGATCATAAAACCTTACATGGTCCTTGGCAACTTATTTAGTTGAATAATTTGTTATTGTTATGTGGTGGTTAATAATAGTTAATAAAATAATTAGGTGAGATAATAACCACCATGATATTAGAATCTTAATAGGACCTTAATGACCCTTGTTGCTAGTTGGTAATGACCTTGGGGTTTACCAAAACAAAGTAACCTTAATTACAGGCTATCCTGACCTGTAATGTCATGAGGTTGTTTCTTTTGATGCAACTTCATGGGTAAAAACACCCAAGTAGAACGACTTCTTTTTTGGACCTTTCTGTACCCTAAGTCGTGTATAGAATTCCTTATAGATACCCGTAAACCGCTAACCTAAGTTGTTGGATAACAAGCTAGTCTTGTTGGCTTGCAACTTTATCACAAAGGAAAGTAGTATTCAACTTTCTTTCATTATTTAATGTAATGTATTTGTATGTTTCCATTATGCCTCATGCCATGCATTTCATCATACATTAATATTTCGTGTAGTGAACGCGGGAAATTCTTATCTGAAGCAAGTCCCGAGTTGGTCTTCACTCTCTGGACGTGAAACTTCCTCGATGATTGACTTCAGAGTTGTATCTGCTCTAAGGCAACAGGCAAGCCCCGGTATATTAGCCCCTCCTTGTGTTTTATAAATCATTATCACCTTGAGTTAAATTGCTGCATTAGGTTGATAGGAGTTGATTGTCACCTACTTGCTGCATTTACCTGCCATGATATATTGTCCTTGAAACCTGATTTAAAGGCAAATGTTTATAAAATGCTTAGCCATGCTTAATAGTTAAGCTTTTATGAAAAAGATATTTTGTATTCTTGGGGTATACTACTATGAACTATTATAATTGTTTGACAGGGCAGTAGACTTGCATTGAGAAAGGAGTCTCAATGTAGTGTCTCTGACTGTCTATTAAGAAAACAAAATGGAATCCATTAGGGACCATTCGATGTCGGCCTGCTGGATCGAGACTTTGCAACTAGCCACATACTACGGAAAGCCTCTGAATCCAGGCTCGCTCCTATACGTGAACCGACAACCACGCACTGGGAGTGGAGAGATGGCGAGAGTAGCGTGTACCCTTGTGGCCGTCATGCCTGGAGACGAGAGGAGTACTGTGCTCTCGGGTGGCGCAGGACCGGTTCAAGTTTTGGAAAAGCCGTGGTAGGCGGCGTTGGCATATGCAAGCTTAGGTGCTACATATGCAGTGTGGACAGGGATCCCCAGCTGGGTTTTCAATCGATTCGAATCGTCGTTGCTCCTCGGTCAATGGAGACTTGATCCTTCGACATACAGCGAAGAGTGGTTCGGAACTAGGTAAATGTGGGAAAGGGAATTGATGATGAGATAACTGAATGAAACAATCTATCTTTGAGATTAAATGTTAAGCAGATTTAGAGAGCTTTTCTTGTAACAGGACCGCCTAAATCACGTGGCCCACAGGCACCTGTCAAAGTCACTAATGACATCTGACAGCCGGACCCGTGTTCCATATGACCCAGGCGGGCTCTGCCGGGCTACATAAGCACCCGTTATCTCCGACAGGATCCCATTGCGAAGCCATTGCAGAGTTTCAACATTTCATAACAAAATACATCAGAGTAGAATTTGCGGAAGAGTAATTAGTACTTAATATTACAGACCAGTGTTCGAAAAAAATTAAGTGCAGTTATTACAGACCAAAAATATAAAAGAGTAGCAATAGAGTTTGGGACAACAGTACGACAGATAGTTTAATATTACACGAACCCTGCCCGACGGTTTAACCTTAATCTTCTTAACTCTCCTGGACGATGGTGACGCAGCACGGGGCGAGACAAACTTCGGTCTCCTGCAGCCCTCCTGCAATGGGGTTAACAAACCCTGAGTACATGGGGTACTCCGCAGGACTTACCCGACTAAAAGTGTAAGATTAGACTCAGGAATGCAGGCTGAGGGGAAGTCAAGGTAAGGCTTTAGCAAGAGTTCAAGAGTTTTGCGGAAAAGCATTACTATTCCTACCTCAATATTTTATTTCAATAATACTATTCATCATTTTCCATTTCTCCAAGTACTTTCTCATATATCAACATTCTTTCATTTGCTTAATCCATTCAAAAACAATCCTAGTTCTGAACCACTATTCGCTGAATGGTCGAAGGATCAAGTCTCCATATCCGAGGAGCAACGACGATTCGAATCGATTAATACCCAGCTGGGGATCCCTATCCACACTGCGTATGTAGCACTTAAGCTTGCATACGCCAACCCCGCCTACCACGGCTTTTCATACCCTGGAACCGGTCCTGCGCCACCCGAGAGCACAGTACTCCTCTCGTCTCCAGGCACGACGGCCACGAGGGTACACGCTACTCTCGCCATCTCTCCACTCCCAGTGCGTGGTTGTCGGTTACAGCAGTAGAGCCACCGGAGTCAGAGGCTTTCCGTAGTATGTGGCTAGTTGCAAAGTCTCGATCCAGCAGGCCTACAACGAACGGTCCCTAAACCTTTTTTCCGATGGCGACAGTGCATTGGGACTCTAACCCAAATACCCCTGTCCCTTCGGTTTTCAAATCCCGTTTCCGTCGGTGACAATTGTTGGGACTCTAACCCAATGCCACGATCACCGAGCAGGAAAAACCCTTCCTCGTTGATGACAGTGAACTAGCTAGGAACACTGCCAACCAACAAGGACATAACCAGCACCATAAAGTAATTCTTGTGCTTTTAGATCATCACAGTTTTGAAATAGCATTTCTGCAAAACTAATATTAGGCATGACTAAGCATTTTGCAATACTTTTTAATAAATCAGGTTCTCAAGTATTGTCAGGTATTCAAGGATGGTAATGCATCAATTGGTTGTCACCCAACTCCTATTAACCTAATGCAAATAATTAACTCAAGTAATAGTATTTTTAAAAACACAAGGAGAGGGCAAATGCACCGGGGCTTGCCTTGGATGGTGTAAAGTGTCGGATCCGGGTCAGTGCCACAAATATCAAAGCCTTGCACAACTTCCGAAGCAACCTCCTTAGCTGGACCCTCGGACTTTATCTCCGGGTTCTCGGTCACTACACGTGTGCAATAATAAATGCATGAATGCATGAAATGACAGATGAAATTTAATAACAATTAAACCACATACGTGTATAAGACCCTACCTTAGCTAGACATGAATAATCTAATTCATACTGCCCTAGGTCATAAAGGTGATTGACCTAGAATCTCAATCAATCCAAAAATCACACCAATCAATAATCATTCCATTTACTCTCCCTAATATTATCACTTAAACCAACATATAATTTAATAAATATTTAACTATTTCCATTTGACGTCAAAATGCACCAACAGATAGATTTTAGTACCAAACAGTGACACAATAAATTTCATGATTTTTGGAACATCACAGAAATTATTAAAAATCATCAAAGTTTCTTTTAACATTTAATGTGCTGATTTTTAATTAATACAGAAAACACCCAAATACGGTATTTAATATTTTTATTAAATTCTACACATCCCAAAGAGTATCTAGCAATATTTTCATAATTTTTGGTGCAGTAGATTAATCTACACAAAAATATTAAAACTTAACACCATTCATTTTAATTAAAATGAAAAAGCAATTAGAAAATCACTGGAAAAAGAGAAACGGCCATTCGGCCCACCATGGCCCAGCATGGCCCAGACCGCGGCACCGCGCGCACCACCGAGCCGGCCCCAACCACGCACCGGCCCAGCACGGCCCAGCCGCGGCCGCGCGCGCTCGCCTCCGCGCCGGGTCGCTGACAGGCCGGCCCCAGCCGTCAGCCTCCCGCGCGCGCTCACGCGCCTCCGCACGCGGACGCTGACAGGCTGACCCCAGCCGTCAGTTCCTCCTCCCACCTCTCGCTCTCTGCTTCGCTCCGACTCCCGCGCTCGTGCGCGCACGGCGGCTCGCCGCCGGCGGCCTCCCTCCGGTAATGGAAACACCACCGGACATCGAGCAGAGCCTAGAGACACCACCCTAGAGACCTTGAACGGCTAGACCCGACCGGCGACGAGCTCGTCGGTCACTACGGCGACTCTGCGGCGGCGGCGGACCACACGCCGGCGAGCGCGAAACGAACGCGACCAAATCAGAGGTAGGAAACGATTCGGGAACTCACCACGACCCTAAACCACTAGCTGGTTGGGACGGAGACGGGACGGAGGAGCGGGCTTGACGACGTGCCGACCCGCGACGAAGAGCACCGGCGATGACCTTTCCGGTTCCGGTGATCCTAGAGCACCAAATGGCGAACCAACTAGCACATGAGAGACAGAGAAACACAAGGACCCCAAAACGCACACAATTTCTGGTAGACCTCACCCTAAAAGACCGGCCTCGGCTTCCCGACGTGCGGTGGCGCCCTGCTCGGCTCCGGCCGGACGCGGAGACGACGACCCGCGTTTCCGGATGCTCGAGGCACCACAGCCCACACCGATGACACCAATCGATGCGCAAGGAAGCTAGCGAGCTTGCTTGGAGATGGAAGAGGCAGTGGTGGCTTGGTCACGGTGAATTTTACCGCACTCCGATTGAGCTCGACGGCGGCCACGAGAAGGAGAAATGAGGTCGGGACGGTGCGGTGGTGGTTTATAGTACCGGGCAAGGGAGGGGATAAGCTCGGCTGGGTCCGGGGCCCCCTCTCGGCTGCTTGACAGCGGCTCTGGTCGCCCACGTGGAAGGTGAACAGGGGGGACCCCCCTGTAGCTACA
Organism: Eremochloa ophiuroides; assembly: GCA_038502445.1. Taxonomy (NCBI): domain Eukaryota; kingdom Viridiplantae; phylum Streptophyta; class Magnoliopsida; order Poales; family Poaceae; genus Eremochloa; species Eremochloa ophiuroides. The sequence goes on along the minus strand of JAHLJS010000005.1, from coordinate 38,160,019 downwards.
GTACTAGGCCAACTAGGTCAAATGCTATTTGATTCAAATTGGATCTGATCCAGCCCTAATCCGAGGAAGTGGTGAATACAAAAGTTGTAGAGAATTTTGTGTAGATCATTTTTGCTTTTGACACCAATTTCAAATTCGGCCAAAATTTCAAATTACAGAAAAGGGGGTAAAAGTAGGGTTTGAATTTCAAACTAAAATTTTAAAATTACTTTTGATTCTTCTCAACAACTTGAAAAATGGTAAACATGAAAGTTGTTCTACTCAGTGAGATTGACAACTTCTATTAAGGAAGTTTTTGAAGATTCTTAATGTCTTTAAAATTGAAGTTTCAAATATAAATTTCAATATAGTAATTTGAGTTTAATTTGAATTTTTATAATATAACTTCAAAATCTCCAAAAATAAAAGTTGTTCCATTTGTAAAACTCTACAACTTTTATTAAGACACTTTCCCATATTCTATATAGATTTTGAATTGGGTTTTTAGGTCAACTTTAGGGTTTAATTTGATTTTTACTTAATTTCATTTTTGATTTTTGATTAAGGACTTAATTACACAATCAATACTTTAGTTGAAATCAAATCACCCTAGGCCCTAAGCACAATCATATGCAAATGCTTAAATTTAAATATGATGACATGGCAGATTAATTAAATTGTAATACCAGAGGTATTACAGCCTTCCCCCCTAAAAGAAATCTCGTCTCGAGATTTAATAGAAATATTAACTGAAATAAAGTAATGGACAAGAACAGGTCTCAACTAACTAATTCTAAACTATCTGCTAAAACAGAAGAACGTTTACATAAGTCGAGACTAAGAAAATTTACATTCTACAAGGTAGCAAAGAATTCGGGGAAATTTTCTGCGAGGTAGTCTTCCGATTCCCAAGTGGCTTCTTCCTCGGAATGTGCACTCCATTGAATCTTGTACCACCTTGTTGTCGTCCTTCGTGTGACACGATCTTTTATATCCAAAACCCGAACTGGATATTCAACATAAGTCAAATCCGGCTCTAGCTCTACCCCTTTGACATTGACTACTTGGTCAGGAACTCGCAGGCACTTCTTGAGTTGCGACACATGGAATACATTGTGTACGGCTGAGAGATGATCGGGCAATTGTAGTTTGTAAGCCACCTTTCCACAACGTCCCAAAATTTGGAATGGTCCGATGTAACGAGGGGCTAATTTTCCCTTGACCCCAAAACGACTGACACCTTTCATCGGCGATACCTTTAGGTAAACATAATCTCCCACCTTGAATGCCAAAGGCCGACGCCTTTTATCGGCATAACTTTTCTGTCGAGACTGTGCTACCTTTAAATTCTTTTGTATTTGCCTGACCTTTTCCTCGGCTTCATTGACCAAGTCCACACCATAAAACCACCATTCTCCAGGTTCAGACCAATTCAATGATGTTCGGCACCTACGACCATAAACTGCTTCAAACGGCGCCATCTTGATACTTTCTTGATAACTGTTGTTGTATGAAAATTCTGCCAATGCCAAACACTCGTCCCACTTGTCAGGGTAATTAAGTGCACAAGCCCTCAACATATCCTCCAACACTTGATTGACTCTTTCTGTCTGTCCGTCAGTCTGGGGGTGATATGCAGTACTGTGCAGAAGTTTCGTTCCCAGTGACTTGTGTAAGGACTTCCAGAAGTTTGAGATAAACTGTGTACCCCTATCGAAAACGATAGTCTTGGGTACCCCATGAAGCTTCATAACATTCTTGATGTATAGGTCAGCATAGGTAGAGGCAGGATAAAGAGTCTTGACTGGCATAAAATGAGCCTGTTTGGTGAGACGATCCACAATAACCCAGACGGAGTCAAAACCTTTTGCGGTCTTAGGTAGACCGGTGATGAAGTCCATACTAATATCCTCCCACTTCCAAGCAGGAACAGGTAATGGCTGCAGCTCTCCTCCAGGCCTCATGTGAACAGCCTTCACTTTCTGACACGTGTCACATCTCGCGACATACCGGGCAATCTCTATCTTCATCTTTGTCCACCAGAACTTTTGCCTCAAATCCTGATACATCTTGTTGCTGCCAGGATGGATGGAAAACCTCGTCAAATGTGCTTCATCAAGGATCTTTTATCGCAACTCCAGCACCTTTGGAACTACCAGACGATCCTTGAACCACACGACACCATCATCATCAATCCGGAAACAATTTGCCTTGCCAGCTTGAACCTTTTCCTTGATGTGCTTGATTCCATTACTTTCCCGCTGAGCGGCAATAACCTCATCTCAGATGGGTGTTTCAATACTAATACTATGGAATTATTTCTATTCCTAATTTTTCTAACTCATAGCACAAGGATATGATACGGCTTGACCGTCAAACAATTGCAGTGCACCTTACGACTGAGTGCATCTGCGACCACATTTGCTTTGCCAGGATGATAATGCACTTCAATATCATAATCCTTGATTAACTCGAGCCATCTTCGCTGTCTCATGTTCAACTCTTCTTGAGTGAAAATGTATTTCAGACTCTTGTGGTCTGTATATACATTACAGGTACCGCCCAGCAAATAGTGACGCCATATCTTCAAGGCATGTACCGCCGCTGCTAACTCCAAATCATGAGTGGGATAATTCTCCTCATGACGCTTGAGTTGCTGTGAGGCATAAGCAATGACTCTTCCTTCTTGCATCAAGACACAACCAAGTCCGGTACCAGAAGCATCACAGTACACATCAAAGGGCTTTTCTATATCTGGTTGGGCCAGTACTGGTGCAGTGGTCAACAACTTTTTCAAGGTTTGAAATGCCTTTTCACATTCTGGCGACCAGATGAACTTGACCTGATTCTTCAACAGGTTGGTAATGGGCTTGGCTATTCTTGAGAAGTCTGGAATAAACCGACGGTAATACCCTGCCATTCACATAAAACTACGGACTTGATGAACTGTGGTTGGTGGCTTCCAATTCAAGATTTCTTCCACCTTGCTTGGATCCACGGATACACCTTCAGCTGATAAAATGTGTCCGAGAAAAGGAACTCGATCTTGCCAAAACTCACATTTGCTAAACTTGGCATATAGTTGGTGCTCTCTCAAACGGGTCAGGACAATACGGAGGTGGTTGGCATGTTCATCAGGGGTTTTAGAATAAACAAGGATGTCATCGATGAACACGACTACAAACTTGTCAAGCTCGGGCATGAAAACAGAGTTCATGAGATACATGAAATAGGCAGGTGCATTGGTTAGGCCAAAAGACATGACCAGATACTCATAAAGGCCGTATCTGGTGGTGAATGCTGTTTTAGGAATATCCTCAGGGCGGATCTTTATTTGGTGGTAACCAGACCTAAGGTCAATTTTGGAAAAGACCTTGGCTCCAGCTAGCTGGTCAAAGAGTAGGTCAATGCGAGGCAAAGGGTATTTATTTTTAATGGTGACCTCATTGAGTGGGCGATAATCGACACAGAGTCTGAGTGACTTGTCCTTCTTTTTCACGAATATAGCAGGACAACCCCAAGGAGATGAACTTGGTCTGATGAAACCCTTATCAAGCAGATCTTGCAGTTGAATTTTAAGCTCAGCCAATTCCTTAGGAGGCATCCTATAGGCTCTGCGGGATATAGGTGCAGTTCCTGGCTTCAACTCAATAGCGAACTCTACATCACGGTCAGGTGGCAGACCGGGTAGATCATCAGGGAATACATCCGGAAATTCACAAACTACCGGAATATTTTGGATTTCTTGAACTGAGGTGGCACACAATCTCTGCACTGTCTTCTCAATCATTCTCACGGGTAGTGGCAGTTGGATAAGAAGTTGAGATTGACTACTAGGTATGCTGACCTTTATGGTCCTATTCAGCACATCTATCAGTGCCTTGTGCTGATACATCCAATTCATACCTAATATGACATCTATGTCCTGATCCTTGAGTACTATCATGGTGGTTGGGAATATATGCCCGCCCAATTCGATAGGTACTCGATGCACTACCTCCTTAGTATTTATACGCCCTCTGGGCGAATGTATAAGGAAGTTTTCCTTTATTTCCCCAATTGGAATCTCATGTTTTACCACAAATGTACGATTGATGAATGAATGTGATGCACCGGAATCAAAAAGTGTAATAGCGGGGTGACTGGCGACAGAAAACCTACCCATCATGACGGGCTCTCCTGCAGGGATGTCATCCACATGAGTATAATAGACGTGTCCAGCCTTCTTGACAAGCTTGACCTTTTGAACCTGGTGCTGCTGACCACGGTGCTGATTCTGATGCTGCTGTTGCTGCTGTCCAGGACCCTTCTGGGCATTTTGATTGTACTTCTTGGGATATGGACAGTCACGAGCCCAATGTCCCAATTTGCCACAGTTATAGCAAGGATGATTATAGGTGGTCTGAGGTGTATTGATATGAACGCCTGGGGCATTCGGCTGAGTGGTGTTCTGTTGATTCGAGGTATGGGAGGTAGCCGCGGTGCGTACCACGACTTGCTGCTGAGGGTAAGCGGGGCGATTGTGGTGTGTGGGATGATAGATGATCTTCTGGCGTTTTTGACCGCCAGAAAAGCCTGACTTCTTTTTCTTCTTCTCATCCTGATGCTTACGATCACTTTCTTCGTAAGCAATGGCACTGTTTACAGCTTCGTGATAAGAGCAGTTGAGGTTGTTAGATAAACTACGCTGGATCTTGAAGTTTAGGCCCCTGACAAAGTAATCTTCCTTCTTTTGATCGGTATTGGTGTGTTCAGGAGCATACTGGGCAAGATGGTTGAATTGGTTCACATATTGCATCACAGAAGAATCTTTCTGTTGCAGAGCTAAGAACTGGTCCAGTTTCATTTTCATTACACCTGCTGGGATGTAATGTGCTCGGAAAGCTTCGCGGAACTCTGCCCAAGTAAGCTGATGTCCCTCGGGCTGTGCAGACAAAAGGTTGGCGTACCAGGCACTGGCCGGACCACGCAGCTGCTGAGCCGCGAAGAGTGACTTTTGGATTTCCATGCAGCGAATCAAACTGAATTTCTGCTCCATAGTACGAAGCCAGTCATCGGCCTCCAAAGGTTCCTCGGCTTTTGTGAATACTGGTGGACAGCTTTCAGTGAAGTCTACATAGGTGGTTTCCTCATCTTGGCGACGGCCTCGACGCCCGCCACGGTTTTCTCGGTTTTGAGCCATAGCGTTGGCTGCATTAGCCAGGGCCACGATGGCATCTGCTAAAGTTGGTGGAATGGGTGGTGGATAGGGAGCAGCTCCTTCGTCAGAAGTACCAGCACCATTTGAGCGAGTGTTGACCATCTGTTTCAGGACAACCACTAAGGACTCATATTGCATAATTAAAACATAGTAGCATTACAACTTAGAATACCAAATTTAACAAGGTTCAACACACACAAACGGAACAAGTCCCGCCCAGGCTATGGTTCTTGGCACTACGATTACAATACTCGGATACAGAAGACTAAACCCCACTAGTCCTAAGACTAGCTTAGTCGATAACGACAACCTCCTCCTCCTCGTCCTCCTCGACGACTACATCCTCCATTGGGTCGGCTGCCTCAAGGTAGCCGTCCTCTGAAGTCTCACTGTCATAATACTCATCATCGGGTCCTATGACCACACCCTCCTCAGGCTCCTCCTCTCGTGGAATCAGAATCGGGTTAAGCTGATCGTTCAGCCTATGCACTTCCTCGTGCAGCATCCCGTTGTTCCACTCAAGGTTCTCAATGTATCCCTCCAGCTCCTCAACGCGATCACGTGCCGCCCCAACTTGCTCCAAAGCTTCATCCCTCTCTTGAGTCAGGCGGTCGATCTCCCGCCGTAGGTCTCTGTTGGTCCTCACATCCCGGTAATGATCAGCCCGGGCTACCTGGAAGTCCTCCCTCATGAGGCTTATCTCACGGTGCAGCTCCTTGATCTCTTTCTTCAATTCCTTGCGGCTGCGGCGGGGTGGACGGCTGCCAGACGCCTCGTCACTGCCACGGGGTGACAACTGGTGACGCGGAACTCCACGAGGACCAGTCATCTTGCGCGCCGTTAACCTAGTTCGTGCCAGCTGGAAAGGTAAGTTTGAATTAATGAGGATATACTTGACTAGCAAGAATAGGAGTGATAATTCCTAACCCATATACCCACTTTTAAGGAGGAAGTTATTAACATGGGTGATTATCATGATGCATGCACATACTTACGAATTTTAAACCATGCAATACAAATCAAAGCATAATTAGTTTAAACATAGGGCTAGTGTTAATAATGTTGTTCCACCTGCTACCATAACCATAATAAGATAAATTACAGAACAAGATGAGAACTACTGAGTAAGGTAAGATTGTAAGCAGTTTGGACTCAAAATAGCAGTTTAAGTTTTTATGATCCAAAACATTTTGAAGTTTTCGAAAGGTAACCTGTAATGATTTAACAATGGAACGCTCTGATACCAGCTGTAACAGGACCGCCTAAATCACGTGGCCCACAGGCACCTGTCAAAGTCACTAATGACATCTGACAGCCGGACCCGTGTTCCATATGACCCAGGCGGGCTCTGCCGGGCTACATAAGCACCCGTTATCTCCGACAGGATCCCATTGCGAAGCCATTACAGAGTTTCAACATTTCATAACAAAATACATCAGAGTAGAATTTGCGGAAGAGTAATTAGTACTTAATATTACAGACCAGTGTTCGAAAAAAATTAAGTGCAGTTATTACAGACCAAAAATATAAAAGAGTAGCAGTAGAGTTTGGGACAACAGTACGACAGATGGTTTAATATTACACGCACCCTGCCCAAGGGTTTAACCTTAATCTTCTTCACTCTCCTGGACGATGGTGACGCAGCACGGGGCGAGACAAACTTCGGTCTCCTGCTGCCCTCCTGCAACGGGGTTAACAAACCCTGAGTACATGGGGTACTCCGCAAGACTTACCCGACTAAAAGTGTAAGATTAGACTCAGGAATGCAGGCTGAGGGAAAGTCAAGGTAAGGCTTTAGCAAGAGTTCAAGAGTTTTGCGGAAAAGCATTACTATTCCTACCTCAATATTTTATTTCAATAATACTACTCATCATTTTCCATTTCTCCAAGTACTTTCTCATATATCAACATTCTTTCATTTGCTTAATCCATTCAAAAACAATCCTAGTTCCGAACCACTATTCGCTGAATGGTCGAAGGATCAAGTCTCCATATCCGAGGGGCAACGACGATTCGAATCGATTAATACCCAGCTGGGGATCCCTATCCACACTGCGTATGTAGCACTTAAGCTTGCATACGCCAACCCCGCCTACCATGGCTTTTCATACCCCGGAACCGGTCCTGCGCCACCCGAGAGCACAGTACTCCTCTCGTCTCCAGGCACGACAGCCACGAGGGTACACGCTACTCTCGCCATCTCTCCACTCCCAGTGCGTGGTTGTCGGTTCTAGCAGTAGAGCCACCGGAGTCAGAGGCTTTCCGTAGTATGTGGCTAGTTGCAAAGTCTCGATCCAGCAGGCCTACAACGAACGGTCCCTAAACCTTTTTCCGATGGCGACAGTGCATTGGGACTCTAACCCAAATACCCCTGTCCCTTCGGTTTTCAAATCCCGTTTCCGTCGGTGACAATTGTTGGGACTCTAACCCAATGCCACGATCACCGAGCAGGAAAAACCCTTCCTCGTTGATGACAGTGAACTAGCTAGGAACACTGCCAACCAACAAGGACATAACCAGTCCCATAAAGTAATTCTTGTGCTTTTAGATCATCACAGTTTTGAAATAGCATTTCTGCAAAACTAATATTAGGCATGACTAAGCATTTTGCAATACTTTTTAATAAATCAGGTTCTCAAGTATTGTCAGGTATTCAAGGATGGTAATGCATCAATTGGTTGTCACCCAACTCCTATTAACCTAATGCAAATAATTAACTCAAGTAATAATATTTTTAAAAACACAAGGAGAGGGCAAATGCACCGGGGCTTGCCTTGGATGGTGTAAAGTGTCGGATCCGGGTCAGTGCCACAAATATCAAAGCCTTGCACAACTTCCGAAGCAACCTCCTCAGCTGGACCCTCGGACTTTATCTCTGGGTTCTCGGTCACTACACGTGTGCAATAATAAATGCATGAATGCATGAAATGACAGATGAAATTTAATAACAATTAAACCACATACGTGTATAAGACCCTACCTTAGCTAGACATGAATAATCTAATTCATACTGCCCTAGGTCATAAAGGTGATTGACCTAGAATCTCAATCAATCCAAAAATCACACCAATCAATAATCATTCCATTTACTCTCCCTAATATTATCATTTAAATCAACATATAATTTAATAAATATTTAACCATTTCCATTTGATGTCAAAATGCACCAACAGATAGATTTTAGTACCAAACAGTGACACATTAAATTTCATGATTTTTGGAACATCACAGAAATTATTAAAAATCATCGAAGTTCCTTTTAACATTTAATGTGCTAATTTTTAATTAATACAGAAAATATCCAAATACTGTATTTAATATTTTTATTAAATTCTACACATCACAGAGAGTATCTAGCAATATTTTCATAATTTTTGGTGCAGTGGATTAATCTACACAAAAATATTAAAACTTAGCACTATTCATTTTAATTAAAATGAAAAAGCAATTAGAAAATCGCTGGAAAAAGAGAAACGGCCATTCGGCCCACCATGGCCCAGCATGGCCCAGACCGTGGCATCGCGCGCGCGCCACCGAGCTGGCCCCAACCACGCACCGGCCCAGCACGGCCCAGCCGCGGCCGCGCGCGCTCGCCTCCGCGCCGGGTCGCTGACAGGCCGGCCCCTGCCGTCAGCCTCCCGCGCGCGCTCACGCGCCTCCGCACGGGGACACTGACAGGCTGACCCCAGCCGTCAGTTCCTCCTCTCACCTCTCGCTCTCTGCTTCGCTCCGACTCCCGCGCTCGTGCGCGCACGGCGGCTCGCCGCCGGCGGCCTTCCTCCGGCAAGGGAAACACCACTAGACATCGAGCAGAGCCCAGAGACACCACCCTAGAGACCTTGAACGGCTAGACCCCACCGGCGACGAGCTCGTCGGTCACTATGGCGACTCTGCGGTGGCGGCGGACCACACGCCGGCGAGCGCGAAACGAACGCGACCAAATCAAAGGTAGGAAACGATTCGGGAACTCACCACGACCCTAAACCACTAGCTGGTTGGGACGGAGATGGGACGGAGGAGCGGGCTTGAAGACGTGCCGACCCGCGACGAAGAGCACCGGCGATGACCTTTCCCGTTCCGATGATCCTAGAGCACCAAATGGCGAACCAACTAGCACATGAGAGACAGAGAAACACAAGGACCCCAAAACGCACACAATTTCTGGTAGAACCTCACCCGAAAAGACCGGCCTCGGCTTCCCGACATGCGGTGGCACCCTGCTCGGCTCCGGCCGGACGCGGAGACGACGACCCGCGTTTCCGGATGCTCGAGGCACCACAGCCCACACCGATGACACCAATCGATGCGCAAGGAAGCTAGCGAGCTTGCTTGGAGATGGAAGAGGCAGTGGTGGCTTGGTCACAGTGAATTTTACCGCACTCCGATTGAGCTCGACGGCGGCCGCGAGAAGGAGAAATGAGGTCGGGACTGTGCGGTGGTGGTTTATAGTACCGGGCAAGGGAGGGGATAAGCTCGGCTGGGTCCGGGGCCCCCTCTTGGCTGCTTGATAGCGGCTCTGGTCGCCCACGCCGGCTGGACGGCGCCCGGCGCTACGCGCGGCACGCGCGTGCGACGTGGAAGATGAACAGGGGGGACCCCCCTTGTAGCTACAGTACTAGGCCAACTAGGTCAAATGCTATTTGATTCAAATTGGATCTGATCCAGCCCGAATCCGAGGAAGTGGTGAATACAAAAGTTGTAGAGAATTTTGTGTAGATCATTTTTTCTTATGACACCAATTTCAAATTCGGCCAAAATTTCAACTTACAGAAAAGGGGGTAAAAGTAGGGTTTGAATTTCAAACTGAAATTTTAAAATTACTTTTGATTCTTCTCAACAACTTGAAAAATGGTAAACATGAAAGTTGTTCTACTCAGTGAGATTGACAACTTCTATTAAGGAAGTTTTTGAAGATTCTTAATGTCTTTAAAATTGATGTTTCAAATATAAATTTCAATATAGTAATTTGAGTTTAATTTGAATTTTTATAATATAACTTCAAAATCTCCAAAAATAAAAGTTGTTCCATTTGTAAAACTCTACAACTTTTATTAAGACACTTTTCCCATATTCCATATAGATTTTGAATTGGGTTTTTAGGTCAACTTTAGGGTTTAATTTGATTTTTATTTAATTTCATTTTTGATTTTTGATTAAGGACTTAATTACACAATCAATACTTTAGTTGAAATCAAATCACCCTAGGCCCTAAGCACAATCATATGCAAATGCTTAAATTTAAATATGATGACATGGCAGATTAATTAAATTGTAATATCAGAGGCTACATTTCTGGATTCCCCTCAGCCTGCATTCCTGAGTCTTCTCCCCAATTTTTAGTCAGGTAAGTCTTGCGGAGTACCCCATATACTCAGGGTTTGTTAACCCCCTGTTGCAGGTTAAAGTCAGGAGCTGTACAGGTTTGGCTATCGCCAAGCTGGTGGCACTCGAAGAGCTACCCTATGCAGTAGATGACATGTGCTTATCAGCACTTCCTTTGGCAAGATGTCATCTATATTACTTATAAGTGTAAGAGCTACCTTATCTTGTCTCTATCGACAAGAATTATTGTAAAGACTATCACTAGAATTTGTAAACTATAATTGTTCTCTTCCGCTTTTTACTCTGATGTATTTTGAACTCTATAAATGAATGTAATAAGATGGTTGGTTTCTGTTCCGTGAAATGATCCTTGATGGGACATTGCGGTGTTCGTAAGAGCACCCGATAGGGCTTCTAGAGTTATCATGCTCCCGTGCATAGCAGTCGGAAGTCATTAGACTACGGCAGGTGCACGTGGGCCATGGTAATTCGGGAGGTTCTGTTACAATGTTTGATCCAGTGTGGCACAAGGTCTTGTGGAAGGTTCTCTGGTGCACCCGATCGTTGGCATGACTGGATCGTCTAGCTTTGCCAGGTGTGGTTATGCGAGGAGGTGATGGTATTCAGCCTGAACCGAATTGATCATCCTTACTGCTTCAGTATGTGTCTACTTGGGCAGGAGTTTGTAGTGTCTTGTTCATGAGTGGCTTGTCTCCTATGACATTCTGTTGTGTTTGGACCTTTTGCTCGTCTCATTATTCTATTCCTGCAAAGCATTAGTGGACAACACATACCTAAAGGAATATACAAGTAATAACAGGGGTAGTGTTGTCATAAAGCTAAAGGTCATTTTGTAGAGAAGTTGTATATAACATTTATTATTTACCATTACTTCTTCTATGGAGGATTGATGTTATGTTGTCTTAAGTTTGATTTTCATATGTGGCATTATAGAACTAATCAAACTTACAGAAGTAAGGTAATGGTGAGTAGAGGGATTGAAAACCAGCATGCCTGAGCGACGGGAGCTTGAGAGGAGGAAGACCATGGTCAGATCAACTTTGGTGGAATTTGGTCTTCCTTCCTTAAGCTTCAACCGGACAGTGATGGCTCCTGGTTCTTAGGTCCATTGAGGAGGACCTCTCCCTTGTGCACAACTGTTGGGATTCATGTCTTGCTTCATCTCTGATTTGTTTTTATCCTTTGACTTCCCCAAATTGATTTGAGAGTTTCCTGTAGGGGTTAGTCCAATAAAATATCCAGCATCTGCTATAGCATACTATCGGCTCAAAAATCAACCTAGACACCATGTCTAATTTGACTTAAGAGGGCATTTAATCTAAGCACATGCTTACATTAAAAACCTTTGAAGATAAGATCGAAAACTCCTAAACTAGGCACCATGCTTCATTTAAGAGATGTATGAAGTTATTCCCAACCCTAAACATATACTATAGCAAATAAAGGTAGTGTTAAAGCATTATAAGGATTTATTCAAACAGAGATGTGTGAGCATGATTTAAGGTAAAGACAACTAAGGTGGAATTGCAACATGGTATAGAATTTTCAGAAAAAGACAATCCCCCAAGCTTGAATTTTGCAAGGCAAAAATCAAGTCTGGATGGATGTGATCAATGTTGCATGATAATTGGTTGGACATACCTTGGAGTTGTCATCCTTCATCCTTTTTGCTTCAGTCCTGAAATGGTTAGTGACAATAATACCCGAAGGAATATTTTCACACTTATGCTTATTCTATCATAGCAAAAAGGGTGCAAGTTTGTTCTTGGGAAACCTTCTAATTGCACTCATGTTGGTGAAGTAGTTTCCCCTCCAACACCAATCTCTATATGCCAACCTCAAGATTCATACCTCGAGATTTGCAATGTTTATGATAAACATATGCATCTACAACCACCCTTTTCAAGATTCTATGGACCAATAAAGTGAGGGGTTTGGAGATCTCATGAATGCAATGATAGAGAGACCTATTGATTTAGGAATTTGCTCTTGTGAGCCCAGATCATCTATCTCAATCTCCAATGGTGTTTCTTCATAAATGTCTATAGGCAAAAACATTGTCTCTTTCATTCCACGCCTATGACATTCATTGGGCATTTCATTGTCCAAGATTTCCCTTGAATTGGTGTCTCTCAGGTTGATCTCGCCTAGGGCCTCCATACTTGGATGAGCTATAAGTTCATCATTTGGATCTGAACCAAGTATGGATTTCATCCATAAGGCTTCGTATTTGTCCATCCATTCAACACAGTCCTGCCATTCTTGTAGCTCTTCTTGATCTTCCTTGTGGCCTTGATGACTCCTATGCTTTGGATGTCTGAGTGGGTTTCTGGGATCATCATGAGTCTTAGGAGAGAGAGCACAAGAGGAATCATTGAGATCAAGGATGGGTTTAAAGATGAGTTTAGATAAGTCATCTACAGTGGGCATAGAAGGAGAGAAGATAAGATTGGCTTCTAATTGGCTTGGCTCTCCTTCTATGGCATCACTAGACATGACATCCTCAAGTTCCTCCCAATGTCCTATGCAAGGGTGCTTTCTAAGAGACTCCTCCATAAACTCACTTGGAGGTCTCTTATGTGGACGAGAGTTCTTCGTCCTCCCAAAATCATTGAGGTTGCCCTCAAATTCAAAAGGGTTTTCCAAAAGTGGAATTCCTCTTTCTCTTGGGGGATTTTGGGATACTGGTGATTCTGGATAGATAGCCAAATCTTGGGATTGGAATGGTTGTGATTTGGCTATCAAAAGATCCTCTTCTTGCTTGGGAGATGGTTCCTTCTTTTCCTCTAGGAATTTATCATGAATGCTAGTGAAGGTGATGTGTCCACTAATCTTGTCAAGGACAAGCCTTGCTTCACTAAGAGATAGATAAAGAAAAGATCCTATAGAGGCTACATCAAGGGATTCCCAAGAATTCTTACTAAGACCCGTGTAAAAATGTTGAATGAGTATTGGGTCTGGAATAGCAAAGTCCGGGCCAGTGATGATAAGATCATTAAAACGATCCCATGATGTATTGTTGACACTTGTTATCATCCAAATTTTATTATCAATTATCCCTGCATTAAACATGAATATCCAGTAGAATAGGGTTATTACTGACAGATTCCACGAGTTTTGGTGAATTGTCTATTTCCCAGGTGATTTTCCAGAAAAGCTTAAAAGAAGGATTAAAAAACATAATTACCACGAAACTTGCACATGAAGGAAACATCATCATGAAGACCCTGGAAGGGTGTAGAACGCACCAGAAGCAAGCAGGGGCCCACATCTAGCCAGGTGGGGCCTGCCGACCCCAAGGGGGGCCGGGCGGCGCCCCCTAGGGTTTCCTCCCCGCCGCCTTCTGGAGTCTTCTACCACCACCTATTAGGAGTCATTTGGGCCCTTGGTTAATTCGGTCTGATCTAACGGCGCACGTGCATCCCACCGGCCTATAAATAGATGGCCAGACCCCCCTGGAGGAGAGCCAGATCAAGAGATGAAGACCCTGAAGCATTAGATAGATATCCACTAGATCTAGGCTAGCAATCAAGAGAGAGATTAGAGAGATAGAGTAGATGAGTAGAGATTCGGAGGAGTCCTGGCCTAGCGGAGCCTCTTCGTAGCTGTGTTCGTCTGGATTCAGCTCCCTCGCCTGGAGTTGCGTTCTGAGGTACTTTTGTATTCAACATCCTGATTCAAGTAAGCATTTGTTCTTATTCATTCTTAAGTTTACAACTCTATTTGAGTGCTTTGATCTTGGTAGCTCCTTGGTTGAAGTAGTAGTTTGTAGTGTAGACGTGGTGTCTGGGCTATAATTACTTGTGAATGTCCGCTGATTGGCCGGATAGTGGTAGATCGCTTAGGTGATAGCTGTGTTGAGTCCTCTGTAGTCCACTTTCCGTTGATAGGATCGATAGGTGTATAAGTGTCTGTTAGGAGGGAACTCTGATTTTGCCTCTTATTCATGTCACTGCCCGATTAGAACGATATTATTCAAAGTTTACCGGTTGTCGGATCTAGATAATCATTTGTTATCTCCTCATTCTTGATATTCTCTGGATTGATTGTATTATCGGGTTAAGAGCCAATAGACTTAGTCAGTATCACATACTCTTCCTTTGGGTTCGATATTAAAACCGGGATTGTTTGGTGAAGTGCTGCATCGGTGTTTTATCTGTGCGCTTGCGGATACCTTGATAATAATAATCTTTAATAGAGTGCAGTTAATTTATACTAACAAGCATTTCTGGCACCGTTGCCGGGGAACGGTTTGCTGATTTTGGCTTAGTCTATCTTAATCTTGTATTATACTTTTATCTTTTATCTTTTACCCTTTTAAAATGTGGAACCCATGTCCCAACTTTTATATCAATATGGAGCACCATCGGGATCGTATCCAGCCAAAAGAATCATCTTTACCCATCACATTATTTGGCTATGAGTTACCCCCGGGATTAATTAAGTTAGTTTAGAATCACATTTTTTCTGGTAGTTCTAGCGAAAACCCCTATTCCCATTTAGCCGATTTTGAGCAGAATGTTCATGTTTGCACATTAAGGGCATGGCAGATGAAACTTTAAGATGGAAACTCTTTCCATTTTCATTAACGGGAAAAGCAAAGAAATGTTATAATTGCCATGTTGGGAGTAGCCAAGGAGATTGGGAGGTATTGCGTGCTAATTTTTGTCTTAAATTTTTCCCTATCGAAAAGGTCGCTAAACTTCGTTTTGAAATTATTGGATTTAAACAATTAGATAACGAATCATTAGGCAAGGCTTGGGAATGCTTTGATGGATTTATAAATTCTAGACCTAATCTTGCTTTACCAGAACCTATGCTTTTGCAACATTTCTTTTTAGGCCTTGATGATAAAAATAAAGAATACTTTAATTTGGCCGCAGGAGGAGCATTTATGCATATTACTGCTTCACATGCTAAAACTATTCTTACTAATATCTTAATTGATCTTCCTGAAAAAAACCAAAAGTTGTTAGAAGATGAATTTTTTTCATTTGATTCTAAACTTTTGTCTGATTCATCTCAACCTTTACCTGAACTATCTAATGAGAAGGAGATAATTACTATTTCTGATTTTATGCTTGAATTTGAGGATGAACTTTTTGATGATTATGGAAACACCTCACGCTATCATAAAATTATGAAACCACAAGAGTCTATGAATTTTTAAAGTTTTAATGTTTCATATCCTGCTGATTTAAAATTCCTTAGAGAGATAACAAGTGAATTAATTTTTGTTATGAGTAATGAATGGTTGATAGAATCTAAGCTTTCAAATGATATAATTCATTTAAATTCTCCTGCCATTACTATTAAATGTCAAATTGATGCATATCCTTTTGATACCTTTTATAATCCAGTAGTAGGTGTCAATATTATGTCTCTTACATTTGCTAAAAAATTCTTGAAAGATATGCCATTAATTCCTACAAATAAATTATTGAAAAATCATTCAGGACATATTATTCTTGGTTTAGGTGTTTTATGTTCTCATCCTATTGTGATTAATGAATTCCGAATTCTGCTGAATTTCTATATCTTTGATGTTTAGGATTTTGATGTAATGATTGGGTTAGCAATAGGAAAACTTTTGTGAGAAGATTATGCGGGCAATTTAGATTTTAAACTTGGGAAGGGATTTAATCTCTCAGTGCCTATAACTCATGCATTAAAAGCCAAGGCAGAGCCACCTCCTGAGTTAGATCCAATAGAAGAAGTTAAGGCTGTGTCATTTGAAGAATTTATTGAACCTAATTTAGAGGATGATACCCAGTTCTTCATTAATGAAGAGGAGGAGGATCTGATTGATCCTAAACCTCTAGATGAATTACTAGAGCCACCTAAGCCTTCTATTGAGCTTAAGCAACTACTTTCTGGTCTTAAGTATGTTTTTCTGACTAATGATCAAAATTCTCCCATGATTATTAGTGATAAACTTTCTGATAAAGAGTCTTTTAGATTAATAACTGTCTTTGAAAAACGTCATGCTGCTTTTGGTTATTCACTCCAAGACCTTAAGGGGACTAGTCCTGTTTTATGCACCCATCGTATTCCAACGAACCCAGAAATTACACCTTCTAGAGAGCCCTAACGTAGGCTTCAAAATGCGATGAGGGAAGTTGTTAAAAAATAGGTCTTAAAACTTTTGCATGCTGGAATTATTTATCAAGTTCCGCATAGTGAGTAGGTAAGCCCTATTCAAGTTGTACCTAAAAAGGGTGGTATGACCGTAGTTAAAAATGATAAAAATGAATTGATACCCCAGAGAACTGTTACAGGATGGCAAATGTGTATAGATTATAGAAAACTCCATAAAGCAACCAAGAAAGATCATTTTCCACTGCCCTTCATTGATGAGATGTTAGAGCATTTGGCAAATAATTCTTTCTTTTGTTTCCTTGATGGTTATTCTAGATATCACCAAATTCCTATCCACCCTGATGATCAAAGAAAAACCACTTTTACATGTCCTTATGGAACTTATGCTTATCGTAGAATGTCTTTGGGATTATGTAATGCACCTACTTCTTTTCAAAGATGTATGATGTCTATATTTTCTGAAATGATAGAAGAAATCATGGAAGTTTTTATGGATGATTTTTTAGTTTATGGAAAAACTTTTGATGATTGTCTAGAAAATCTAGATACGGTTTTGCAGAGATGTGAAGAAAAGCACTTAGTCCTTAATTGGGAAAAATGTCATTTTATGGTTAGAAAAGGAATAGTGCTAGGACATTTAGTGCCTGAAAGAGGTATAGAGGTAGACAAGGCAAAAATTGAAGTAATTGAATAACTGCCTCCACCTGTTAATATAAATGGAATCCGAAGTTTTCTTGGTCATTGTGGTTTTTATCGTAGATTTATAAAAGATTTTTCACATATTGCTAGACCACTGACTAACTTGCTAGCTAAGGATGTTCCTTTTGAATTTGATGATGCATGTTTAAAATCTTTTAACATTCTTAAAGAAGCACTTACATCAGCACCAATCATTCAACCCCCTGATTGTTCTTTATCTTTTGAAATTATGTGTGATGCTAGTGATTATGCTGTAGAGGCAGTATTAGGATAAACAAAAGATAAGAAGCATCATGCAATTGCTTATGCTAGTAAAACTATGACAGGAGCACAATTAAATTATGCAACAACTGAAAAAGAACTCCTGGCTATTATTTTGCTATTGATAAATTTAGATCTTAGTTAGTAGGAGCAAAAGTAATTGTTTATTCTGATCATGCTGTTTTAAAATATTTGCTCACTAAGAAAGATGCTAAACCTCGTTTGATAAGATGGATTTTGTTATTCCAAGAATTTGACTTAGAAATTAAAAATAAAAGAGGAATAGAAAATCCAGTTGCTGATCACTTGTCTAGAATACACATTGAGAAACCTCAGGAATTACCTATTAATGACTCATTGAGAGATGACATATTGTTTAAAGTGACCAAGTCAGACCCTTGGTACGCGAATATTGTCAACTTTATGGTTGCAGGTTATGTACCACCAGGGAAAAATAAAAAGAAGCTTATTTATGAAAGTCGTCTCCACATATGGGATCCGCCATACCTCTTCAGAATTTGTTCAGATGGATTACTTAGAAGATGTGTACTAGTAGAAGAGGGCATGCAGATCATTCAGAAATGCCACGCATCACCATATGGAGGTCATTATGGAGCATTCCGCACTCATGCTAAAATCTGGCAGAGTGGGTTCTTTTGTCCAACTATGTATGAAGACACCAAAGATTTTGTCCAGAGATGTGGATCATGTCAGAGGCACAGGAATATCAATGCAAGAGATGCTATGCCACTCACCAACAATCTCCAGATCGAGCTCTTTGATGTCTGGGGAATTGATTACATGGGACCATTTGTGAAATCAAGAAATTATGAATACATTCTGGTGGCAGTTGACTATGTATCCAAGTGGGTAGAAGCTATGCCATGCATGAATGCTGATTCCAACATTCAAAGAAGATATTCGAAGAGATTATATTTCCAAGGTTTGGAACACCAAGGATGGTCATTAGTGACGGAGGAACACACTTCACTGATAAAAAGTTTCACCGATACTTGCAAGCTCATGGCATCCGTCATAATGTTGCTACACCATACCATCCTCGGACAAGTGGCTAGGCAGAAACATATAACAAACAAATGAAGAATATTCTAAAGAAAACAATAAATGAAATGGGTACTGCATGGAAGGACCGATTACCCGAAGCACTTTGGGCATATCGGACTGCATACAAGACACCTTTGGGCATGTCACCTTACTAGCTAGTATATGGTAAGACCAGTCATTTACCAGTAGAGTTAGAGCATAAAGCTAACTAGACTATTAAGAGATGGAATATGGACTTTGAAGCCGCTGGAGAAAAGAGAAAAATGTAGTTATCAGAATTAGAAGAATGGAGAGAAAAGGCTTATCACAATTCAAAGATTTATAAAGAAAGAACAAAAAGATGGCATGACAAGAGGATCAAGAAGAAAGAGTTTGCACCAGGAGACAAGGTATTACTTTTTAATTCCAAGTTCAAATTATTCAGGCTTGGAAAACTACGAAGCAAATGGGAAGGACCATTTACGGTTGTGAATGTATCACCACATGGAGCGGTAACTCTACAGTCACACGAAGGTACGTTATTCAAGGTAAATGGTCACCGACTTAAATTATTTTTAGAACCATTTAATTTAGAAGTTGTTGACGGGCTGGACATTGTCCAATTACCCACTTTTTAGTCCCGTCGTTATCCGTTACGAAAAATGATCGCGCATCGCAACTAACAGGAAGTAGGAAGAGGCTAGAAGCCTCACGAGCTCGGCCACCTAGGGAAGACACCTGGTGGGCCCGGCCGGTGCCCTAGTGGGGCCAGGCGGCGCCCCCCTGTCCCCTGTCGTCCCGACTCAAGTTTCCTTTTCTTTCCCTATCTTTCCTAAACATAATCCTGTAGATTCCCGTTGCACACGGATAATCTTTCCTACGAATCCTGTAGAACCTAGATCTGATCTTATCTCGTCTCCTGAAAACCCATATAAATACACACCTATACCGCCCTCAAATGCCATCCCATCATCATTGCCTTCCTCTCCTCCAAAGAAACTCTCTAGTTTAGATCTAGTAGCAATGGCAGCGTAGCGGTCGTTGGCACTGACTCCGGCAAGATCCAAGGCGACGACTCGAAGGCCATCGTCCTCGCGCAGCCAAAGCCCCTTGCCATCGTGCCGCCAAAGCACCTCGCTATCGTGCCACCGAAGCATCTTGCTACGGTGCCCCAGCAGTTCGAGCAAGTTTACTACACGCATGCTCAGCCTGCTCTGCCACCGTCACCTGAGAGAGTGCTGCTAGAAGATGGTACCAGGGGGAAGCAGATCGCTGTTCCCTGAGGCACCCCACTTCTTCCACCTAGAGATAAGGAGTGACTCCTGTCGGTCAAGACCGACAAGAATGGAATGCTGGTATGTGCGAAGTACACCACTGCTCGCCTGCCATCCAAGGAGTTCGTGCACTATCCAGAGATTCAGGAGGATGTGAACTACGTCAACAACAACGACCACCGTCCTTAGAATCGAAATTGGAATCAAAACCAAAGTTGGAATCGACAACAGAGGCCCAACTACTGAGGTAATTACTGAGGTAATACCAAGGTAACAACTTCAACACACCATTGAGAGATTTAGTTTCTGGTGAAACCAAACTGCTTGATCAGATATCCAAGTAGCTTGTCTCCAATGACAAGTCCCTAGAGACCATCAGTAACAGGACGGATGGTTTTGCCTCTGCTATCAAGAACCAACTCAGCTTCAATAAAATGCTAGAATCTTAGATAGCTTAGCTGACATATTCTATCCCTATGGCCAATGAAGGAAAGATCCCAGGCCAACCAGAAGAATTAGAAACTACAAATCTGGTGAACATCTTCATTGCAAGAGGGTATCATGTAGATCATCGGTCAAAGGGATGGAATGATGACTCTATGCCAGAGAAGAAGGTGTTGAGAGTATGCCCAAGAGATAATCATAGAGATGATTGTATTGCCTTGTATCCATGATATATTATGAGTTCATAGAATTTTCATTAAAGATAACCTGTATTGATCAGCAATTATGTGAATTGTTTGTGAAACTCTTTTACTTGTATGGTTATTCTGAAGTTGTTGTTGACGGTGGATATAACATAAAAATCCACACTCAAAACACCGTCAACATGCCTCGGTTTCAAGGAAGAATAAGCATAACATGAACATATTTTATCAATAAGCAGTTCCACTTGTACTCTTAGCTTCTAATCGCAGGCAATGTACAATAGAGCCTAGGGGGACCCACATAGGGGGTCCGCCGACCCAACTATGGGTCCACCTTGGGTTGAGCTTGGAGCATGATCTATGCTAAGGTCCCTAGAGTCCATTTCAACCCTCAGATCAACTTGTCTTTCCATTCAACGATAAAAGATCATTTCACATGGATTCATGGGCCCACAAGGAAGCAAGCAACGTGACAAACACTTGGCAAAGGACACAGCCACCTCCTATGACAAATGGGGAAACCTTATAGAAGCCCTTGGGTGGGCCCACCTGCCATAGGTGGGTCGGCTGACCCCCGATAGTGCCCAGCCAGGTCGGTTGGCCCCCAACCGACTTGTGCATGCCTCCCACGTGCTGGTTTCGCCACTGCTGTCAATCTGAGGCGGTTTCAAGGTCGGTTCATCCAAGGGCCAAGGTGGAAAGGCACACAAATTGCTGACGTGGCACCTCTCCACTCCCCCCTATAAATAGAGGCAGCCACCACCCTCTTCAAGACACATAAGAAGCAAGACAAAGAGAAGCAAGAGTCAAGTTCCACTTATTAGTAGTAATATTAGTCTAGTGTGGGAGTTAGAGTCGAGTCGAGCTAAGCTCAGGGTCTCTGGAGTCATCTTCTGGAGAGTCTGATATAGCTCTTGTACCTTTCCTTCTGTAAGACTTTCTTTATATCAATATAATATTCTTGCTTTACTTTGTGCAATTCTATACTTACTATAGTATTGTTGTGTCTTGTCTTAGCAATATAGTTGACTTATACTAGATTGTGATCCTGTAACCAGCTATTGTGTGCTGCTTATCGCCTGTCATTGGGTGCTCTAGTTGCTTTGTACACAATTAGAGTAGTGAGAATTAGTGTAAGCGTGGTGCTTAGACTAAATCTTGCCTTTGATTACCGCTTGCTACATGGATTGTTTGTGGGTACTAGCAGGTGGTGACAGCCCTGTCTAGTCTTTGCATCCCACCACGTGTTTTAAGCAAGTTCTTAAAAGGTAGGCTCCATGTTAGAGTATAGCCGCTTTGGTTAGAGGCTTTGTCCTCTATTGTCTTGGACTATCCCTGGCACTCAAGAACTAAGGTAGCAGTCTAGGTATTTCATCTATTAGTTAAGGTTAAGATCACAGGAGTAAAGTAAGAAACATAGGAATCCTATACTCACTCGTTGTTCTCCCAGCTAGCTATACTCTACTAGTTATCCTTAATTATCCTAAACCTTGTCTTGTCTCTATGTCACTATCTTTCCTTTATATCGATTTACCCCCTATTACTAGTTGGTGCTAAGTTGCAAGTAGACTTAAGGATCTCTCTTTTATTAACATTCCTAGCTACCGCTTTCCCTTGGGATAAAATAAATAACGATACCTTGGAATACTCCCGGGTGAAGTGCTGCAGCGGTATATTCTGTGCGCTTGCGGAATTATCCAATAGACATAACAAATACCCCCAGGCACTTCTGGCGCTGTTATCAGAGATAGCCTAACACCCTGCCTCTGGTGATTGCGGTATGAAGTGTCAACAAGCATTTCTGGTGCCGTTGCCGGGGAAAGCATCAGCCTAGGAATATTAATAATATTGAATCCATAGTCTATTATCAATTAGTGTTAGGGGCTTACCCCCTGTCTGTGTTTCTCATTACCGTGAAGCTAGACAGCGCAAGAATGATTTCCAATTGTCGTCAAAATTTGTTGAAGATCCTGAGCAATTGTTGAGGAGAACTAGACGCCATCAAATTCCTCCTCAAAGGTTCATCTCAGACCTGAATCCGTTCGGGGAAAGAGGCTCCGCACTATCACCCAAAGAAGTCATGGCCCAAAAGACTATCTCTGAGTACTCTGCACCGTTGGCTAACAATGTCGCCACCAGTCCGCAGCTTAACTTGGGGGATGCTACTTTTGAGATCAAGCCAGCGCTTATCAGTATGGTGCAAGCCAACCCATTCTGTGGGAAGCCGCACAAAGATGCCAATGCCCATCTCGAGCACTTCTTGGAGGTGTATGGTACCTTCACCATCAAGAATGTCTCGGCAGACGCCATCCGTCTTCACCTGTTCCCATTCTCACTGCTTGGGAAGGCGA
Source organism: Eremochloa ophiuroides (assembly GCA_038502445.1). Taxonomy (NCBI): domain Eukaryota; kingdom Viridiplantae; phylum Streptophyta; class Magnoliopsida; order Poales; family Poaceae; genus Eremochloa; species Eremochloa ophiuroides. Next base: position 38,137,122 of record JAHLJS010000005.1, on the reverse strand, counting down.
AGCAATGGTTCTATGCCAACAAGGGTGAAGCTACCACTTGGGAGAGGTGTGCCAACGCATTTCTCAAGAAATTCTTCCCGATGGGTAAAACCAGAGCCCTGTTGGCACTTCTTAGCGTCAGCAGAAAAGTCCGCAAGCGCACGGAAGTACCGTTGTAGCACTTCACTCAGAAGTATTCAGGGTATCGTATTTATAATTTCCCAAAGGAACGGCTTATGTTGGTAGGCTCTTAGCTAGTTTACCCTAGAAAAAGATAGAGGGGATAACTTGGGTAGAGAGGATACACTAAGGCTGGAAACACTAAGTGAAGATAACTTCCCCCTGCTTCAGGCCCACTAACGCAGCTGGTTTGCCAGCCGATACCAGTATCAGCGCTACTCCGCGGCCGAACGTGGGGGAATTCAGATACGAGTGGACAGGGCTGTCACCACCTGCCACCTACCCCTCTGCCCGTGGGCACGCGCAACATACGAAGGTAGACCCCGACTTAGACACCACGTCTACGACGGCGACTACTACTCTAGCGATGGCCAGGAACTTCCGTCTTTATCAGGAGTCCTCTAACTAGAGCACCCATCCAACGGACGAGCGACGATCCCACAAACAAGTAGCTTTATAAAGTAACTCACTTAATGGATCAAAACTAGAATGTATCACAAACCTCTTACTTCAAGCAGCAAGACGGATGTAGAGGTACAAGTTGGATGTGAGAGCCGACAGGTCCGGCACTTCGTCCACCTGAGGGTAGAACTGCTTTGACCCTGCTCTCACTTCTCAAGCTTCTATATCTCTCTCTAACCCTATACTAGCCTAGCTAGAAGCTAAACTAATGGAAAAATGGTGGCACTCCCTTCTTCTTCTCTCTTGTATCCAGTTGTTCTCTATGGAGGGGGTGAGGGCCTCATTTTATAGCTCCATAGGTCGGTTTCGGCGTAGCTAAGTATGGAAGGAGGTGAAACCGCCATCAGGGAACTGCCATGAGCACTGTCGCTGAAAACTGGGCCCGGGAAATGCCAACTGGAGGGCGGCCGCACCCGGGGGCGGTCGGTCCTTGGGAGGCGGCAACTAACCACCGCCTTCGGGTGGTCGGTTGCTCCCTGGGCCTGGGCCTGCCCCGTGGTTACGGATGGATCCCATTTGATGGTTTGATGGGCTTTTCTCTTTTATTCTTGATTTGCGCCTTTTCTGAATATGTTTTCTGGAAGTGCGCTTTCCGGTGATTTTTATGCATTTCCACGTGTTCGACCTGCAAGTCACATGTGCAACAAAACTCGTGGAAAGATTAGATAAAAGCCCTACCTTCTATTTATTTTAACATTAGAATGATGTTATATTCTGGTTGTTAAGGACCACCAACAACTCCCCCACACTTGGTCCTTTATTCGTCCTCGAGTAAAGTGCTAAGGACCAAATGGGTTCATTTTCCTTATTCATAAAGATCTGCATACAGTTTATTCCAAACTTCACCTGAATTTATGAACTTCAATGTCTACCAAATTATCTTAAGTAATTGCAAAATGGAATAGTCTGGATTCAAATCTACTTAGTTTGTCCATGCGTAGAAACTTGGGTTTTTGCAAGATTTTTTTTTCAAAAAAAAAATCATAAGAATAGCTTGTGTTCCTTGAATGATTCTCTCAAATCGCTCATGTATGTAAGTGGTTCCTCACCAAGACATAAAAATAATGCCTTCACATGGTCATCCTACCTCTAAAAAGGCTTATCTGGAGTTTTAGGTAGGAATGAAAATGATGAAGCACACTTACTCTGCATATGTTGTCGAGTCAAACCCCAGACTGTACCGGAGGGAGTGCGTCATACTCCTAGATCAGAATGTGCATGCGTGTGGAGAATATGAAGGTGGAAACCTAATTCTAAATCTTTTTGATACTCTATGTATGATGATTCTCCTTTTTGAAAAAGACAAGATATGGGCTATAGGAACTTCATCACTATTTATATTATATATATATATATATTTTTGAACGGGTATTTGGAATCTTCTTTCTCGTTTATTTTCTGATGCCCCTTGGCACAGTTTCTCTCTTTTGCATTTTTTTTAGCATAACCCCATATCTTTTATTGGCATATGACATATTTTGAATGAGGAGATATCATGATGGATGAGTAAAGTTTTGCATCAAGGGTGCGTGTTTCTTTGGATAAAAATAGTACTTTTATTTGGTGGAGGAAAACTGCGCAACTCCTAGTGTAAGAGTTGGCATATATTTTTTGTGGATGGATGGATGCGTGTTTTGCGCAACTCATAGGGTGAGAGTTGGCTTCGTTTGGTGGGTGCATGTGAATTCTGATCTTGGGAGCATAAAACATCTCTCAACAGCGGTCACGAATTTTGACTAGACTCATCACAAGGTAAGTGGCATATGTGGATGTCACAGAACCGACCAATTTATACGAGCACAAGTACAACGATCGCATTTTGCCGCAATCCAGTCGCACTTGAGCCAATATAAACCCGGTAGTCCGGAAATCTCGAAGGATTTCAAACATTTCATACCCCAAGGATCATTCATTCAGCAATACCCGATCACATGACACATAAGTTCGCAACCGAATTTAAACATCAGAGTACAACATAGTCTTTTACACAAATAGGGTAGTAGCGGAAGTCAATATAGTTTTACACCACAGAGTTCGAATACGAGTACCATCACATGACCCCGTCACAGCATTCTTACAACAACTAAAGATAGATAATGACCCCGCCCTCGGGTCTAGTCTTCTTCGCCCGCAGGGGTGAAGCAGTTCCTGCAATACGCGTAGAACACTACACCATCTGCAACAATGGGAATAAAACCCTGAGTACTCAATTGTACTCAGCTAGACTTACCCGACAGGGAGTAAATAAAAAGACTCTCAAGGATATGCAAGGCTTATTTGGTGGAGCTCAGAGGGTAGCATCATTTTTGCATCAAAGCATTACTACAGTAGAACCTCAACTTAATCATTTTAATTGTGATAAGCTTCGATTTCAGTTAAACTATTTACTAGGATTAGCCACTATACTAAGCATTCACTGAATATTGTAGCAATCAATAAAACCATATGATTTCCGATATCCACAGATATCAACCTCATCTCACCATAATCATTATGTTCAAGTTATTAGCCTCTACCTCACCAGAAGATCAGTTCAGTTTCTCACTAACCAGGAGAGATGGCGATTCGAATCGATTGTACCAGCTGGCAAATATGCCAATCACAAACCCTGTCAGCCGAGCCACTGGCTTCTTGGGCCACCGTTAAATCTTTCTGAGTCACAATATGTCGCGGGCTTGGCGGGGACCATATTCTCAGAGACCAACCCACTTCCAGGATGCATCAGGTCCCTGACCTGCCCTTGGTAAGATGGTGTCTCCGCACATACTTCCTACCTCCAGAATATGTCTGCCTAGTCGCACCAATTCCCGGCTCAGAAAGAAATACTCGGCTTCGCGGTCAGAACGACTTATCTGGCCAGCTATGTGACGACGTCCTTCAATCTCAACTGATGTCTGGTGGCCTCAGTCCTAGTCGGCCGCAAGCAGCACCGAAGACGGCATGACCTCAACCATGTCATGCGGCTTCCCGCTACCTAGCCTTGATTCTCTCATTAGACACTGTGGCATGGTGGCACATATAGTCCATCATGTGGAATCCAAACCCCATCATCATTAGTAACCACCTATGCTCGCGAAGGACAGAAAATCCCTCGACTTCTACCGGTCTAAGCATGGCTAAGCATAGGATCGAACCCATCCCCTTATCTAGTAATAACTTCAGGATCAAGTATAAGTGGACAAGGAATAAATGCAGCAACGGTATCATATCAACTCCTATACTTAAGTGCACAATCATACGATTTAATAAAGACCAGTGTATTTGTAAAAAGAGTAGGTGGAGACTTAGGAATGCTCCGGGGCTTGCCTTTCACAAAGTTAGCGGGTTGGTGATCCGGGCACTCCGGAAGTTCAACCTCTTCTTCTTGTCCTTCGGAAACCTCGGGCACTTCAATCTCCGGCGGAACTCCCTCCTCCGGTGGATCGAATTGCAGCAGTGTCACTCCTCCCGGCGATCCTGTATGCATGATATGCATATATGAGAACTGAGAATGCACATGAAATGCAAGATAGAGATGCACGAATTAACCCATGATATGCAATCAGTTTAACAATCCACACTCATTTATTTCTTTCCTAGACAACCAACTCATACTCACCCTTCTTAAGCAAAGCATAGAACAATTTCTCGTCCCGGGTGAGAGGTCTACAACCTGCACTTAATAATTAACATGCATCAACTAACCTACCACAACCAAAAGATATTTGCTTAGAAACAATTAAATAAACCCTAGCCTATAACTGGACCTACTGCTTACTGTGACCAGAAAAATCCATAGAAATTACAGTAGCTATTACACATCTAGATTAGCCTACTGACAAAATTTCAAGTCATTTGGACAAGTATAACAGTCTACACAAAAATAACAAGCAACCAGCCTTTTAAGCAATGGAAAATGCTTAACACAGTGAAAAGTATCAAACAACAGATTTCCTAATTTTCTTAGCTTCTTTCCAACATAACATAGCCCAGGAAAAATATTCATGTCCATAACCTTAACACATTAAGCATGGTGATTTTTGCAAGATTAAAGCACAAAAGGCACATTATACTAGACATCACATAAATAACAGTGAAACACCAGCAAACATATTTTTCATAGATTCTACTTCCCTAAACAAGATGAATGCAAGTGGAATCACATTTTTAGCACATTCCTGTAATTACTTATGCATTTATCAAGTTTACAAGCAATTAACAATTTAATTATAACTGCACACAAAAAGTATTCAAAAAGTACATTTTATATTTTTCCTTGATAGAGCTCAGAAATACAAACACAACAAAATTTGGTTCACCCCCATTGGACATTCCTACCTCCAGATATGAATTTTGGAAGGTTTTACACATTTTCTGGAAATTCCTTTTATAAAATCAAAAACCTAAACCCGATAGAACTGCTACGTGCACCCGGCTCAGTGAACCAGAGGCGCACCTGAACGGCTGACTCGCGGGCCTCGGGGTCGACCCGACCCCACGCGTCAGAGAGAGGAAACAGAGCCGCCGGCGCTGACCGGCGAGAGCTCGCCGACGGCGAGGTCTCCGGCGACGCCGAGGCTACCTACCGACTCGCGGCAACGAGACGAACCCGATGGACCAACTGCCGAGGGTCGTACTCCACCGGAGCGAGCTCGACGGCGGCAATGGCGGACGGCGGTGGTCCGGCGAACTTGCGCCGGCCGATTCCGGCCGTTGCTCGCGCGGCTCGGCCTCGTTCCGTGTTCCTGCAACCCTAGCGGACCTGTGCGCGCGACTAATCGAACTATTGCGCACGGAAACTCACTGACCGCGCTCGCATGGCGGCACGGTGGCGAGCGGTTTCACGGCGAACTCGGGTTCCGGCGAAACCACGGCGAGGTAGATCTAACCGACGGCGTGGAAAGGATCTACGGCTAACGGAGACTCTTAGACGAGCAAAAGAGAGGGAAGCCGACCCCGGCATCGCCCTCGTCACGGCGACCCGAGAGCTCGGCGGCGCTCCGGCAATGGCGGACGGCGAGAAGCTCGCTGGAGCTGTACCTTAGGTCGGCTGAGGTCGGCAACGGGTCGGAAACGAAGAGCAGAGCAAGCCGCAGCTGCGCCGAGGGTGGCGCGGTCGGAGACGGCTCGGTGGCGGCGGATTTCACCGCGGCGGTCGCGGCGGAAATGGCGACGGCGGAAATGGCGACGGCGAAGGGGACAGAGGAGAGCAGCGAGCGAACAGAGGGCGAGAGAGCAGGGAGAGTGAGGGCGAGCGTGCGGGAGACAGCGTTGCGTGTTCCCCTTTGTAAGCCGACCGCGCGGCAGCAACGACGGCGTACGGCGCCATCTGGCGGCCGAGGCCTGACGCGGTCGCGCGACTCGCTCGCGATTCGCCCGAGGGTCGAACTGAATCGGCTCCGATTCAGTTTCCGCGGACCCGACTGAAACTCGATTTTTATCGATCTATAACTCGCGATCCAGGGCGTTTTAGCGAAAACTTCACTACTATGGATTGAAGAGCTATACGAGTAGATCATTTCATATTAAGACACTTTACTCTAGTTCGGCCTGGATTGAGAGATACAAGTCGATGAACAGGGGTACACCGAAACTGAAAACCGGTTTAGACTTAGGAAAATTTGAAAACTTCCAAAACAGCTCCAAATCTGCACTAATTCAACTTTTTGACCTTCTTCCACTCATTTTCATGAGTTGACCCAAAAATAAAGTTTGTTGCTTATAAAATTCTACACAACTTTGATTAAGGGTGCACTGACATGCAGAATCTCTAAAATGCCCTTCTTGTTTGGTCAAACAGAATAGCTTTTAAAGGGCTCTCTAGTCAACTATGAGCTAGAGGGGTATTTTGGGAATTTCACCAACATGAACATTGTTCCAAATGTTATCCTAAACATGTATAAAGCATTTAGAACCGTAAACAAGCATCACATTTGCATGTCAACACATTTTGCATAATATGGACATATAAACAAACATATAGCAATAAAAGGGAATCAAATCAAATGCAATGATAATAATGCATGCAATGACATGATCTATGCTTGATGACATGCAAATGCAAGTGTGAAAATAGTAACTAACACTAGGGTGTTACAGCCCTCCCACCTTAAAAGAATCTCGTCCCCGAGATTAGAGTTAATTACCATTGTTTAAAGAAAGACGGATAGACTTCCTTGAGGTAATCTTCTCGCTCCCAAGTCGCATCCCAATAACTTTGGTTGTTCCACACCACCTTATAGAACTTGATCACTCGGCTACGGGTGATTCTTTCTTTGTAATCTATTACTTCAATAGGCTTTTCTTCATAGGTCAAATCTGATTTCAACTTGATATCACCAAAATCTACTTGCTCTCCCGGTACTCGTAAACATTTCTTGAGTTGAGATACATGAAACACATTGAAGATAGTGGACATGTGTGGTGGCAACCGTAACTTGTATGCTACCTTCCCACTTCTTTCCAGAATTTGAAAAGGACCTACAAACCTTGGAGCTAACTTTCGTTTCACTCCGAAGCGTTGCACGCCTTTCATAGGTGACACTTTCAAGTATACATAGTCACCCACTTCAAATTCCAATGGCCTTCTTCGCTTGTCCGCATAGCTCTTTTGACGAGTCTGAGCGGCTTTGAGATGTGTTTGAATGGTATGCACTCTCTCTTCGGCCTCTTTCACAAAGTCAATCCCGTAATATCTCCTTTCACCTGATTCAACCCAATTGAGAGGAGTTCTACATTTGCGCCCATACAAAGCTTCAAAAGGAGCCATTTGAATACTCTCTTGATAGCTATTGTTGTATGAGAACTCGGCCAAAGGCAACCATTCTTCCCACGAACCTTTAGACGATAGAACACAAGCCCTCAACATATCTTCAAGAATTTGATTTACCCTTTCAGTCTGACCAGAAGTTTGAGGATGATAAGCTGAGCTGCGAACCAAATTGGTTCCCAAACACTTGTGTAGATGCTCCCAGAAGCGTGCAATAAATTGCGGGCCTCTGTCGGAAACTATCGTCCTCGGCACACCATGTAACCGAAGTATCTGAGCAAAGTAGAGCTGTGCCAACTGATGAGGACGATCTGTAGTTCGAACTGGTAAGAAATGTGCAATCTTAGTCAATCGATCTACGATCACCCAAATAGAATCGTGGCCTTTTTGCGTTAGAGGTAACCCAGATATGAAATCCATGGTTATCTCATCCCATTTCCAACCTGGAACTGGTAAGGGTTGCAATAGGCCTGCTGGCTTAAGATGAATAGCCTTCACGCGACAACAGGTATCACACCTGGCCACATAGGCTGCAATTTCCTTCTTCATTTTGGTCCACCAGAACCTAGGTTTCAAGTCTTGATACATCTTACTACTACCAGGATGGATAGACAACTTGGACAAATGAGCCTCATCCATAATCTGATTCCTCAACTCACGGTCTTTCGGTACTACCAATCGATCCTTGAACCACAATATACCTTTTTCATCTACTCGGAAATGAAGCACTTCTTGTTCTTTCATCTTCCTCTTGATATGATATATGCCGGGATCTGTTTTCTGACCTTCAATAATCTTGCTTTCCAAAGTACAACTGAGAGTAATATTATTCAACACCACTGGATGCACAAGATTGAACCCATCTGCTAGCAAAGGCTGCAATACATTGCAATGAGACTTTCGGCTCAAGGCATCGGCTACGACATTGGCCTTGCCCGGATGATAGTGTACTTCTAGATCATAGTCTTTGATCAACTCCAACCACCTTCTTTGCCTCATGTTCAACTCAGGCTGAGTGAAAATGTACTTGAGACTCTTGTGATCGGAATAGATATGACATTTGTGACCCATCAAATAGTGGCGCCAAATCTTCAATGCATGAACTACAGCGGCAAGTTCCAAATCATGAGTAGGATAGTTTTGCTCATGTTTTCTCTGTTGACGCGAGGCATAAGCAATGACTCGGCCTTCTTGCATGAGAACACATCCTAACCCAGTGCCACAAGCATCGCAGTACACATCAAAAGGCCTTTCAATATCAGGTTGTGCAAGAACTGGAGCAGTGGTCAACAACGTTTGCAAGGTGCGAAAAGCTGTTTCACACTCCCCACTCCACACAAACTTGGTATCTTTGTGCAATAGCTTGGTCATAGGTTTAGCTATTTTAGAGAAGTCCTGAATAAAGCGGCGATAATACCCAGCTAATCCCAGAAAGCTACGAACCTCAGACACATTTGTTGGTGACTGCCAATCCAACACCTGCTGAACTTTTGACGGATCTACAGAAATACCTTCAGCAGATAAGATATGGCCCAGAAAAGGTACCTTAGTCAACCAAAACTCACACTTGCTGAACTTAGCATACAGCTTATGCTCCCTGAGTCTAGTCAAGACTATCCTCAAGTGTTCAGCATGATCCTCCATGCTCTCAGAGTACACCAGAATATCGTCAATAAAGACTACCACGAACTTATCCAACTCAGGCATGAATACCGAATTCATTAGATACATGAAATGTGCAGGAGCATTGGTTAATCCAAAAGACATAACCAAATACTCATACAAGCCATACCGAGTGGAGAAAGCCGTCTTGGGAATATCTTGTGGTCTGATCTTAATTTGGTGATACCCAGATCTCAGATCAATTTTGGAGAAAACCTTGGCCTTGGACAATTGATCAAACAAGATATCAATACGAGGTAGAGGATACTTGTTCTTAATTGTCACAGCATTTAGCGGCCTATAGTCCACACACATACGTAAAGTTTCATCCTTCTTCTTAACAAAGATTGCAGGACAGCCCCACGGAGAAGAACTAGGGCGAATGAACCCTTTGTCCAATAACTCCTGGAGTTGTTTCTTGAGTTCAGCTAATTCATGAGGAGGCATTCTATATGGCCTTCGAGAAATAGGGGCCGTACCGGAAATAAGTTCTATTGCAAACTCCACATCTCGATCAGGAGGAAGTCCAGGTAGATCATCAGGAAAGACATCAGGAAACTCACACACTACAGGGATGCTCTGAAGTGTCACGGCCTCAACTGAGAAAGAGAGACTAAAAAGATCTCCCCTACGGGGCAGATGAACCTGAAAAGTGCCTTCACCTTGGGGTTCCCTCAGTGTTAACATCCGGTTAGGGACGTCCAACACCGCACCCCGCTTGTCCATCCAACTAACTCCCAAAATAACATCCAGACTCAACCCTGGTAGCACAATAAGACTACTGATGAAAACCCGATTACCAATCTCGATGGTCACATCCCCGACACCATGACGCGTACAAATTTCAGCCCCAGCTGAAGTTATCCGGAAACTATGGCTCAACTCAACAATTGGTAATGCATGCTTTTGTGCAAATGCTTGACTCACGAAAGAATGCGACGATCCAGAGTCAAACAAAACAATAGCAGGATGCTGATTCACAGAAAACATACCCGCGGTGACTGGTTCACCTTCCGGAAGTTCCTCCGCAGTAGTGTGATGGACACGACCCTGCCTGGGATGAGGACAATAACGAGCAAGATGTCCCTGTTGGCCACAGTTAAAGCATGGCCCCAGACCTTGGTTGGTCCTCACTGGAGCGGCGTTGCTGGGAGGAGCATTGTTCTTGTTCAAAGGCACTGTGAAACCTTTCTTGTAGCGCTGAGGCGCTGGCTGCTTCTTTGGAGGGGGTCTGAATTTTGCTCCAGGAACAGCCGGACGGTAAGCAGGGCGATTTGCCACCGCACGACTAGCTGTTGGAGTCCTTGACTGAGAAGAGCTTCCTTCAAATGGCCTCTTGCCTCCCTTGGAAGCAGTGTGCAAGTTGTTCTGTTTCTCTTGGATATAAGCTTCACTGATGAACTCGTTAAAAGTTGTACGAGCGTTGTTCGCCAGAGTCTTCATAAGCTTGGTACTAAGACCTCTCTTGAAGGTTTCAATCTTCTTTTCATCTGTATCTACCATCCACGGGGCATACCTCGACAGATTGTTAAAGGCATGATGATACTGAGTGAGGGTCTTGGTACCCTGAGTAAGCTGCATGAATTCATTGACCTTCATCTTGATCAAGCCTGCTGGAATGAAATGCCCCCTGAAATCCCTGGTGAACTGCTCCCAGGTGATATCAGCGACCACGGGGTAGGCGGTCTTACGATTGGCCCACCATATTCCAGCTTGGCCTTGCAGTAACATAGCAGCAAAGCTAGCCTTCATGGTTTCAGTCAATCGCAGCACAGAGAATGACTGTTCAATAGTGTTTAACCACTCATCAGCTTCCAGCGGCTCTACGGCCTGCTTGAATACCGGAGGCTTAGTGTCCATGAAGTCCTTATAGTTACTGTATTGGTCCTCATCGTTTCCGCGGCGTCCACCTCGATCGCGATTGTGGTTGTTACTAGCAACCATCTGCTGCAAAATCGCTTGCTGGGTGTCCAAGAACTGAGCAAACATTTGTTCCTGGGTACGTGGTGGAGGAGGCGGCAACTCCTCATCTTCATGTTCGTTCCCACCACCACTGGTTGACCCATGACGACGGGTATGAGGTGCCATCTATAGCAACACGCAACAACCATTGTTAAGTGTCAGTTATGTCAAAGATAACCGAAAGATTATGCCCAAAAGATATCAATGATCATTTTTGATAACCAACAAACGGCACAATAATTCAATAATCATCACACAACCGCACAATAACAAGGCGCAACCAAAAAGGGTTTCCAAGCTGCATAAGTTACCATTACTTAATTAAAAGTTTGATGGTTCCAGCCCTGAACACACCGGGTTCTCTCATTACAATTCAGGTTCTACCCATTACATGACATTAAAGGTTTTCCCAATACAAAAGGGTGCCGATCATGGCAAGATCACTAGAAAAAGCCTAGTCATCGTGGTCACTGTCCACGCCGGACACGTTCCCACCATGGTCATCACTCTCGTCAATAGGCACAATCTCCTCGGGGTCTTCTTCCTCTTCTTCCTCACTTGCTTCACCATCATCGGCTGCAATGAAGATCTCAGGAGCAAACTCCGCTGCACCCGGAGGATGAAACGGATCAGCACGGTTGTTCAGACGATGAACATCCTGCTGCAACTCCCAAACCTGCTGCTGACTAGCACGCAACTCCTGCAGAAACTCAGTGCGCTGACATGTCAAACTCATATTACGATTGTCAAGCTGGCGGCGAAGATCTGCATTCTCCCTCTCAAGCACCTCGACACGGCGATCAGCTACCAACAAGGCGCCAGTGCATCGTAACAACTCATTGCGACAGGCAGTGAGAGCTACCACCAAGTCATCTGAGCTACGACGAGCCATACGTGCCCACTCTTCAGCTTCTAACTTCTTCTCCACAGCATCATGCAGGGCTTCAATGCACTTCATCCAACCATCCCTAGTGGAATAATGCATCCTCAGGACAGCAAACATAGCACTCATAGAAGCACCCGTGCTATGAGCACGCTCGTCCCTGCCTCGCTCTAAAGAAGCTTGGCTAGACTGAGCCCACTCACCCTGAGAAGCATCCACCCTGGGAAAAACATTTGCTGACCCCAAATCAGCTCTCTTGTTGAACCGGCTGCAAATATCCGTCAACACCTCAAAAGCTGCAAGCTGCGCACCATCCCATGGCGTCCTCATGTCAACTTCCACCTTTATTCCTGGAAACGGCCAACCCCTTTCAAGCACAGGGATAGTCACCCAAACATCAAACCAAGGCTGCACCATGGTTTGCGCTGGCTTCCAGAAATACAGTGGTGGCTCTGCATATCCCACCGACTTCAACAACCTCCATAGCACAGTGGGTGTGCCAAACTGCTCCAGAAACTGACCACTCTGCGGCTCACCTTCAGCTGCCATCTGGTACATTACAACATCTTTCAGCATTTAGAATAAGATAGGACAGCACAAATTTTACCATAGGGAAGGAAATAGTACAGATAGCTTAAATTAATTTCATGATCATGATGCATGCACGTGCCAACGACCTCACACATAATATATTTTAACTAACGTTATAGTCGGTGGCATACCACGTGCTCTCATATACGTAACTAACCGTGCTATACGTTTTGCGTGGTTAGTGTACCTGCAGAAGATTCATTTCAGCCCAATCCCAATGTATGCAGGGCAACAAGAAGCACTTTTTGCCGGAAATGTTCCCATGAACATTTGCGACCCCAAAAATTAATTACTCCACCTTACTTCCATAAGTACACATATGGATAACATGTACTCACTTCAGTAATCATACACTCACCATCGATCGATGGTTGTTCGATCTTACACTCACATCTCACCTTACCTTAGGCGACGTGGTACATTGACCCATAAGAAGCAATAAGAAACCAACAGTTCATGATTATCCGCACGATAAAACCAAATGAACCACAAATAGAAATATGATGCAATTTCCCCCAAGTCAGTACTTACATAAGCCACCTAATTACCACATATACATAGGGCTATAGGACTTGGTCATTGGTACTCATAAGTTTTGCAAACACTTGGTTTAAATCACCTATACACACTATCAGTTGGCAATTAGTTTGTAAAACTCAAAACTCTTTTAGTTTTTAAATAGTCAAGTGACGGTATATGCTGAATTATGCTCTGGTACCAGCTGTCACAGAACCGACCAATTTATACGAGCACAAGTACAACGATCGCATTTTGCCGCAATCCAGTCGCACTTGAGCCAATATAAACCCGGTAGTCCGGAAATCTCGAAGGATTTCAAACATTTCATACCCCAAGGATCATTCATTCAGCAATACCCGATCACATGACACATAAGTTCGCAACCGAATTTAAACATCAGAGTACAACATAGTCTTTTACACAAATAGGGTAGTAGCGGAAGTCAATATAGTTTTACACCACAGAGTTCGAATACGAGTACCATCACATGACCCCGTCACAGCATTCTTACAACAACTAAAGATAGATAATGACCCCGCCCTCGGGTCTAGTCTTCTTCGCCCGCAGGGGTGAAGCAGTTCCTGCAATACGCGTAGAACACTACACCATCTGCAACAATGGGAATAAAACCCTGAGTACTCAATTGTACTCAGCTAGACTTACCCGACAGGGAGTAAATAAAAAGACTCTCAAGGATATGCAAGGCTTATTTGGTGGAGCTCAGAGGGTAGCATCATTTTTGCATCAAAGCATTACTACAGTAGAACCTCAACTTAATCATTTTAATTGTGATAAGCTTCGATTTCAGTTAAACTATTTACTAGGATTAGCCACTATACTAAGCATTCACTGAATATTGTAGCAATCAATAAAACCATATGATTTCCGATATCCACAGATATCAACCTCATCTCACCATAATCATTATGTTCAAGTTATTAGCCTCTACCTCACCAGAAGATCAGTTCAGTTTCTCACTAACCAGGAGAGATGGCGATTCGAATCGATTGTACCAGCTGGCAAATATGCCAATCACAAACCCTGTCAGCCGAGCCACTGGCTTCTTGGGCCACCGTTAAATCTTTCTGAGTCACAATATGTCGCGGGCTTGGCGGGGACCATATTCTCAGAGACCAACCCACTTCCAGGATGCATCAGGTCCCTGACCTGCCCTTGGTAAGATGGTGTCTCCGCACATACTTCCTACCTCCAGAATATGTCTGCCTAGTCGCACCAATTCCCGGCTCAGAAAGAAATACTCGGCTTCGCGGTCAGAACGACTTATCTGGCCAGCTATGTGACGACGTCCTTCAATCTCAACTGATGTCTGGTGGCCTCAGTCCTAGTCGGCCGCAAGCAGCACCGAAGACGGCATGACCTCAACCATGTCATGCGGCTTCCCGCTACCTAGCCTTGATTCTCTCATTAGACACTGTGGCATGGTGGCACATATAGTCCATCATGTGGAATCCAAACCCCATCATCATTAGTAACCACCTATGCTCGCGAAGGACAGGAAATCCCTCGACTTCTACCGGTCTAAGCATGGCTAAGCATAGGATCGAACCCATCCCCTTATCTAGTAATAACTTCAGGATCAAGTATAAGTGGACAAGGAATAAATGCAGCAACGGTATCATATCAACTCCTATACTTAAGTGCACAATCATACGATTTAATAAAGACCAGTGTATTTGTAAAAAGAGTAGGTGGAGACTTAGGAATGCTCCGGGGCTTGCCTTTCACAAAGTTAGCGGGTTGGTGATCCGGGCACTCCGGAAGTTCAACCTCTTCTTCTTGTCCTTCGGAAACCTCGGGCACTTCAATCTCCGGCGGAACTCCCTCCTCCGGTGGATCGAATTGCAGCAGTGTCACTCCTCCCGGCGATCCTGTATGCATGATATGCATATATGAGAACTGAGAATGCACATGAAATGCAAGATAGAGATGCACGAATTAACCCATGATATGCAATCAGTTTAACAATCCACACTCATTTATTTCTTTCCTAGACAACCAACTCATACTCACCCTTCTTAAGCAAAGCATAGAACAATTTCTCGTCCCGGGTGAGAGGTCTACAACCTGCACTTAATAATTAACATGCATCAACTAACCTACCACAACCAAAAGATATTTGCTTAGAAACAATTAAATAAACCCTAGCCTATAACTGGACCTACTGCTTACTGTGACCAGAAAAATCCATAGAAATTACAGTAGCTATTACACATCCAGATTAGCCTACTGACAAAATTTCAAGTCATTTGGACAAGTATAACAGTCTACACAAAAATAACAAGCAACCAGCCTTTTAAGCAATGGAAAATGCTTAACACAGTGAAAAGTATCAAACAACAGATTTCCTAATTTTCTTAGCTTCTTTCCAACATAACATAGCCCAGGAAAAATATTCATGTCCATAACCTTAACACATTAAGCATGGTGATTTTTGCAAGATTAAAGCACAAAAGGCACATTATACTAGACATCACATAAATAACAGTGAAACACCAGCAAACATATTTTTCATAGATTCTACTTCCCTAAACAAGATGAATGCAAGTGGAATCACATTTTTAGCACATTCCTGTAATTACTTATGCATTTATCAAGTTTACAAGCAATTAACAATTTAATTATAACTGCACACAAAAAGTATTCAAAAAGTACATTTTATATTTTTCCTTGATAGAGCTCAGAAATACAAACACAACAAAATTTGGTTCACCCCCATTGGACATTCCTAGCTCCAGATATGAATTTTGGAAGGTTTTACACATTTTCTGGAAATTCCTTTTATAAAATCAAAAACCTAAACCCGATAGAACTGCTACGTGCACCCGGCTCAGTGAACCAGAGGCGCACCTGAACGGCTGACTCGCGGGCCTCGGGGTCGACCCGACCCCACGCGTCAGAGAGAGGAAACAGAGCCGCCGGCGCTGACCGGCGAGAGCTCGCCGACGGCGAGGTCTCCGGCGACGCCGAGGCTACCTACCGACTCGCGGCAACGAGACGAACCCGATGGACCAACTGCCGAGGGTCGTACTCCACCGGAGCGAGCTCGACGGCGGCAATGGCGGACGGCGGTGGTCCGGCGAACTTGCGCCGGCCGATTCCGGCCGTTGCTCGCGCGGCTCGGCCTCGTTCCGTGTTCCTGCAACCCTAGCGGACCTGTGCGCGCGACTAATCGAACTATTGCGCACGGAAACTCACTGACCGCGCTCGCATGGCGGCACGGTGGCGAGCGGTTTCACGGCGAACTCGGGTTCCGGCGAAACCACGGCGAGGTAGATCTAACCGACGGCGTGGAAAGGATCTACGGCTAACGGAGACTCTTAGACGAGCAAAAGAGAGGGAAGCCGACCCCGGCATCGCCCTCGTCACGGCGACCCGAGAGCTCGGCGGCGCTCCGGCAATGGCGGACGGCGAGAAGCTCGCTGGAGCTGTACCTTAGGTCGGCTGAGGTCGGCAACGGGTCGGAAACGAAGAGCAGAGCAAGCCGCAGCTGCGCCGAGGGTGGCGCGGTCGGAGACGGCTCGGTGGCGGCGGATTTCACCGCGGCGGTCGCGGCGGAAATGGCGACGGCGGAAATGGCGACGGCGAAGGGGACAGAGGAGAGCAGCGAGCGAACAGAGGGCGAGAGAGCAGGGAGAGTGAGGGCGAGCGTGCGGGAGACAGCGTTGCGTGTTCCCCTTTGTAAGCCGACCGCGCGGCAGCAACGACGGCGTACGGCGCCATCTGGCGGCCGAGGCCTGACGCGGTCGCGCGACTCGCTCGCGATTCGCCCGAGGGTCAAACTGAATCGGCTCCGATTCAGTTTCCGCGGACCCGACTGAAACTCGATTTTTATCGATCTATAACTCGCGATCCAGGGCGTTTCAGCGAAAACTTCACTACTATGGATTGAAGAGCTATACGAGTAGATCATTTCATATTAAGACACTTTACTCTAGTTCGGCCTGGATTGAGAGATACAAGTCGATGAACAGGGGTACACCGAAACTGAAAACCGGTTTAGACTTAGGAAAATTTGAAAACTTCCAAAACAGCTCCAAATCTGCACTAATTCAACTTTTTGACCTTCTTCCACTCATTTTCATGAGTTGACCCAAAAATAAAGTTTGTTGCTTATAAAATTCTACACAACTTTGATTAAGGGTGCACTGACATGCAGAATCTCTAAAATGCCCTTCTTGTTTGGTCAAACAGAATAGCTTTTAAAGGGCTCTCTAGTCAACTATGAGCTAGAGGGGTATTTTGGGAATTTCACCAACATGAACATTGTTCCAAATGTTATCCTAAACATGTATAAAGCATTTAGAACCGTAAACAAGCATCACATTTGCATGTCAACACATTTTGCATAATATGGACATATAAACAAACATATAGCAATAAAAGGGAATCAAATCAAATGCAATGATAATAATGCATGCAATGACATGATCTATGCTTGATGACATGCAAATGCAAGTGTGAAAATAGTAACTAACACTAGGGTGTTACAGTGGAAGGTTTCATTATAGAGAATCATATTTGGCCTTGGTAGGTATTTGTTAATCTTTCAAGGAACATGCTAATTGAATTTTTGTTTTGTAAAAATCAATCCCAAGTATTTTGCAAAAATGAGTAAGCATCATGTCATCCGGATATATCTCATTTATCAATTACTTACATAAAAAGGGGTCCCTGATCAGTGTTCATAAATCTTGTAGGAATATTAGCAAGGAATAAAAAGTATGCAAATATTCTGAACATAGGAAGACATGTTCGATGGAGTATGAAGGAGACATCATTCTTTAAATTTTATTTAAAACTTTTTAGTCAGGGAGAGAGGGGAGATGTTTGCACAAACCGAATTTGATTTTTGTTCTTGTGCAGTTTAAATTTGAAGAGTCCTTCCCCCACACTTGTTTTCTTTCCTATCTTGGTCAGTCACAATATATACATATAGAAAACAAGTGCGCAAAATATTCAAAGATAAAAACTTTTTATTTCATTGATAGATCAAATAGGCACATTACATTGAAGGGAAATATGATTGAGAAGTAAAAGATTGTGGTAACGAAAATGTGTGCCTATTTATTTGTGTAGCAGGAGCGTTCTAAAGATATTTAGAGAGCGTGCTCAACTCCTGCTGCCTTAGCGAGCCTGCGCAGTTGCTCTCCATAGCCGCGGCGCATCTCATCTAATTCATCTCTAAGTCATTTCATGCTAAGATGAGCCTTGGCTATACGGGTTTGTGCCTTTTCAATATTTAGGCGCGTGCTCTTGATGCTAGCATTGAGCGAGGCGATGGTTGGCCCCTTAGGAGGCTTCTCGTCGTCACTATCACTAAAGAAACCCTTAGGCTGCCCTCTAATAACTTTCCTAAAGACCTTGCGCTTTTCGGCAGAGGGTGCAGGATTACTAGAGGGAGCTTCACCCTTGCGAAAAAGACCCTTGGCGTACCCTCCATCGGGTTTGCGCACTCCCCTAATGGTGTAAGAGCGATTATCCTTAGCGGGAGACGACAAGGAAGGTAAACTGGAGCTAGAGGGCATCACGGCAGCACGTTTGCTAAGCCTGCTACTACTAGGAGCCTTCCTCTTAAGGCCTAAAGCGCCGGTAGTTGGTCGGGCAGCAATACTCTTCTTCTTGGCACCTCCTTCGGGTGCACAGGAGCGTGCCGTGGACTTCAAACTTGATATGTTGCTGAAGTTATCGCTAGGGGGTGGTAGAAAGGCTAGCGGCTTCTTCGCTATGGCATGATCTTCTTCTCTCACAAAAGAGCTCTCTTGATAGGGAACTATGTCTAAGTTGGCAATGGAGCCGGGAGCTTGAATCAGCGAAAGAGCATAGCTAGACATGGTCACGGTTTGCAAGTTGGAGAGCTTAGCACCTTTTGTGAGAGGAAGAAGAGAATGGTTTGGTGTGAAGAGAGGAGAGGCCTTGGAATGCTTTTTATAGGTTCTACCGAGGTCTCTTGTTGAGGAAAAGATCTGATCGTAACAAAGGACGTGATGCTGGAGTGAACACAAAGAGGTACGAAAAAGATTGACGTCAAATGAGCTGGCTGGGGGGCGGTCGACCCCGGGGGCGGTCGGTCCCCTGGGTCCACCTGCCAGCCTCTGCCTTTTGCCCAGATTCCTATCAGAACAAGTGGATTCCTATCCCGGTTACGATCAAGTGTGATGCGCGGAGGATCAAAGTGATTGAGTGTAAATTTGATATGTGATTTTTTATAAAAATATCTCAAGATTACACTATCATGCATTTATGAGAGAATATACCTATGATTAAAAGGATTTCATGTAAATGAAAGGAAAGATCATAGGGGCTTTTTGGGTATTTCATAAATGCAACATTATTGCTCTACAACCATCTATTTATTTATAAAATAGTGAAGTAAAAAAATGTTTATTTATATATATTTATTTATTATTATATATATTTTTATAAGTTTTTAATGAACTCATTAAAGGATATTATGTTTATTTCATCGACAAAATTCGGTTCGGGTTCAAGGAATACTTTGAGACGTTGACCGTTTACCTTATGAATGTTCCTGTCATCGTCTTCTATTGTGATTGCTCCATGTGACAATATGTTGATGATGGTGTAAGGTCCGTCCCATTTACTTCTAAGCTTGCCTTTCCCGAACAATTTGACTCTTGAATTGAAGAGCAGAACTTTGTCGCTTATCTTGAACTCTTTATGTTGAATTCTTCGATCATGCCATCTCTTCGTTCGTTCCTTGTAGAGCTTGGCACTATGATAGGCCTTTTCTCGCCATTCTTCTAGTTCTGCTATTTGTTTCTGCCTATTTTTACCAGCTGACTTGAGATCCATGTTCCAGGTTTTAATTGTCCAGTGAGCTCTATGTTCAAGCTTAACAGGCAAATGGCAACTTTTCCCATAGATCAGCTGATATGGTGACATCCCGATAGGGGTTTTGTAGGCTGTCCTATATGCCCAAAGTGCATCAGGTAGCTTATCTTTCCATCCCTTTCCCATCTCGTTCACCGTTTTCCGAAGGATGTTTTTAATTTGTTTGTTCAAAGTCTCGGCTTGTCCACTGGTTTGGGGGTGATAAGGAGTAGCTACATTGTGCTTGGCTCCCAGCTCTCGCAGGAATGCTCTGAAAGTCTTGTCTATGAAGTGTGAGCCCCCGTCACTTATCACCATCCTTGGTGTTCCAAAGTGAGGGAAGATCACTTCATGGAACATCTTCCTTGCATGTTTTGCATCTGCTGCTCGGCAAGGTAGCGCTTCGACCCATTTGGAGACATAGTCAACTGCTACGAGGATGTACTCACAGTCTCCCGACTTTTGGAATGGTCCCATGAAGTCAATGCCCCAGACATCGAAGACTTCAATTTGGAGGTTGAAATGAAGGGGCATGGCGTTGCGGGAGCTGATGTTGCCTTGCATCCGGCATTGTCGACACCATCGGATGAACTCTTTGGTGTCGTTATACATCGTTGGCCAGTAGAATCCACACTGCCAGATTTTGGCTTGTGTGCGGAAAGCTCCATAATGGCCTCCGTATGGTGCTGCATGACATTTTTCTATGATTTGTGCACCCTCAGCAGTCGGCACACATCTTCTCAATAGTCCGTCGGCACAAACCCGGTATAAGTAGGATTCATCCCACAGGTGACGTCTGCTTTTATATTCTAGCTTCTTTCTGGATTCGCCTGGGGGTACGTACCCTAAAACTATGTAATTCACAATGTTTGCATACCATGGGTTTGTGTCGGTGACCATGAGCAGCATGTCGTCGCGTAGGAAGTCATTGATTTCTTGTTCCTGCATGTTAGTGACTTGCATACGCGAAAGATGGTCAGCAACAGTATTTTCTACTCCTTTTTGATCTTTTATTTCAGCATCAAATTCTTGCAATAATAAAATCCAGCGGATCAAACGAGGCTTAGCATCTTTCTTGGTGAGCAGATATTTTAAAACGGCATGATCAGTATAAATAATTATCTTTGCTCCCACCAAGTAAGATCTAAATTTATCGATAGCAAAGATTACTGCGAGGAGCTCCTTCACGGTTGTGGCATAATTAAGCTAAGGTCCTGTTAGAGTCTTGCTAGCGTAAGCAATCGCATGATGCTTCTTATCTTTGGTTTGGCCAAGGACCGCACCAACAGCGTAGTCGCTAGCATCACACATGATCTCAAAGGGTAGCGTCCAATCCGGAGGTTGGATGATGGGCGCAGAAATGAGTGCTTTCTTGATAGTTTCGAAGGCTTTTAAACACTCATCCGTGAACTCAAAGGGTACGTCTTTTGCTAACAGTCTAGTCAAGGGTCTAGTGATTTGTGAGAAATCCTCGATAAAGCGTCTATAGAACCCCGCATGGCCTAGAAAGCTTCAGATCCCTTTGATGTTCACTGTAACACCCTAGTGTTAGTTACTATTTTCACACTTGCATTTGCATGTCATCAAGCATAGATCATGACATTTCATCATCATTTCATTTGAATTGATTTCCTTTAATTGCTATATGTTTGTTTATATGTCCATAACATGCTAAATGTGTTGACATGCAAATGTGATGCTTGTTTACTATTCTAGATGCTTTAGACATGTTTGGGATAACATTTGGAACAATGTTCATGTTGGTGAAATCCCCAAAATACCCCTCTAGCTCATAGTTGACTAGAGAGCCCTCTAAAAGCTATTCTGTTTGACCAAACAAGAAGGGCATTTTAGAGATTTTGCATGTCAGTGCACCCTTAATCAAAGTTGTGTAGAATTTTATAAGCAACAAACTTTAATTTTGGGTCAACTCATGAAAATGGATGGAAGGTGGTCAAAAAGTTGAATTAGTGCAGATTTAGAGTTGTTTTGGAGTTTCAAAAATTTCCTAAGTCAAAAACTGCATTTCAGTTTCAAAGTACCTCTGTTCTTCGACTTGTATCTCTCAAACCAAGCCGAATCAGTTCAAAGTGTTCTAATACCGATTAGAGAACTCATGTAGCTCTTCAATCCATAGTAAGGAAGTTTTCTCTAATACGCACTGGATCACGAGTTATGGCGCGACAAATATCGGATTTTAGTCGACTGAATCAAGAACACGATTCAGTTCATTTCGTCGAACAGCTGGCCGCGCCGTCAGACGCCGCGCGCCAGGTGGCGCCGTACGTCGCCGTTGGCTGCCGCGCCGGTCGGCTTTGTAAAAGCGACACTCCATCCTGTCTCCTGGCCGCTCCATTCGCACTCTCGCCCGCTCTCGCCTCTCTGCT
Organism: Eremochloa ophiuroides; assembly: GCA_038502445.1. Classification (NCBI taxonomy): domain Eukaryota; kingdom Viridiplantae; phylum Streptophyta; class Magnoliopsida; order Poales; family Poaceae; genus Eremochloa; species Eremochloa ophiuroides. The sequence continues at coordinate 38,114,897 of JAHLJS010000005.1, read as the reverse complement.
CTCCTCTTCCCCCCCCTACCGTTGCCATTGCCGCCGCGCCGTCGCCGCGGTGAAATCCACTGCCACCGCGCCGTCTCCGACCACTCCATCTCCGCCGTAGCTTCGCCTTGCTCTGCTCTTCATCCTCGACCCGTTGCCAGCCTCAGCCGAGCTAAAGTATAGCTCTAATGAGCTTCTCGCCGCCGCGACCCCGACGGAGCACCGCCGAGCTCTCGGTTTGCTGCGACGAGGGCAATGCCGTGGCTGGTTTCCCTCTCTCTCGCTTGTCTGGGTGTCCTCGTGAGTCGTAGATCTAGCCTAGGTCGTTGGTCGGGTCGATTTCGCCGTAGTTTTGCCGGAACCCGAGCTCGCCGGAGTTTCGCCCGCCACCGTGTCGCCATGTGCGCGGTTAGAGCAAGCTGTCGTGCACCGCTGTTCGATTCATCGAGCACGGAGCTCCGTTAGGATCTAGGGAGTACGGAACGTGGGTTGGTTTCGCCGGTGAAGGCCGGAATCGGCCGGCGCAAGTTCGCCGGACCGCCGCCGTCTGCCATTGCCACCGTTGAGCTTGCTCCGGTGGGGGACAGGCCTCGGAAGATAGTGTGCTGAGTTCGTCTCGTCGTCAAGAGTCCGTTGGTGCTCGTGGTGTCGCCGGAGACCTCGCCGTCGGCGAGCTCTCGCCGGTCAGCGCCGGCGGCTCTGTCCCTCTCGCTGACACGTGGGGTCGGATTGACCCAGGGGCCCGCGAGTCAGCCACTCTGGTGCGCCTCTGGTTCACTGAGCCGGGTGCACGTAGCAGTTTCAGTCGGTTTTCAGTTTTAAAGATTTATAAAATGGATTTCCAGAAAATGTGTAAAATCTTCCAAAATTCATATCTGGAGCTAGGAGTGTCCAATTGGGGTGAAGCAAATTTTGTTATGTTTGTATTTCTGAGCTCTATCAAGAAAAATATAAAATGTCTTTTGGAATACTTTTTCTATGCAGTTATATTTAAATTGTTAATTGCTTGCAAACTTGATAAATGCATAAGTAATTGTAGGAATGTGCTAAAAATGTGATTCTACTTGCATTAATCTTGTTTAGGGAAGTAGAATCTAAGAAAAATATGTTTGCTGGTGTTGCACTGTTATTTGTATGATGTCTTGTATAATGTGCCTTTTATGCTTTAATCTTGCAAAAATCACTATGCTTAATATGTTAAGGATATGATCATGAATATTTTTCCTGAACCATGTTATGTTGTGAAGAAGCTAAGAAAAATGAGAAATCTGTTGTTTGATACTTTTCATTGTGTTAAGTATTTTCCATTGCTTAAAAGGCTGGTTGTTTGTTATTTTTGTGTAGCCTGTTATACTTGTCCAAATCACTTGAAATTTTGTCAGTAGGCTAATCTGGATGTGTAATAGCTACTGTAATTTTTCTGGATTTTTCTATGTATAGCAAACAATAGGTCCAGTTATAAGCTAGGGTTTGTTTAATTGTTTTAAGCAAGTATCTTTTGGTTGGGAAGTGTTTTTATGCATTTTTGTGATGTTCCAGCATTATCACTTGTTAAAAACAGTGGAGTTGATCCTCATTTGAGCTTAGGGCAGCAAGGTTAATGTTTTGTTTATATGATGTTGCTCGCGCTTGTTAATTATAAGTTGGTTGTGGTAGGTTAGTTGATGCATGTTAATTATTAAGTGCAGGTTGTAGACCTCTCACCCAGGACGAGAAATTGTTCTATGCTTTGCTTAAGAAGGGTGAGCATGAGTTGGTTGTCTAGAGAAGAAATATGCACGTACTCAGTAAATGAGTGTGGATTGTTAAACTGATTGCGTATCATGGGTTAATTTGTGCATCTCTATCTTGCATTTTATGTGCATTCTCAGTTGTCATATATGCATATCATGCATACAGGATCGCCGGGAGGCGTGACACTATTGCAGTTCGATCCACCGGAGGAGGGAGTTCCGCCGGAGATTGAGGTGCCAGAGGTTCCCGAAGGCCAGGAGGAGGATGTTGAACTTCCTGAGTGCCCCGATCACCAACCTACTAACTTTGTGAAAGGCAAGCCCCGGAGCATCCCTAAGTCTCCACCTACTCTTTTTACAAATGCACTGGTCTTTATTAAATCGTATGATTGTGCACTTAAGTACAGGAGTTGATATGATACAATTGCTGCATTTATACCTTGTCCACTTATACTTGATCCTGAAGTTATTACTAGACAAGGGATGGGTTCGATCTTATGCTTAGCCATGCTTAGACCGGTAGAAGTCGAGGGATTTCCTGTCCTTCACGAGCATAGGTGGTTACTAATGATGGTTGGGATAGATTCCACATGATGGACTATATGTGCCACCATGCCACAGTGTCTAATGAGAGAATCAAGGCTAGGTAGCGGGGAGCCGCATGATATGGTTGAGGTCATGCCGTCTTCGGTGCTGCTTGCGGCCGACTAGGACTGAGGCCACCAGACATCAGTTGAGATTGAAGGACGTCGTCACATAGCTGGCCAGATAAGTCATTCTGACCGCGAAGCAGAGTATTTCTTTCTGAGCCAGGAATTGGGGCTGATAAGGTAGACATATTCTGGAGGTAGGAAATATGTGCAGAGACACCATCTTACCAAGGGCAGGTCAAGGACCTGAGGCTTCCTGGAAGTGGGTTCGTCTCTGAGAATATGGGCCCCCCAAACCCGCGATACATATTACGTCTCAGAAAGATTTAACGGTGGCCCAAGAAGCCAGTGGCTCGGCTGACAGGGTTTGTGATTGGCATATTTGCCAGCTGGTACAATCGATTCGAATCGCCATCTCTCCTGGTTAGTGAGAAACTGAACTGATCTTCTGGTGAGGTAGAGGCTAATAACTTGAACATAATGATTATGGTGAGATGAGGTTGATATCTGTGGATATCGGAAATCATATGGTTTTATTGATTGCTATAATATTCAGTGAATGCTTAGTATAGTGGCAAAACTTAGTTTAAGTAGCTTAACTGAAATCGAAGCTTATCACAAATAAAAATGAATAAGTTGAGGATCTACTGTAGTAATGCTTTTGATGCAAAATGATGCTATCCTCTGAGCTCCACCAAATAAGCCTACATATCCTTGAGAGTCTTTTTATTTACTCCCTGTCAGATAAGTCTAGCTAAGTACAATTGAGTACTCAGGGTTTTATTCCCATTGTTGCAGATGGTGTAGTCTACTACGCGTATTGCAAGAATTGCTTCACCCCTGCGGGCGAAGAAGACTAAACCCGAGGGTAGGGTCATTATCTATCCTTAGTCGTTGTAAGATTGCTGTGACATGGTCACGTGATGGTACTCGTATTTGAACTCTGTGGTGTAAAACTATGTTGACTTCCGTTACGACTATATTTGTGTAAAAGACTATGTTGTACTCTGATGTTTAAATTTGGTTGCGAACTTATGTATCATGTGATCGGGTATTGCTGAATGAATGATCCTTGGGGTATGAAATGTTTGAAATCCTTCGAGATTTCCAGACTACCGGGTTTATATTGGCTCAAGTGCGACTGGATTGCGATTAAAAATGCGATCGTTGTACTTGTGCTCGTATAAATTGGTCGGTTCTGTGACATTCACAGGGGGGTAGTTGCTTAATAACTTCTATCTTTGCCTTATCTACTTCTATCCCCCTCTCGGACACTAAGTGTCCAAGAACAATGCCTTCAAGGACCATGAAATGGCACTTTTCCCAGTTAAGTACCAGGTCCTTCTCTTGGCATCTTTGCAAAACTTTGTCTAAATTCTCGAGGCAATGATTAAAAGTTTTTCCATAGACTGAAAAATCGTCCATGAAAACTTCCATGATCTCTTCAATCATTTCTGAGAAAATAGACATCATGCAACGTTGGAACGATGCAGGCGCGTTGCAAAGCCCGAATGACATTCTCCTATATGCATACATTCCATACGGGCATGTAAACTTTGTTTTGCTTTGGTCGTCGGGATGGATGGGGATTTGGTGATAGCCAAAATACCCATCGAGGAAACAAAAGAAAGAATGTTTCGCCAACCGCTCCAACATCTCATCGATGAAGGGCAATGGGAAATGATCCTTTCGAGTTGCCGCATTGAGTTTTCTATAATCAATGCACATCCTCCATCCCGTGACGGTACGTTGTGGAATGAGCTCATTTTTAGCGTTCTCAACTACCGTCATTCCTCCTTTCTTGGGAACCACTTGGACGGGACTAACCCAGTCACTGTGTGGTACGGGATAAATAATCCCAGCGTGAAGAAGTTTGAGGACTTCCTTCTTCACGACTTCCCTCATCGCATTATTGAGCCCACGCTGTGGTTCGCGTGATGGTGTGCTGGCAGGGTCAATAGGGATGCGATGGGTACAGAGCATTGGGCTAATCCCCTTAAGGTCTTGTAATGAATACCCAAAGACCGATCTATGTTTTTCTAAAACGGCAATAAGTCTTTTTGTCTCCTCGTCTGAAAGTTTATCGCTAATAATGACGGGAGTGCTTTTGTTGCCATTTAGAAAACATAACGTAATCCTTTCGGCAAGGTTTTTAGCTCAACGGGAGGTGGAGTTGGCACTTCCTCTTTAGGAAGGTCAAAAGTCTCCCCGGTGTCTTCCTCTTCTTCTATAAAGAAGTTTGCATCTTTTTCTAAGGACGACTCAGGGGGTTCAAAGGGGGAAACCGACATAACCTCCTCGGGCAGTATAGGACAGGGGAGAGGGTCTGCAACCGAGTTTCTGGCTCGAGCAAAAGGTATGGAATAATCATTCCTCCCCAGTTTAACAATCAATTCCCCTGTTCTTGCCACATTGGAGAGAAATTTCTCCAGGGGATGCCCGATCAACACGCTAAAGTCTACATCATCAAAGATGTGAAAATCTAAGGTCAAGACTACATCATCGTGCTGAATATTGATGCTGTGCACCAACCCTTTTCCTAGTTGACCTGTTCGTGAGCTGTTTCTCAAGGATAGGGTTGTACGAGGAAAATTCTTATCACTCAGATGAGTATGTGCAAAACTTGTAGACATTAGGTTTGCTCCTACCGTGGGGTTATACAACATCTCCACCCAATCATCCTGGATTTTGCAACGGATGGTTCGCGAAGGGGAGCGAATCTGAATTACTTCAGATGAATACTCCCTTTCGTTTGTCCATTCATCACTCATGATAGCCGTCAACTCTCTAATGGATTCCTTTAAAGAATCGAGGCAAGGTTTTGGAGTGACAGAGACGTGGGTGTGTTCTTGCATGCATACTTCGAGACATTCCCGAAATCATCGAAGAAGTCATCATCGAAGCATGGAAGACCTAAAGGTTGGAGACCTTCCTTCGGATCTTCTGGTTCGGGTAAGGGTGTCTCTATAGGTAACATTGGTTCGGCCTCAGCCGAAGAGACTTCCTCATGACACAGCTTTGGCTCTACATGGAGGGGTTCTAATGGAGGAGTATTCTCTAGAATGCGATCTAGATGGGCCTCTCCTTCGGCCGTGGTTTTGTGTGTGAACGTCCCTCCTGCGGCTATGCCGAGTTGTAGGGCAGAGTCCTTGCTAAGTCCTAACCAAAAGTGCTGTAAGAGCACGTGGTTGGGAATAGACAAGTCTGGGCCAGATTTTGTTAAAATTGTAAATCTTTCCCAAGCTGCACCTATGGATTCCTTCTCATTTTGTTGGAAGTTGAGAATCTCTTGACGTAGGGCAGCGATTTGGGAAATAGGGAAGAATGCTACGCAAAATTTGTTTCGCAATTCCTCCCAATCACGAGCTACCTTCCCTACGTTGAGGGCGTACCATTGTTTCGCTCTCTCATCAAGCGAGAAAGGAAACAATTTCCACTGCATTGTTTCATGTGACATGCCAGCAATGGTTAGGCACGCACAGAGCTGCTCAGACTCCCTTAAGTGATGATATGGGTTTTCGTAATCTAACCCTGAGAAGGTTTGTTCCCGAACCATGGCTATAAAAGCCGGGCGGAGTTCGTAGCTTGAAGCAGTTATTGGCTTCGCGGATTGTGGAGATTCAACGAACTCGGCCTTGGGAGCAGAAAGTTTGAAAATGGTGGGTTGCTCCATCGGATCAAAAGAGGTAAAAGAAGAGAAAGGTAAAAACAAAGAATACACGGGCAACTAGGTTCGGAGACTAAAAACAACAACTGTTCCCCGGCAACGGCGCCAGAAATGCTTGTTGGCGCTTCTTAGCGTCAGTAGAAAAGTCCGCAAGCGTACGGAAGTACCGTTGTAGCACTTCACCCGGAAGTATTCAGGGTATCATATTTATAATTTCCCAAAGGAACGGCTTATGTTTATAGGCTCTTAGCTAGTTTACCCTAGAAAAAGGTAGAGGGGATAACTTGGGTAGAGAGGATACACTAAGGCTGGAAACACTAATTGAAGATAACTTTTCCACTACTTGTCTGCTTCAAGCCCACTGACGCAGCTGGTCTGCCAGCCGATACCAGTATCAGCGCTACTCCATGGCCGAACGTGGGGAAATTCAGATACGAGTGGACAGGGCTGTCACCACCTGCCACCTACCCCTCTGCCCGTGGGCACGCGCAACATACGAAGGTAGACCCCGACTTAGACACCACGTCTACGACGGCGACTACTACTCTAGCGATGGCCAGGAACTTCCGTCTTTATCAGGAGTCCTCTAACTAGAGCACCCGTCCAACGAACGAGCGACGATCCAACAAACAAGTAGCTTTATAAAAGTAACTCACTTAATGGATCAAAACTAGAATGTATCACAAACCTCTTACTTCAAGTAGCAAGATGGTTGTAGAGGTACAAGTTGGATGTGAGAGCCGACAAGTCCGGCACTTCGTCCACCCGAGGGTAGAACTGCTCCGACCCCGCTCTCACTTCACAAGCTTCTATCTCTCTCTCTAACCCTATACTAGCCTAGCTAGAAGCTAAACTAATGGAAAAATGGTGGCACTTCCTTCTTCTTCTCTCTTGTATCCAGTTGTTCTCTATGGAGGTGGTGAGGGCCTCATTTTATAGCTCCACAGGTCGGTTTCGGCGTAGCTAATTATGGAAGGAGGTGAAACCGCCTTCAGGGAACCGCCATGAGCACTGTCGTTGAAAACTGGGCCCGGGAAACGCCAACTGGGGGCGGCCGCACCCGAGGGCGGTCGGTCCCTGGGAGGTGGCAACTGGCCACCGCCTTCGGGTGGTCGGTTGCTCCCTGGGCCTGGGCCTCCCCCGTGGTTACGAATGGATCCCGTTTGATGGTTTGATGGGCTTTTCTCTTTTATTCTTGATTTGCGCCTTTTCTGAATATGTTTTCTGGAAGTGCGCTTTCCAGTGATTTTTATGCATTTCCACGTGTTTGACCTGCAAGTCACATGTGCAACAAAACTCGTGGAAAGATTAGATAAAAGCCCTACCTTCTATTTATTTTATCATTAGAATGATGTTATATTCTGGTTGTTAAGGACTGCCAACAAGCCCTTCGTGGAAAGATTTTAAGCTTCCAACAGCAAGCTGATGAGATGATTCCCGAAGCATGGGAATGCCTCTACGAGTACATTCGTGCTTGTCCTTATCATGGGATCGAAGAATGGCTCCTAATCCAAGGTTTCTACCATGGGCTAACTGGATTGGCCCGTATTCATCTTGATGCTGCTGCTAGGGAGCGTTCTTGCAAAACAATGTCAAAGATGCTAAAGACCTCATTGAAAAGATGGTGATCAACCAAGGATGGAACGAGGAGCGTCTCTAGCTCAATATTGATGGTAATTATTATATGATTTTACCCATCAACTAAACATGAAATAAGGGTATAAGAGCAGACACCACCATAGAATAGGGTTTTAACTGGCAAAATTCCACAGTTTTGGTGAATCAGTGTTTTGTAGGGGGTTACACAGAAAAGAATCAAGGGAGACTCGCATGTCAGATTAAAATAACGAAATCTGCCGTGAAAGGAGATCAAGAATATTCTACAGAACACCAGAGACTCACTGGCAGAAGCGGGGCCCACTTGGCAGCTGGGGGAGGTCGGCCGACCCACTGACCAGGTCGGCCGACATGTCAGTGAAGCTTCTCGGCCTCCGCTTCGACGTGGACCCACATCCCGAAATTTCACACAATCCTAGCCGCCCGCCGAAGTCGGTTTGATCCAAGGGCAACGGTTCATCCCACCGGCCTATATAAGGACCCCCAGACCCCCTAGGGTTTGACATCAATCATTCAGATCATTCAATCATCAACCAGTTTAGAGCTAGAAACCCTAGAATCATTAGAACTTCACCATCTAGAGCATAGCTACATGGGTTAGAAGTAGAAGGAGGCAAGTTCTACTCAAGTTCCGGATCTGTCTAGAGCTAGAAGGCTTCTCAGAGCCATTGTAAGCTCGCTCTTGTATCTTAAACCTCTCTTGAGTGCTTGAGATAAAGTTGATCGACATTATTCTATTGATTATGTTCTCAATTATTCTATTCATTGCTTATCTAAATTGTATACTTTGCACAGTTAGGATGCATTCATATTAATACGTAGGTTTGTACAGCACTCATTCATTGACGTCATGGGTGGGTGATGAACAACATGTAAGCATGGTGTTTAGATGTAGTTTGTCTGCAAATGCACCCTATATTCTGGGTTCTATGGTAGATCGCGGATGTGATAATCCCGTTGAGTCCTTTGTAGTCCACACTCCGAATATAGGGAGAGTAGGAAGTTATTATTAATTTAGAAGGATGGCTATGGTCTTGATCTTCCTTAGTAATATTCCCTTATGTATGAATATGAAGTATCTTCGCCATGATTGCTAGTACAATTGCACCAATCTAATATGTCTTTGATAGTATAGTTAGAATGACTTAGGATATTCTTATGCTTCAACCTAATCCATGCTAGTGCCTAGATAGGAAGTGCTCTAAGTGATCATTATTATGTTGATTGATTAGTTGATTGATCATTATGCTTATCATATATATCATTATTATTGTGACATAACCCCTATTCTGAGTAAATAGATCATTCATGGTATTCTCCATATTTGCATATGCATATGACATCTATCTATCTACCTGCATCCCATTTATTGCCAACCCTTCCTAGTGGTAAAATATAAATGACAACCCGGAATACTCTTGGGTAAAATGCTACAATGGTATATATTTTATCTGTGCGCTTGCAGATACAATATAATATATTTCAGTCACTTGCAAGAAGGAGAGATCTTTTAGAATCAAACTGGGGATGACAAACTAGTTACTTCTAAGAGATAGATGAAGAGTTCAAGTGATCTGTAGACTAATCAGGTGGCACATTAATCTATACCTCCCAGCATTTCCTTAAGAAATGTCAAAAAGCATTTTTGGCGCCGTTGCCGGGGAAGGCGTTTGACATACATAAGATGTAGATAGATCATATGCATAACACCAAATATGTTGAGAAACCATATAAACCTTACTCAACAGGCTCACCCTGTCGTTTTTATTCTTTGTGTAGCTTATGCAGGGTGATGTATGAACGGATTTGACCTTCCGCAGAATTTTGTTGAAAATCCAGAAGCTTTGATCAGGAAGACCCGAGCCAAGCTCAGGAAAACCCTAGATCCTCCGCCAGAAGACATCCGTACAAGAAGAAGTTTGACACTAGAGTTTGAGGCCATGGCAAACAAGAGCCTTCGCGAGTTCTCTGCTCCAACCACCGCTAACATCCGCATAGGACAACCCACTGATGTTGGAGACAATGGATTCGAGCTCAAGCCTGCGCTCATCAACATGGTGCAAGCTAGTCAATTTTGTGGAATGACGCATGAAGATGCGAGTGCCCATCTCCAACACTTTCTGGAAATATGCAGCACTTTCACCATCAAGGGAGTAACCAGAGATGCAATCCTACTCTGCCTGTTTCCATTCTCACTGTTGGGAAGGGCAAAACAGTGGTTCTACGCAAATAAAGACAAGAACACTACATGGGACCTCTGTTCCACTGCCTTCCTAGGAAAGTTCTTCCCTGTGGGCAAGACGAATGCTCTCAAAGGGAAGATCACCAGTTTTCAGCAACAGCATGATGAATCTGTCCCGGAAGCATGGGAACACTTTCAAGACTATATTTTAGAATGCCCTCACCATGGGATGGAGAATTGTTGCTCATGGAAACATTTTACCATGGGTTGACTACCAGCACCTGTGAGAAGATGGATGCTGCTGCTGGAGGAGCTTTTCTGTCACTCACCATTGAGCAAGCTACCACCCTTGTGGAGAAGATGGCATCCAACCAGAGTTGGAATGAAGAACGAGCTCCAACCCGCAAGAGGGGAGGAATGCACTAGCTCAAGGAGACTGACATGATTCACGCCAAGATGGACCTGCTAATGAAGAAGCTTGATGACCAAGTCAATGATAAGAGAGAGGTCAACCACATCCACGATGCCTACATGACATGTGAGGAGTTTGGAGGCGCTGGCCACTCAGGTCACAGCTGTCTGGAGATTTAGGAGGATGTGAACTACGTGGGCAAAAATAACAACAACTACCGTCCTCAGAATCAGAACTGGAATCAGAACCAAGGCTGGAATCAGCAACAGAAGCCCAATTACCAAGGTAATTACTCCGGTAATTACCAAGGTAACAATTTCAACACACCGTTGAGAGATCTAGTCTCTGGCCAGACCAAACTGCTAGATCAGATTTCCAAGAAACTAGTCTCCAATGATAAGTTGCTAGAAACAATCAACAACAGGATGGATGGTTTTGCCTTTGCTATCAAGATCCAGCTCAGCTTCAATAAAATGCTAGAATCTCAAATAGCTCAGCTGGCATCGTCTATCCATCTGGCCAATGAAGGAAAGATCCCAGGACAACCAGAAGAACTAGAAACTACAAACCTGGTGGATATCTTCAATGCAAGATGGTACCATGGAGAGCATCAGTCCAAGAGATGGAATGATGACAATCTATCGGAGAAGAAAGGAGACCCAGGAAGGCCCGTCATACCAATAGCCATTGGTGAACACGCCTTTGAGGAAGCAATCTGTAACTTTGGCGCAAGTGTCAACATTATGCCCAAGGTAATCTACGAGAAGATTCATGGAGATTCACTCCTATACACAAACATGTGCTTGCAGCTAGCTGACTAGTCACTCTGCTATCCGAAGGGGATCCTGGAAGACATCTGTGTACGAGTTGGACACTTGTACGTACCTGCCGACTTCGTAGTAGTTGAGACAGGAGGGGATGAGAAGTCACCAATCATTTTGGGATGACCATTCCTTAGTACCGCCAAGGCTATCATCTACGCCGATAGCGCCAAGATCTGTTTCACTATCAGGGGAAGAAAAGAAAGGTTCAGCTTCAAGAACAAGATACTGGTAAGTCCAGCCCATCCACAGAAGCCGTACATCTATGAAGACAAGCCTGCACAGAAGAAGACGGGCAGAAGGAAGAACAAAACTAGGCAGACTCACACTGAAGCTGTGGGAATGATCAACTCAGTTTGAGCTGAGTACGATCACCTCCTGGTTTCACCACACATGCCCAAGCTTGACGATCCAGGAGTACCGACGATCGATTGCGCAATTAATAACAATGTCTTCTACAAGACCTTCTGCGACACAGGCTCGAGTGTCAAGGCAAGACACCCTTGTACTCTACCTACACGCAGCTGCAGATGGCGGACCAGACATTCGGATATCCAGAGGGGATCGATAAGGACGTTATGGTAAAGGCTCGAGACCATTATGTCCCCACCGACTTCTTAGTCCTGGACATGGGAGAAGAAGAGTACGATCTACCGCTCATACTTGGAAGACCATTCCTCAACACTACAAGAGCAATTATCTACATAAGATCAGGGGAGGTTCACATCCAATTCCACAAGGAGAAGGTCCGCTGCTATTTCAACAGTTACACAACTTATGAGCAGCCGAAGAAGAACAGGTCAAGGAGGAGACGTCATCCCTCTCAAAAGACCTACCCACTCAAGGATAGTTGGGAAGATTATAAGGAAGAAATCGAAAGAAATAAGCCAGAAGATAAGAAGGAAGAAGAGACTGTAAAGGATGAGCTCCCAGCTTCAACCTCACCAGCAACATCAACTTCGCCAACTAAAAAGGAATGGAGGAAGAAGGAGTCGCCTTCCAGCTCATCACCAGAAGTACAACCAGGGTCATCTCAACCCAATGATGCACCCAACAAGGAATGAACAGACAAGGAGTCCTGTCGGAGGACTATAAACCACTGAGCCTTCGCCAAAAGGATAAAACTGGTATTTATCTATATTTACTTTCAGCATTACATTAATACCTTAGTAGTTGCATATTTATTTTCCTGCATTTAAAACAAAATAAAAATATTTATTGCTTTGCATAATAAAATCTAAAAGCCCCATGTGATTAATCTTGTGGCATTGCCCATAAAGACTATTCACTGTGGTGGCTGTTGACGGTCGTTAAGTACCAATTTTATACCATCAACTAATGCCTAGGGAAGAACAATAATAGAAGAATAGGGGTTATTACTGACAAATTCCACGAGTTTTGGTAAATTATGTATTTTCCAGGGATTATTTCAGAAAAGCTTAAAAGAAGGATTAAAGTGCTTAATTACCATGAAACTTAACCGTCAAGGAAACATCATCATTGGAACACTAGAAGCCTCTAGAACACACCTGAAGCGACTGGGGCCCGAACCCCACTAGGGTGCCGGCCGGTGCCCCCCTTAGGGTTTTGGCCCCGCCTTCTGGAGTCTTGTTCCGCCACCTCTCAGGAGTCATCTCGGCCCTTTGTTTAAGTCGGTTTGATCCGATCCCATGGCGCACGTTCATCCCACCGAGCTATAAATAAAGGGGCAGACCCCCTCCCAGAACACCAATTCATTCCTCCTACTTCATTTGTCAAGAGTAGACAGAAGTTAGGGTTTCCAGAGATTAGAAATAGGGCTCTAGTTCTTCAAGTTCATAGTTTAGGCGTCTAGCAAGGTTCAAGTAGAGTTTGGCGCTACGCTTGGGATTTCAGATCTGTTCGTCTGGAGATCGGTAATCTTATCTTGTATCTCATTATGACTTTGCTCTATTTTAATATATTGCTACTTATTCAGTTCTTAGTTTATTCTAGTTGCATATTCGATATAGCTGTGATTGGTGATGATTATTGTCATTTGATCTAAAGCGCCTAATTCAGTACTCGAGTGAATTAGGTGGTGTGTATTTTGTACACGTGGTGTCTAGATATATTACATACCTACAGAGGCACCCTGACATGCCGGGTCATGTGGTAGTTCGCGTAGGTGACAGCTGCGTTGGTTCCTCTGTAGTCCACCCCCTGTACGTAGGACGAGCAGAGCGCGGTCGCGAAGGAGGTGACCCTTGTGTCTTAATATCCTCATTAGATGATGCTCCTTATGATGTTTTCTGAGTTGATTATGCTATAAATGAAAATGTGTAATATGGCGTAGGCTGTAGACTTTGTATTTAGTAATTACATAGGTTTTCATTACTTTAACTGAATCTCGAGATTGTCTTACTACATTAGTGAGTCTCTATATTCTATTTCTGGAATACCATTTACCTCATTTACTCAGTTATTATTTACCATTTATCATTGACTTATTTATCGCTAAAGCACTAGAGTTATGGGTTATCATAGGTCTGCACATTTATCTTTCCAATCATTATAGTAGATTATCCTAATGAGTAGAATGCCCCTTTTTCCTTTTGGCATAAAACAAATCAACGATACTCGGAATACTTACCGGGTGAAGTGCTACAATGGGAGAATTATCTGTGCGCTTGCGGATATATTCTATAGTATTATTTTAGGAGGCAAGTGAAGATTATTTTACCAATGGTTTTTGGCATCATGTTCGGGATGACAACTTTATGTGATGTGATGTTAAAAATACCGACAAGCATTTCTGGCGCCGTTGCCGGGGATGGCGATTGTATTCATTAGGATAATTTATTGAGTCCGTTGATTTGATTTGCCAGGATATTTATTCTAGAATTTCATATAGGAGAGTTCTTCATAGATAATATTATAGAAAAACATAAAAATAACTATAGACATAAATACTTATAGATAACCATAACCTTTTGCTTTAGTAGATTTACCCGTGTTTTGTTTATGTTTAAATATCTTACATAGGGTAAGTGCAGGATTGGTTGTGTACTTTAACTCTTATCAATAAGGAACAACCATAGGAAGAAGGGTCTTACATTATTTTGTGAAGCCATGGCTGAGAAGACTCTACGTGAATTCTCTGCCCCAAGCACTGAAAATATTCGTGTTGGGCCAACTTTTAACATTGGAGATCATGATTACGAGATCAAGCCAAGCCTCATCAAAATGGTGCAAGCTATCACATTTAGTGGAAAGAAAGATGAAGATGCAAGTGTCCATCTGCAGAATTTCTTGGAGATTGGCAACACCATCGACATCAAAGGCATTCCTCAAGATGTCGTGCTACTTCGTTTGTTTCCGTTCTCATTGGAGGGAAAGGCGAAGCAGTGGTTTTATCATAATAAAGATCGAGTCAAGACATGGGTAAAATGTTCAAAAGCTTTCCTAGAAAAGTTTTTCCCAGTAGGCAAAACCAATGCTCTACGAGGTAAGATTTCAGAATTTTGTCAGCAGAAAGGTGAATCTATTCCAGAAGCCTGGGAACGTTTTCAAGATTACATATCAGATTGTCCCCATCATGGAATGGAAAAGTGGTTGCTCATGCAAACATTTTATCACAAACTAACTCAAAGGTCACGTGAGCAGGTAGATACCACTGCTAAAGGATCATTTATGTCACTCACTCTTGGAAGAGCTAAAGATATTATGGTATAGATAGCAGAAAATAAGAATTGGACAAACAACACTCAGACATGCCATAAGAGTGAAGAAGTTCCAGAGGAAGTGTGTGCACTGTCAACCAAGATGGATGTACTGTTGCTGGTTAGAGCAAAAAGCCAATCATAAAAGAGATCGTCAAGCTATTCAAGATGCATTCAATTCCTAAAATCAATATGAAGGATCTTTAGGAATTGAGTTTGCAAATCCTCCAGAAGATTAGTACAGTCATCAAGTCTACTTCTCAGACGCAAGGATGGAATCAACCTCGGTCAACCAACCAAGGTAAGTAATAGGGCAATTATAATTTTTCAAATCAGAGACAACCACCCTTGAAAGAATTAATATTAGAACAAGCTAGAATTAATGAAAGTATTTATAAGAAGCTTGCTTCTAATGATAAAGTTTTAGAAGGAATTAATTCTAAGTTGGATAATTTCTCTTGTGCTGTTGAAGATCAAATATTATTTAATAAAAAGATAGAATTACAAATTGCACAATTATCTTCTACTTTGTTTACCACTAACCATGAACAAATAAAAGAAATATCTACTAGGGGAGGTAAGTCTACATGTGATCCACCTTACCCAAAAGGGGCACGTAGACCATCACATTTAGTGCAGGTAGAAGAAGAGATTGAAAAGGACAACAGAGAAGAAGAAGTTATACCACCTTCACCACTAGTTGAACTACAAGATCAAGAATTAACTCAAGATTTTCATGACACAACCCTCCTACCGTTTCCATGTAGAAGAAGAAGAGCTAAAACGGATAATCAATTTGGAAAGTTTGTAGAGGTAATTCAGAAGTTATATGTCAATATTCCATTGTTAGATGCCATGCAGGTACCTACATACGCGAAGTATCTTCGAACCATCCTCAACAACAAAGGACCACTACCTTCTACTGAAGTTGTCAAGCTAACGGAGGAGTGTAGTGAGGCAATTCTGAGTTCTTCTCCTACTAAAAAGAAGGATCCAGGGTGTCCCACTATTGATTGTTCAATAGGAGACCAGATGTTCGAGAATGCTTTATGTGATCTTAGAGCAAGTGTTAGCGTCATGCCCAAGACCATCTTTGACAAACTCAACTATTCTACGCTCACACCAACCATGATGTGTTTGCAATTAGCTGACCAATCGGTCCGCTATCCCGCAGGAATCGCAGAAAATATTCCGGTAAAAATCCGTAACTTTTTCATTCCTGTAGATTTTGTAGTACTTGACATGCAGGAAGAGAGGAATATACCCCTCATCCTCGGGCGACCATTCCTAAGCACTGCAAATACAACCATCAACGTCGGAGCTGGAGAGATCACATTCACCATTAATGGGCAAGAAGAGCGATTCGCATTCAAGCCAAGACTGGAGCAATGCCAAACGTTGAAGTGTCATGAAGAACAAGATGCAACAACATCTCCGACACCGGAGATGAATCATGAAAAATAATTCAACTGGAGAAGTCCGGATCGGCGAACTCAAAAACCCCGAACCTTCACCGGGAGGTAACTCGGTAGTTATCGGTAATTTAATTCTTGCATTGAAATTTGCATATTTATTTCCTCTTAAATTGCATTATTAAAAAGAAATAAAAATAAGCATAGCATGATTAAAGCTTAATCCCCATGTGATTATTACTAATGGAGTGTTAAACCCCCGTTAGTGAAATTTACTGTAGTGGCAGAAAATTATAAAAAGACCATCATTAGAATTCTAATTTTTCGAAGATTCATAAAAGTAATTTAGTTTTTCATTCTTGTGTCATTATATGGTATAAATACGGGAAACATATGAGGCCCACCATCATCACATCAAGTCATCTCAAGCATTATCATCAACCACTACCATCCAAATTCCATTATCCATTCATCCCATTCACCAGAAAGAGCACTCACGCACATGCATTTGGAAGGAGATGTAGGTGGTGTCGACATTCTTCAAAGTAGAGAGCCAGAGAGCACCAAGTGGGGCTGGCCGGCCCCATGCCCATGCCAGCCAGCGCCCCTCCTCCTCTTCTCTGCCTCCCACTTCTCTCACTCACTCATTCACTCACTCACACACCAGAGAGCACATAGCTACTCTGCTTTGTTGCTCGAAACTTCGAACTTTCACAAATCCTTCATTTGATTCAAGTTTAAGCAAGGAAAGGGGTAGAGAAGGAGATTAGCAAGAATACCTAGTAGAGAGATTGCCACTTCAATTCCTTCTCTCCACTTGTTCTTACTTGTTCTTGCTTGTTCTTGTTGTGTTCTTGTTTGTTCTTGCCGTGTTCTTCATATTCTTCATTCTTCAAGCAAGATGAGCAATAGAATGAAAGGTGCCATTCGATCCCATGGAAGAGCCTTCTCACACCGCACAATACGAAGTCAATCATTATCACAAGTGCCATCGTTCGTTGGCTCCGACATGAATATCGATCGTCCATCACCCTTCACGTATGACAACCCTTCATCCTCTTCCCAACAGGAAGAGAGGTATGAGCTCACAATCATCACTCAAATTTCATTACCAACTAAACCGTAGAGGGAGATATTAAATGTGGTTAAAAACAAGGAATTTACGCATACTCCAATTTTTTATGCCACATTGCACCATGAAACCGGAATGGATTCCGAGTTTGAGCTTATTTTTAGAAATATTGGATGGGAAGGTGCATGGCAAATTAATGAGCAGGGTAGCAAGTTACTCACTATAGAATTTATTAGCACCCTAGACTTTGATGATGATGAGGTTAATTTTAGAATGTTTAATAAACCTTTCACCCTCTCATGGAAAACTCTTAGTTTAGCACTAGGATTCAATAATCAGTGTGTGGTCAATATAACTGTAACTCTCCAAGACTTTGATAAAGCTGATTTTTGGGAGAGCATCACTACAAAGAAACTAGAGAGAAAACAAAAATATACTACTGAAGAAGTTCATCCCCCCACACTGAGATTCATGCTCAAATGGCTAGCTTTTACATTATTTCCAAGAGAGGAGTTAAATACTATTAAACAAGATGAGCTACATTTGTTATATATCATGATTAAAAAGAGGAAGGTGTCACCTGTAAAAATGATGTTGAATTATTGGAGAACTGTCCCTTCCATGAAAAAGTGCAGTATTTCTTTTACTTCCGGGATTACACGTTTAGCTGCAGGGCTAGATTTATTATCAAATGCTACACTTGTTTACATTTCTGATGCCCGCAGAATTATTGGTTATGATTTTTTTTCGTGCGCACGTGCTCAAACGTAAGAATAATAAAATAGTTATGATTTATAAAAATTTTGACAATGAGTACGAACTACCAGACAGGGAGTTAGGAATTTATTCTGTTTAGAATTTTGTTTTTCCAGCTAGTGGAGCTAATATTGGCAGGTGTCCGTCCGCACGCATCAGTAGGGCGCCGAGAACTAATTTCACTTGAGTTTACCAGCACCATCTGGGCTAGCTTATTTCCACTATGTTAATTTTGGTGAACAGGGATCGACGCAGTAGCCACGCCAGCAGTGCATTGCACATGCAGGATGGGAGGAACAGCCCACATTTCAGCAAGGAGAATCTTCGTCCGTAGCAGCAGCAGAGTGGGGAGCAAATGATTTTCATAGAGGACGAACATCTTTTTCTGCACGCCAGAACATGGACTTCACCACCGGTGGACCGTATCCGTTCCATGCACCACCAGAAGATGGCTACTATCGGCCACCTGAGCAGCACTTTTCGACTAACGCTAATGATCTCCCAGCTTTATTTATGCGTCTCACTAACATTGAACAGGGACAGAACGCGATAAGCGACACACTGCACCGGCATGAACAATGGCAGCACAACACGGACCAACGACTTGATCAGATCTATCAAAGATAGCAGCAGACGCAGAGCGGATTGGAGTATTTGATGCATCAGATGGGATACCTGTTGGCGGTCCTTATGGATCACTTTTATGCCGCCAATTTAGACTAAAAAGAAGAATGACAAATATATTCTAGCACATATGCCTTTACTACTAACAAGTTCCACTTGGACCCCTAGTATTCATGTTTTGCAGGTTTAATGGTGTAACAAGTGGAAATGCACAACATCATGGAAAAAGCGCAAAAGCAAACGACGTATTCCGCAAATGCGCAAACCAAGAAAATAAGAAAGCCCACGTCAAAAAGCTGAATTGGATCCATCCATAACCACGGGAGAGGCCCAGGCCTAGATAGCAACCGACCACCAGAAGGCGGTGGCCAACGGGCCCAGCCAGGGGTGCGACCGCCCCCAAGATCGGCCACCCCCTGGTGAGGCCTCCTGGGCCCAGTCTTCGGTGGCGGTGCTCTAGGCGGTTTCGCAAAGGCGGTTTCACCTCCTTCCAAGTTTAGAGACGCCAAACCGTCCTAATTCAACTATAAATAGATGGTGCTCTTTCATTCAACACACACATCAAAGTTCATTGATCAAATTTCAACACCATGTCAAATTTTGATCAAAGAAGGCCATTTTAACCTAAGCACCATGCTTAATTTTAAAAAAAGACCTATGGATGTACGTTATAAGACTACACCCAAACCAGAGTTTATAACATAAGCAAAGGAAGCATGAATTTGTATGATCAAATGAAGACAATTATAAGAAGTTGGTGAACATTTATTTACCTTCGCATACCTGAGTATATGTACCGGCAACATATATTTATGAGGCGTTGAAGTTGTTGTTGCAGCTAGCATGATGTTTCTGCTCAGGTGATCTCCGAAGCCAAGCCACACACACATCAATGAGCATGGGCCATGGGCCTTGATGATACTAGCAAAGGTTCAGAAGAGGGTGACTCCCAATCTTTTTTTTTCTAGTTCTCTTTCTTTTTTTTCTTTTTTATAGTCTCCCTCATCTCTCTTCTTTTTTTTTGCAAGGCGAGGCTGACATCTTCATCATCATTTTTTTGAATGACCGTTTGGTGTGCATGGAACAAGTGCAGAGTTAGGGCCTTCTTACAAATATGTTCCATTACCTAGGAGTGCTTCAAGCTTTTGTAGTTGATGTCGTTCCATGTCGTCAAGCATCATATGACTCGAGTTCTTCTTAATCTTTCCTAAAATGGTTAGCGACGTACCCGAAGGTGTATACTAACTTGACAACATGCCCTCACCATTTAAAGAAGATATATATATTTTTTGAAAATAACAATAGTAATAATAATAATATATATATATTTTTAAGGATAATCTGGGGTATCTCCCGGCAGTGCTTAAGTTATGGTTTGACCGTGGGAACTTCTTCTTGCAGTAATCAATGGTGGTGTAGTTTCCAGCTTTACCACCAATCATACGCATTAATATTCAAGCTGTAAGGTATGCACCATCGTACTACTACGGGTTTTGCAATGTTCATGACAAACATAAGCATTCACAACCATTCTCTCAAAAAGTTGAACAACTAGAATCAAGAGATGGTTGTGAGATCCTCGTAGAAGCAGGTGGTCCAAAGCGAAACAAACTCTGGAGACCTTGAGCATGAAACGTGAGGGACCTCAAAGCCATGCTTGTTAGCGGGCCCCTTCTTGGCTCCAGAGTTGTTGCTTCGGGCATGTCCGTGGCATGGAAATTTGCATTCTCAAAAGATATATCATGGAGGATGATCACTTAACCTTGACCATTATCGAGAACAATGTTCTTGATGGCCAGAGGGACATGCATCTTGTTCGAGCACGGGCACAGGAGAAGGATTCGCATGCTCGAACAAGTAGCTTTGCTTCACCTTTCGGTTTTCGAGCAAGTGCTATGGCTGGCAGAAGCAAAACTTTCAAACTTCTCATCGGGGCTCCCTTCTTTTTTTTATATATATAAATGAGATTTTCAAGAGGGTGCCCTATGAGAAGATCAAAATCGAGGATGGCATAGATGAGGAAGTATAAGAAACTTCGGTTCCGTTAATTTCCAATGGCACTACCCTAACAATCCCACAAAACTCAAAGATGAGTCCGGATGGACTTTTGAAAAGTTTGTCGGTCGGGACTAGCGGCATATCGCCCTAAAAGGGTTTCCGCTGGAATGAAAGTAGTCCCAACTATGAGGTTGTGTAGGGCTTTCACAGAAGTCCCCCTTAATGAGCAAGACATGGTTGCGAGAGGTGAAAGAATATGAATTTCTTCAGAAGAACGTTTCACTTCCAACAAGCAACAACCGTACTTTCGATGACTCAGCATTAGGGGAGACTTCCTTAGAAATGTCAGAATTTTGTGCCAAGAAATGTTTTGAAGTTTTGCCATAATCCTCGAATTTGGATAGCGAACTCCGAAGGATAAAACATTCGTTCCTTCGGTGTTCATGGTTCGGGTGAGGGCTCAATAGACGAATCGAAGGGTGGCAAGGGAAAGGATTCGGCTGCTGAGGGATCTTCAGAACTTGACATGCCCTTGTATGGAGGGGTTTGGGTACGATGACGGGAGAAGCGTGCTTCTCTAGGATGCAAACAAGGATTTTCCTCTATTTCGTCATGGTTTTTATGAAAACGGCCCTCCAACGGTTATGTCAAAGCATAGGGCAGCATCTATGTCTAGATCCGAACAAAGGATATGCAAAAGCACATTATTGGATAAAGACAAGTCTAGGTCAGCATGTATAAATATTGTAAACCTAGCCTAGACTGCACCTATGGATTTCTTCTCTTTTTGCTCAAAATCGAGGTTTGCCCTTGGTAGAGCGGCGATACAAGACATGGGTAAGAATGCAAGATAAAACTTGATCTTAAGTTCATCCAATTCTCTATTTGCACTTTCTACTGCATCAATGCACTGTTGTTTTTCCTCCCCTTGAGGGAAAACAGAAACAACTTTCACTTAAGAATTTCTTGTGTCATGCCAGGAATGCTTAGGCATGAACACAATTCCTCGAATTTTTGCAAGTGGTCAAAAGAATTTTCATTGTCGTGACCAAAGAAGAGTTTTGTCTGAACCATAGATTTGAATCTTGGGTGGAGTTCATAACTGGATGGAAATTTTGGTTTTGAAAAAGAATGTGGTTCAAAGAACTCCCCCTTTGAAGCAGAAGGATTTTGAATTTGGAGCTGGCTTCATGGTGAAAGGATCGGATAAAAAGGAATATTTTGTTTTTATATAAAGAAAAGATAAAAGATTTTTTTTGATAAAACACAAGAATACACGGGTGAACAAGGTTCGGAGATGAATACGACAACCATTCCCCAGCAACGGCGCCAGAAAGCTTGTTGGCGCTTCTTAGCGTCAGCAGAAAAGTCCGCAAGCGCACGGAAGTACCGTTGTAGCCTTCACCCGGAAGTATTCAGGGTATCGTAATTTCCTAGAGGAACGGTCTTTGTACTTAGTCTCTTAAACTAGTTTACTCAGAAGAGACGAAAGGGATAGCTTGGGTAGAGAGGTTCTTCTAAGGTCAAACGCATATAAGCGATGGAAACTTCCCCACTACTTGCTTGCTTCAGGCCCACTGACGCACCTGGTCTGCCAGGCAATACCAGTATCAGCACTATTCTGTGTTCGAACGTGGGGGGATGCTGGTACGAGTGGACAGGGCTGTCACCACCTGCCACCTACCCCTCTGCCCGTGGGCGCGCGCAACATACGAAGGTAGACTCCGACCTAGACACCACGTCTACGAAGGCGACTACTACTCTAGCGGTGTACAGGAACATCCGTCTCTATCAGGAGTCCTCTTACTAGAGCATCCGTTCAAAGGACGAATGATGATCCCACAAATAAGTAGCTTTATGGAAGTAACATGCTTAATGAATCAAACCAAAGTTGAACACGAACTTCTTACTTCAAGTAGCAAGACGATCGTAGAGGTACAAGTTGGATCGAGAGCCGACAAGCCCGGCACTTCGTCCACCCGGAGGCAGAACTGCTTCGACTCCGCTCTTTCTCCAGCTCTTGTCCCTCTCTCACTCCCTATACTAAATTAGCTATAAGCTAATGGAATGGAGCTTGCTCTTCCTCTCTACATTGTGACCTCTTGTGTTGGTGAATCAATTGATGAATAGGTTGTAGAGAGGAGGCCTCCTTTTATAGCTTGAGAGGAGGGGGTTCTATGCAAAAGGATCATCCTTACATGGAAAGATCCAAACCGACCTCCAAAGGGTGCTTTCCACTGGCCATCTATGTTGATCGTAGGTGGGACCGTCCTTGGGAAACCGCCCTACACCTGTCAGAAGAAAACTGGGCTCGAGAGGCACTACCAGGGGGGCGGCTGGTCCTGGGGGAGGCCGGTCCTCTGGTGGGCCCATCTGGCCACCGCCTTTTGGGAGCACATGGGCCTCGTTGATAGCTTCGTTTTGACTAGTGATTCAGCCCAATCAGAGTTCGGATGAGTGAGTTATGGCCAAAATACTCAAGCCTACTCGTGGAGTCCTAAAATTGGATTCGAACTTATATATCTTTTTATTGGGAACTTCAAATAATGCAAATAATATATGCATTTTGATCAGCGCGACGAGCTCTCCACATTGGTGTAGTCCATTTTATTATTTGAGATACTTTTATGTTGTGAAAACTCGGATATTCCTGCAACATAGTGGAAAACCCCAAAACTCGTGGAACTTGTTAATTAAAGAATATTTTTCTATGATGTTCCATGGATTTATATTATTATTGGTGATATAAAATGTGACTTAAGGACTGCCAACAAATACCCCCCTAGTCCTTCACTTTAGAGGCATCAAAGGATCAAGTATCAAGTGTACAATATAGGTTAGTGTTAGTGTAAAGAGGGAAGAGAGTGAGGGAAGTCTCTGGAGAAAGCCCCAGGCCTGTCGGGAGTCTTCTTCAAGGTGTACCTCAGCGGATCCAAGCTTCTAGTAAGTTTTCCATCCGAGTTCTTCCAGCATTTAATATTCCGGTTCTAGTACTTTAAATATATACTGTCCTCACCTGCACATTGCTTTACTTTGTGGAGTGCTCTAGTCTCTAGCTAAGATTAGAGTAGTAAGTATAGTGTAGACGTGGTGTCTAGGCTATATCTTATCAGTGTGGGCCGCTTGTCGCACGAATTGTTTGTGGTAGCCAACAAGTGGTGACAACCTTGTCTGGTCCTCGTAGTCCACTATGTGTGTAAGACAAGTTATTAAAACGGTAAGGCATCAAGACAATAGTACAGCCGCCTCGGGTAGGAGTTTTGTCTCCTACTGTTTCGCCTATCACCTCTTGTGAAGGGAGGAGCTGACTAAGCTCTTTATACTTAGAAAGCCGAGACCAAATATCTTTTGCTGCATAGGAGCCTCTCTATACCTACAAGCTTTTATCCTTGATCACCAACCCCTTTGATTCCTATTGACAACCTTGAATCTAGTTAGTACACTTCACGTTCCCCGTAGAAAATACAATACCTAGAATACTCCCGGTGAAAGCTACATTGACTGCCATACGCTTGCGGTATATCCATTTGCCACCTTTGGTGTCAACAAGCTTTCTGGCGCCGTTGCCGGGGAACAGTAGCTGTCTTAACTAGACTCGAGTCGTCTTAGTTATCCTTGTTTGATCAAAACTATCTCTTTCACACACACATGGACCAAACACCCATCTTCGAGTATGGTGCTCCATCGGGCGCTAGTATGGAGCCGCCTAGTTCATCACAAGTCATTTTGGCCGTTCGTTATGAGCTACACCTGAGTCTCATAGCAATGGTTCAGGAGAAACCTTTTTTTGGGGATGAAGATGAGAACCCTTATACACACCTACGAGATTTCGAACAATTATGCTCTTGCATACATATCCACGGGATGAAACGAGATACCCTTAAGTGGAAGATATTTCCATTCTCTTTGACGGGAATAGCCAAATGATGGTATACTCGTCACGTAGGTAGTGTAAATGAAGAATGGGATAAGCTGCAATCAAAGTTCTGTATCACCTTCTTCTCCATTCCCCAAGCTGCTCGTCTTCGTGTAGAGATCCTAACCTTTAGACAAAAGGATAAGGAGCCTCTAGGTGCGGCATGGGCCTGTTTCACAGACGTAGTATCTGCTGGCCCTGATTTAGCTATAACCGAGCCAGCCCTCTTGCAACATTTCTACCTCGGTTTTAGCCAAAATTCCGCACAATTTCTTGATTTAGCCTCCACGGGAGCATTCTTGCATCTCTCTATTAGTGAAGGTAAGGAAGTTCTTGCGAACATTCTCGAGAACACCCCCTACACTAATATCTATGATGAAGCCCCCGAGGAAGATCAAGCCCCGAAGGACGAACCTATGATAGCCGGAACCTCACCACTTACATCACAAGCTGTCGAACCTTAACCAAAACGACCAATTCCTCCAGAGGATGTTACACCTCTGGAATTTCCTCTTGACATCGAGACCGATCTCTTCTCCGATTTTGGAAATGCCTCGAATCAACCTGTGCAAAAGAAGTCTACAACTCGTAGAGCTCCAAATGATCACATCCCACATTGCCTTGAGACTCGCTATCTTAAGGAGATTGTTCAAGAGCTCGCGTCCATTATGAGTGACGAATGGCTGAAGGAGGCCGAAGCCTCATCTGAGGCTATTAGGACCCTATCTTGCTTCACAACCATTCCTTGCGTTATAAATAGGACCACCATAGACACTCTTTATGACCCCGCCGTAGGAGTAAGCATTATGTCTAAGCCATTAGCAAATGCACTCCCAGGAGAGGAACCTCTAGCCCCGACCAACAAATTTCTTAAATTTCCCTCTGGGAAATTGGTCGAGAGCTGCGGGATTGCACAGACCATTCCTGTCACAATTAACAAGGTCCATATCCTCCTGCACTTCTTTATTTTTGATATAGAGGAATTTGACTTGTTAATTGGACACTCGCTCATGAGATTCATTGATGGATTCCATGGGGGGAACCTTGAAGGTCATCTCAGGAAGAACCTTTGTGTTTCAATCCCATTAGCAAATTCTGCCAACTCTAAAGTTGAATTGCACCCCGAGACTGACCCGATAGAGGAAGTGACGGCTGCATCGCTTCTAGGACCTTCTCATCCCGATCTAGAAGAAGATGCTAAGGATTTTATCCAAGAAGAAGCCAAATTAGAAGAACCTTTAGATTTGGATAAATCTGAACCCCCATCTAAACCCTCTATAGAACTTAAGCCCCTTCCTTCTGGACTTAAGTATGCCTTTCTTAATGGTGATAGCGAGACTCCCGTAATCATTAGTGACCAACTTTCTGAGGAGGAAACCTCCAAACTCATCACCATTCTAGAAAAACACTGCTCTGTCTTAGGTTACTCTCTTCAAGATCTTATAGGAATTAGTCCCACTCTCTACACCCATCGCATCCCAATTGAGCAAGATGCTGCACCTTCTAGGGAGCCGCAGCAGATGCTAAATAATGCGATGAGAGAAGTAGTAAAGAAAGAGGTCTTGAAACTCTTGCATGCAGGCATAATCTACCCTGTTCCTAACAGCGAGTGGGTCAGCCCTGTCCAAGTAGTGCCTAAGAAAGGAGGGATGACGGTCGTTAAAAATAAGAAAAATGAACTAATCCCTCAACGAACCGTCACAGGCTGTAGAATGTGTATAGATTACCAAAAGCTTAACAAGGCCACAAAGAAAGATCACTTTCCATTGCCATTCATCGATGAGATGTTGGAACGGCTGGCAAAGCATTCTTTCTTCTGCTTCCTTGATGGTTATTCGGGTTACCACCAAATCCCAATCCATCCCGACGATCAAAATAAGACAACTTTCACTTGCCCCTATGGAACATATGCATACAGGCGCATGTCTTTTGGCCTATGCAATGCTCCTGCTTCTTTTCAAAGGTGCATGATGTCCATCTTCTCCGATATGATCGAAGAAATCGTGGAGGTGTTCATGGACGACTTCTCATTCTGTGGCAAAACTTTCGATCACTGCCTAGAGAATCTGGACCGTGTCTTGCAACGATGTGAGGAAAAGCACTTAGTGCTAGGACATAGAGTGTCCGAGCATGGGATAGAGGTGGATAAAGCTAAAATAGAGGTCATAGAGCAACTTCCACCGCCCACGAATGTTAAGGGTGTCTGTAGCTTTCTTGGTCATGCAGGATTTTATAGAAGGTTGATAAAAGATTTTTCCCAATTTGCTAGACCTTTAACAAACCTGCTTGCTAAAGATGCACCCTTTAACTTTGACGATGAGTGCTTAGACTCCTTTTATTACCTTAATAAAGCACTCGTCTCTGCGCCAGTCATACAACCCCCTGATTGGACATTTCCTTTTGAGATAATGTGTGATGCTAGTGATTATGCTGTAGGTGCTATCTTAGGACAAACCAAAGATAAGAAACATCATGCAATCTCATATGCTAGCAAAACCTTAACTGGGCCGCAATTGAACTATGCAACAACTGAAAAAGAATTGTTGGCCGTGGTTTTTGCTATAGACAAATTTAGATCTTACTTAGTTGGAGCTAAAGTCATCATTTACACTGACCATGCTGCATTAAAGTACTTGCTCACTAAGAAAGATGCTAAACCAAGATTAATAAGATGGATATTACTGCTCCAAGAATTTGATCTTGAAATTAAAGATAAAAAGGGAGTAGAAAACTCTGTAGCCGATCATTTGTCTAGAATGCAATTCAAAGACAAACAGGATCTGCCTATCAACGACTTCCTACGAGACGACACACTCCTCAAGGTCACGGACCACCACCCCTGGTACGCAAATATTGTCAATTTTATGGTCACAGGATATGTGCCACCGGGGGCAGACAAGAAGAAACTCATCCAAGAAAGCAAGTTACATCTATGGGATGAGCCATACCTTTACAGAGTCTGCAATGATGGAATGTTGAGGAGGAGCGTCCCAACGAATGAAGCAATCAAGATCATTGAGAAATGCCATGGAGCAGAATATGGAGGCCATTATGGAGTATTCAGAACCCACACAAAAATATGGCAAAGTGGATTCTTTTGGCCTACCATGTACAAAGATGCAAAAGACTATGTGAAGAGGTGTGCAAGATGCCAGAAACATGGAAATATCAACACCCGAGATGCAATGCCACTTACAAACAACCTTCAAGTGGAGCTATTTGATGCATGAGGAATTGACTACATGGGTCCGTTCCCCAAATCACAAGGTTGTGAGTACATCTTGGTGGCAGTGGACTATGTGTCCAAGTGGGTGGAAGCTATGCCTTGAGCAACCGCAGATGCCTTACATTCAAAGAAGATGTTCAGGGAAACTATATTCCCAAGATTTGGCACACCAAGACTAGTCATAAGTGATGGAGGATCACACTTCATAGACAAAGGCTTTCGACACTTCCTGACTGATATGGGGATAAAGCATAATGTTGCAGCTCCATACCATCCGCAAACAAGTGGCCAAGCAGAGACGTCCAATAAGCAAATCAAGAACATCCTACAAAAGACAGTCAATGAAATGGGAATAGCTTGGAAGAGCAAACTACCGGATGCACTTTGGGCATACAGGACCGCATACAAGACCCCAATTGGTATGTCACCATACCAACTGGTATATGGGAAGACATGCCATCTGCCGGTAGAGCTAGAGCACAGGGCACATTGGGCAATTAAACAATGGAATATGGATCTGCTCTCTGCTGGAAGGAATAGAAAGATGCAAATCTCAGAGCTTGAGGAATGGAGAGAACGAGCCTATCATAATGCCAGGATCTATAAAGGGAGAACCAAAAGATGGCATGACAAGAGGATCAAGCCCAAGGAATTTCACCCTGGAGACAAGGTCCTCATGTTCAACTCGAGGGTCAAGCTATTTGGGCATGGAAAGCTAAGGAGCAAGTGGCAAGGACCGTACCTAGTAATCAATGCAGCAATGCATGGAGCCGTCACGCTTCAAGATGACGACGGCAACATCTTTAAGGTAAATGGTCATCGTCTCAAAGTTTATCATGAACATGCACCAATAGAAGAAGAAATTGACATGATATATTTCATTCCTGATAATGAACCAACATAACTAAAATCTACATGTCTTACTTCTTTTGTATAGCTTGATCACTAGATAGGTTTCAAATATTTTCTGGGTCTCCAAAACACCCATTTAGAAGTGGACAGCCAAAACTTGGCAACCACTTGGGACCAAAATTTATCCAAGTGGCAAAACCTTTAAAATGAACAATCGGGGTGCGCTGGGCAGTCCAAACCCAGTTCGGGCGACCCACTTTTGGTGTGTTTTGAAAATTTGGATAGTGGGCAATAGTCAGGAGGCCCTGCAGGAGTCGTGACAGAAGTCAGGGGCATCCACATGGTTCGGCCGAACCACTTGGAGCCACCCCCGACCCTGTCACGCTTCGGGGTGCACTAGGGGAACATGTGGAGACGATGTCATGGCCAGGTGACCCAAAACCTGGTTCGGCTGAACCGCACATGGCCCCAGTTCAGGCATGCCGTGTCTGGGAGAACCTTTGCAGTGCGTGCGGTGACACTCCCAGGACCAGACTAGACAAACCATGGTTCGCCCGAACCACCCTACGCGACCCGTTGCAACCCATCCGGTCCAGAACGTTGTGCCAATGTTCCCCCGGCATTCTCTCGCGAATTCGAAAAGGAGAACGTTGGCACTCGTCTTCTTAACCTCTCCTTCTTATTCTTCCTCTTTCCACCTGCATTCCTTCTCCTTCCTGCATCCCTTCTCCGACCTTGAGACACCAGAGAACCCAACCATGGCGCCATCATTCCTATGGGAGAGGGCACTTCCAAGCATCAAAGATCACTGACCGAGAGCATTGAGAGGGCAATGGCCATCGACGTACTAGAGGTGGAGCCCCTGAATTCACTGCCACTGACCGGATTGTCACCGGGGGGAAGGCCTGGTTCGGCCGACCCTAGGGGGTTCGGCCGACCACCCCCCGGCCATCCCCTCGATCCACTTCATCGCCCAGGTCCCTCTCTCCACGTCGGGATCTCCGGAAGCCCCCTGTTCGGTCTGTTACGCCAATTAGGCCTACCACAGGCCAATTAGCGCTGAAGGGGAAGGCTCCGGAGGTACCGGAATAGCACCCTAGCTCGCTCTACACGGACTCGTCAAGGAGCATCAGCTCCTACACCCCGTCCACTCCCACCGTGTTCAAAGGCCGCAAGATCATGGGCGGTGGGCCGGGTGTAGGGAAGGTGTTCATCCCTCCTCTCACTTCGGATGAACAAAGGCAATTGAGGGAGTCACTTGATTCCAACTCCAACTCGCCTTCTGGCATCCGGAGGAGGATGGATCCACCATCGATCAACGGTCCACCAGGCCAATTTGAGGATGATCGAAAGGAGAAATGTGATATGGAGAAGATGCCAAAAATTGTAACTAGTCTTAGGAAGAGGAACAATGAATTAGAGGAGACGGTATTGGAACTTAGGATGGCAAACCTAGATATGGAGGACAAGTTCCGCGTACTCCGCATTAGCAATAATGCGAAGCTCAAGCGTATAGCCAAAGCCATTGGGCAAGAGGACATCCTAAACCCACCTTCTCCTTAGATTAGCACTCCTTTAGAATAAAGTAGGCATTAGTTAGTTTTCCCTTTTTAATTTTGATTTTTACAATTGTAATCTTGCCTACATTTCATTTTAAGAAATTGAATAAAACTGTTTTGCGTTCTGTTGGTGTGTTGCCACCAGCAGAACACCTGCACTTAATGTTGTTCGCTGCTTGTGTCATCAGATAAAAAGAAACAAGTGTGGGGGGTTCGACGACCCCCCTCAACAGCTCCATTGGTAATTTCGAACATGGCACGGTGCACAACATGTCTGCTGGATCAAACAGGACCTAAAAACTCACAAAACCTGGTTCGTACGAACCACAAAATAAGGTCCAATGGCAGAACAACTTTGCAGAGGTATAACTTGAGACGAGGACATTCAAACGGTAGAACAATGGCACATTTGGTGGTTCGGCCGGACGACCCTATGTGGCCTGGTCCCACCAGCCAGGCTCCCTGCAGTGAAGGTGTGCTCCCCCTCTCAAATTCCGAATTTATTCAATTCCTTTCTTTGTTTTAGATAAAAATGAAAATAAAAACTTGAAATCTTGCATCCCAAAATAAAGTGAATAAGATCTATGACATTTGAAGAGTAGGGGTGACACAAAGTTCAAATTTATGCATATGCCTATGCTTGTGGGTAAATATCTTGATAGGAAATCATATTGACTAAGATGTTGATAAATGTGAGATCACTCTTGGCTCATGAATCATACTTTTTCCATTCAAAGTGCTTAGAAGTTTATTTTTGAAAATGTCATAAAAACATAGTGTCACTTACTCCTCAATAGTGAGAAAATTCCTACCAAAGCCATATATAACCATTATGTTTGAAACTCCTTCAAATCATGCTACTTGCAATTGCTTTGAGTTCGATCAAACCTTATTGACCCTTGTTCAGAAGTATGTCATAGTCCAAAGATTAAGATCACGTACACACCACACAAACATGCTGCTTCTACACTGGAAGTATGCAACAACATGCCATCCATTTTCATCGAATAATTGCTCCATATTTTAAAGGTCAATAAATGTCTCTCTTAGTTGATATAGAAAAAAAGGGACAATGGCTATGCAAAATAAAAAGAAAAGATGGACAAGTGAAAGTCCAAGAAAAAAATATAGATATGAATAAAAGAAAAAGAAAAATGATAGCCATGTCCCAAAACAAAATAGAGAGAGATCATATCAAGGAGCATTATAGTTTACCATTTTCCACACACTTGCACATCTTGATCTAGGTCTATGACATTTTTCTCCTTGGATCCTTGTTTTGATTTTACAATATATGCAGTGTAAGTATGCTTGCCATGTTTATCCCCACCTAAACTACACATAAACCCGATAGATGTAGGATAAAACAAAGAAGGCATGTTTAAGATATGTCTTGGTAAGAAACCAAACACAATTGAGTGACTAGAGAGTACTATTTGAGGAGTAAGAATGAACTATGTGCTTTCTTTTTGAAACCAATATCAAAAATTATAAGTACTGAGAAGGTAAAAAGTAAGATGATTTTGTCTTGTGAGTTATTCCATTTTTCAACATCACAAGGATATATGCTAGACAATACCTCATAACCCACTAGTATAAGTTATCTGCTAAATGAAAACTTTGATCACCAATATCTTGGATATGTCATTTCTACCTCTTTTTCTAACCTTTACTCGAGGACGAGCAAAGACTTAAGTGTGGGGGGTCTTGTTGACGGTATTTATACCATGTTTTCTACTATCATAACCATCAACAAAACACTCTTTTTGGGAAGGAACAAACAAACACATAGTGACATGGGTACAAATAACTTGGTTCCACATGTACATGTTAGTATTTGCTTGCAGGTGCTCAAAACAGGTGATTTCAGAGTTAAGAAGCCCAAGATGAAGAAATAATGCAAATCCAATTATGACGAAATGGCAAAACAATGTCATAATCTTCAAGGACTTCACTTCAGGATCGAGTGGGCACTGGATGGACACTATTCATGGTTCGGCCGAACCATGAATACTGGCCCCGGCACTCCAACTTCAAGGAATCAAGTAATGGAGTGATAATTAAGAGAGCAGAGGACACGAGGCCCCACCCTATGGTTCGGCCGAACCTGGTAGGGAGCCCTCGTGGCCATGTTGATGTGGCACGATCCGTGGCACACCCCCTGGAGTCCATTTGCACCTTTGGATCGCAATTGTGTCCTCAATCAATGGCTAAGGAGCAAAGCACTCGGATCAAGGTGTGAAATGACAAGATAAAGACAAGGGGATCACACAGCCTCAGTCCATGACAGGTGGGGACCATGGTGGTGGGCCCAACTCACCAGAGGTGGGTCGGCTAAAGCACACTTGGTGGACCCACCCCACAGGCATCACTTCACTGACATCACAAGGCCTCTAGAAGATCCTGGCAGGGCCCACCTGCCAGTGGGTAGTTCGGCCGAATCGCCCATGGTAGGCCCAGGCCACCGCCTTACTCCACCGACTTCTAGCATGCCTCCCACGTGCTCATTGCATCACTGCCGTCCATCCAAGGGTGGAGGTGGAGAAGTACGCGGATCGCTGACGTGGCGCTGCCCTTCATCCCCCTATAAATACCCCCCTAGTCCTTCACTTTAGAGGCATCAAAGGATCAAGTATCAAGTGTACAATATAGATTAGTGTTAGTGTAAAGAGGGAAGAGAGTGAGGGAAGTCTCTGGAGAAAGCCCCGGGCCTGTCGGGAGTCTTCTTCAAGGTGTACCCCAGCGGATCCAAGCTTCTAGTAAGTTTTCCATCCGAGTTCTTCCAGCATTTAATATTCCGGTTCTGGTACTTTAAGTGTATACTGTCTTCACCTGCACATTGCTTTACTTTGTGGAGTGCTCTAGTCTCTAGCTAAGATTAGAGTAGTAAGTATAGTGTAGACGTGGTGTCTAGGCTATATCTTATCAGTGTGGGCCGCTTGTCGCACGGATTGTTTGTGGTAGCCAGCAAGTGGTGACAGCCTTGTCTGGTCCTCGTAGTCCACCACGTGTGTAAGACAAGTTATTAAAACGGCAAGACATCAAGACAATAGTACAGCCGCCTCGGGTAGGAGTTTTGTCTCCTACTGTTTCGCCTGTCGCCTCTTGTGAAGGGAGGAGCTGACTAAGCTCTTTATACATAGAAAGCCGAGACCAGATATCTTTTGCTGCATAGGAGCCTCTCTATACCTACAAGCTTTTATCCTTGATCACCAACCCCTTTGATTCCTATTGACAACCTTGAATCTAGTTAGTATACTTCACATTCCCCGTGGAAAATACGATACCTGGAATACTCCCAGTGAAAGCTACATTGACTACCGTACGCTTGCGGTATATCCGTTTGCCACCTTTGGTGTCAAAAATCATGTGCACTCCACCCATAATGCACTACTAAACTCTGAGTAGGTGCATCCACATTCCACACATTCCATCTATTCCACCCAAAAGTGATACCCCATTATTACCCTAAATCAATGCTCCAAAGTTCTTGTTGCTATCTCTCAAAAGAAAAAGGAAGTACTGTTACAAAGAAGAGGCATGTGGCTATGCAAAAAAGTGAGATGAGAGAAAACAATGGGTACAAAGATGCCTGCCTGAGAGGTAAAAATGGACAAGTGTCCGATTTATCAAAATAATGGGTACTCTGATGCCCGCCCAAAAAAAAGAAGAGAGAAAGAAAGATAGCCCATGTTATCCTGCAACACAATTTCCTAGTATTTGAAGAAGAGAGAGATGTTTTCAAGGAGCAAAAGAGTAGAATTAGGATCAACCTCCACCTACCACCTCACATCCACACACATGCACATCCTGGTTTGATTGTATGACTTGTTCCTTTGGATCCATTGTTTGACTTTACAACATATTCATTGCAAGTATGTATGAGCTGTCTCCTTACCCATGAGCCCCACATAAGCCATTAGTTATAGGGTGAGAGAGAGAAGGCATGCATCACTATTGCCTTGGTAAAGATCCACAAATACCACATATTGAGAGACTTGATAGAGTCATACACAGGAAACTCTGAGTTTTATTTCAAAAACCCACAAAATAAGAGTTGAACGACAGAGCTTGAGACATAGTGCTTAACTCAGACATTCTGTCCTTCAATTACCCAAGACCCAAGTGAAAGCTACATGCTCCATGGTTAAAGGTAATAAAGGTAAGTCTAAAGGTTAGCTTGGTCTACTCTAATCCTTGAGTACTTCTTGGTTTGAAACTGAATACCTGTGAGGAATAGCTATAACTTATAATATCTGTTAAAAGTTTGGCTTTGCTAAGGGACTAGCAAAGGTTAAGCTTGGGGGAGTGATATGGGTAAGGGTTGTCCCGATCTTTCGGTGGAGATGGATAACTTCGATTTGGACTGGAGAGACGTTCACGACCCGACTACAACCATCCAGGGATGATGCGCCTTAGCAATCGATACACCAATTCCAGCGGTTGCACGCGATCTTGTGGAGCACGACCAACCAAACCACTAGGGTTATTCCTGCAAGCAATCGAAGAACCAGCAAGAACAAGAAGAACAAGCACTCAATTGCAAATATGATATGAAGGTTCAGATCTGATACACATAAAGGTGGGGTTCCGAATCGAGTAGAACGGATGGTCTAGTCGACACACGCGTCTACAAGGAAGTAGCAGCGGCTAAACTTACATCAAAAACAGAACCCAATCTGTTTGTGGCGGCTCTAGAGGCATATATGTAGATGGAAGGACTACCAAGGAGGTGTTGGGGTCGTCCTCCAACCCTAGGACGTGTCCCTAATGGACCCAACTTGATACATGGGCCAACAGCCCAAAATTAGGTGACGCAGCACCATAAGCAGAGAAGGTCTTGACGTTAAAACGACGACTACGAATGTATCTGATAGGATATGGGAACAAGCATAGATCCATTGGAAAGTAGACTTGATATGCTTTCCATGGAGTCCTAGAACGTCCCAATTGGAGTCCGTATAGAGTCGTGGTGACCGTCTCAAGTTTGGACTCTTCTGCAGTCCGAATTCCACATCCAAAACGTGTTGGACTTGGACTCTTTCCTTCGATGGGCTAAAGTGACGTGGTGACCTGGTGCAAAACATTCAGGGCACATGGATTTGGTCCCCAATCAACTTCATTGACCTTCCATGCTTCCGTTATGCAATCAAACCTTCCCTTGATCCATGTAAGTAATTCTGCAAATAAAAATACACACACTTTATGGTGCGGCACCAATTCATCAAATGTATGAATAATAAGAAACATATAGAACGGTTGCACCTTTGGTTCAGAAATGTTTAATATGGTCATATCCAAGCCAATGATGTCCTCATCAAGGAGCTTGTTGACGGTAATTATTGTATGATTTTACCCGTCAACTAAACATGAAATAAGGGTATAAGAGCAGACACCACCATAGAATAGGGTTTTAACTGACAGAATTCCACAGTTTTGGTGAATCAGTGTTTTGCAGGGGGTTATATAGAAAAGAATCAAGAGAGACCCACATGTCGGATTAAAATAACGAAATCCGCCGTGAAAGGAGATCAACAATAATCTAGAGAACACCAGAGACTCGCTGGCAGAAGCGAGGCCCACTTGGCAGCTGGGGGAGGTCGGCCGACCTGTCAGTGAAGCTTCTTGGCCTCCGCTTTGACGTCGACCCACATCCCAAAATTTCACACAATCCTAGCCGCCCATCGAAGTCGATTTGATCCAAGGGCTACGGTTCATCCCACCGGCCCATATAAGGACCCCTAGACCCCCAGGGTTTGACATCAATCATTCAGATCATTCAGCCATCAACCAGTTTAGAGCTAGAAACCCTAGAATCATTAGAGCTTCACCATCTAGAGCATAGCTACATAGGTTAGAAGTAGAAGGAGGTGAGTTCTACTTGAATTCTGGGTCTGTCTGGAGCTAGAAGGCTTCTCAGAGCCATTGTGAGCTCTCTTGTATCTTGAACCTCTCTTGAGTGCGTGAGATAAAGTTGCTCGACATTATTCTATTGATTATGTTCTCAATTATGCTATTCATTGCTTATCTAGATTTTATACTTTGCATAGTTAGGATGCATTCATATTCATACATTGGTTTGTATAGCGCTGATTCATTGCCGTCATGGGTGGGTGATGAACAACATGTAAGCATGGTGCTTAGATGTAGTTTGTCTGCAAATGCACCCTATATTCTGGGTTCTGTGGCAGATCGCGGATGTGACACTCCCGTTGAGTCCATTGTAGTCCACACTCCGAATGTAGGAAGAGTAGGAAGTTATTATTACTTTAGAAAGCTGGTTATGGTGTTGATCTTCCTTAGTAATATTCCCTTAAGTATATGTGGGGGTATAAACCCATATACCCGCATAGCTATACATGGGCCGAGTCATCCGACCAGGCCCGGCCTGCCAAGGACGCGTCGTCTGCACGTTCTCCAGAAGATCACGCACATCCGCCGGCTTATAAGTCTTGGCAGTCAAGGAAATAGCTTTCCTAATATCTAGCCGATTAGTATCCTTGTTCGGCTAGGATTGTAATCTGATATACATGGTAAAACCGACTTGTAACCATACCCCTATTGACGGTGGATATACCCTAAAATTCCACATTCAAACACCGTCAACAGGCCTCGGATTCAAGGGAAGATAAACATATCATGAGCATATTTTATCAATAACTAGTTCCACATGTACTCATAAGCTTGTGATTGCAGGGAACACCAAAACAGTGCAAAAGTGAGCAGCTAGGGGCTAACTACATGGTTCGGCCGAACCATGTCATGTTGCCCCAGGCCACCACCTTTCAACACAGTGCACACAACATCAAATGGAAGAGATCGGAACCAAGGCTGGGCCCACCCAAGGGTCAGCCGAACTGCCCATGGGGCCCACCTGGCTCTGGTGACGTGGCAGGATCCATGTGACACTCCAACCAAGTCATTTCATCCATCGGATCAACTTATGGTTTCATTCAACGGTGGAGATCAAAGGCACACGGATTGAGGCATGAAACAAAGCAAACGAAACATAACAAAGACCAGGGGAGTCTCTATGACAGGTGGGGACCACTGTGGTGGGCCCAACCCACCAGGGGTGGGTCGGCCGAACCAACATTGGTGGGCCCAGGCCACCTACACCATCACTGACTGGTGGGGACACCTGCTGGAAGCTCCTGGCTAGGCCCACCAGTCATAGGGGGGTCGGCGAACGCCCCTGGTGCCCAGCCAGGTCGGTTGGCCTCCTCCGACTCCAAGCATGTTTTCCATGTGCTCAAATCACCAAAGCCGTCCATCTTGAGGCGCTTACAAGGCGGTGGATCCAAGGGTGGAGAGGCAAGGAGCACGCGGATCGCTAACGTGGCATCCCCTCATCCTCCGCTATAAATAGTGGCTGCCCACTCCTCTTCAAGACACACCATACAACACAAGAAGCAAGCTAGAGTGAAGTTCTACTCTTTGGTAGTAGTATTAGTCTAGTGTGGGAGTTAGTCGAGTCGAGCTACGCTCGGAGTCTCCGGAGTCGTCTACTGGAGAGTCTGGTATAGCTCTTGTACCTTTCCTTCTGTACGACTTTATCCTTATCAATATATATTATCTTTACTTTACTTCACTATGTTCTTACTTAGTCTTTACTATTCTTTATAGTATTGTTGTGTCTTGTCTTCTTCTATAGTTGTTTTATACATGATAGTGATCTTGTCCCAACTCAACGTGTGTTAGTACATCGCCTGTCATAGGGTGTTTTAGTTGTTGGTACGCAGCTAGAATAGTGAGACTTAGTGTAAGCGTGGTGCTTAGACTAGATCTTGCCTTTGATTACCGCTTGTTGCACGGATTGTTTGTGGGTGCTAGCAGGTCGTGACAGCCCTGTCTAGTCTTAGTATCCCTCCACGTGTTTTAGGCAAGTTCTTAAAAGGTAAGCTCCCATAAGAGTGTAGGCGCTTCGGGTAGAGGTTTTGTCCTCTATTGTCTCGCACTACCCCCTGCACACCGGTAGTAAGGTACTATCTTAGTATAAGTCATCTATTTGATAGAGTAAGTCACAAGAGTAAAGTAAGTGTCATAGGAGTCTTATACTCACTCGTTGTCCTCCCACCTAGCTATACTCTACTAGTTATCTTTTAGTTATCTTAATACTTGTTGTGTGTTGGTGTCATTACCCTTTCGTCTACCTATCGATTTACCCTCCTACCACTAGCTGGTACTAAGTTGGTATAGACTTTAGGATCTCTCT
The DNA here is from genome assembly GCA_038502445.1 of Eremochloa ophiuroides. Lineage (NCBI taxonomy): Eukaryota > Viridiplantae > Streptophyta > Magnoliopsida > Poales > Poaceae > Eremochloa > Eremochloa ophiuroides. The sequence continues at coordinate 38,076,526 of JAHLJS010000005.1, read as the reverse complement.
TTCTTTTTATTAATTATTCCTAGCAACCGCTTTCCCTTGTGATAAAAATAAATAACGATACCTTGGAATACTCCCGGGTGAAGTGCTACAGCGGTATATTCTGTGAGCTTGCGGAATTATTCAATAGACATAAGAAATACCCTCAGGCACTTCTGGCGCCGTTATCAGAGATAGCCTAACACCCTGTCTCTGGTGGTTGCGCTAAGAAGTGTCAACAAATATTTCTGGCGCCGTTGCCGGGGAAAGCATCAGTCTAGGAATATTAATAAAAAAATTAAATCCGGAGTCTATTATCAATTTAGTTATCGATTAGTGTTAGGGGCTTACCCTTGTCTGTGTTTCTCGTTATCGTGAAGCTAGACAGTGCATGAACAGTTTCCAATTGCCGTCAAATTTCATTGAAGATCCTGAGCAATTGTTGAAGAGAACTAGGTGCCGTCAAGTTCCACCTCAAAGGTTCATCTCAAACCCGAATCCGTTCGAGGAAAGAGGCTCCGCATTATCAATCAAGGAAGCTATGGCCCAAAAGACCATCTCTGAGTTCTCTGCACCGTCCGCTGACAACATTGCCACTGGACCGCAGCTCAACTTTGGAGATGCTACCTTTGAGCTCAAGCCTGCACTCATCAACATGGTGCAAGCTAATCCATTCTGTGGAAAGCCACACGAAGACGCTAATGCCCATCTCCAGCACTTTCTGGAGGTGTGTGGGACTTTCACCGTCAAGAATGTCTCGGCTGACGCCATCCGTCTTCGCCTATTCCCATTCTCACTATTTGGGAAGGCAAAGCAATGGTTCTATGCCAACAAGAGTGAAGTCACCACCTGGGAGAAATGTGCCAACGCTTTTCTCAAGAAGTTCTTCCCAATGGGCAAAACAAGCGCTCTCCGTGGCAAAATTTCAAGCTTCCAACAACAAGCGGACGAGACGATTCCCGAAGCATGGGAACGTCTCCAGGAGTACATTCATGCCTATCCTCATCATGGGATTGAAGAATGGCTCCTAATCCAAGGTTTCTATCATGGGCTGACTGGATTAGCCCGTAGTCACCTTGATGCTGCAGCTGGAGGAGCATTCCTGCAACACAATGTCAAGGATGCTAAGGACCTCATTGAGAAAATGGTTATCAACCAAGGATGGAATGAGGAAAGCCTCCAGCCCAAGAAAAGGGGTATGCACACCGTTCATGAGGTGGACATGCTCTCAGCAAAAATGGACCTCTTGATGAAAAATATTGAAGAAGGTTACAAGAAGGAACAAGAGGCCATTCGAACCACTGCCACCGCACGAGCAATCGAAGCTGATCCATGGTGCGAGGTATGTGGTGGAGAAGATCATTCGGGCAGCAACTGTCCCGAGACAAAGGAGGAAGTGAGCTTCATCAACAACAGCAAGAACAATGGGTATCGACCCCAGCAACAAGGAGGTTGGAACTCGCGCCCCTTCTACCAAGGAAATCAAGATAATGGTTACAGCAATAATTTCAATAATTCTTATGGTAATCAACCTTCTCTTAAAGATCTTGTCTTAGGCCAATCTAAAATTAATGATAGCATAAATAAGAAAATTATGGCTAATGATAAGATTCTTGAAAATCTTAGTGAGAAAATGGATAGCTTTAACACTGCTATAAAAAATCAATTGAGCTTTAATAAAATGTTAGAAACCCAATTAGCTCAAATAGCAGTAGCTGTCCCATCATTCAAACAAGGTAAGATCCCAGGAAAACCTGAGGAACCAATTGAGGGTGTTAAGTTAATTTCCACGAGGTTTGGTAAGCCTCTGGTTAGACAAAACCCGGGTTATCTTCTTGATCCGCCATTCATGGCCAAGAAGAGTGACCCCGGCCATCCTACCATCACCTGCGAGATCGGACCACACACCTTCAACAACGCCTTCTGTGACCTTGGATCTAGAGTGAACATCATGTCCAGGGTAATGTACGAGAACTTGCTAGGGGCACCTTTGTACCCCACTTTTGTCAAATTGCAGATGGCCGATCAATCAATCCGGTTCCCCGAGGGATTGGCAAGGGACATCCTTGTCAAAGTTCAAGATGAGTAATCCTCGTCGACTTCATCATTCTTGACATGGGGGCCGATGACGAAGTCCCTGTCATCCTGGGAAGGCCGTTCCTCAACACCATGAATGCCATCATCTACGTGGGATCCGGCCAAGTCCACTTCCAACTCCCAGGCAAGAGAATTAAATGCCCTTTCAATGGTTATAAATCAATGCAACAGGGAAGGAAGAATCTGTGGAGAAACAAGCCACAATATGCACCCCGCCGAAAGAATCAACCGCCAAGGTCCAAAAAGGCCGAACTGGTAAGTAAGGCTGAGGTGATAAACAAGGCTGACTCTACCGAATCACAAGCATCAACCAAGAAGGAATGGTGGAAGAAAGAGGTGCGATCATCACGGTCTCCATCTCCGGGACCGATCGAAGCAACCGAAGAATGAACCCGAACTGGAGAGGTCCTGCTCTACGGACCTAAAACATGGAGCCCTTGCTGGTAAGATAAATCAGTATTTATCCCATATTTAATTCTTGCATTTCAATTTTGAATTTTCTTCATTGCATTTCATGTTTAATTTTGGCAATATTTTATTTCAACAAAATAAAATAAGTTGATGAATAAAACTAGAAAAAGATTATCTCTGCTCACACCTGAGGTGGTGGGACCACCTAGGTGGGGTCGGCTGACCCCACCATGGGGCCCACCCACCTCTGGTGGTGTTGGCCTGGTGTCCTGATCATGCTCCTAAAATTTGAACACCAGCTCCTTTTGAATTTTGGTCGATCATTCTTTTGTCATGACCATTCTCATATGCTTCAAGGAGAATCCAACACCCACATCCATCCAAATTTTGAAAAGTGGACACTTTGGCATGCATGAGTGCTCCCATGGTCCATGGGAATCACTTTAAATGTATCCCCACTTTTGTCATATACCTTTTACCTTCACAAAACACTAGACAAGGGAATCTCTGAAAATTTCAAAACTTTTGGTCCACCACTAGTCTCTACTTTTCTGGACACACTGTTTAAAGCTGAAAGGGGACAAACCATGGTTCGGCCGAACCATGTTTTGGCTCCTTTGAAGAAAGTGGAGTTTGAATTCAAATAGATTCCCTGTCCAAAGGTAAAAGCAACACTCAACCTGCCATAAATGGGTTTGGCCGACCAACTATTTGGGTCCTCTCTGCAGAGTTGCATTTGAATTCAAATAGATTCCCTGTCCAAAGGCAAAAGCAATTCTGATCTTGTCATAACGGGTTCGGCCGACCCATCAATAAAGCCCTGTCGGGAAATTTGAATTTAAGATCACCTAGATTCCATGTCCAGCAGCTCTTCCCCCCCTATAAATACCCTTCCAATATGTGCTCATTTCCATACCCAATCCAGCTGAATCCTCTCGAGCACACAATCTCCCTTCTTCTCTCCATTTGAGGAAGATCTTTCTCAAGTTTAGTTTAAGTTTAGCCATTCAAACCAAAAACCCAAAAACATTGTAGTAGTAGAAGCTTGTCTCACTCTCATCATTGCTCTCAAACTCTTGTTTGTGGAGGTAGCCATACCCCACAAGGACTACTAACAGTGGGATAGCTAACGCTAATGCTAATGCTAATCCCTGTTGTTGTAGTGTGTTCTTGTGTTAGCTCATTGTTGCAGGATGAAGAAGTTCTCCTCCGCACTCAAGAAGGCCAAGAGTGTCATAGGGAGTTCCTCCCAACGACCCCGCCATGATGAAGATGAAGGAAGAGAAGCCCCACCAAGAAGAAGCTTCGGAGTGCCTACCGAGAGGACGTTCGATCCCGAGAGCGGCCTCATGCTAAATCAAGAAGAGTACTAAAGGTACACCTCCATCCAACACCGAGGGTATGAACATACCGGCATCATCGACCCGGTCCTTTTGGACAGCATAGGTACGACAGTGGAATTCAATACTATTTTCAATACAATCGGTTGGGGAAGTTTTTGGGAAGTGCAAGAACTTGGAATAGAAAAGCTCACCATTCAATTTCTATGCTCTTTACAAGCCACTGAAAATAATGTCTACTTCCGCATGTTTAACTAAGACTATAATTTAACATGGGGAGTTTTTAGCATGGCACTTGGTTTTGATAATGACTGTCATCTAGATCTTGTTAATGCAACAAGAAGATTGGATAAAGCTGAATTTTGGAAAGCTATAACAGGATCTAATGATTGCTCTGACCCTAAAACCGATGAAATTCATAATCCTACTTTGTGCTTGATCCGATATTGGATGGCTATAACTTTTCTTCCTGGCTCTAATGTGCAAGTTCTTTAAAATGATGAATTAAGACTGCTCTATGCCATGACAAAGAAAATAAAAGTTTCACCTGCTAAGATGTTAGTCCATTTTTGGCTTGGTATTTTCCATAGAAGCGAGTCCATATTCTTCACTTCTTTTATCACGCGCATTGCTGAAACAATGGACTTCCTAGATGGAAAACATTACTTTGAATACATTGCCTCTCCTAGAGATATTGTAACCGAAGATTTCTTCATAAGCACTCAAGTCCTAAGAAGAGATTAAAATGGTGATATAAAAATGATTTATCCCGGCCATACAGCCGAAATCTCTCTCCCTTGTGAGAGGCGTCGGTTGTATGCGCTGCGCACGCTAACCATAAATTGGGACCGAGAGGCAAGAAGCCAAAATGTTGCAGGACCAAGAAGGGTGACAAGGAGAATGTCACAAGCCGCTCAATTTGAGCAAGGTGGCACATCACGAGCTGCAGGGAGATATAAAAAAGAAGGCGATGAGGCAAGTTCCATGGATATTTCAAGGTCCACGGAGCGGCCTCAATAGCACACTCCAAGAGTGCGCACTCCCCGTCTTCCGCACGGGTGAGGGGTCGTCGAAGCCAAGGATCAAAAATGGACCAACTCATCAATGACATGGGCGCAATGAAAGTTTAGCAAGATGCAACTTTGAATATGGCACAACAAAATGCTCAACTATTGCAAGCTATCCAAGATGAAGAAGCACAACACTGGGCGGGATGGTTCCAATACTACCCGCCACTACAATGAGCAAAAGGACAAGCTTGGGGGAGATCCTCTCCCCCACCAAGGTAAGTATTCTATCCTAGCTATTTGCGTTATTTTAATTTATTGCATATAAAAAAATAATAAAATAATAAAAAAAATATATATATTTGCATAAGATAAAATACTCCCATATGTCTCATGAATATTTATCTTCCTCATGGAAATGATGAATAGTTGCTCTGTTAATGTTTCTTTAATGCCTAGTTTACAACTTAGTATTTCTTTGAGTATAGATCACTTGGCTCATTTAAATCATCATGAACCTGAAAACTTTATGGATGCTAAGTGCTAGAACTAAGTCTAAGTTGTTGTGAGATATGATATAGTGAAACAAGTGCTACTATAATATTGTTCTAAGCATGCATGATTACTGGAGATTTATTTCTAAATCAATCAAAACCTTATTGTTCCTCAATGGTGATAAATTCCTACCACAGCCATATATGTTACACATGTCTAAAACCTTCCACTCAAGCTACTTGCTTTGTATTGAGTGTTGTCAAGTCTTGTCGACCCTTATTGAGAGTCTTATCATGCTCCCAAGATCAAGATCACGTATACACCACATATATATATATATGCTGCTTCTACACTGGAAGTACGCAACCACATGCCTTTCATTTGCACCAAATAAAATGCTCTACGTGTTAAAGTCGTAGAAAATCTCTCTCAGTCATTATGGTAGTAGAGACAAAAGGGCTATGCAAATTGAAAATCAAAAAAAAGAAAGATGGACACAAGAAAGTCCATAAAAAAGAAAAGAAAAAAATATTTGAGCAAGTCTAGGCTCATAAATAAAAGAAAAATGATAGCCATGTCTCTAAAATTTGTTAGAGAGAGATACAATTCAAATAGAGGAGCATTATATTCCATCATCATCCACACACTTGCACATCTTGATCTAAGGGCATGACACTTCTCTCTTTGGATCCAAGCTTTGACTCTACAACATATGCAAAGTAAGTATGCTATATTCTTTCATTCCTACCATAAGCTCCACATAAGCCATTTTTTAGAAGTAGGATGATAAAGAGAAGGCAACATTTACTTTATGCCTTGGTAAGGAATCATACACCATTCGAGCGACATGAGAGAACCATATGAGGAACATTAAGTTTTCTTTTGCAAAACATTGCTAAAACCTCCAGTATGAAACTTGCAAAGAATGAGAAAAGTAGTGCTCAAGTTAAACTGTTCTGTCTCTCAACCACCTAAGGCAAAGGGAAAGTCATTAGCCCCATAAAGGACTAAGGTAAAATGGGTGAATTTCTATAGCCAATTTTTCCATTCAAAAGAGAAGTACTTAGTTGTACACATGGTATTATTGAAATATGAACATAGTAGCAACTCCTGATCCACCGAGGCTAAGTTTAATTATTTTCTCGGGACGAGCAAATGTTAAGCTTGGGGGATCTTGTTGACGGTGGATATACCCTAAAATTCCACATTCAAACACCGTCAACAGGCCTCGGATTCAAGGGAAGATAAACATATCATGAGCATATTTTATCAATAACTAGTTCCACATGTATTCTTAAGCTTGTGATTGCAGGGAACACCAAAACAGTGCAAAAGTGAGCAGCTAGGGGCTAACTACATGGTTCGGCCGAACCATGTCATGTTGCCGGAGGCCACCACCTTTCAACACAGTGCACACAACATCAAATGGAAGAGATCAGAGCCAAGGGTGGGCCCACCCATGGGTCGGCCAAACTGCCCATGGGGCCCACCTGGCTCTGGTGACGTGGTAGGATCCGTGTGACACTCCAACCAAGTCATTTCATCCATCGGATCAACTTATGGTTTCATTCAACGCTGGAGATCAAAGGCACACGGATTGAGGCGTGAAACAAAGTAAACGAGACATAACAAAGACCAGGGGAGTCTCTATGACAGGTTGGGACCACGGTGGTGGGCCGAACCCACCAGGGGTGGGTCGGCCGAACCACCATTGGTGGGCCTAGGCCACCAACACCATCACTGACTGGTGGGGACACCTGCTGGAAGCTCCTGGCTAGGCCCACCAGTCATAGGGGGGTCGGCCGAACCCCCCTGGTGCCCAGCCAGGTCGGTTGGCCTCCACTGACTCCAAGCATGTTTCCCATGTGCTCAAATCACCAAAGCCGTCCATCTTGAGGCGGTTACAAGGCGGTGGATCCAAGGGTGGAGAGGCAAGGAGCACGCGGATCGCTGACGTGGCATCCCCTCATCCACCACTATAAATAGAGGCTGCCCACTCCTCTTCAAGACACACCATACCACACAAGAAGCAAGCTAGAGTGAAGTTCTACTCTTTAGTAGTAGTATTAGTCTAGTGTGGGAGTTAGTCGAGTTGAGCTACGCTCGGAGTCTCCGGAGTCGTCTACTGGAGAGTCTGGTATAGCTCTTGTACCTTTCCTTCTGTAAGACTTTATCCTTATCAATATATATTATCTTTACTTTACTTCACGAAGTTCTTACTTAGTCTTTACTATTCTTTATAGTATTGTTGTGTCTTGTCTTCTTCTATAGTTGTATTATACTTGATAGTGATCTTGTCCCAAGTCAACGTGTGTTAGTTCATCGCCTGTCATAGGGTGTTCTAGTTGTTGGTACGCATCTAGAATAGTGAGACTTAGTGTAAGCATGGTGCTTAGACTAGACCTTGCCTTTGATTACCGCTTCTCGCACGGATTGTTTGTGGGTGCTAGCACGTGGTGACAGCCCTGTCTAGTCTTAGTATCCCTCCACGTGTTTTAGGCAAGTTCTTAAAGGATAGGCTCCCATAAGAGTGTAGGCGCTTCGGGTAGAGGTTTTGTCCTCTATTGTCTCGCACTACCCCCTGCACACCGGTAGTAAGGTACTATCTTAGTATAAGTCATCTATTTGATAGGGTAAGTCACAAGAGTAAAGTAAGTGTCATAGGAGTCTTATACTCACTCGTTGTCCTCCCACCTAGCTATACTTTACTAGTTATCTTAATACTTGTTGTGTGTTGGTGTCTATACCCTTTCCTCTACCTATCGATTTACCCCCCTACCACTAGCTGGTACTAAGTTGGTACAGACTTAAGGATCTCTCTTTCTTTTTATTAATTATTCTTAGCAACCGCTTTCCCTTGGGATGAAAATAAATAACGATACCTTGGAATACTCCCGGGTGAAGTGCTACAGCGGTATATTCTGTGCGCTTGCGGAATTATCCAATAGACATAAGAAATACCCTCAGGCACTTCTGGCGCCGTTATCAGAGATAGCCTAACACCCTATCTTTGGTGGTTGCGCTAAGAAGTGTCAACAGCCCCCCAGACTATATAAGGTGGGCAGGGGATCCCCTCAACTCATCTCATCTACTAGTAATAAAAAACAACAACACACAGGACGTTGGGTATTACGCCTCGTGGCGGCCTGAACCTGTTTAAACCTCGTGTCCCACGCTTACTGCGCGACTTGCTTGTCTTAAGCGCACCTTCACTGATCAATCTACTACCTCGGGTATACACCTCGGTAGACTGCCAACGATATCTCATCTACAGTTGGTGCACCCGGTAGGGGGTGTGCTTCCTGATCCATGGCGAACAAGGTGATTTTTTCAAGCTCCATCGAGCTCCCAATGTCGGGCCAGGTCTTTACGGTGGGATCCATCACCTGGATCATCGGTCCCAACGGTGAAGGAAAGATCCTAGATGCGGCCCAGATCGCATCTACTTCAACACCTCCAGCAACCTCCGTCCCGGCAAGAAAGCTGCCACGCTATGTCCGGAAGACCATCGACAACGACGACATGATCAGATCCATAGATTGGGTCTCCCAAGGCCTGTCCGAGAGTCTCCAGATCTAGGAGTTGACCGCAGACTGCCTTCAGCGCCCATCAATGGCGCGACGACCTTCTCCGTCCCGCCAGGATATGACTCTGGCCATCACCGTCCCTCCTCAGGGACGCGTCGTCGAACTGCTACCCCGAGCAGTTGCGGTTCTGAGATCCTCCGACCACGACCTCCTGAGTAGCTATATGCCGTTTGGTCTGTGGAATGCGGCCTCCAGTTTCGCACATCTGCTGCGCCGCTCCGATCACACCTCCCCCGATCACGTCAGCACCAGCTCCAGATTCATCGTCGCCAACAACGTCCACTCCTACCACGACGACACGGAAGGTGGCGATCTCATAGATCTGCCTCCTCCCACTGGTCGGTTCATCGGCGGGCCCGTCCTCGCCATCAGCAACGACAGTGCTCCTCCCCCAAATGAAACTGAAGAAGCCCGAGCAGCCTGCGAGGGCAGAAACACCGACCGAAGACGTCGCCGTGAGCAGCGAACTGAGGCAAGAAAGAGCACCGTGCGAAACCTGGAGCCAGAATTCTATATGGTTGGAAAACACCAGGTCTACAAGACTCCAAGCGTGAACGTTGCCGTTGCAATAGAAGAGGCCAAGAGACTGGCCCCAACTCCAGAAGTTGAACGCCTTACGGCGTACCTCCAGGCTGCCCAAGTCCAAATTAATAAGAACACCAGCTACCACCACCATCGCATTCCACTGCGTCGGCCACAAAAATAATTTATGAAGATGGCGGCCACTCCCATGGCGGCCGGAGATGTCATCACCAAGATGAAGACCAGGAGGTGAATCAGTCTGACCTTCGTGAGAAGCTAAAGACCAATGATCTACGGGGGCGCATCGAAAACCGGAAGGAAGCACGGCACTCCACAGAAAATGAGCGCCCAAGAAGTATGATGAAACGCACGGCCCTCCGGTCAATGACAAGAATGCTCTCAAGCTTCCGTTCACGGCAGAACTTTAGGCGGTGCACTGGCGGCTAAACTTCAAGGTTGTCGGCGCCGAGACCTATGATGGCACCGCCGACCGCACCAGGTGGCTTACCGTCTATGAGATTGCAGTCAAAGCTACTGGAGGAAACTCATACGTCATGGCAAATTACTTGCCCGTCATGCTTAACGCATCCGCCAACAATTGGTTGCTGAGCCTGAAGCCAAACTCCATCGACACTTGGGACCAGCTGAGGGAGCAGTTCATCAGCAACTACAGCGCCACCTGCAAGCAGCCAGGCACGAAGTTTGATCTTGAAAAGCTTCAGCAGGCATCACGAGAGTCTCTGCAGGATTATATTCGGCACTTCTTGGAGACCAGAAACAACATCCCTGGTGTTACAGATGCTGAAGCCATCTTCGCTTTCATATGTGGCCTCCGGCCTAATGAGGAGCTTCAGAGGAAACTATACCGCAGCAGACCAAGCTCCATCGCCGAGATGCTACGCATCGCCAACAAGTACGCCGAGGGGAGCGAGGCGGCCCGCCACTCCATCCATAGCCGCCTCCACTTCCCTGACCGACCACGCCACGAGGACGCCGACCGCCGATCTGATCGGCGCCTTGATGACCGAGGAGCCCGGTAGGACTACCGCCACAGTGAACGCGACTTCGCGACCAGCACCGCTCCGATCGATGTCGCCACGATGAGCCGGAAGGTTCCAGGGCAGGAGAGAGGCGTCGCCATTACCATGTCTACAACACCCGACCCGCCCCAAAGCGCAATTATGAAGAAGCCTATGAGAAGATCCTCGACAGTCAATGGCCCGTCCACAAGTTCCACAAGCATACCATGAGAGAATGCTATGGTTTCTCTAGGGCATTTCAAGAGGAAGAGAAGAAGAAGGCTCGTGTAGAGTCCGACAAAGACAAGCGCGACGACAATAATGACCCGCCTCCAAGCTACACTGAAGCTCATCGGACAGTCTTCACAATCATTGGTGGCCGCATCGCCACGGAGTCGAAGAGAGAGCAGAAACTCGTCGCTAGATGCGTCAACTCCATCGCCAACTATGAAGCCTCCGTCGCCGACCCAAAATTTCCTCCTTGGTCGCACAAGGCCGTCACCTTCAGTAGAGAGGACCAGTGGACGGCGATCCCATACTTGGGTCGCTTCCCGTTGATCCTCGACCCGGTTATACGCAAGACACACTTCCGCAAGGTGCTGATCGACGGTGGTAGCGGCCTCAACATCCTGTTTTCCGGAGCCACCAAGGAGCTCGGAGTCCGAGCAGAAGACCTGGAGCCGACCATGGCTCCATTTTGGGGAATCATCCCGGGGCAGCCCTCCTGCCCCCGAGGACAGATCAATCTGCCCGTCCAGTTTGGAACACCGCAGTGCTTTTGCATCGAGCACATCGACTTCCTGGTGGCCGACATCGACGCCGTGTATCACGCCATACTCGGCCGCCCAGCTCTGGCTAAGTTTGGGGCCATCCCCAACTACACCTACCTCATCATGAAGATATCGACGGAGACCGGTATCCTCACGGTCCATTCCAACCTCCAGGTCATGTATGACTGCGAGAAGGAGGCCATCGCCATGACAGAAGCCACTGACGTCTCCATCCTGATAAACACGTGCGCAGTAGATGCACAAAAGCTGGCGCCTGAAGAACAAGTCATCCCGGAGAAGACCCTGACCAGAGCTGCTACCAAGAACAAGGAGACAAAGGACGTCATCCTCTTTCCCAGTGACTCGAGTAAGATTACCCGCATCGGGACAGACATCGACCCCAAATAGGAAGACGCGCTCGTCAGCTTCCTCAGAAAGCACGTCGGCGTTTTCACATGGAAACCTGCGGACATGCCCAGCGTACCTAGGGAGCTGATCGAGCACTCCTTAAACGTCTCAAAGACCGCCAAGCCCATCAAGCTGAAGCTTCGACGATTCTCTCCAGACAAGAAGGAGGCTATTAGGGTAGAAATAGCTCGGCTCCTAGCTATCGGCTTTATCAAATAGGTGTATCATCCCGATTGGTTAGCCAATCCGGTCCTTATAAGAAACAGAATAATGAATGGAGAATGTGCGTTGATTACACCGATCTCAACAAACACTGCCCTAAAGACCCCTTCGGTCTCCCCCGCATCGATGCAGTCGTCGACTCCACAGCCGGCTGCGATCTACTCAGTTTCCTCGACTGCTACTCTGGCTACCACCAGATCGCCTTGAATGAAGAAGACCAGGAGAAAACCTCCTTCATCACCCCCTTCGGGGCCTATTGCTACAAGACTATGTCCTTCGGCCTGAAGAACGCCGGTGCAACATACCAGCGGGCCATCCAGGCATGCCTCAAGGATCTCATCCCCGACATCGCCACAGCTTGTGTCGATGACGTTGTAATAAAAACCCAAAAGACCGAAGACCTCATCGCCAATCTCGAATCAATCTTCGAGAAGTTGGTTGCTTTAAAATGGAAATTGAATCCCTCCAAGTGCATCTTCTGTGTTCCGTCGGGCAACCTGCTCGGTAACATCGTCAGCAAGCATGGCATCCGTCCCAACCCAGAAAAAAAGAGGCCGTTACGAGAATGAAGCCTCCGACTAACGTCAAGGATGTCCAGAAGCTCACTGGGTGCGTGGCGGCCTTGAGTCGATTCATCTCCAGACTAGGCGAAAAGGGCCACCCATTCTTCAAGCTGCTCAGGGCAGGTGAAAAATTCGTCTGGTCGGAAGAGGCTGATCGGGCCTTCAAGGAGCTAAAGCAATTCTTGGTGCATCCCCCGCTCCTTACAGCACCGGTAAAGGACGAAACCCTGCTGCTCTACATCGCCGCAACCAGCAATGTCGTCAACACGGCAATAGTCGTCGAACGGGACGAAGATGGTCACGCATATCCAGTCTAGCAACCAGTCTATTTCATCAGCGAAGTCCTGGACGAGTCCAAAACTCGCTATCCGACGGTGCAGAAGTTGATCTACGCCATTCTCATCACGTCACGCAAGCTCTATCACTATTTTGAAGCCCATCCAATTGTAGTGGTCACCCAATATCCCCTCGGCAACATCCTCCGTAACAAAGACGCCAACGGCTGGATCATGAAGTGGGCGGTGGAATTGCGAACTTACTCCCTCAACCTCCACAGCCGAACAACAATTAAGTCGCAAGCGCTGGCTGATTTTATCGCCGAGTGGACAGAGATGCAGGAGTCAGCACCTCCAGTGTAGGAGGAGCACTGGACGATGTACTTCGACGGATCCCTCAGCATTGGAGGGGCGGGCACCGGCGTACTCCTCATTTCACCCTCCGGCGAGCGCCTGCGCTACGTGCTAAGAATCTATTTCAAAGCCTCCAACAACCCTGCCGAATACGAAGCCACCTTACATGGTCTACAAATCGCCTTCGAGCTGGGCATCCGGCGGCTCATGGTGTTCGGGGATTCCGCCCTATTGATCAACCATGTGAATAAAGATTGGGACTGCAACAGCGAGAAGATGGACTCCTACGTCACCGCAATTAGAAAGCTCGAAGGAAAATTCTTGGGCATTGAGTTTCACCACGTCGTCCGAGCTGAAAACCAGGCAACCGACGAGTTATCTAAGCTCGGTTGATCACGAGCTGATATCCCTCCCGGTGTCTGTTGACACTTCTTAGCGCAACCACCAAAGACATGGTGTTAGGCTATCTCTGATAATAGCGCTAGAAGTTCCCTGAGGTATTTCTTATGCCTATGGGATAATTCCACAAGCGCACAGAATATACCACTGTAGCACTTCACCCGGGAGTATTCCAAGGTATCGTTATTTATTTTATCCCAAGGGAAAGCGGTTGCTAGGAATAATTAATAAAAAGAGAGAGATCCTTAAGTCTATAGCAACTTAGTATCAACTAGTGATAGGGGGTAAATCGATATATAGAGGAAAGAGTAATGACACCAAGACACGACAAGGTTTTAGGATAACTAAAGATAACTAGTAGAGTATAATTAGGTGGGAGGACAACGAGTGAGTATAAGACTCCTATGACACTTACTTTACTCTTGTGAACTATCTTATCAAATGGATGAATTATACTAAGACAGCTACCTTACTTCCAGTGTTTAGGGGGTAGTGCGAAACAATAGAGGATATAACCTCTACCTGAAGCGCCTACTCTCTTATGGGAGCCTACCTTTTAAGAACTTGCCTAAAACACGTGGAGGGATACTAAGACTAGACAGGGCTGTCACCACGTGCTAGCACCCACAAACAATCCATGCAACAAGCGGCATTCAAAGGCAAGATCTAGTCTAAGCACCACGCTTACACTAAGCCTTACTGCTCTAGTTGCGTACCAACAACTAAAGCACCCTATGACAGGCGATGAACTACACACGTGAGCTGGTTACAGGATCACTATCTAATATAACTCAACTATAAGTTAAGACAAAGCACAACAATACTATAATGAATAGTAATGCACTAAGGAGAGACTTAGTAAAGTAAAGTAAAGATAATATATTGATAAAAGTAAAGTATTACAGAAGGAAAGGTACAAGAGCTATACCAGACTCTCCAGCAGACAACTCTGGAGACTCCGAGTGTAGCTCGACTCGACTCTAACTCCCACACTAGACTAAAACTACTACTACTACTACTAAGGAATAGAGCTTCTCTTGTCTCTTGTGGCACTTGTGTATCTTGGGTGTGTTCAAGAGGGTAATGGCTGCCTCTATTTATAGGGGAGAGTTGAGGGGCGCCACGTCAGCGATCTGCGTTGTCCTTGCCTCTCCACCCTTGGATGAACCGCCTCAATACCACCTTAGGATGGACGGCAGAGGTGATTTCATCACATGGAAGACTTGCAGGAAGGCGGTGGGGGTCAACCGACCAGGCCAGGCACCAGGGGGGTCGGCGACCCCCTATGATAGGTGGGCCCGGCCAGGTGTGGTCCCCACCAGTCATAGAGTATTGCCTTGTGCTGGTTCTGTCTTGATTGTATTATTTCACGCCTTGATCCGTGTGCTTTGATTCTCCATCGTTGAATGGAAGCACATGTTGATCTGATGGTGGAACTGAGCTAGATAGAGTGTCACACGGATCCTGCCACATCACCAGAGCCAGGTGGGCCCCATGGTGGGGTCGGTCGACCCACACATGGGTCCACTCTGAGCTCTCCTCTCTTCTAGTGATGTATTGAGTCATTTGTTGAAGTGTGATGACTTGGTTCCCAAATACATGGTTCGGCCGACCAATAATATTGGGCTCCAAGTGCTCCTATTTGTTCTGTTTTGATCTTCCCTGTATTCACAAGCTAAGAGTACAAGTGGAACTAGTTATTGATAAAATATGTTCATGATATGTTTATTCTCCCTTGAATTCGAGGCCTGTTGATAGTGTTTGAATGTGGATTTTCATGGTATATCCACCATCAATAGCATCTTCGTCCAAGACTTGGTCCACTCCTCTATCCCAGAAGAAGAAGAGGCTAAAGCACCCCCCGATCAGATAGCGGCGTGCATCTCTAGTTCTGAAGAGGATTGGAGAGCACCCTTCATCGCCTATCTCCTCAAAGCCAAAATCCCCGAGGACAAAATAGAAGTAGAGCGTCTCTTGAGACGGTCTAAGAATTACGTCCTCGTCGACAACATGCTCATGCGTAAAAATGCCAAGAGTGAAGTCTTCCAGAAGTGCGTCACACGCGAAGAGGGCATCAAGATACTCCAGGAAGTGCATGGAGGCATGTGCGGTAACCATGTAGCCTCACGTAAACTGGTCGGCAAAGCTTTTCGAGCAGGATTTTATTGGCCTACCGCCATCCAGGACGCTGGGAAGATTGTGCGCCACTACGAGGCGTGCTAGTTTTTTGCAAAGCAGATACATGTCCCAGCACAAGAGCTACAGACCATACTTGCATCCTGGCCCTTCGCCACATGGGGACTCGACATGATAGGTCCTTTCAAGGCGGCTAAAGGGGGCTACCGTTGCGTGTACATCGCCATCGATAAATTCTCCAAATGGATTGACTACAAGCCATTGGTGAAAGCAACAGCGGCCAAAGCCATGGAGTTCTTCAATGACATCTCTCACCATTTTGGCCTTTCGAACAGCATCATCACCAACCTCGCTACCACCTTCACCAGGAGCGAATTCTGGGATTTCTGCGATGAAAGAAGCATCGTGATAAAGTATGTCTTGGTGGCTCACCCTCAAGCTAACGGACAAGTAGAAAGAGCGAATGGAATGTTGCTCGACGCCCTCAAGAAGCGCCTACACGAAGTCGTCGAAAGGAGTCCAGGAAACTAGATCAACGAGTTGCCAACAGTCGTCTGGGGCTTGCAAACCCAGCCTAGCCGGAATACCGGCGTATCTCCATATTTTATGGTCTAAGGATGAGAAGCAGTGCTACCAGCCGACATCGCCTTCCGAGCTCCTAGAGTTGAGAACTACAATGAAGAAAGGTCCGACGGCGCATGAGCAAAAGATATCGACAGACTCAAAGAAGAGCGTCTGGCCTCCTGCGTACGCACGGCCAAATACCTAGAAGGGCTACGGCGATATTGTAACCGGAACGTCAACGGCAGGTTCTTCGTGGTCGGCGACCTTGTCCTCCGCCGCAAGCAGAGCAAGGAGGGCATGCACAAGCTTTCTTCTCCATGGGAAGGGCCATACATGGTCAAAGCCGTAACTCGGCCAGGCTCATACACACTGTGTGACCTCGATGGCGTCGACATCCCCAACTCCTGGAACATCGAAGACCTCCGTCGCTTCTATCCTTGATAGCGTGTCAAGGCAGATATGTGTATTTTCATTTTATTATTTCAATAAAAGTCATACTGCTTTGATACACATGTATGTACACATTTGAGATAAGTAAATCACTAACATCCGTCGCCAATGCGTAAGCCCCGCACCTGCTCGGGCAGCACAACTTCGCCAATGCGTAAGCCCCGCACCTGCTCGGGCAGCACAACTTCACCAATGCGTAAGCCCCCCACCTGCTCGGGCAGCACAACTTCGCCAATGCGTAATCCCGCACCTGCTTGGGTAGCACAACTTCGCCAATGCGTAAGCCCCGAACCTGCTCAGGCAGCATAACTTCGCCAATGCGTAAGCCCCGCACCTGTTCGGGCAGCCTAATTACGTCGACACATAAGCCCTACATACGGTAGGCCGCCCTATTTCGCCACTTCATCGACCGCCCCGATAGATTCGGCAAGCCATCGCCCACGATAAGCATAAGCCCTGCCAGGCGCAGGCAGCTTCGCCACCACGTAAGCCCCAGGGACGCCTGGGCCGTTAAGTCTTCGCTATTACGTAAGCCCCGGGGACGCTTGGGCAGTTTTAGCAGCGTCTCCAAAAGCCCCGTCGAAAGGAACGGGCACCGGTCATCAATCACTCTAATGAGCTGCACGCTCTGGCTTCCCTCTGACCAACAAAAAATGCCTCAAGCACGTTTGAGTACTCTACGTCGCACACGATCGACTACGACGCTCTGAAAACTTGACGAACGCAATAAGAACAAGAACAAATTTACACGAACTTCATCCAGAACGGTTTTACATGATTTCCGATCACATTAACCAGTGTTTGTTGCACAAGCAATCCACAATTCCCTTGCAGGTATATTCAAGTGTTCTCTGTCAGGAACAGCTGCATATCTGCCGCCAAGAGTTCCACTGTGGGCTTCACCTCCTCTTCTAATTGATCCTCCTGCTTCTCGGTGGTGCCACGGGCGTAACCCCCGTTCACCCTGTCGTTGTTCACGCCCGGGTAATGGGAGCGCACCACGCCGAGCACATGAGCTGCAGCGTTCTCCGCCACGTTAGTGTAGAAGGCCTTAAAGTGCCGCAGCGCTTCACAACTCCAGCGAATAATATCAAAAGGCCCCGGCGTCCACGTAGGAGGATCGGCGGGAGCATACTCGATGATGTCCAAGACGGGTTTGATACCTTCCACCACAGCGTCATAACGGCTCTCGACGGCTTCCAGGCGCTGCGACAGATCATTCATCTGTGCCCATGTCCTCCGTTCAATATCTGTTCATATCAAGAGGCAAAGATCAGAGATCTCAACAAGAAGCAATGAAGCATCCTACAGGGAGAAGAAACTCACCCAAGCGTGCCTCTTCGTTCCTCCGAGCAGCTTCACGCAGCATGGACACCTCATCTTCCAGCTCTTTAACTATACCAAGAAAGACGATGGATTAGCATCCCCTAACAGATTAAATTAGGCAAGGTTGGAAGTCTGAAGATGCATGTACCTCGGCGCGTGGCACCCTCCAACAAATTAGACAGATCTACAAGTCAAGATTTCAAAATTTAGTAGTAAGAAGGAGCTGGGACGCAATAACTAGAACCATAACAGTCTCCATACCTCTTTTATCCTGCAGTAGCTTTTGTTCGGACTCCATCAAGTCATTGCAGTGCAAATGCAACGTGTCACGCTGCTCGCGGAGGTCTTCCATCGCTTTCTCCAAATGAACACTCTCCTTCTCCAACCTTGCATTCTCCACCGCGAGTCCAGCAGCGCATTGAAGAGATTTCCGAAGATCTTCGACCGTATCATTGACAGCCTAATCGACAATAACAGAACATGACAAAGAGCAAGCAGGGAAAGTTCAAGCAACCACAAGAAGGGTGTAGTTACCTGAACTCGTGAAGACAATTGCCCCAGCCAGTGGAGCACGTTTCTTAGGTCGGCACGGGTACTTGTTATATCAGCCTTCAAAGCCTCCAGCTCTTCGTCGGCCGCTTCCTCCTCCACGACGACGGCGTACTGATCGCCGATCTGCCTAAAAGTCCTAAGCACCACCGGCGGAGCCTCACCTGTAGCTTGACGGGTGATCTCCTCGACGTCGTGCTCCGGAGGAGCAGCGCCTGCAGGTGGTTGCTCGGAGATCTCCTGGCCTAACCCCAGTACTCCTCAAAAAGAGGGGCCGCCGGTCTGCGCGTCTACTCCTTGGTCAGAACTAGTGGGCGGCACTGTTCCATGGGAGTCGTGTCTCGAAGAATGGCCTCCTCCGGTGTCCTCAGGCTGCTGTTCCGCATCCTGGTTTGAGGACGGGGACGGTAGCGGCGGGGTCGCTTCACGCGGCTGGTCAGATGGTGGCGGCTGCTCCTGCGAGCCCAAATCCGTCCGCTGATCTGGTGGATTCTTTGGTGACTCATGGTCGGAAGGCCAACTGGCGGCAACATCCCCTTCATCTCTATCCCTCACCGACGCACCACCACCAGCTTCTCCACTCGCCACCCTCTCGATGTCTTCGGCTGAAGGGTCCCTAGATGATAATGCGGACTTCATGACTAAATATAACAGAACAAACCATTCAGCAAGAGGCAGCAACAAGAAGACACGGATACTCACAACTCTGAGCAGGCGACGTTTCCGTGCGAAGCATTTTTTCCGACCAGAAGTCCCCTCATCTTCACCAGGGTTCTTGGTCGGAGGGACCTCCCCTTTCTGACATTTCAGCGGCGGTCTTCATCGTCACTCGAGCTCGAGAACACCGCCTGGCTGCGGGCTCGCTCCTCAGATAGCTTCACTGGCTTTTCAGGTTTTCGAACTCTACTCGATGAGCCAGCTTTACCAGGCATGGGATGCTTACCGCGAGCCACCCGTTGAGAAAGGGTCTCATGATCCTCTTCCTCTTCATCGGTTCCAGCTTCGTCATTGGAGGGCTCTGTGAAGTCTTCGTCTTCACTACCGAGCTGGTAGAGGTGTCGAGGGACAACTCCTTCGGACCATTTTGTAGTGGGCAACTCCGAAAAGTATACGTTTTGGTCCTGGCCATGTATCTTCAACAAATCAAATGAGACACAAAGGATCGACATTCCAACAGAACACAAAGAAGAAATCTACAAAAGGCATACCTTGGGTGGTGGATTTTCAATGTGCGGCGCTTTCTGCTATCCTCGGTTGTTGATATGCGTCCTATTATCAAACAGCTCCTTCAGCCTTATCGTAGCTTCAGAGGACGACATGTGATCGGGGACCTCTCTGGTCGGATCAGTTTCACGAACCCATTCATATGCAGGATGAACTCTCTCTTTGCAGGGCTGAACTCGGTGCTTCACGAAATTGGCAGCAACTCCAACTCCATTCAGATTCATACCCTTCAGAATCTCCAATAGCTCATTTACTTGCTCCATCTCATCAGATGTGGGCCTCTCTGACCAGCTCGGTTTCCTCTCTGGTATCTGCTCGATGGCACACCGAACAGGAGGATCTTGATTCAGCAGATAGAACCACCTCTTATTCCAATCACGAAGACTAGTATTGAGGGGGATAGAAAGATAATGGGCAGACATGCCATCCCAGAGTTTGAGGTACATTCTCCCGGCAATTCGAGAGCCTCCACCGCTCGATTTCACGAGCATATACTGATGACAAAATAAATTAAAATGTGGAAGAAGTCCGACGAAGGCTTCACAAAAGTGGTTGAAAATAGAGACTTGGAAGATGGAGTTGGGATGCAAATGGCACAGGGAAATCTCATAATAATCAAGGGTGCGAAGAGAGGGGTGGCAAGGAACACCAAACCCGCGGAGGAAGTAGTCGGCGAAGACAGTCATCACGGCGGTATTAGGCATGGGGTACGGTTCGCCTCCAGACGGCCTCCATCCAGCGGTGGCACGGTTCGGCAGTAGCCCTTTCACCACCAACTTCAAAATGGCTTTTTCTACATTGTGGAAGGTTGCCATTCATTGTCCAGTCGGAGTTCTCTAGGTTCCGGCTCCTTCGCCTTCTTCGGAGGCACTCGCGCACTCTTCCTAGGTGCAATTTTCCTCGAAATTGCTTGTGAATTTGGGTTGAAGGAAGAACGAATCGAACAGATTCGAGCGGAATTGGATTTTGTTTTCAGTAAATCAGAAACCCTAGATGGCGGTGACTAGGGCAAGCAGTAGTGGCTGTTTGCTCGAATGGGTTCTGCGCGTCAAAGGAAGAAGGTGAACTGTTCACCAGGTCCACTATGTAGTAAAGCGCGTCAGGTCACATACTCGCAAAAGGGCCATAGTGTACTTAAAAGCTTGAGTGGCATCGAATCCGCTTGGGAGCCCCGTCAGCGCTTCCAAGCACTGGAGCTGCTTGGAGGCTTCGTCGCTTCGTCAATATTTCCGAGCACAGGAGGTGCTCGGGGACTTCGTCATCGCTACATCAGCGCTTCCGAGCACTGGATCTGCTCGGAGGCTTCGTCGCTTCGTCAATATTTCCAAGCACAAGAGGTGCTCGGGGACTTCGCCATCGCTACGTCAGCGCGTCCGAGCACTGGATCTGCTCGGAGGCTTCGTCGCTTCGCCAATATTTCCGAGCACAGGTAGTGCTCGGGGACTTCGTCATCGCTACATCAGCGCTTCTGAGCACTGAACTGCTCAGAGGTTTTGTCGCTTCGCCAATATTTCATAGCATCGGAGGTGCTCGGGGACTTCGTCATCGCTACGTCGCGCTTCCAAGCACTGAGTCTGCTCGGAGGTTTCGTCACTTCGCCAATATTTTCGAGCACAGGAGGTGCTCGGGGACTTCGACATCGCTACGTCAACGCTTCTGAGCACTGGGTCTACTCGGAGGCTTTGTCGCTTCGCCAATATTTCCGAGCACATGAGGTGCTTGGTGACTTCGTCATCGCTATGTCAGCGCTTCCGAGCACTGAACTGCTTAGAGGTTTCGTCGCTTCACCAATATTTTCGAGCACAGGAGGTGCTCGGGGACTTTGTCATCGCTACGTCGTGCTTCCGAGCACTGAGTGTGCTCGGAAGTTTTGTCACTTCACCAATATTTTCGAGCACAGGAGGTGCTCAGGGACTTCATCATTGCTATGTCAGTGCTTCCGAGCACTGGGTCTGCTCGGAGGCTTCGTCGCTTCGCCAATATTTCCGAGCACATGAGGTGCTCGGGGACTTCGTCATCGCTACGTCAACGCTTCTGAGCGTTGGATCTTCTCGGAGGCTTCGTGGCTTCGTCAACATTTCCGAGCACAAGAGGTGCTCGGGGACTTCGTCATCGCTATGTCAGTGCTTCCAAGCATTGGATCTGCTCGGAGGCTTCGTCGCTTCGTCAACATTTCTGAGCACAGGAGGTGCTCGGGGGCTTCGTCATCGCCACGTCAGCACTTCCGAGCACTGAACTGCTCGGAGGCTTCGTCGCTTCGCCAGCGTTTCCGAGCACAGGAGGTGCTCGGGTACTTCGTCGACACTTCACATGAATAAAGACTTTGACCCTGACACCACATGCCTGCATCACCTACTATCAGGCTCGGGGACTAAGTAGATACACTTCACCTAAACAGTGAAGGTATTGTTTTCGAAGAACCAAAAGTGGATACACTTCAGCAAAGAGAAGGCTTTTTCAAATTTTTTCTGAGCTCCTTACATCCGTCTGGTCAAGCAACTCTGAAGGTTTGCACCTCCCAATGAATGCAAGGTGCTCGGGGACTAGCTGTGGGGGTATAAACCCATATACCTGCATGGCTATACATGGGCCGAGTCATCCGACTAGGCCCGGGCTGCCAAGGACGCGTCGTCTACACATTCTCCAGAAGATCACGCACATCCGCCGGCTTAAAAGTCTTGGCGGTCAAAAAAATAGCTTTCCTAATATCTAGCCGATTAGTTTCCTTGTTCAGCTAGGATTGTAATCTGATATACATGGTACCGACTTGTAACCCTGCCCCCAGACTATATAAGGTGGGCAGGGGATCCCCTCAACTCATCTCATCTACTAGTAATACAAAACAACAACACACAGGACGTAGGGTATTACGCCTCGCGATGGCCTGAACCTGTATAAACCTCGTGTCCCGCGCTTACTGCGCGACTCTTGCTCGTCCCAGGCGCACCTTCACCGATCAATGTACTACCTCGGTTATACCCCTCGGTAGACCGCCGACGCTATCTCGTCGACAGTGTGAATATGAAGCGTCTTTGCCACGATTGCTAGTATAATTGCACCATTCTAATATGTCTTTGATAGTATAGTTAGAATGACTTAGGATATTCTTATGCTTAAACCTAATCCATGCTAGTGCCTAGATAGGAAGTGCTCTAAGTGATCATTATTATGTTGATTGATTAGTTGAATGATCATTATGCTTATCATATATATCATTATTATTGTGACATAACCCCTGTTCTGAGTAAATAGGTCATTCATGGTTTTCTCCATATTTGCATATGCATATGACATCTATCTATCTACCTGCATCCCATTTATTGCCAACCCTTCCAAGTGGTAAAATATAAATGACAACCCGGAATACTCTTGGCTAAAATGCTACAATGGTGTATATTTTATCTGTGCGCTTGCGGATACAATATAATATATTTTAGTCACTTGCAAGAAGGAGAGATCTTTTAGAATCATACGGGGGATGACAACCTAGTTACTTCTAAGAGATAGATGAAGAGTTCAAGTGATCTGTAGACTAATCAGGTGGCACATTAATCTATACCTCCCAGCATTTCGTTAAGAAATATCAACACCCAAGAAGAGGGGTATTGACACCGTTCATGAGGTGGACATGCTATCAGCCAAAATGGACCTCTTGATGAAGAAGATTGAGGAAGGTTCCAAAAAGGAACAAGAGGCCATTCAACCCCATTCCACCGCACGAGCTGTTGAAGCCGATCCATGGTGCGAGGTATGCGGTGGAGAAGATCATTCGAGCAATAACTGTTCCAAAACGAAGGAGGAAGTGAGCTTCATCAACAACAACAACAATGGGTATCGATCCAAGCAACAAGGAGGATCGAACTCGTGCCACTTCTACCAAGGTAATCAAGGTAATGGTTATAACAATAATTACAATAATTCTTATGGTAACCAACCTTCTTTGAAAGATCTTGTCTTAGGAAAATCTAAAATCAAGGACAGTATAAACAAGAAAATAATGGCTAATGATAAGATTCTTGAAAATCTCAATGAGAAAATGGATAGCTTTGCCACTGCTATGAAAAATCAATTGAGCTTTAATAAAATGCTAGAAACACAATT
This sequence comes from Eremochloa ophiuroides, assembly GCA_038502445.1. Taxonomy (NCBI): domain Eukaryota; kingdom Viridiplantae; phylum Streptophyta; class Magnoliopsida; order Poales; family Poaceae; genus Eremochloa; species Eremochloa ophiuroides. Next base: position 38,052,731 of record JAHLJS010000005.1, on the reverse strand, counting down.
AGCTCAAATAGCAGCAGCTGTCCCATCCTTCGAATAAGGTAAGATCCCAGGGAAGCCTGAGGAACCAGTTGAGGGTGTCAGGTTAGTATCTACAAGGTTTGGTAAGCTTCCACCCAAGACAAACCTGGGTTATCTACTTGACCCGCCATTCATGGCCAAAAAGAGTGACCCTGGGCATCCAACCATCACCTGCGAGATCGGGCCGCACACCTTCAACAATATCTTCTGCGACCTTGGATCAGGGGTTAACATCATGTCCAAGGATTAGCAAGGGATATCCTTGTCAAAGTTCAGGACGAATACATCCCTGCCGACTTCATCATCCTCGACATGGGGGCCGATGACAAAGTCCCTGTCATCTTGGGAAGGTCGTTCCTCCACACTGTTAACACCATCATCTATGTGGGATCCGGCCAAATTCACTTCCAACTCCCAGGTAAGAGGGTGAATTGTCCTTTCAATGGTTATAAAGTTGTGAAGCAGGTAAGGAAGAACCAGTGGAGAAACAAGCCTCAATATGCACCCTGCCGGAAGAATCAACCGCCAAGGGCCAACAAGGCCAAACTGGTAAGTAAAACCAAGGCGGTAAGGAAGGATGAATCTACCGAGTCGCAAGCATCAACCAAGAAGGAATGGCGGAAGAAAGAGGTGCAATCATCATGGTCCCCATCTCCGGGACCAACTGAAGCATCAGAAGAATGAACCCAAACGGAGAGGTCCTACTCTACGGACCTAAAACATGGAGCCCTTGCTGGTAAAGTAAATCAGTATTTATCCTATATTTAATTCTTGCATTCTTTCTTACAATTTTGCATTAGATTTTGTAACACCCCGGCTCAGGGCTTAATAGGATTGATAGGATACTCATATCAACAAGTTGCAACTTCTTTTTCGGAAGCCCATCTGCAAAGAACTCTGAGGTTAAGCGAGCTTGGCCCTGGAGCGATGGGTTACCGACCGGAAAGTCCTTCCCGGGTGCACATGAGTGAGGACAAAGTGCGCAGAAAAGACTGGTGTTGGTCTGTGAGGGTAGTCTATATTCAAGTTAAGCTGCCAGATATAAGCGGGCCCGGCCTGGGAGAGGTGGGACATTACAGAATGGTATCGGAGCCGACTCTCGCGGTTTCATGGGCGCGTGTGTCGCAGTTGTGCAGGCATGGTGCGCATGGCTGGTGTGGATCCGACGTGGTCACACAGCATGGCACGTGCGCTGGCACTGGACATACGGACATGGCCAAGAGAGGACGTTCCTGGCTTGGGATTGATCGACGAGGACGTCGATCTCTAAGTAGGTGAGGATGTAACACCCCGGCTCAGGACTTAACAGGATTGATAGGATACTCATATCAACAAGTTGCAACTTCTTTTCCGGAAGCCCATCTGCAAAGAACTCTGAGGTTAAGCGAGGTTGGCCCTAGAGCGATGGGTGACTGACCGGAAAGTCCTTCCCGGGTGCGCATGAGTGAGGACAAAGTGCGCAGAAAAGACTGGTGTTGGTCTATGAGGGTAGTCTATATCCTAGTTAAGCTGTCAGATGTAAGCGGGCCCGGCCTAGGAGAGGCGGGACGTTACAGATTTTAAGCAGCTTCACATTTTACATAATTTGTTTCGACAAAATAATTTTCCATAACAAATAAAACTTGAGAAGGATTTCAGCCTGTACACCTGAGGTGGTGGAACCACCAAAGGTGGGGTCAGCCGACCCCACCATGGGGCCCACCCACCTCTGGTGGTGTTGGCCTAGTGTGCTGATCCATATCCCAAACTTTGATCACCATCTCCTTCTTGTTTGTGGTCGACCCCCTTTTGTCATGATCACTCATTAAACCTTCTCATGCTCCAAGGAGAATCCAACACTCACCACCATCCAAATTTTGAAAAGTGGTCACTTAGGCATGCATTAGTGCTCCCATGATCCATGGGAATCACTTCAAAGCATGTCTCCACTTTAATCATACACCTTTCACTTTCACCAAACTCAAGACATAGGAATCTCTGAAGTTTTTAAAACTTTTGGTCCACATCTAGTATTTACTATTCTGAACAAAGTGAGACACATTGATTAAAGCCGACATAGGGACTAGACATGGGTCGGCCGACCCATGTTTAAAGCCACCTCAGAAAAAATTTGTCGACATCCCACTAGGATTCCCTGTCCAAAGTTAAAGGTTGCTCGGACCACAAAAATGTGGGTCGGCCGACCCATGATTAAAGGCTCCCCAGACAACTTTTGCAGGAACTCAATTTGATTCCCTCTACAAAGTTGAAAGCAACCATGTACCATCATTAGGAGGGTCGGCTGACCCACGCCTAGTGGCCCCGTCACCAGCCTTTCTTTCCCTATAAATACCCTTGCATTGTGTGCTCAACTCCACACCCAAACCAGTAGAATCACTTCAAGCACACAATCTCTCTTCTTCTCTCTAGTTGTGCAAATCTCTTCTCAAGTCTAGTAGTAGTAGCCACTCAAAACAAAAACCAAAAAATATAGTAGTAGTAGAAGCTTGCCTTTGCTTTCAAGAACATGGTTGTGGAGTATTTCTACCCACAAGATGGTTTTTGTCACACCCAATTTTAAGGATAAAATTGAATGCATAAACTTATGTGAGCCCAGAGATCAATCACACACATAAGCCAACAAATTGCAAAAATGTATCATAACCAATGTTTATTACATAGCGAATAATATCAAAGTCATTACACAACGGAAAATAAAGATAACACTCGCGGTAGCTCCATAGCACAGGGACGTCGACTGGTGAAGCACAAGTCTAGTAGTCCTCTGAGTAGTCCTCATCATTATCACCATCTGTTACCCACCCGGGATTTTTTTCCAAGTAATGAAAAATAAACAAGCGTAAGTACATGTCTGTTTACACTTCTTAGCGCAACTAGCACAGATAGGGTGTTAGGCTATCCCCGGCAACGGCGCCAGAAATGCTTATTGACACTTCTTAGCGCAACTACCAGAGATTGGGTGTTAGGCTATCTCTGATGACGGTGCCAGAAGTGCCTGGGGGTATTTCTTATGTCTATTGGATAATTCCGCAAGCGCATAGAATATACCGCTGTAGCACTTTACCCGGGAGTATTCCAAGGTATCGTTATTTATTTTATCCCAAGGAAAAGCGATTGCTAGAAATATTAATAGAAAGAGATCCTTAAATCTATCTCAACTTAGCACAACTAGTGCAGAGGGGGTAATCGAAGTATGATAGGAAGGTGATGATTCAAAGATAACAAATGAAATACTAAAAGATAACTAGTGTAGTGTAGCTAGGTGGGAGGACAATGAGTGAGAAAGATTCCCGTGATTCAAACTTCACTCCTGTGATCTATCCTATCAAATGGACAAAGTACACTAAGACTGTTACCTTACTTCCGGTGTGTAAGGGGTAGTGCGACACAATAGAGGATATAACCTCTACCCGAAGCGCCTACTCTATTATGGGAGCCTACCTTTTAAGAACTTGCCTAAAACACGTGGAGGGATACTAAGACTAGACAGGGCTGTCACCACGTGCTAGCACCCACAAACAATCTGTGTGACAAGCGGCATTCAAAGGTAAGATCTAGTCTAAGCACCACGCTTACACTAAGCCTTACTACTCTAGCAGTGACCAAAGCAACTAGAGCACCCTATAACAGGCGATGAACTACACACGTGAGCTGGTTACAGGATCACAATCTAATGCAAACCGACCAAGTAATATGATAACTCACAACAATACTATTCAAGTAATGCACTAAGTAAAGACTCAGTAAAGTAAAGCAGGAATAATATATTAAAATAGATAAGTCTTACAGAAAGAGAAAGATACCAGAGCTATACCAGACTCTCCAGCGGACGACTCCGGAGACCCCGAGCGCAGCTCGACTCAATTCTAACTCCCACACTAGACTACAACTACTACTAAAGGTGGAACTACACTACTTCTTCACTTGTATCTTGAATGAATCATGTCTTGAGAGGGTGGATGCAGCCTCTATTTATAGGGGAAGATGGAGGGGTGCCATGTCAGCGATCCGTGTGCCTTTCCACCTTAGCCTTTCGATGAACCGTCCTTGCAACCGCCACAAATCAATGGTAATGATGAAATGAGCAAGTGGGAGGCATGCAGGAAGGCGGTGGAGGCCAACTGACCTGGCTAGGCACCCGGGGTGGTTCGGCCGACCCCCCTATGGCAGGTGGGCCCAGCGAGGGTCTTCTAGAAGGAGTCCCCACCTGACATGGGGTGTGGCAGTGGCCTGTTCCCACCCTGGGTGGCTCGGCCGAACCACCTCTGGTGAGTTGGGCCCACCACTGTGGTCCCCATCTGTCATAGAATGTCCCCGTATGTTGGTTCCACCTTGGTTGCATGTTTGTCACGTTGAATCCTTGTACTTTGCTTCTCCACCGTTGAATAGAAACACATGTTGATCTGATGGATGAAATAAGTTGAGTGGAGTGTCACACGGATCCTGCCACGCCACCAGAGCCAGGTGGGCCCCATGTAGGGTTCAGCCGACCCATACATGATCTCACCCTTGGCTCTTCGCTCTTCTAAGTGGTCTTGTGTACCATATTTTGATGTTTCATGGTCTGCTTGACCTTTCCTGCATTCACAAGCTAAGAGTACAAGTGGAACTAGTTATTGATTAAAATATGTTCATGTTATGTTGATCTTCCTTGAACCCAAGGCCTGTTGACGGTGTTTGAGTGTGGAGTTTTATGGTATATCCACCGTCAACAAGATCCCCCAAGCTTAACCTTTGCTCGTCCCGAGCAAATAATTGAACTTAGCCTCGGTGGATCAGGAGTTGCTACATGTTCATATTTCCTTAGTACCAAGTGCACAACAGAATACTTCTCTTTTGAATGGAAAATTTGGCTATAAAAATTCACCCATTTTACCTTAGTCCTTTATGGTGCTAATGACTTTTCCCTTGCCTTAGATGGTTGAGAGACAGAACAGTTTAACTTGAGCACTAATTTTATCATTCCTTGCAAGTTTCATACTGGATGTTTTAGTAGTATTTTTCAAAAGAAAGCTTAATGTTCCTCATATGGTTCTCTCATGTCGCTCAAATGGTGTATGATTCCTTACCAAGGCACAAAGTAAATGTTGCCTTCTTTTTATCATCCTACGTCTAAAAAATGGTTTATGTGGAGCTTAAGGTAGGAATGAAAAGATATAGCATACTTACTTTGCATGTATTGTAAAGTCAAAGCTTGGATCCAAAGAGAGAAGTGTCATGCCCTTAGATCAAGATGTGCAAGTGTGTGGAAAATATTATAATGCTCCTCTGTTTGGAATTGTATTTCTCTCTAACAAATTTTAGAGGCATGGCTATCAATTTTTCTTTCTTTATTCATGAGCCTAGACTTGCTCATGTATTTTTATTTTCTTTTCTATGGACTCTCTTGTGTCCATTTTTCTTTCTTTTTCTGTTCATTTTGCATAGCCTTTTTGTCTCTTCTACCAGATTAACTAAGAGAGATATTTTAAAATTTTAACACATGGAGCATTTATTTGGTGGAAATGAAAGGCATGTGGTTGTGTACTTCCAGTGTAGAAGTAGCATATATATGTGGTGTGTACGTGATCTTGATCTTGGGAGCATGATAAGACTCTCAATAAAGGTCAACAAGACTTGAGAAAACTCAATACAAAGCAAATAGCTTATGTGGAAGGTTTAAGACATGCATAGCATATATGGCTGTGGTAGGAGTTTATCACCATTGAGGAACAATAAGGTTTTGATTGTTCAAGAAATAAATCTCCAGTAATCATGCATGCTTAGAACAATATTATAGCAGCTCTTATTTCACTATATCATATCTCACAACAACTTAGACTTAGTTCTAGCACTTAGCATCCATAAAGTTCTCAGGTTCATGATGATTTTAAATAGGTCAAGTAATCCATACTCAAAGAAATACTAAGTTGTAAACTAAGCATTAAAGAAATATTAATAGAGCAACTATTCATCATTTCCAATGAGAAAGATTAACATACATGAACAGAAAATATTTTTGGTGTTTTTAGTTTATTTTATTTAAATGCATTAAATTAAAAATAATATAAAATACTGAGATAAAATACTTACCTTGGTAGGGGAGAGAATCTCCCCAAAGCTTGCACTTTTGCAGTTATCTCACTGAGGTGGACGTGACGGATATGGTGGTGGATAGTGAGGAGGATATTGTGGTGGATATGGTCGCGAAAACTGCTGTGGGTGTTGTGGGATATATGGAGGAGGAGGTATGTTGTGATGTGCATTGAGGGTAGCCCACTGTCTGCCAGTCTGCTCTTGAAAATTTTGGAGCTGCTGCTGGGTTTTTGTGTAGTGATGTTGTGAATGGCCTCATGGCCAGCCCGCAACACACCAAACTGATGTGTTGGCAACTCCATGTCATGTCGATGGCTTCGCGTCCCTCCATCCTGCATAGATGAGTAAGAAAATCTGGCACTTTGTGCCCCTGACCGGCGCCCTCCTCCAGAGCTGGAGGCTTGCATGGCATTCGAGCTGCCTGCGTAGGTGCTGTCGTCTTCTTCGGATGATTCATTACACTGTGCAGCACGCGTCCTTGCACGGGTAGCAGGACCTGAAAAACTCCATCGGCCTCCTACTCCTGCAATGTTAGGCACTAAAGGGTGGCCCCCATATAGTTTTAATTCTGGGCATGGCAAAGTGAGTCTTGCATCGCTATTATGGAATTTAAATTCTATTGTTTCTTCGGGGACCATCGGCAATAATTTGAGCTTTTATGAAATATTCCTCTCCCAGAATGGTTCTATGTGTAGGTATGTAATCATTAAATCCATTTAGCAGTTCAAGGTAGCTACACATTTTTGTGATGATGGATGTGAAATCAAATGATCCACTTCTTGTTGGTGCAGAAATCCAATGCTCTACCATGGCTTTTACAGGTGATACTCGGATTTTATATACCATGGCATACATTATTCTTAAATCAATTTCTCTCACAGGTCTCACATCATCCCGGGAAACAAAGTGATTCCTAGCCTTCTATGCAAAAATCGCAGTGTGGGGTTGCAAATGTGACTAGTGTGCGGTTTCCCCATTCTATTTCCCCAGTTATGTCATGCCAAAATTCAAGTTTATTGAACCTACAAGTAGCTGATTCTAAATTTGAGGTGCAGTTCATGAAGCCTAGGCAAGCACTAAACTGGTCCCATGTAAGATCATAGGCTTGATTAAACAGGCCAAAATAGATGTTGTCTCTAGTTGCTTTTACTGTGCACATAAATTCTAAGGTGAGACTCTTGCTACCTTGGTACCTAGAAAAATCCCAGAATTCACCCCATCCTATTGCACCAAAAACATCAAAGAACTCCTCATACATACCTGTGCATTGGAGGAGTCCTAAATCAATTACCTTGGTGTGTTCAAAGTTGCGGTTGTGGATGGAGTTGAGGACGAGGAGTTCTTGTGGAGTGACCCAAATGCCTGTTTCTTGGTCTTGTGTTCTAATAGGTTCTTCCTCTTCTTCGGATTCTTCATGGTCATGAGGAGGTTGTTCAACATTTTCCGTGTCGTTTCTTGGCTCAGTTGCCTCAGACAAATATTCATCCTGTGACCCCGAGAGTCGTATCTCAGTGTCATGGGAGGATGATCGTCGCGATGAACTCCCGCTCAATGCTGAGGGCATTTTCTTTGCTGCAGCCTTGAATGGATTCTTCATATTTGCACAAAACAAAAACACGAACCAACTTCGGATGATTTGGGTTAGCTTAGTTTAATGAGCCTCCTACCGGATGATTACCTTACTTGGCTCCCTCGGGTGATGAACACTTGAATAAGGATGAGAGGAAAATATTTTTGGGTTTTCTTCTTGGAAAGGAAAGAGCCTTGTTAGGAGGTGAGAGAGAGTTTAGAGTGTTGGAGTGCTCTGCTGGTGGTGCATGGGAATTAAATCGAGAAGAAAGTGAGGGTGCAGGGGCATTTGGCCTAGTTCGGCCGACCCCCAAAGTGCACCAACTTGTGCAAATTATTGATGGAATCTCTGGTGTGTAGACAGGATAGGAAGAAGGAGTGATTTGGTGGATCTTGATGGATCGGCCGAACCCTGTCCCCTCTCCATTTGCACAAGGAATCGTGGGAATCTCTGTCTTGTTGGTGGGAACAAAAGCTGGAGTGATGGGGTGGCCTATTGATGGGTCGGCCGAACCCATCAATTCCTCCATTTTGGAGCCAAGTGAAGACATGGTGTCGGCCATAGGTTCACAAGTTGATGGCATGGTCGATTGTTGCCTGGTGAAGTATCAACTCTTCTCTCCTTTGGATGCTTGCTCATGGAGTCAATTCTTGGAGTGAGTGATGAATGGAACAAAGAGCCAAAGGAAGGGGCAAGACATGACCATGGCTGGTGGAAGTTTTCTCATGGGATGCTTCACGGGAGAATTCAAGTGATTGCCAAGTTTGATTTCTTTTGATTAGCAAGATTGTTTTGATTAAGAGTTGCATGAGCGGAATTAGAAATGAGTTTTGTCATGAAAAAATTTTCTTTTGGCTCACTCATGGTCGTTATGTGTGCGTTTCTCTTGTCAACATTTTACTATAGCAAGAGGTGAGAGAGAGAAGAATCTAGTGCCCAGAGTGCGAGTTGATAGATATATATTTTGCCGCACTATATAGGGAAGCTCACATGAGGCTTGAGTAGAGCAAATTAGCACTAAAATATTTGAGTGCACAGAAGAGTGATTGAGGGAAAATCCAAGGTTGCCTTGGTAGCTCATTTAAATGATCAAGATTACATGTAATATTTTAAGGTGTTGTCATGGATGGGACATATCAGAGCATGGCATGGATTGAATTGGAGAAAAGATAGCAGATGGGTGGCACCATGATGGGGTTCGGCCGACCCCACCATGGGCCCCACCAGGTGTCAACTTACTTAGCAGGTCAAATAATTGATTATTTTAATATTAAGCTTAATTATTGATCAATAGAACAGGGGTTGGAGATAAATGCTAAAATAAATTAAGCAAATAAAGGAAGTAAACTTTAATTAAATGTTAGTGTACTTGCTTAATGGAAGAGTTAATCCTTCAAGTCCTTGGAGTAAGACCATCTCCTTGGGCTGGTGTAGAAATTTTCTTTGGAGGTGTTGCCGGTTGTATTACCTTTCTCTTCCATACTTGCTTGCTCTTTGCTCGTGGTTGTGATTTGGGCTTCTTCAAGTCTTTTATGATAGCAAAGGCATGTATTTCCCGTAGCATGATCAACGAGCACTGCTCAACCTTTGGTCGGAATTTGAATGTTTCCAGAGACCCATTGATTGTGAACTGAATTTCTCTAGCTCCAACATCAATGTGTGCATTGGCGGTGCTGAGGAACGGTCTCCCCAAGATGAGTGGAGTCTTTTCATCCACCTCCATGTCCAAGACCATGAAGTCCACAGGAACAAAGAATCCACAAATCTTGACTGGGATATTTTCCGCTATACCCGCTGGGTAACGGACCGATTGATCCACCAGCTGCAAACGTATTGATGTAGGGGACAACATAGTATGATTGAGTTTGTCGAATACTACCTTTGGCATGACGCTGACACTTGCTCCCAAGTCGCATAGTGCATGCTCAAAGTGCTGTGTCCCAATGGAGCACTCAATGGTGGGACACCCAGGGTCCTTCTTCTTGGTTGGCAGTTGGTTCAATATGGCCGCGCTGCATTCCTCTGTCAATTTGACAATTTCTATTGTGGGCAGCGGGCGATTATTGTTGAGGATGTCTCTTAGGTACTTGGCGTAGGCTGGTACCTGCATTGCGTCAGGTAATGGAATATTCACATAAAGATGACGAATTACCTCGACGAATTTCCCAAATTGTTCGTCGGTGGTTTGCTTTCTTGTTCTTGGGAAAGGTAACAGCACATTGGTGTGATACTATTTGTGCGGGGCTGTCTTTCCTTGGAACTTGGTGTTGTCGTCAGGCGCTGGCAATCCTTCTTCTTCTTCACCATCTTCCTTGTCTTTTCTTGTAGCCTTCCCTGCCATGTTAGGATGTGGTGGATCGTGAGTGGACTTACCTCCCCTTGTGATCATCGCATTGACATTTGGAGTATTGCAAGTATTTTTAGGAGATGAAGTAGTAGCAACAAGATGAACTAATTGAGATTCTAGCATTTTATTAAAACTCATTTCTTCTTTAACAGAAGAAGAGAGAGCATCCATTTTAGCATTTAATGTTTCAAGGGTCTTGTCATTTTCTATCAACTTTTTATTCATGCTTTCATTTATTTTAGCTTGATTCATAACAAGATCTTTTAATGATAATTGATTACTAAAATTTGCATTACCTTGAAACTTGGAGTTCGACGCCCATCTTCCTTGTTGATGATATTTTGAATTGTTGTCGATGGCATCTATCTTCTCAGGATTTAATTTGGAATAAGACACACTACATACCTGATTCCATTGATGCTTGGAAGCATAGTGTCGAATGGCCTCCTGGTCTTTCTTGAAGTTAGCACGTTCTTCCAACCTTCTCAAGAGGAGATCCATCTTCTCAGATATTGCATCTACTTCATGGATAGTATGTGTGTTCGTCTTCTTGGACTGGAGTCAATCTCCATTCCACCCTTGGTTTGTCACCATCTTTTCTATCAGATTCTTGGCTTGTGTGACATTGAGTGAAGTGAATGCTCCTCTAGCAGTGGCATCAAGGTAACTATGAGCTATTGGGGTTAGCCCATGGTAGAAACCTTGAATCAGGAGCCATTCTTGGATTCCATGGTGAGGACATTCCCGAATGTATTCCTGGAGATGTTCCCATGCTTCGAGAATTGTCTCATCCACTTGCTATGTAAAGCCTGAGATCTTTCCTCGAAGAGCAGTGGTTTTGCCCATCGGGAAGAACTTGAGGAATGCATTGGCACACTTGTTGTCCAATTGCCAATGTCTTCAGGATAAGAATAGAACCATTGTTTTGCCTTTCCGATCAAGGAGAATGGAAAAAGGCGAAGACAAATGGCGTCCATCTTGACTCCTTTTATGGCAATCGTGCCACACAACTCCAGAAAATTCTGGAGATGTGCTTTTGCATCCTCATGGGGCTTTCCACTGAATAGGTTGGCTTGCACCATGTTCATAAGAGATGGCTTGAGCTCAAAAGTGGCATCCCCCAAGCTAAGCTGCGGACCGGTGGCGACACTGTCGGCCGACGGTGCAGAATGCTCGAAGATGGTCTTTTGGGCCATAGCTTCCTTAGGTGACAGTGCTGAGCCTCCTTCCTTGAGTGGTTCCAATACCAAATTGGACCTCCGATCGGAGACTGAACGGTGTCGAGAACTCCTGGTGGATGTCTCTAGATTTTCTATTGCTGTGGCCTGAAACTGAAATCCACTCATGTATGCCTTGCTTCATGATAAAGGGAAGCAGAGGCAAGGGTAAGCCCTACTACAACTAATTGATACTAATTTGATGATAGGTTCCGAATTCGATCTTATTAAAATTTCTAGGCTATGCTTTCCCCGGCAACGGCGCCAGAAATGCTTGTTGACACTTCTTAGCGCAACTACAAGAGACAGGGTGTTAGGCTATCCCCGGCAACGGTGCCAGAAATGCTTGTTGACACTTCTTAGCGCAACTACCAGAGATAGGGTGTTAGGCTATCTCTGATGACGGTGCCAGAAGTGCCTGGGGGTATTTCTTATGTCTATTGGATAATTCCGCAAGCGCACAGAATATACCGCTGTAGCACTTCACCCGGGAGTATTCCAAGGTATCGTTATTTATTTTATCCCAAGGGAAAGCAATTGCTAGAAATATTAATAGAAAGAGATCCTTAAATCTATCTCAACTTAGCACAACTAGTGCAGACGGGGTAATCAAAGTATGATAGGAAGGTGATGATTCAAAGATAACAAATGAAATACTAAAAGATAACTAGTGTAGTGTAGCTAGGTGGGAGGACAACGAGTGAGAAAGGTTCTTGTGATTCAAACTTTACTCCTGTGATCTATCCTATCAAATGGACGAAGTACAATAAGACTGCTACCTTACTTCCGTTGTGTAGGGGGTAGTGTGAGACAATAGAGGATATAACCTCTACCCGAAGTGCCTACTCTCTTATGGGATCCTACCTATAAAGAACTTTCGTAAAACACGTGGAGGGATACTAAGACTAGACAGGGCTGTCACCACCTGCTAGCACCCACAAACAATCCGTGCGACAAGCGGCATTCAAAGGTTGGATCTAGTCTAAGCACCATGCTTACACTAAGCCTTACTACTCTAGCAGTGATCAAAGCAAGTAGAGCACCCTATAACAGGCGATGAACTACACACGTGAGCCGGTTACAGGATCACAATCTAATGCAAACCGACCAAGTAATATGATAACTCACAACAATACTATTCAAGTAATGCACTAAGTAAAGACTCAGTAAAGTAAAGGAGGAATAATATATTAAAGTAGATAAGGCTTACAGAAAGAGAAAGATACAAGAGCTATACTAGACTCTCCAGCAGACGACTCCGGAGACCCCGAGCGCAGCTCGACTCAACTCTAACTCTCACACTAGTCTACAACTACTACTAAAGGTGGAACTACACTACTTCACTTGTATCTTGAATGAATCATGTCTTGAGAGGGTGGATGCAGCCTCTATTTATAGGGGAAGATGGAGGGGTGCCATGTCAGCGATCCATGTGCCTTTCCACCTTAGCCCTTGGATGAACCGTCCTTGCAACCGCCACAAATCAGTGGCAATGATGAAATGAGCACGTGGGAGGCATGCAGGAAGGCGGTGGAGGCCAACCGACCTGGCTGGGCACCAGGGGTGGTTCGGCCGACCCCCCTATGGCAGGTGGGCCTAGCCAGGGTCTTCAGAATGAGTCCCCACCTGGCATGGGGTGTGGCAGTGGCCTGGTCCCACCCTAGGTGGTTCGGCTGAACCACCTCTGGTGAGTTGGGCCCACCACTGTGGTCCCCATCTGTCATAGAATGTCCCCGTATGTTGGATCCACCTTGGTTGCATGTTTGTCACGTAGAATCCTTGTACTTTGCTTCTCCACCATTGAATAGAAACACATGTTGATCTGATGGATGAAATAAGTTGAGTGGAGTGTCACACGGATCCTGCCACGCCACCAGAGCCAGGTAGGCCCCATGTAGGGTTCGGCCAACCCGTACATGGGCCCACCCTGGGCTCTTCGCTCTTCTTAGTGGTGTTGTGTACCATATTTTGATGTTTCATGGTCTGCTTGACCTTTCCTGCATTCACAAGCTAAGAGTACAAGTGGAACTAGTTATTGATAAAACTATGTTCATGTTTTGTTGATCTTCCTTGAACCTGAGGCCTGTTGACGGTGTTTGAGTGTCGATTTTTATGGTATATCCACCGTTATTAATGTCGTACTCAACAAGACTAGCATGGGTTCATAAGGCTCAAAAGGTTGACACGGGTTTAACAACTGTTTGCTTTTAATTAATCACCTTTTATGCAGTTGGATAGCAGCAAGTGAATGAGCCCATTCTCATGATCATAGTAAACAAAATTAATGAGTAGCAATAAATAGATTAGCAACAAGTAAACATCACCCCAAGAGATAACTATTCCATAAGACGTCCAAGGCCGCTCTTGACCGTGAGCTCGACTAGTATACCAGTTTTACACTCTATAGAGGTTGTGCACTTTCACTATGAGCTGTGATTCCCATTTGCTCGGGTTAATTACTCCCATAACACTACCAAGTTGAGTGAGCAGGGTTTCACTATGAAGTCTTACAAAGTACTTCGCCTAACAAGTTAGGGCCGCTAGGGACCCGGCAAGCAGATGTAAAGGTCCCCTTCGTGGTGGCACAAGGTAACGCAGGTTATACACACTCAGACAGGAGCCGCTGTTGGCAGCCCTTACCAACATAAATATAACATCATTTTAATACTAAAATAAATAGAGAATAGGGCTTTATCTAATCTTTCCACGAGTTTTGTTGTGCACCTAACTTACAGGAATAGCACGTGGAAATGCATGGAAATCTCAAGGAAAGCGCACTTCTAGGAAGCGTATTCAAAGAAGGCGCAAACTAAGAAAATGAGAAAGCCCAAATTAAACAATAAACCAAATCCGTTCGCAATAACCACAGGGGAGGCCCAGGCCAACAGAGGAACCGACCACCCAAAGGCGGTGGCCAGATGGCACTCCCCGGGGATCGACCGCCCCCGAGGGCGGCTGCCCCACTGGTGGGGTCTCGTGGGCCCATCCTCCTCAGGCGGTGCTCATGGCGGTTTGGCAAAGGCGGTTTCACCTCCTACCATACTTAGAACGCCCGGACCGCCCTTGATCAGTTATAAATAGATGTGCTTCACCCCCTCCAACACAACACCAACATTTGGAGCACTACACCTCACATTTCTTACTTGTTCTCTCTAGTTTAGTAGTAGTAGAGCAAGGCAAAGCTATCAAAGAGAGCTTGTCTCCTTAGAGGAATCAAGAACATCTTGGTATGAATACACATCGGTTCTCCTCTATGAGCAAGCTCTTATCTTATTTATATAGCAATGCATCTGAGTTAGAGTATAGTCTTGTCCATATTATGATCATAACATGTAAACTAGTTCATAGTCTATGTGTTATGTTCTTGATATGTTCATCAAAGTTCTTCATTGTTCATCAAATTAGTATGAAAAGAGGAAGAACCAAGGATGGGATAATAGTTCGTTGTGCTGTCATGGTTGCTCCTAGCCGAGCCTGTCAATCCGAAGGGTTGGGGTCCCGGGGGGCTAGGAGTTGTTTCCAATTACACGGGCGTGGTGCTCGGGTATGCGGGAATCAGCGGATATATCGGTACCCCACAGGCAGAGGGGTAGGTGGCCAGGTGCTGACAGCCCTGTCCATCCCTAGCATTCCCCCATGTTCGGGTATTGTGTAGGAGTTCGTAAAGTCTCTATCGGCTGGCAGACCAGCTGCGGGGATCTCCCTATCATCCCAGACTTAGTCCTGATCCTAGTCTTATTAATTCGATGTAATTACTATTCGTTGCATAGCTGTATATGACCAATGCCTGCTCACGTAGTTATTCTTTATTCTTTATTTTATCTTTTATCCTTGAGGTTGCTCCGATGTGTGTGTCCACTATCTTATAAACCTGTTTTAACCCCTGCCTATGCTATGCCTACCTATGCATTCAATAAGTGATCATGTTTATACCAAAAGCTAGATGAATTCACCATGCCCTCCTACGGGAAATTATAAATACGATACCCTTGAATACTCACGGGTTGAAATGCTACAATGATAGTTCTGTGTGCTTGCAGAGTAATCTTATTCCTTACTGAGCTATTGATTGGCGTACCTAAGTACCGTTACTTAAGGATTGTAATTCTTGTTGCACCCCACGGCACCGTGCCACAGTTTTGCATATCGTAAGTAATGATGGTTAGGAAGACCAATCCGGCACTTCTAACTGCTATTACCAGACTGCATTACCTAGGCCGGCGCCACTAAGGGCCAAGGATTACCTTTCTGAAGTAATGGTGGTTGGGAATGTCAACTTATGTTTCTAGTATTATTATTAAGGACGGACCTTTAGTCTATCTTTAGTAGTAATGCTAAGAAACACCAACAAGCATTTCTGGCGCCGTTGCTGGGGATAGACTTTTAGTCTATCTTTTGTAACGACGTTAAGAAATGCCAACAGCCGCACTATACCCAAGTCAGTAGGCCCCATCACGCCTTTTGGTAACCTCTAACAAGCTAGAAAAAGTTCCCATACTTGACTAAAACTAGAGCCATGTAGCCCTCATAGTTGCACTGTAAATCCCGGTGTCATACTTACAGATCATTACCAAAGGTGAAGGATCTGGAGCATCACAAAAACTATGCTCCAATCCCCTAATTCCATGTTGCTAAAAAGGCATCTTTTAATCTTTATTGCATATTCAGTTAATCAAGTTTACATGATCATGATATCAATAGCGCACTAGCATTAATTACCCACCGCATAACCCCATAGGTGACAAGGATCAGGATAACAATACTTGGAAGTATCTATGGTTAACAAGGTAGACACATGCATATGTAATTAATTATTTGGTGAATAGGACAACAAGGATGGTCCATACTAATACTTGCCTTGATCAACAAACTCCTGGTGATCCGGGTCGTCAAAGTACTGATCTTGATCACCCACGTAATGCTCACCGTCTATACTCGATCATCAAATCAACATACACACATCCAGGGCAATCGTGCAAAGCAAACAAAGCTATTGATTAGAACAGTACACCAATGGAGATAAAACAAATTAAAAAGTTTATAAAACTAATCTACTCGTCGCTACGATCACATCGATATAAAGTTTGCACAAATCGGACTTAAAATGAGAGAGATATGAATTTTACAAGATTTATAATAGAATAATAATAGATTAAATATAATCCCAAATTTTAAAAGTTAATAATATAAGAACAGTGGTACCATCAGATAGATCTTTAAATTATGAATCTAACGCAATCTGAATCGTTCGAATCGGATCTAAAACGTAGAAATTATGGCCAAATTAAAAATAGGGGTAAATCTGTAAAACCAGAAAAAGATGGTTTTCTAATTACCGAGAGGAAATACGCCTTCCGAACTGAATGGCATAAACTGAGGAATACGTCAAGGGACTGTCGGTTTATGCATTAAATCCTACGGGGACCTTTCTGCAAAAGTGACGGCCGAATCGGTATCAGCGAATAGGAGCCGTCCGATTTAAATTGGACGCGCCAGATTAGATCGGGGAGGGGGGCCGGCGACACTCCGGCCGGAAACAGGGGCCGCATGGAGGCGCCATCGTCGGAGACAGGCAGCGCTCTTTGGAAATGGTGCACAGGGCACCATTGGCCATGGGAAAAGGTTGAGGAGGACGAGGGTGACCGTGCGAGCTCACCTAGGGCAAGGTCAAGGGTCGAAATCGGCTCGGGACGAGTGCGTGGCGGTCAGCGGCGGACTGAGAGACCCTGCAGTGGTGATAGAGGGGTGTCAGTGGTTGAATTCAGGTGGAAGAGGGCTTGGGACCTTCATAAGAGCCATACGAAGCTCGGGGATGGCTTACAGTGAGGAGGGGATGGCGCTCTGGGACAAAATTGGCAGCGGTCAGTGCATGATTCAAGGGTAAAATGTCTCGGTGAGTTCGCCATAACCACATGAAGCTCAGAGGGGCTCACCGTGAGGGAAACGGCGATGAAGTCGTCGAATTGCACTCGGCGGTGGAAGATTCCAAGGCAGCAGCGGCTCTATGTGTTGCTATGGCAAGAGAGAGGTGATTGCTAGGGTTGTGTGGCGGCGGCAGGGGTACGGTGCTGCCTTTATAGTCCGAGGCACGATGATAGGAACACTAGATTGCAGGAGATGAAAACGAATTCGACATGGCGACGAACTCGGCCGATTCGTTTCGGCGTCGGGCTCCGAGCGAGCGGCAGTTGGAGCTGGAGAGGACGCTTACCTGTGCGGTCCATGCGGCAGCGAGACCGCGCACGGGCCAGGGCTATCAACTGTGGAGGGATGCCTCGCGCGCACGTGCTTTGGCCACGGCAGTGCTCTGTTCTCGGTTCAACCAGGGGAGGAAGAAAGGAAGATGGAGAAGAGAGGCTGCCACGCGGGCCTGGCTTGCCAGCTGCAGAGAGGAAGGAGGTGGGGGTGCGCGGCTTTAGGCCTAGCTGGGCCGGCCTCGACTTCGGGCCTAGATAGAATGAGAAGGGGAGAGACAGGCCGAGCAGGCCAAGCTGGCTGGGCCTCGGGCCAAGCCAGAGAGGGGGGAGGGTTTTGCTATTTCCCTTTTCCAATTTCCCATTTCTCTTCTATTTCCAAATTAGATTTTCAAATGGATTTAAAATGTAGGTTTTGAATGTTTGAAAAATGCAAATAATCTCCAAACAATACAAAGAAGAAATGCTCCAGCATGAATGCAACATACATGTGTATAATCTACCATGATTTTATTCCTCAAATAAATATTAGTTTCTCTGTATTGACATGACAAATAATGGCATGAATAAATTGAATTCCCTATTTTAAAAAGATGCAAATATTTGGGTGTTACAATTTTACAATTTTACCCCCTTAAGATTAATCTCGTCCTCGAGATTCGGTTGGTGCTTACTCAAACAACTCGGGATATTTTTCTTTGAGGTCTTCCTCCCTTTCCCAGGTAGCTTCTTCTTCTGAATACCGATGCCACTGTACTTTGCACATTTTTATGATTCTACTCCTTGTAACTCTTTCTGCGGTTTCCAAGATCTTCACTGGATGTTCCTCATATGTGAGATTCTCCTTGAACACTATTTCCTCAACAGGTACCTACTCTTCTGGTACTCTTAAATACTTTCTTAGCTGGGATACGTGGAACACATCATGCACACCGGACAAACTTTCTGGAAGTTCTAGCTGGTAAGCCACTTCTCCATGTCTCTCTAGAATCTTGAAAGGACCAATATATATTGGTGTCAACTTTCCCTTATTGTTGAACCTTTTCACACTTCTCATCGGGGACACCTTAAGATACACATAGTCTCCCACATTAAAAGCTAGTTCTCTTCTCCCCGTGTCAGCATAACTCTTCTGTCGAGATTGTGCTGTCCTCAAGTTCTCTCTTATCGCCTAGACTTGCTCTTCTGCATCTTTTAGCACATCCAGTCCAAACACTTGACTTTCTCTTGTTTGATTCCAAAACAAGGGTGTCCTGCACTTGCGTCCATACAAAGCTTTGAAAGGTGCCATCTTGAGACTCTTCTGGTAACTGTTATTATAAGAGAACTCCGCATACGGCAGACTCTTATCCCAACTCGTTCCATACTTCAAAGCACAGGCTCTCAACATATCTTCCAAAATCTGATTAATTCGTTCAGTTTGTCCATCAGTCTGAGGGTGGTACGCAGAACTGAAATTCAACTTAGTACCCAAGGACTCATGTATCTTCCGCCAGAAATGTGAGGTGAATTGTGTACCCCTGTCAGACACAATTTTCTTTGGAACCCCATGTAGACACACAATCCTTTCCATATACAATTCTGCTAGTCTTGGACCTCCATAAGTGGTCTTGACTGGAAGAAAATGGGCTACTTTAGTCAGGCGATCCACAATCACCCAGATTGAATCATAACCTCTCTAGGTACGGGGTAATCCAACTATGAAGTCCATACCAACTTCTTCCCACTTCGACTCAGGTATCCTCAGTGGTTGTAGCAATCTTGCAGGCCTCTGGTGTTCAGCTTTAACTCTCTGACAGGTATCACAGATAGCCACATATTCTGCTACATCACGCTTCAGTCCAACCCACCAATATTTCTCCTTTAGGTCCAAGTACATCTTGGTACTCCCTGGGTGTATAGAGTATGCTGACTCATGAGCTTCACGCAGTATAGCATCACGGATAGACTTCACTTCAGGTACACAGAGTCTCTTTCCAAACCATAAGGTTCCATTCTCATCTAGCCTGAATCCGGGTGATTTTCCAACCACAATGTTCTCTGCTATCTCCTTGAGCTTCTCATCTTCCAACTGAGCCTTGTGTATCTCTTGCTCCAACATGGGTTCAACCTCCATCTCAATAGCATTGATCACAAATCCCAAGTTAAGACGTTCCATCTCTGCACACAGCTCTGCTGGCATAGATGTTGTCTGAATTTTATTTGTGTAACTCTTCCTACTAAGAGCATCGGCCACAACATTAGCTTTGTCTGGATGATAGTGCACCTCCAGGTCGTAATCCTTGATCAACTCTAACCAACAATGCTGCCTCAAGTTCAGATCTGACTGGGTGAAGATGTACTTCAAACTCTTGTGATCTGTATAGATGTCGCACTCATGACCAATCAGATAATACCTCAAGATCTTCAAAGTGTGTACCACAGCTGCTAGCTCCAAGTCATGAGTGGGATAATTCAACTCATGCTTCCTCAGCTGTCTTGATGCATAAGCTACAACTCTTCCTTCTAGCATGAGGACACAACCAAGATCTAGGCGGGAAGCATCACAATAAATAGAGAACTTCTTGCTCAGGTCCGGCAAAACCAACACCGGGGCTGTGGTCAACCTCTTCTTCAGCTCTTCGAAACTAGCTTGACACTTCACAGACCACACGAACTTGGCATTCTTCTCTAGTAAGGCAGTCATAGGCTTTGCAAGCTTTGAGAATCCTTCAATGAACCTTCGGTAGTAACCAGCTAAACCAAGAAAGCTACGAATCCCAGTCACATCCGTTGGTGGCTTCCAATTCAATACATCTGTCACCTTGCTTGGATCTACAAAAATTCCACCATTGGATACAATATGTCCCAGAAAGGCAACTTCTCTCAACCAGAACTCACACTTGCTTCGCTTGGCATACAGCTTGTGTTCTCTGAGCTTCTGCAAAACCAACCTTAGATGCTCAGCAGGCTCTTCTTCATTCTTGGAGTAGATTAGAATATCATCGATGAACACCACAACAAACTTGTCTAGGTATTCCATGAACACCTTGTTCATCAGGTACATGAAGTAGGCAGGTGCATTGGTCAAACCAAAAGACATCATTGTATACTCATACAATCCATACCTAGTGGTGAATGCGGTCTTAGGTATGTCAGAGGCACGAATCTTCAACTGATGATAGCCTGAACGAAGATCAATCTTGGAGAACACACAAGTACCTCTCAACTGATCAAACAAGTCATCAATTCAAGGCAACGGATACTTATTCTTAATGGTGACCTCATTAAGTGACCGATAATCTACACACATCCTTTGACTACCATCCTTCTTATCAACAAAAATAACTGGAGCTCCACAAGGTGAAGAACTAGGATGAATGAAACCTTTTTCTGACAATTCCTTAATTTGTTTCTTAAGTTCTTCTAATTCTTTAACTCCCATTCTATATGGACGTTTAGCTATAGGTGTAGTACCAGGTAATAATTCAATAATGAATTCAATATCACGGTCAGGCGGCATACCTAGCAACTCATCAGGAAACACATCTTCAAACTCATCCACCATAGAGTTATCCGGCTGCACTTCTTCTGTGAGTTGATGTACTGTGGCTGTCTGTGGTACTTGTAGGGCAACCTCAACTCGGACCTCATCTCCCTTTGGTGTAGTGACAGTCACAACCTTCTCCTTGCACTTTATATTTGTGTCATACTTCTTCATCCAATCCATACCCAGGATAAGATCAATTCTGGTAGTGTTCAGCACAGTAGGGGTTATCTCGAATTCTACCCCCCTTAATGAGACAGCAATCACGAGGCACTGAAGAGTAGCTTGCATAACACCACTCGGAGAAGAAACCATAATAGGATGTTTCATGACACTAAGGGGAATACCATGCTTTCTAACAAATGTGTGCGAAATAAACGTATGCGAAGCACCAAAATCGAAAAGAACTATAGCGGGGATGGAGTCGATATTGAACGTACCCATCATGACCCTAGGTGTTTCCTATGCCGCATCAACCGACACATGGTTCACCTTCCCAGTGTGAGGTGGCACACTCTGCTGGTTGTTCTGCTTCTGGGAGGCTTGGCAGTTCCACTTCTCGGGACAATTGTAGGACAAGTGTCCCTCTTTGCCACAGTGGAAACACTTGTTGGGGGCGCTATTCTTCACTGGAATGTTGTTTGGAGCAGTAAGGCGTGGCACCTGGTTTCCACCCTGCTGCTGGTACTGGGGTCGCTGCTAGTTCTGATGACGCTGCTGGTTCTGAGAATTGTTCTTGTACCCAGACTGTCCCTGGAAGCGTTGTTGCTGGTGAGTCTGCTGTTGATTGTTGCGAAAGCGCGAGTTGCTTCTAGACTGTTGCCCCTGGAACTTCCTCTTCTTCTTCTTCTCATCCATCTCACGGCACTTGCTCTCGACGATCAGGGCCTTGTCCACCAACTGTTGGAAGCTGGCGAAGGTATGGGAGAGCAGCTGGTACTGGAGATGATCATTTAGTCCCTCTATAAAGAGCTCCTGCTTCTTGGCATCATCTTCAACTTCCTTCGGGGCATATCATGACAATTGGATGAACTTGTCACGATACTCAGCAACTAGCATGCCCCCTTGCTTGAGAGAGAGAAACTCCTTCTTCTTCAGCTTCATCAACCCAGCAGGCACGTGATGGTTGCGAAAGCCATCACGGAACTGCTGCCAAGAGATGGGATCAGCACGTCCAAAACTGAAGGACTCCCACCAGTCAAGAGCAGCTCCCTACAACTGCCCCGATGCATAGAGAACCTTCTCCACGTCGTTGCATTGGGCGATCTCCAGCTGCCTTTCAATTGCATGCAGCCAGTCATCCGCTTGGTGAGGATCAGCAGAGTGGTCGAAGGTAGGCGGGCGTCCCTTCAAGAACTCGCTTCTCTTGTTACGGGCTGGAGGAGGCGGATTCCCATTGCCGTTATTCTGTTGCAGCAGCTGAACGTTCTGAGCCATCTGCTGCATCAGCTGAGTTTGCATCATCATCAGCTGCTCCATGGAAGGCTGTGGCGGAGGTGGTGGTGGGTCAATGTTGTCTTTAGGTGCACCACCACTCCTTGCGTTCCTCCTGGTGTTGGCCATCTGCTGTTCAAATCATTTGAGTGAGATTTAGAATTTCTTTCCAATTACTATATCACTTAAAAGAATAGAACAGGAAATTCTGGGCGTGATCCAACAACAGCAGAGCAAAAAAACAGTCATATCTAGAGTTCCCTAAGTCAAACAGAGACATGCTACATATGGTTGGAAATCATGAGAAAAACTCTACAACTTTTATTCAGACCATCTTTCTAGATTCTGTGGTTAAGTTTATCAAAAACAGATTTGATTCGAAACTGTTCCAGAGTAACATACTGCGCAGGAACTTCAAATTGTGACAATTGTTTCTCCCAAACCGTAACTGATATTAAGATGATTCTTATGGACAGACAAAACTACAGAAGTCTAGTTTTTCAAAAAAAATTCACAATTTTTGGTCGTATATAATTGAATAGGCAAATAACTAAGACAAAGAGGTCTGAAAACAGCACTGCTAGAAACTGAGATAACCAACCCAAACTATTATGCATTAATTCAAACCTATAAAAAGGAGATATGCGGACATGCCCACAATCTCAGCACTCATTACAAACTCCAAATCAACCATTGTTCATAATCAAAGCAACTAAGCATAAAAGTTCACAAGACACGAAACTTGACTCGACTTGCGCTACTAGCGTCTTTTATTACAAATGGGGTAACTCATCTAAGGGTCTAAGTTGGGTGGATGTGAGCATCTCCATGGTCACCTCAGTTCCTTGTTGGCGACTCAGCTGGGCACCTTGGTGACGGTGGGGGAGGTCCAACACCGAGTTGTCTACGCAACTCGTCAACCGCTCGGCTGAGCCTGTAGTTAGCTTTCGTCCTGGCGTTCAGCTCATCCAGTGTCTGGTCCAGGAAAGTGTTGGTCTGGGCCAAACACTCCAAAGCAGCCCAGAGTCTGGCTTTCACCTCACCCAGCGGTTCGGCGATGTTGCAGTTGGCCTGGCCACTCTGACGACGTGGAAGATAGCGGTGTGTCTCCCACTTGATGATGTCCCAATGCTCGTGGTGGTGCACCATGAGAGCCTGTCGTGCTGCATCTTTGACGGTGGCGGCGAGGGAGAGTCAAACGGAGATGGCATGGTGGATGTTCTTCACTCGGGTCCCCTCCTTGATGTACACCTTCGTCTCGTAGTAGTCAGAGTACTCAGGGTGCGTCCAGTGCTCCGAAGCGTTGGGGTAGAAGTGGCGCACCAAGTTGAGGAGCAATGGGTGGTAGTAGTCATCACCATGAGGGTCATAGTGGATCTCTCCCACCCAGTTGTCTCCACCTTGACCACCATCGTCGTCGTTGTCATCGGGATCTTCAGAGTCATCATCGTCGTCGTCGTCGTTGGGGTCATCTCCACCATCAGGGTCGCCAGCACCATCCTAGCCATCTGGCTGCTCCGCCTCTTCAGGTTCGTCTTCCTGGTCATCTCCCAAGGGATCCTCCATGAGTATGTCATCGAGGTCGTCCTCCGGAGCCTCCTCAACGGGCTCCTCCACGGGAACGGCTTCCTGGAGCTCCTCCACGGGCACGGCTTCCTAGGGCTCCTCCACAGGCTGCTCCTACTGGTTCCTTAGCATCTCCACCAGGTGTTGGAGAACACGCCTGCCAGAGTTGAAGTGCTGCAGGTACCTCCTAGCTGGCATTGCGTGCTTGCGGGCAGTGCGCTTGAGGCTGGCCATCTACAAGATTTGAACTAATATTAGATCAAAAATTTTCAATAAAAATGGGTAGGATATAAGCATAACTTTGTAGCAAATTAAAACAACAAGTAAAAGAGATAAACAAAGCTAAGGTTTATCCAGTGCTAACTAGGCTTGCGTCCTACAGTCAACACGGCTCTGATACCAATTTGTCACACCTAATTTTAAGGATAAAATTGAATGCATAAACTTATGTGCGCCCTGAGATCAGTCACACACATAAGCCAATAAATTGCAAAAATGTATCATAGCCAATGTTTATTACATAGCGAATAATATCAAAGTCATTACACAGCTAAAAATAAGGATAACACTCGCGGTAGCTCCATAGCACAGGGACGTCGACTGGTGAAGCACAAGTCTAGTAGTCCTCTGAGTAGTCCTCATCATTATCACCATCTGTTACTCATCCGAGATTTTTATCCAAGTAATGAAAAATAAACAAGCGTAAGTACATGCCGTACTCAACAAGACTAGCATGGGTTCATGAGGCTCAAAAGGTTGACACAGGTTTAACAGCTGTTTGCTTTTAATTAATCACCTTTTATGCAGTTGGATAGAAGCAAGTAAATATAACCATTCTCATTATCATAGTAAACAAAATTAATGAGTAGCAATAAATAGATTAGCAACAAGTAAACATCACCCCAAGAGATAACAATTCCATAAGACGTCCAAGGCCACTCTTGACTGTGAGCTCGGCTAGTATACCAGTTTTACACTCCGCAGAGGTTGTGCACTTTCACTATGAGCCGTGATTCCCATTTGCTCGGGTTAATTACTCCCATAACACTACCAAGGTGAGTGAGCAGGGTTTCACTATGAAGTCTTTCAATGTACTTCGTCTAACAAGTTAGGGCCGCTAGGGACCCGGCAAGCAGATGTAGAGCCCCCCGTCGTCGTGGCACAATGTCACGCAGGTTATACACACTCGGACAGGAGCCGCACTATACCCAAGTCGGCAGGCCCCATCACGCCTTTCGGTAACCTCTAACAAGCTAGAAAAAGTTGTCATACTTGACTAAAACCAGAGCCATGTAGCCCTCATAGTTGCACTGTAAGTCCCGGTGTCATACTTACAATCATTACCAAAGGTGAAGGATGTGGAGCATCACAAAAACTATGCTCCAATCCCCTAGTTCCATATTGCTAAAAATGCATCTTTTAATCTTTATTGCATATTCAGTTATTCAAGTTTACATGATCATGATATCAATAGCGCACTAGCATTAATTACCCAATGCATAACCCCATAGGTGACAAGGATCAGGATAACAATACTAAGAAGCATCTATGGTTAACAAGGTTGACACATGCATATGTAATTAATTATTCGGTGAATAGGACAACAAGGATGGTCCATACTAATACTTGCCTTGATCAGCAAACTCCTGGTGATCCGGGTCGTCGAAGTACTGATCTTGATCACCCACATAATGCTCACCGTCTATACTCGATCATCAAATCAACATACACACATCCAGGGCAATCATGCAAAGCAAACAAAGCTATTGATTAGAACAGTACACCAACAGAGATAAAACAAATTGAAAAAGTTTATAAAACTAATCTACTTATCGCTAAGATCACATCGATATAAAGTTTGCACAAGTCGGACTTAAAACGAGAGAGATATGAATTTTACAAGATTTATAATAGAATAATAATAGATTAAATATAATCCCGAATTTTAAAGGTTAATAATATAAGAAACAGTGGTACCATCGGATAGTTCTTTAAATTACAAATCTAACGCAATTTGAATCGTTCGAATCGGATCTAAAATGTAGAAATTATGGCCAAATTAAAAACAGGATTAAATCTGTAAAAACAGAAAACATGTTTTTCTAATTACCGAGAGGAAATACGCCTTCCAAACTGAATTGCATAAACTGAGGAATATGTCATGGGACTACCAGTTTATACATTAAATCCGATGGGGGCCTTTCTGCAAAAGTGACGGCCGAACCGGTATCAGCGAATACGAGCCTTCCGATTTAAATTGGACGCGCTAGATTAGATCAGGGAGGGGGGCCGGCGGCGCTCCGGCCAGAAACAGGGGCCGCACGGCGGCGCCATCGCCGAAGACGGGCAGCGCTCTTCGGAAAAGGTTGAGGAGGACGAGGGTGACCGCGCGAGCTCACCTAGGGCAAGGTCGAGGGTCGAAATCGGCTTAGGACGGGTGCGCGGCGGTCGGCGGCGGACTGAGAGACCCTGCAGTGGTGATAGAGGGGTGTCAGTGCTTGAATTAAGGGGGAAGAGGGCTTGGGACCTTCATAAGAGCCATACGAAGCTCAGGGATGGCTTACAGTGTGGAGGGGATGGCGAATTAGTCGAGTTCGTCGACAGTGGCGGACGAAGCTCGGACCGGCGGCGCTCTGGGACAAAATTGGCGGCGGTCAGTGCATGATTCAATGGTAAAATGGCTCGATGAGTTCACCATAACCACAGGAAGTTCAGAGGGGCTCACCGTGTGGGAAACGGTGATGAAGTCATCGAATTGCACTCGACGGCGGAAGATTCCAAGGCGGCGGTGGCTCTGTGTGCTGCTATGGCAAGAGAGAGGCGATTGCTAGGGTTGTGTGGCGGCGGCAGGTGTACGATGCTGCCTTTATAGTCCGAGGCGCGAAGATACGAACGCTAGATTGTAGGAGATGAAAACGAATTCGACATGGCGACGAACTCGGCTGATTCGTTTCGGCGTCGGGCTCCTATCGAGCGGCAATTGGAGCTGGAGAGGACACTGACCTGTGGGGTCCACGCGGCAGCGAGACCACGTGGGCCAGGGCTGTTAGCTGCGAAAGGATGCCTCACGCGCGCGTGCTTTGGCCACGGCGGTGCTCTGTTCTCGGTTCAACCAGGGGAGGAAGAAAGGAAGAGGGAGAAGAGAGGCTGCCACGCGGGCCCGGCTTGCCAGCTGTAGGGAGGAAGGAGGTGGGGGCTGTTGACGGTGGATATACCCTAAAATTCCACTTTCAAACACCGTCAACAGGCCTCGGATTCAAGGAAAGATAAACATATCAAGAGCATATTTTATCAATAACTAGTTCCACACGTACTCTTAAGCTTGTGATTGCAGGGAACACCAAAACAGTGCAAAAGTGAGCAGCTAGTGGCTAACTACATGGTTCGCCCGAACCATGTCATGTTGCCCTAGGCCACCACCTTTCAACACAGTGCATACAACATCAAATAGAAGAGATCAGAGCCAAGGGTGGGCCCACCCATGGGTTGGCCGAACTACCCATGGGCCCACCTGGCTCTGGTGACATGGCAGGATCCGTGTGACACTCCAACCAAGTCATTTCATCCATCGGATCAACTTGTGCTTTCATTCAACGGTGGAGATCAAAGGCACACGGATTGAGGCGTGAAACAAAGCAAACGAGATATAACAAAGACCAGGGGAGTCTCTATGACAGGTGGGGACCACGGTGGTGGGTCCAACCCACCAGGGATGGGTCGGCCGAACCACCATTGGTGGGCCTAGGCCACCTACACCATCACTGACTAGTGGGGACACCTGCTAGAAGCTCCTGGCTGGGCCCACCAGTCATAGGGGGGTCGGCCAAACCCCCTGGTGCCCAGCCAGGTCGGTTGGCCTCCACCGACTCCAAGGATGTTTCCCATGTGCTCAAATCACCAAAGCCGTCCATCTTGAGGTGGTTACAAGGCGATGGATCCAAGAGTGGAGAGGCAAGCATCACGCGGATCGCTGACGTGGCATCCCCTCATCCTCCACTATAAATAGAGGCTGCCTACTCCTCTTCAAGACACACCATACAACACAAGAAGCAAGCTAGAGTGAAGTTCTACTCTTTAGTAGTAGTATTAGTCTAGTGTGGGAGTCAGAGTCGAATCGAGCTACGCTCGGAGTCTCCGGAGTTGTCTACTAGAGAGTCTGGTATTGCTCTTGTACCTTTCCTTCTGTAAGACTTTATCCTTATCAATATATATTATCTTTACTTTACTTCACTATGTTCTTACTTAATCTTTACTATTCTTTATAGTATTGTTATGTCTTGTCTTCTTCTATAGTTGTTTTATACTTGATAGTGATCTTGTCCCAACTCAACATGTGTTAGTTCATTGCCTGTCATAGGGTGTTCTAGTTGTTGGTACGCAACTAGAATAGTGAGACTTAGTGTAAGCGTGGTGCTTAGAGTAGATCTTGCCTTTGATTACCGCTTGTCGCACGGATTGTTTGTGGGTGCTAGCAGGTGGTGACAGCCCTGTCTAGTCTTAGTATCCCTCCACGTGTTTTAGGCAAGGTCTTAAAAGGTAGGCTCCCATAAGAGTGTAGGCGCTTCGGGTAGAGGTTTTGTCCTCTATTGTCTCGCACTACCCCCTGCACACCGGTAGTAAGGTACTATCTCAGTATAAGTCATCTATTTGATAAGGTAAGTCACAAGAGTAAAGTAAGTGTCATAGGAGGAGTAAAGTAAGTGTCATAGGAGTCTTATACTCACTCGTTGTCCTCCCGCCTAGCTATACTCTACTAGTTATCTTTTAGTTATCTTAATACTTGTTGTGTGTTGGTGTCATTACCCTTTTCTCTACCTATCGATTTATCCCCTACCACTAGCTGGTACTAAGTTGGTATAGACTTAAAGATCTCTCTTTCTTTTTATTAATTATTCCTAGCAACCGCTTTCCGTTGGGATAAAAATAAATAACGATACCTTAGAATACTCCTGGGTGAAGTGCTACAGTGGTATATTCTGTGTGCTTGCGGAATTATCCAATAGACATAAGAAATACCCTCAGGCACTTCTGGCACCGTTATCAGAGATAGGCTAACACCCTGTCTTTGGTGGTTGCGCTAAGAAGTGTCAACAGGGGCGCGTGGCTTTAGGCCTAGCTAGGCCGGCCTCGGCTTCGGGTCCAGATAGAATGAGAGGGGGAGAGACAGGCCGAGCAGGCCAAGCTGGCTGGGCCTCGGGCCAAGCCAGAGAGGGGGGAGGGTTTTGCTATTTCCCTTTTCCAATTTCCCATTTCTCTTCTATTTCCAAATTAGATTTTCAAATGGATTTAAAATGTAGGTTTTGAATGTTTGAAAAATGCAAATAATTCCAAACAATACAAAGAAGAAATGCTCTAGCACGAATGCAACATACATGTGTATAATCTACCATGATTTTATTCCTCAAATAAATATTATTTTCTCTGTATTGACATGACAAATAATGGCATGAATAAATTGAATTCCCTATTTTAAAAAGATGCAAATATTTGGGTGTTACAGTTTTGTGGAGGTGACCATACCCCACAAGGACTACTAAAATTGGGACAACTAACGCTAACGCTAACGGTAATCTTTGTTGTCCTAGTGTGTTCTTGTGTTTTCTCATTGCTGCAGAAAGATGAAAAAGTTCTCCTCTGTGTTCAAGAAGGCCAAGGGTGCCGTGGGAAGCTCCTCCCAACGCCGCCGCCGAGCTAAGGAAGAAGGAAGAGAAGTTCCACCAAGAGAAGGCCAAGAAATATTAGAGGTATCACCTGAAAGAGCACTTGATCCTGAGAGCGGCCTCAAGTTAAACCAACAAGAGTACCAAAGGTATTTCTCCATCCAACACCGCGGGTTTGAGCATACCGGCATAATCGACCCTGACCTTTTGGACAGCATAGGTATGACTTCAGAATTCAACACTGTGTTTAATATAATTGGCTAGGGAAGCTTTTGGGAAATTCCTAAACTTGGGATTAAAAAACTCACCATAGAATTCCTTTACTCTTTACAAGTCACAGATGATGGTGTTCACTTTTGCTTGTTTAATGAAGACTATAATTTGACTTGGGGGGTAGTGTGGCTCTTGGTTTTGATAACACCTGTCAGCTAGAGTTAACTAGTGCCACCTGTAGATTCAAGAAAGACGAATTTTGGAAAGCCATTTCTGCATCCGATGATTGCTCTGATCCTAATCCTAATGAAATCCACAATCCCACTTTGCGCCTCCTATGCTATTGGATAGCTATAATCCTTTTTCCTGGCTCTAATGTGCAAACTCTATATGATGATGAGCTAAGGTTGCTTTATGCCATGACCAATAAAATACACGTTTCACCTGCTAAGCTTTTAGTCAACTTTTGGCTTGGTGTGTTCCAAAGAAGAGAAGAACCTATATTCTTTACCACTTTTATCACTCGCATTGCTGAAACAATGGATCTATTAAATGGAAAACATTACTTTGAATACATTGCTTTTCATCGAGATATTACAACGGAAGATTTCTTCAGAAATGCTCAAGTCTTAAAGAGAGGTCCAAAAGGTGGCCTTAAAATAATTTGTCGTGGCCATACAGCCGAGGTTCCTCTCCCATGTGAGAGACGTCGGTTGTATGCGCTTCACACACTAAGCATTAAACTAGACCGAGAGGCAAGAAGACAACATGTTGCAGGAACAAGCAGGATGGCTAGAAGCAGGCCACAGGCCGCTCAATTTGAGCAAGGCGGCACTTCACAAGCTGCGGGGGGAAATGAAGAAGAGAGTGATGAGGCGAGTTCCATGGACATTTTAGGGTCCATGGAAAGGCCTCCACAGCACACTCCAAGAGTGCGCACTCCCCGTCCGTCCACACGAGCGAGGGGACATCGCAACCAAAGAACGGAAGTAGATCAACTCATCGACGACATGGGCACAATGCAGATTGAGCAAGACGCAACTCTGAGCGTGGCACAACAAAATGCCCAACTTATGCAAGCCATACAAGACGAGGAAGCACAACGTTGGGCAGGATGGTTCCAATACTATTCGCCACCACAATGAGCAAAAGCCAAGCTCGGGCGAGATCCTCTCCCCTACTAAGGTAAGTATTCTATCCTAGCTTATTGCATTGTTTTAATTTAATGCACATATATATCGTGATGGAAATGATGAATGTTTATCTTCCTCAAGGAAATGATGAATAGTTGCTCTGTTGATGTTTCTTTAATGCCAAGTTTACAACTTAGTATTTCTTTGAGTATGGATTACTTGGCTCATTTAAAATCATCATGAACATGAAATCTTTGTGGGATGCAAGTGCTAGAACTAATCCTAAGTTGTTGTGAGACATAATATAGTGAGATAAGAGCTGCTATAATATTGTTCTAAGCATACGTGATTACTGGAGATTTATTTCTTTAAACAATCAAAACCTTATTGTTCCTCAATTGCTAATGAATTCCTACCACAACCATATATGCTACACATGTTTCAAACCTTCTACATAAGCTATTTGCTTTCTAATGAGTTTTGTCAAGTCTAGTTGACCCTTATTGAGAGAATTATCATGCTCCCAAGGTCAAGATCACGTACACACCACATATTTATGCTACTTCTACACTGGAAGTACGCAATCACATGTCTTTCATTTCCACCAAATAAATGCTCCATGAGTTAAAATCATAGAATATCTCTATTAGTTGATATGGTAGAAGAGACAAAAGGCTATGCAAAATAAAAGAATAAGAAAATGAATGAAAGATGGACATAAGAAGTCCATAGAAAAGAAAAGAAAATATGAGCAAGTCTAAGCTCACGAATAAAAGAAAAGAAAAATGATAGCCATGTCTTGAAAATTTATTAGAGAGAGATAAAATTCCAAATAGTGGAGCATTATAGTCCAATATTTTCCACACACTTGCACATCTTGATCTAAGGGCATGACACTTTCCTCTTTGGATCCAAGCTTTGACTCTACAATACATGCGAAAGTAAGTATGCTATATTCTTTCATTCCTACCTTAAACTCCACATAAGCCATTTTAGAAGTAGGATGACAAAGAGAAGGCAATATTTATTTTGTACCTTGGTAAGGAATCATACACCATTTGAGCGACATGAGAGAACCATATGAGGAACTTTAAGTTTTCTTTTGAAAAACATTGCTAAAACCTCCAGTATGAAACTTGCAAAGAATGAGAAAATTAGTGCTCAAGTCAAACTGTTCTGTCTCTCAACCACCTAAGGCAAAGGAAAAGACCATTAGCCCCATAAAGGACTAAGGTAATATGGATGGATTTTTATAGCCATTTTTTCCATTCAAAAGAGAAGTATTTTGTTGTGTACACATGGCATTATTGAAATGTGAACACTGTAGCAACTCCTGATCCACCGAGGCTAAGTTTAATTATTTGTTTGGGACGAGCAAAGGTTAAGCTTGGGGGGTTCTTGTTGACAGTGGATATACCATAAAAATCCACACTCAAAACACCATCGACATGCCTCGGTTTCAAGGAAGAATAAGCATAACATGAACATATTTGTAATATCTCTGGTATTACTACATAATTAAACTGCCGTGTCATCATGTTTAATTTGATCATTTGCATGTGATTGTGCTTAGGGCCCCTAGAGTGATTTGATTTCATTGGGTATTGATTGTGTAATTAAACCCAAGGTTAAAAATCAAATATCAAAATTTAATAAGAAATCAATTTCAGCCCTAGAGTTGACCTTAAATCCTAAGTCAAAATCTATAAAGAATCTAGTGAAAGTATCTTAATGAAAGTTGTAGAGCTTTTAAAATGGAACAACTTTTATTTTTGGAGATTTTGATGTTGTGTTACAGAAATTCAAATTAAACTCAAATTACTATGTTGAAATTTAAATTTGAAACTTCAATTTCAAAAATATTGAGAATCTGGTAAAACTTCTTTAAAAAGAGTTGTAGGGCTCACTGAGCAGAACAACTTTTATCTTGACCATTTTTCAAGTTGTTGAGAAAATTTAAAAGTAATTTCAGAATTTCAATTTTAAAATTCAAAACCCTTTTTACCCCCTTTGTTGTAGTTTCAAAATCTGACTGAATTTGATTTTGGTGTTAATAGCAAAAATGATCTACATAAAATTCTCTGCAACTTTGGTATTTGGCTTTCCCCTAGTTCAAATAGATAGGTCTTCAATTTAATCAATTTAGCTTTTGACCTAGAACCCTAGCTACAGTACTGTTGGCCCCTACAGTGGCAGAGCACGCGTGCACGTGCGCCGCGCCGCGCGCCGGCTGCTGTCCGGCCAACCGGGGTTCGGGCACTACCGCGTCTGGGGCGCAGGGGGGACCCCGGACACACTCGATCTTATCCTCTCCCTCCCTGCCCATAAGAAGCGACGAGCACCTCCCATTCTCTCCTTTCTTCCCCATCAGTCGCCGTCGAGCTTGCCTTGGTTCCCGGTAAAATCCACAGCCACCAAGCCACCATCGTCCAATTCATCGTGCAGCCAACTCTCTGGCTCCCTTGCGCCTCGAGTGCTGCCCTTGTTGCGGGCTGTAGTGTTTCAGGAGCCCCAGAACGCGCGTCGTCGTCTTCGGCACCGGCCGGAGCGCCAGCGCAGGGCACCATGACGTGCCCGTCTTGCTGGGGTGAGCTCTTTCCTTGGAATATGGTGTTTACGACTCCCTAGTCTGCCTTGATGCTCATTCTGGAGATGGTTTGTCGCGCGGTGTTCTAGGTTCGCTGGAACGGGGAGATCACCGTCGGCGGACGTCGTCCGTGGGTTGCCTGCAGCCAAACCCGTCGTCCGCACCGTCTCTGCTTCAATCATCTAACGGCCTAGGACCGCGGTGAGCACTAGAACTTTCCCAAGACTCTTTTCCTAGACGCTACTGCACCCTAGCGGCCGGAGCTGTGCAGCCGCGCCGCCGCGTCCCCCTTGGACAAACTCGAGTTCGTGGAGGTACCTAGCTTACAGTTTAGGGGTGCTAGGTTGCTTGTTGGGTCGCAGGGATTGTCATCGAGTAGTCGGTTTCGCCTTGGGGTTCGTCGGCGACTGAACTCTGCGGCGAGCCGCCGTCGGTGCGCTGCGCGGGAGCGAACAGAGGGGCAGAGAGAGGGGGAAAGAGACTGCCAGGTGGGGACGACCTGTAAGCGGTACAAAGAGAGGGGAAGCGAGCGCGGGCGGGAAGCGGGCCGTGCTGGGCTGGCCGGAGCTGCTGGGCCGCCTCGGCCAGTTTAGGCTTTTTCATTTTCTCAAATGATTTTGTTAACTTTTTCCATTTCTAAATGATATGAATAGTGCTGTGCTTTATCATTTTTGTAGGAATTAATTGGTTGCTCCTAAAATCATAAAAAAATTTAGGGATGCTCTCTGTAGTATGTATTATTTAATAAAAATATTAAATACATGTTTTGGACATTCTCTGTAGTAGCTAAAAATCAGCATTTTAATTCATAAATGCAATTTTGAACATTTTTAATTAATTCCCTGTAATTCCAAAAATCATGAAATTTTATTTGGCACTGTTATAGGTCAAGATCTATCTGTTTGTGAAGTTTGAGGTCAAATGGAAATAGTTTAATTAATTATTAATTATATGCTTGATTAAATGATTAATAAAATAAATAGGAAACATTGGTGACTAGGGTTTCTGTGATTTTTGGATTTGTTGTAATTCTAGGTCAAGCACCCTAATGACCTAGGGCTATTTAGTCTAGAATTGTTGCGACTAGGTTATGACGTACAGTTGTGCTCAAGTTAGGCATTATTTATTCTGAAATTTTGCATTTGTCATTTCATGTTGCATCGCATTGAAACATTCATCATTGCATGCGTATAGTGACCAAGGAACCGGAGGTAAAAGTGAAGGCAGTCACTGAGGAGATTGTTCCCCAGGTTGTTCTGGATTTTGACATCTGTGGTACTGATCCGGATCCGACGCTTCACGCAATCCAAGGCAAGCCCCGGTGCATTCAACCCTTTCTTGTGTTTTAAAAATTTTATCACCTTGAGTTAAATAATTGCATTAGGTTGATAGGAGTTGTTCGTCACCTACTTGCTACATGACCTGCCTTGATATATAACCTCGAAACCTGTTTTAAAATGAAAATGTTTGAAAATGCTTAGCCCTGCTCTTTAAAGTTAGTTTTGCATAAAATGCTATTTTCTGAGCTATGACGATATACTAATGATGAATATGAATTTACAATCACTCGTGTGACCTACATTTGGGTTAGAGTCCCAATGTATTGTCATCGACAGATTGGAAACCGTTCGGTTGGCTTTGTACTTTGGGTTAGAGTCCCGATGCATTGCCGCCGCCGGAAAAATGAAAATGAAAAAGGAAGTCCATTCGGATGGATGTGCACATGTGGCGGCGTTCTCATGTCTTGTCACCGACGGGCACGAATTTGGAACCGTTCGGCTAATTTGTACTTGGGTTAGAGTCCCAATGCATGGTAACCAACGGAAAAATGCTTTAGGGACCGTTCGTTGTCGGCCTGCTGGATCGAGACTTTGCAACTAGCCACATACTACGGGAAGCCTCTGACTCCAGTGGCTCTACTGCTGGAACCGACAACCATGCACTGGGAGTGGAGAGATGGCGAGAGTAGTGTGTACCCTCGTGGCCGGCATGCCTAGAGACTAGAGGAGTACTGTGCTCTCAGGGGGCGCAGGACCGGTTCCGGGGTATGAAAAGCCGTGGTAGGCGGGGTTGGCATATGCAAGCTTAAGTGCTATATATGCAGTGTGGATAGGGATCCCTAGCTGGGTACTTTCTGGATTCGAATCGACGTTGCTCCTCGGTTAATGGAGACTTGATCCACTAACTTACACCGAAAAGTGGTTCGGAACTAGGTGTTTTTGAGAATGGTTAAGAAATTGAAAGAATGTGACATATGAGAAGAATATTGGGACTATGGTTATGATTAAAATAATATTGAGATGAAATATTGAAATATGATAGTAATGCTTTTCTGCAAAACTCTTAAACTCTTGCTCACAGCCTTACCTTGACTCCCCTCAGCCTGCATTCCTAAGTCTCATCTTCCTCTTTAGTCGGGTAAGTCTTACGGAGTACCCCCGTACTCAGGGTTTGTTAACCCCTGTTGCAGGAAGTCAGCAGCCGAAGGCCTGTCTTGTCCCTGCTGCGTGATGCTCGTTTGTGAAGGAAGTGATGATGAGTGATGTTGGACCCTTGGGCAGGGTTCGTATTATTATGTGTATCTGCTACCCTGATGTTACTTCTATTTAGGTATAGATTGTAATAATTATACTTGAATTTATATTTGAACAACTGGTTTGTAATCTATGTACTATGAAGTCTTCCGCACCTTTACTCTAATGTATTTTATTATGAAATGTTGTAACCCTGTAATGGCTTCGCAATGGGATCCTGTCGGAGAATACGGGTGCTTATGTAGCTCGGCAGAGCCTTCTAGATCATCTGGGACACGGGTCCGGCTGTCAGAGGTCATTAGTGCCAATGACAGGTGCCTGTGGGCCATATAATTTAGGCGGTTCTGTTACAATATTTTATCAATAAATAGTTCCACTTGTACTCTTAGCTTCTAATCGCAGGCAACATAGAATAGAGCCTAGGAGGACCCACATAGGGGGTCCGCTGACCCCACTATGGGCCCACCTTGGGTTGAGCTTCGAGCATGATCCGTGCTAAGGTCCCTAGAGTCCATTTCAACCCACAGATCAACTTGTGTTTGCATTAAACGGTAAAAGATCATTTCACATGGATTCATGGGCCCACAAGGAAGCAAGCAACATGACAAACACTTGGCAAAGGATGGAGCCACCTTCTGTGATAGATGGGGACACCTTCTAGAATCCCCTGGCTAGGCCCACCTGCCATAGGGGGGTTGGTCGACCCCCCTGGTGCCCAGCCAGGTCGGTTGGCCCCCCCACCGACTTGTGCATGCCTCCCACGCCACTGCCGTCCATCTGAGGCAGTTTCAAGGTCGGTTCTTCCAAGGGCCAAGGTCGAAAGGCACATGGATCGCTGTGGTGGGACATCTCCACTCCCCCTTTAAATAGAGGCAGCCACCACCCTCTTCAAGACACACAAGAATAAAGACAAAGAGAAGCAAAAGTCAAGTTCCACTTCTTAGTAGTATTATTTGTCTAGTGTGGGAGTTAGAGTCGAGTCGAGCTAAGCTCAGAGTCTCCGGAATCGTCTTCTGGAGAGTCTGATATAGCTCTTGTACCTTTCCTTCTGTAAGACTTTCTTTATATCAATATAATATTCTTACTTTACTTTACTAAGTCTTTACTTTGTGCAATTGTATACTTACTATAGTATCGTTGTGTCTTGTCTTAGCAATATAGTTGACTTATACTAGATTGTGATCCTGTAACCAGCTATTGTGTGCTGTTCATCGTCTGTCATAGGGTGCTCTAGTTGCTTTGTACACAATTAGAGTAGTGAGAATTAATGTAAGCGTGGTGCTTAGACTAAATCCTGCCTTTGATTACCGCTTGCTGCACAGATTGTTTTTGGGTATTAGCAGGTGGTGACAGCCCTGTCTAGTCTTTGCATCCCACCACGTGTTTTAAGCAAGTTATTAAAAGGTAGGCTTCCTGTAAGAGTATAGCCGTTTCGGGTAGAGGCTTTGTCCTCTATTGTCTCGGACTATCCCTTGCACTCAAGAAGTAAGGTAGCAGTCTAGGTATTTCATCTATTAGTTAAGGTTAAGATCACAGGAGCAAAGTAAGAAACATAGGAGTCCTATACTGGCCCGTTGTGCTCCCAGCTAGCTATACTCTACTAGTTATCCTTGGTTATCCTAAACCTTGTCTTGTCTCTGTGTCATTATCTTTCCTTTATATCGATTTACCCCCTATCACTAGTTGGTGCCAAGTTGCAAGTAGACTTAAGGATCTCACTTTTATTAACATTCCTAGCTACTGCTTTCCCTTGGGATAAAATAAATAACAATACCTTGGAATAGTCCTGGGTAAAGTGCTACATCGGTATATTCTGTGCGCTTGCGGAATTATCCAATAGACATAACAAATACCCCTAGGCACTTCTGGCGCTGTTATCAGAGATAGCCTAACACCCTGTCTCTGGTGATTACGCTACGAAGTGTCAACAGTTGTCCCTTAGCGAAGTTTGTGTAAGACACAAATGAATACTAGACTAGCACATTATGAGTTGATGACTATGTTTCACAAGTCATAAACATGGAGATGTTAAACTAACAATGTGGGCACATGTATGACATGGGGCTGGACTGACCCAACGTGGGATGTTGTTATTATCTCTATTCACATCATGTACGTTATGTCCATAGACCTGAGATTGTTGTATGTATTCAAGATGTCAAACGACATACTCAGGGGCTATCAAACGCTACTCCGTAATAAGGTAGTTATAAAGGTGGCTTTCGGGTTTGTCGGGAAACATGCTGTGAGACATAGACAATCAAGATGGAACTTGCCCCTCTCTATGTGAGAGAGATATCACCGGATCACTCGAGTGATTGGATCGACAAATGCATGGTCGTGTTTGGGTTAAGTGTTAATCCATGAGTTGGACAAAATATTGTGAGGCAAGGGAATAACATGTATGTGGTTTGTGGTGGTTCGTCTGATATGATCTTTGTGTGCGCATAGGAGTTATCACCCCTTCCTAGAGGCCGCTCTCAACTATTGGGCGAGTAGGAGCACTCAGTCCATGTCTATGTTGTAACGTCCCGCCTCCCCGAGGCTGGGCCCGCTTACATTTGGCAGCTTAATTACTGCCCTCACAGACCAACACCAGTCTTTTCTGCGCACTTTGTCCTCACTCATGCGCACCCGGGAAGAACTTCCCGGTCGGTCACCCATCGCTCCAGGGCCAAGCTCGCTTAACCTTAGAGTTCTTTGCAGATGGGCTTCCGGAAAAGAAGTTGAAACTTATTGATATGAGTATCCTATCAATCCTATTAAGCCCTGAGCTGGGGTGTTACATCCTCACCCCCTTAGAGATCGACGTCCTCGTCGATCAATCCCAAGCCAGGAACGTCCTCTCTTGGCCACGTCCGTATGTCCAGTGCCAGCGCATGTGCCGTGCTGTGTGACCACGTCGGATCCACACCAGCCATGCGCACCATGCCTGCACAACTGCGACACACGCGCCCGTGAAACCGCGAGAGTCGGCTCTGATACCATTCTGTAACATCCCGCCTCCCCAAGGCCAGGCCCGCTTACATTCGGCAGCATAATTAGGATATAAACTGCCCTCACAGACCAACACCAGTCTTTTCTGCGCACTTTGTCCTCACTCACGCGCACCCGGGAAGAACTTACCGGTCGGTGACCCATCGCTCCAAGGCCAAGCTTGCTTAACCTTAGAGTTCTTTGCAGATGGGCTTCTGGAAAAGAAGTTGCAACTTGTTGATACGAGTATCCTATCAATCCTATTAAGCCCTGAGCTGGGGTGTTACATATGTGTGCGTGAACCCATAGGGTCGCACGCTTAAGGGGCTGGAAGCCTAATTTGGATTGGACCCAAATTAGACTAGGCCTAGGTTTTTTAATGGGCCTCTAACTCGGGAGCACATTAGGGACGCCTATATAAGCAAGGGGTTGGGGCGAGGCCAGGTTAATCCCACACCTTTCGGCAGCCGTCGTCGCAATCCCACGCTCGCGCCTATTACTCCTCATGGACCTAGCAGTCCGGAGGCGCAGCGCTTCCTCCCCGTACGTGTGGATACCTCGGAGGTGCTGCATCTGGAGCACAAGGACGAACCGCACGAGAGGGACGGGTGGACGGATGACCACGCAACTGCACAACACTGCTGCGACGCGTATGTCTACATCGAGAGGGCTTCCGCTGCACCTGCATGTCTAGTGCTAATCCCGTGATCTATAACTAGCTGTTTATCCTGGTTTATGAGGTTAAAATTTCTGTTTTTCGGCTAGCGTAGCATCCTCATAACCCTACAGTGGTATCAGAGCCATTACTGCATTGTTATAGGTTCGGTTGTGTTCATATGGAGATATGCACGGTTTTAGAGTCTCCGACGATCATGGTTCGTAATTTTGCTAAGCTGGTCTTGTAACGATCTACTTGTACTGGTCAGAATTCCGCCATCTGAGTTAAGTAAAACATGTAAACCCAGTCATGGTGAGATGGAGATCAATTAGATTGGATCTACTACCGGGCGCCAGGGTGCGAGAAAAGTGTTGTTCGGTAAAACAACTTTTGCATACAACCTCGGATCGAGATGATTCTTAAACGAAAATTGTAGAGAAAAAACTTTTTACCTCTGATTCTCCCCAACAATGTCAGACGAAATTAGATTTG
Source organism: Eremochloa ophiuroides (assembly GCA_038502445.1). NCBI lineage: Eukaryota > Viridiplantae > Streptophyta > Magnoliopsida > Poales > Poaceae > Eremochloa > Eremochloa ophiuroides. The sequence goes on along the minus strand of JAHLJS010000005.1, from coordinate 38,012,531 downwards.
TGAAAAATATCCCGGAAAATGAGGTTTTCTGCGTTTTAAGTTCGGACGTCGAAATCGGTTAACTCTGTTTTGCAGGAATTTATGACTAGTATGGCCCTTATATGTATGTGATGCATGTATGTAATTAATTCATGGCTTGCATGTCATGAGCATGATAATATGGTTGGGGCCACATGGATATTGTCAATTTGATGTAATGGCCTGCGTGCCAGACTGTGATGATCCTACCTGCGACTATGTAATTTTATTTCACTGCCATGTGTTAGTGATAGCTAGTCTTGGTGGACTCATCACTGGAGGATGGCATACATGGATCATGGAGATGGAGATCATCATGACGAGCTGATTGATGGAGATGGAGATCCCCAAAGAAATAATGGGCTATACTAAGTCATATCTGTGTTTATGCCGTTCTTACTATGTTCTATTTTCATTGCGATAATGTTTCTGTCTACATGCGGTAGTGAAATAGAATGGTCCCTCGGCAATGTTTAAGTTCAAATGCTCCCCAAACCTTTCACTACCATGAGTCCTGTACAATCGTTGGTGGGTCTATGAAATTAGGGTGCCACCGGTTTTCCTTGACTAGACAGGTTCGTATCGGATACTTACCGCAGAAGGGTTGGTTACTTGAACTAGGTCATCCTAACGGTTAGGGACCTTGGAGCATGAGGAGTTGGGTGCCACGGCATAGAGATGCTACCCAACAGCAAGAGTCATATGTGATATGATTAGCAAAGAGTTGCTTACCGATCTACCATGTCTTCTAGCGATGATGCTAAAGCTCACTAGTAGACTTGTTAGTTGTGGATCTTGAATCACTAAGTTTCAATAGAGGGATATTGATTTTAGTGGGAGTAGATTCTATTAAAAGTTTGATATTGTTTACTCCATTTTGGATAAATTACCTTAGTATTTTGCATTACTTTTGTTGTAGATTAATGGCGCCTAACAATCAACCATTTACTTTGCGTTCAATTCTTGAGAAAGATAAGTTGAATGGAACAAACTATGCGGATTGGATCTGTAACCTGAGAATTGTTCTTGGGGCTGAGAAAAAGCAAGATATTCTAGACACCCCATTCCTAAAGAACCTGCTGATAAAGCACCTGTTGCTGAGAAAAACGCTTACAAGAAGGCATCCGATGCTGATCTTGAAGTGAGTTTCCTTATGCTTGCTTGTATGGAACCATATCTGCAGATGCAGTTCGACAACAACCATGCAGCATACGATATGATCATGGTGCTCAATGATATGTTCCAGACTCAAGCCAGGACTGAAAGGTTCAATGTCTCAAAGGCTTTTGCTGAAACCAAGCTAGCAGAGGGCGCTCCAGTTGGGCCACATGTGATCTAAATGGTTGGTTACATCCAGAGGTTGGAGAAGCTTGGCTTCCCAATTGGCCCTGAGTTAGATACTGATTTTATTCTCGCTTCTCTTCCACCCAGCTATGGGAACTTCATCACGAACTACCATATGCATGGGGTGGAGAAGGGCTTTGAATTATGTGGCATGCTTAAAACAGGAGAGGCTGATATCAATAAAGGTGCTGGCAGTAGCCATGTGATGGCGGTCCAAAACCAGCCTAAATTTATGAAAAAGGGCAATTCTTGGAAGAAGAAAAAGGGCAAGGCTAAATATGAGATCTCTAAGCCAAACCCAACTGCGCCCAAGGCTAGACCATCTACTGAAGCTGAGTGCTTTCATTGTCATGGAAAAGGTCACTAGAAAAGGAACTGCAAGCTGTACAGCAGTAAAGGTGTTCCCGCAGCTAGTACACTTGTTGTTTATGTTACAGACATTTTCCTTGCTGATTCTTATATTAATTCTTGGGTATTTGATACCGGATCGGTTGCTCATATTTGCAATACGATGCAGGGAATGATAAGAAGTAGAAGCGTGGAAAAGGGAGAAGTTGATTTCTGCGTGGGCAATAATGCAAGAATTGCTGCGTTGAATGTGGGGACGATGCAACTCCACCTCCCGTCAGGATTTATTATGGAGTTGAATAATTGTTATTTTGTTCCTAGTTTAAGTCGAAACATTGTGGCACCTTCATGTTTGATGAAGGATGGTTAATCATTTGCGAGTAAAGACAATGGTTGTGTGATCTCTAAGAATGATATGTTTGTGGCTTTTGCATCCATTATGAATGGGTTATTAGTTTTAAATCTTGATGGTGCACCTATCTGTAATATTAGTGCTAAAAGGCCTCGGCTTAATGAGTTAAGTCCTACTTATATATGGCATTGTCGTTTAGGTCATATAAGTGAAAATCGCATGAAGAGGCTCCATTCTGATGGGCTTATAACTTCGTTTGATTTCGAATTCTATGAGACATGTGAGGCTTGCTTGACAGGAAAGATGACCAAGACACCTTTTACAGGTTTTCCTAAGAGGCCGTCTGACTTATTGGAACTTGTACATACTGATGTATCTGGACCAATGAGTATGATAGCTAGAGGCGGATTCCAATACTTCATAATCTTCACTGATGATTTTAGTAGATATGGCTATGTCTACTTAATGAAACATAAATCTAAGACATTGGAAAAGTTCAAAGAATTTCAGAATGAAGTTGAGAATCAACGTGGCAAGAAAATTAAGGCTTTGCGATCTGATCGTGGAGGCAAATATCTAAGCCACGAGTTTGGCAATCATCTAAAGAGTTGCGGAATTGTTCCACAGCTTACGCCTCCTAGAACGCCTCAGAGAAACAGCGTGTCCGAGCGGCGTAATCATACTTTGTTGGACATGGTTCGGTCAATGATAAGCCAATCGGACCTACCTTTATCGTTTTGGGGATATGCTCTAGAAACAGTCGCTTTTACATTAAATAGGATGTCGTTTAAGTCCGTAGTTAAGACACCATATGAGATGTGGACCGGTAAGGCTCCTAGTTTGTCTTTTCTGAAAATTTGGGGTTGTGAAGTTTATGTCAAACGACTTATATCAGATAAACTAACACCCAAGTCGGACAAATGCTTTTTCGTGGAATACCCAAAGGAAAGTTTATGGTATTACTTCTACAACCGATCAGAGGGCAAAGTGTTTGTTGCTCGGAATGGTGTTTTCTTAGAGAAAGAGTTTCTCAAACAAGAGAAAAGTGGACAGAAGCTGTATCTTGAAGAAGTTCAAGATGAGGTAGTTGGGAAAGACTCTACGAGTGATGCTAATGTAGCAGAACAAGTTGAGATACCCGTGCCAATAGAAACACCGCCGCAATCACGAAGGTCAGCAAGAATTCGTGAAAAACGTGGGGATTTGTTATTGTTGGACGATGAAGAACCCGTGACTTATGCTGAAGCAATGATGGACTCGGATTCAGAGAAATGACAAAGTTCCATGAGATCCGAGATAGATTCCATGGGGAACAATCAAGTTTGGAACTTAGTTGACCCGCCTGATGGGGTTAGACCCACAGAGTGCAAATGGATCTATAAAAAGAAAAAAGATATGGATGGAAACGTTCACGTCTATAAAGCTCGACTTGTTGCAAAGGGTTTTCGGCAAGTTCAAGGAATTGACTATGACGAGACTTTCTCGCCGGTAGCGGTGCTTAAATCTATCCGGATCATTCTAGCAATAGCTGCTTATTTCGATTATGAGATTTGGCAGATGGATGTTAAAATAGCATTTCTAAATGGAAATTTGGAAGAGTACGTGTATATGATACAGCCTGAAGGTTTTTGATAGGGTACCGATATGAATCGGCAAGGAGTTGGCCCGATCTTCACGACAGTAGTAGGTTTGATGACAAAGGATAACTTGCTGTAGAACAGCGGGTAACTAGCTTTATACCTGACAAAGGTTGGATGCGGCCAAGCGACGGGGAGAGAGACACCAAAACCTTGAGGACTTCGACTCGATCTTCGAACGATCACAAAATCACAATCCGGGACTAATCCACACAATACGGTGCAGCCGAACGAAAACCATAGAGCACGAAGTAGGGGACCTCAGAGAGATCTTCACAAGTCCAAGAACAACCAGGAAGAACAAAGGTGTGTAAGATACACTCAGCAACTCGGTTGCAAAAACATAATGGTTTATCAAATCATCAAAGGTTACATTTGCTTGGGGTCAGAGAGGTATTTATACTAGGAACAACCCTCCTGCATAGGTAGAAACACGAAATAGAATTGGAAAGGCAGAGGGTGTGAACAGGCCTCTTCGGAATAGACTCTGAGCTGTTTCCGTGTGACTCTTGGCCTTCTACACAGTGTTCAGTATTTTGTCAATAACTCTTTATTGGGAAGTCCAAATGACGAATGGTTTATTGGGTGTGAAAGTAGACTTGAAGAGATTTCCAACCATGTATGCCATGTAGCATGAAATATTGTAGATTGGTACAGTTTTACATGTCATCTTGAGCATTAGGCTGACTGTTGACCTTCCGAGCAGTCATCAGTAATACTGGTCGGGCGCCCAAATGGCATGTCCAAACTGGTCGGGACTAGATGCATTGGAAAGTAGACTTGACATGCTTTCAAACAAATCCTCATGGGCCTTCATAGCTTCTGGGAATGTAGAGTTATGAATGTTTCTTTCAGCCTGTTCTGCCGGACTCGACGGGCTCGAGAGAAGTATTGGTCGGCAACCATCTCCTTGTGTGTTCTTGCCATCCTCCTTTATGAACTTGAGCAATGTCAACATGCATGACTTAGGTAGTATATAATTCTCTTTAATATTTAAATGAACTTCATAAAGTAGCGTGTTCACCTCTTGTTGTAGCTTCTTTGCTCGGCTACGTGTAATCGGTCCTGACTTGTTGCTGCTCGGAGAAGACTTGTTGCTGGTCAGAGGAGTATGTATGCTGCTTGAAGGAGACTTGTTGCTGCTCAGGGGAGCATGTATGCTATGTATGGTTTGGATGTCCTCATCATCCTCCCCCTCTTGAAAAGGAGTCATTCTCGACTCTTCCAATCCAAAGAACGGAGATAGGTCGGCCACATTGAAACTTGTACTCACACCATAAGCACTTGGAATATCAATTTCATATGCGTTGTCATTGATCTTGTGAAGCACTTTGAATGGACCATCGGCTCGGGGCTACAACTGGCTCTTGCGTTGTTCAGGAAAATGATCCTTGCGTAGATGAACTCAAACTAAATCCCCAGGTTCAAACAACATCTTCTTGCGTCCTTTATTAGCACGCTTCTCGTATAGCTTGGTCATCTTCTCAATGTTGGCTTTTGCTCAATCATGGAGTTCTTGACAAATTCAGCTCACTTGCTTGCATCAAAGTTCACATGTTCATGCATAGGCAAAGGAAGAAGATCGATGGGAGCAGTGGGTTTGAAACCATAGAGAATCTCAAATGGACAAAATTTTGTGGTCGAGTGTACCGCCCTGTTGTATGCAAAGTCCACATGAGGCAAGCTTTCTTCCCATAATTTCATATTCTTCTTCAGGACAACTCGCAGCAATGTTGACAGGGTATGGTTCACAACTTCAGTTTGTCCATCAGTTTGAGGATGACACGTTGTAGAGAACAGCAGCCTCGTGCCAAGCTTTCCCCACAAGGTCTTCCAAAAGTAGCTCAAAAACTTGGTGTCATGATCAGAAACAATGGTACGTGGCACTCCATGTAGACGCACAATTTCTCTGAAAAACAATTCCGCTATGTGTGAAGCATCGTTGCTCTTATGATAGGGAATAAAGTGAGCCATTTTACTAAAACGATCAACCACAACAAAGATTGAATCCCTCTCCCTCTTTGTTCGAGGTAAACCAAGAACAAAGTCCATAGAGATATCTTCCCACGGTACACTAGGAATAGGTAGAGGAGTGTATAAACCATGAGGGTTCAAACGTGACTTAGCTTTGTAGCAGGTTACGCAGCGAAGAACATGCCGCTGCATATCTTGCCTCATCTTTGGCCAAAAGAAGTGATCAGCGAGTACTTCCTCTATTTTCTTGGCACCAAAGTGGCCCATAAGTCCACCCGCATGAGATTCCTGTAAAAGCAAAACGCGAACAGACTTATCTGGAATGCAAAGTTTGTTAGCTCGAAATAAAAATCCATCATGCAAATGAAATTTTTCCCATCCTTTACCACCACAACACTTGGAATATGGTTCAGCAAAATATGAATCATTAGCATATAAATCTTTTATACTTTCCAAACCAAGAATTTTAGCATCAAGTTGTGAAAGCAAAGTATGACGTCGAGACAAAGCATCAGCTACAACATTATCTTTCCCTTTCTTGTACTTGAAAAATAAGGAAAAGATTCAATGAACTCACTCCATTTTGCATATCTTTGGTTCAGTTTTAGTTGGCCTTTAAGATGTTTCAAAGATTCATGGTCAGAATGTATCACAAATTCTTTAGGCAAAAGGTAGTGTTGCCATGTTTCCAAACTCCTTACAAGAGCATATAATTCTTTATCATAAACTGAAGTATGCAATCTGTCTTTCCTCTTTTATGAGTACGCCACCAATCCCTATACCACTTGCATCACATTCAATTTCAAAGGTCTTACGTACCAAAATCTGGAATTGCAATGAGTGGGGCTATTGTCAACTTCTTCTTCAATTCTTCAAATGCCTTATCTTGTGCTTCACCCCAATGGAATGGTACTTCCTTCTTTGTTAACTCATTGATTGGGGCAGCAATGGAACTAAAGTCTTTCACAAATCGACGATAGAAACCTGCAAGCCCAAGGAAGCTTCGTACTTGGCTCACATTTGGTGGAGGCAGCCATTCTCGTACACCTTTGATCTTTTCCTCATCCACCTACACGCCATGAGCTGAAGCAACAAAACCAAGAAAAACAACCTTGTCGGTGCAAAGGTGCACTTGGCAAGGTTAGCATACAAGTATTCCTTCCTCAAAACAGCAAGCACACATTTTAAATGTTCAATATGTTCATCAAGAGATTTGCTATAAATTAAGATATCATCAAAGTAGACTACAACAAATTTTCCAATGAAGGTCCTAAGCACATGATTCATTAATCTCATAAAGGTGCTAGGTGCATTGGTCAAACCAAAAGGCATTACCAACCATTCGTACAGCCCAAACTTTGTTTTCAAGGCTGTTTTCCATTCATCACCTTCTCTCATGCGAATTTGGTGATAGACACTTCTCAAATCAATTTTTGTGAAAATGATAGCACCACTAAGCTCATCTAGCATGTCATCAAGTCTAGGTATGGGATGCCTATACCTTATGGTTATGTTATTAATGGCTCGACAATCAACACACATTCTCCACGAGCCATCTTTCTTTGGAACTAGAAGAACAGGAACAACACAAGGTGAGAGACTTCCCTTACATAACCCTTGGCGATGAGCTCTTGTACTTGGTGCTGAATTTCTTTTGTCTCCTCGGGGTTACATCATGAGCCTAATCAAAAGTTCATCCTATCCCCAACATAGCATACCTCAGGCCAATCAGAAAGAATTAATCAAATCTTGCAGTACTCATTGAGAGCATACATGTTTTGTTTTCCAGAATCTTGTCAGAAATGGCTACTGCTATTAGTGTTTTTCTTACAACAATAGTTATAAAGATGTCACCTCAGACTCACCCAAAATGATTGTTGCTGCTTGGGCAAGGATTTCTTTATTTTAATGGTCATCAAAGCACCGAACCAACAGAATTAGCTATCAAATTCGCCGTTCACTAAACAGATTCAGATAATTCTGTGTTGCCATCAGAGAAAAGAAAACTACACACATTGAACATTATGTAGCTTTCCATCAGTTTGCACTTCAGTAATTTGGCATCGACGATCGACATAAATCTTGGATGTTGGTTAGCCGATTTCCTCAGCTCAGCAAATATCTGCCTCGTCTATGATCTCATCCCACATGAAGATGGTGGTATATGCTATATCCTCTAGGGAAACAGATGTTCTGAAACTACTCTTGGACACTCCAATTCACACCCTCATACTAAGAGTGCTAATTGGGACATTTTGTCTTGGGTTCCTCCCAAATTAGCTGTGTTGTCTTGGATTCCTCCCAAAGTAACAATGCTTCATAGAAATCAATGAAGAAAAATTCTTCAAACAAGAGTCAACTACTAAGAATTCTTAAATGATCAAAAAGTTGTCCTATCCTTAATGATCTCTCTTGCATTTGCATCAAGGTAAATGGAAGTACATGATCTATCAAGAATGACAGCTGAACCAACCTTTATCGTCCGCACTTTATCGTGAGCCATGAGGCGATCACCCCTGCCTATGAGCGCTATGGAATTTTTAAGTAGCTTCGTACTAGCACCGCCTTGGAAAAGGGGCTGACATGCTTCTCTACCCTTGAAAGCTCTTACCTTCAGAATCTCGGAACAAGATTCCTTTAAGGGGAGAAGGCTGTAACACCCCAGGTGTTAGTCATGAGCTAACCAGCGAGTGTGGACCTAACCAAGTTATGTCAATAAATGATCTTGATCACTGTCTCACATTCATCTCCATCTACCATGACTATTGGAAGAGTCTCATAAAGATCCAAATCAAGAATCAACTTGAAATAGCAAATCATATGCTTGTTTGGATTTATTGATTTAGGAAAGATGAGCATGCAAAGTCAACCAAATCTTGCAACCTTGACCAAATAACTCTATTTGAACTCTACAACAAAAGTCATGAAGGACTCATGTTGAGCAAATGTCAAGAAAATACCTCAATTGTCCTAAATCTCCAATTTGAGCTCTCTAATTACATTAGTTTGACCAAAGTGGAAATATTATTTTGGAGCAAGATATGAAGTTTGACCCAAAATAAAAGTTACAGATATTTTGCAGTAGAACAAATGTTATTTATGGACCAAGTCATGATTGAACCCCTAAGTGCCTCAAATAGTGGACACAATATAGAGGAAAAGCTAATTCCAGAGTTTGAATTAATTCTAAGTCTGGAATTCTATGCCGATTGCATTGACGTGCCACTTTCTTCAAATTCCTTTAAGCAACTCAAGTTGGACCAAAAATAGAAGTTGAAGATAATTGGTTGAGGCACAGCATATCTAAATTCGAGAGCAATCCGACTTTGTTTGACATGGTTTAATATCAGTTTTGGATCAGTTATTAAGTCTCTGACAACAGCAACTTGGAAGCTAATTATCCGCTAATCTATTGCAGAATTGGCCAAGCACCCTTAATAAAGTTTGTAGACATTTGTGAGGACAACAACTTTGCTTCAGGTCACCCTGACCGAATCTAGCCCGAATATACCCAAAATCGGAATCTAATGTCGACACCCCCGTTGCCCGCCAGCTGCTCGAGTGTGGGCCCCAAAGGAATGGACGTGGCGACCATGCCCAGAGCGCGCCCCACCATTGCTGCCACCTCGCCCTCTCTCTCTGCCGCGTCTCTGCCTGAGAAAGGCGACGCTAGAGCGCTCCCTCCCGTCCTCTGCTCACTCTCCACTCCACTCCCCTCGCCTTCCTCTCGCCCTCGCGAGCGTGCGGCCGCCATGGATGCCGCCGAACTCCGCGGCCCTTGTCGTTCCTCCACCTCTGGTTTTCCTCCGGCTAAATCGGTAGCGTCATCACCTTCCCCGGGTCATGACGCATTCGAAGGACCCTTTCTCCGAGCTCCTCGTCGCTGGGCCGCAGCTCGCCTCGAGCCGCCGCCGCGGCATGCCGACGGCGTGTGTGGCTGGGCCACTGCGGGCCACCTCTCGCCAAGCCGTGGGCACCAGTGGGCGCGCCTAGGTCTGGGCCAGGTCCGGCCACGCGCTGCCGCAGTTGGCCGCCTCCTCGCCAGAGCTGGCTGAGCCGGCAGAGGCCGCCCATGCGTCCGCTTCCATCCCCTGCGTGCGTTCTGAAGAAGAAGAACAGCAGGCCTTCTCCCTCATTCTCTCCGTGTGAATGACAGTGGGCCCGCATTGGGTATTTGGGGACCAAAATTCTAGATCTGGCATTATCTTTAAAAATCCATATCTCCAGTTTGATAGCTCCAAAAATTACGAAACATGTTTTGTTAGTTTCCTTGTTAAGTTCTCTGCATGTTAGATCTAGTAAATGTGCTATGTTATCTACACTTTTGTGCTGTAGAAATTATTATTGAAAAGTGGTTTAGAGTTTTTATTAACTTGCTTTTGGTCATATTTTGAGAAATAGAAGTCCAACATGTGTGATTCCAATTTGGTTAGTCTTCTAATAACATGTACTAGCTGCTAAGAATATAAAACATGCAGGTTGTTTACTAATTTTATGGAGTTTTGGTTTAAACTTGTTAAATAGGAAATAAGTGCTTGTATTGCTTGTTATTTTTATAACTGGAGTTGTATTGCTCCAAATGGCATGAAAATTTAATTGTAGACTCTATGCATGATGTGTGATATCTGGTTAAATTTTCAAGATTTATGGTGCAAGTATGACTGAGTTGTTGATTTATCTTCTTTGGTGCATATTAAGTAGATTTAAATACATTATAAATAATATATTGTGGTAAAAATGGAAAATGGTGTTCCACTACCTTTGTGAAATATTGTGCTATCCTGAGAATTAATAATATGGCCATATTGTTTCAGAAAATGTTGAGTTTCATATTTAATTTGCTCTCCAATGCTTTATTGCATTATAGATTTGTTTATTTTGTAATAATTAAACTATGGAACCTGAGCATGTAAGATTTGAATCTTGGACATGATTTGTAATTAACTACCTCTCATAAAAATATTAGCTCCATTTGAGATGTTTACCATATAACTTAAATAATTAAATAATAGGCCTTTATGTACTAATTGGTGAAAGATTAGAGATAAATGAGTTTATGCATGTCTCTTGTGATGCTTACCATATCTTGGATAGAGCTAGATGTGTTGTATGATCATGTAGTGATGTTTGGAGCTATCTAAATAGCCCATTTGTATGTGTATGTTTGTGTAGTCACCAAGTGGAAAACATGTTTTTCTTATATACTGGAAATGGCTGCAGGAGCAGTCCCTGTAGTTGTGATGTTTTACACATGAAAATGATATTGCATGTAAATATGTTCTATACAAAAGTTGTAGTTAACTTCATTTACTTGCTTTTCCTAGAATTTCATGATTGTAGACCTGATAGTTTTAGAGTTATAGAATTTAGAAGTCTGCTGTCAGGTTTCGCCTATTTTCGGTGTAGACCTGAATGTTTGCTTGGTTTGACCAATTTATGCTTTGAATCACCTCTTGATGATAATAAATAAGTTGTAGTAGATTTCTTTGGCTTTTCAAATTTTCTAGGACCATCCCTTTTGATGGTATAGATCCGTAGTTTTGATTGTTTGAAGTGTGAGAACAGAATCTGTCCAAATCTGGACAGAGCTGCCTTCTTTGTGCTGTTTGACCTTTATATGTATTGAATCATCTTAAGATGATAATAGCAAAGTTTTATACAATTTCAATAGCTTTCTAGAAAGGCTTATATCACCCTGGTTGGATGTGTATAGCTTGAGTTATGGTTAAATCTTGTGCTTGCTGTCCTGCTGCCCATAAACTGCATGTGTGGGATTATGATTGTTTTGACTTTGCTTTGCTTGGTGTGATTGTTAGCTTATGGTTCAGTGATGGTAAATTAACATGCCTTGTATTACTTCCTTTTATTCATACATGTGCATTGCGCATCTTATTTGGGTACGATAGATGAACACGTGGAGTGAAGGACGTGATGATGGAACTAACCACAAGATGGTGTGGTGGACTAATCACGAAGATGGAAGGACTAATCGAGTGCCTAGATGGGAGATGCTCATCGAGCGAGTGTCATCTAACAAACGCTGACTTAGTGTTGAATCCCAGGCAAGCCCCCGAGCATCCCTAAGCCTCCACCTATTCTTTTTACAAATGCACTGGTCTTTATTAAATCGTATGGTTGTGCACTTAAGCATAGGAGTTGATTTGATACCGTTGCTGCATTTATACCTTGTCCACTATATATATATTTTGATCCTGGAAATATTACTAGACAAGGGATGGGTTTGATCTTATGCTTAGCCATGCTTAGACCGGTAGAAGTCGAGGGATTTCCTGTCCTTCGCGAGCATAGGTGGTGACTAATGATGATGGGGATGGATTCCACATGGTTGACTATATGTGCCACCATGCCACAATGATAATGAGAGAATCAAGGCTAGGTAGCGGGGAGCCGCATGACATGGATGAGGTCATGCCGTCTTCGGTGCTGCTTGCGGCCGACTAGGACTGAGTCCACCAGACATCAGTTGAGATTGAAAGACATCGTCACTTAGCTGGCCAGATAAGTCGTTCTGACCGCGAAACCGAGTATTTCTTTCTGATCCGGGAATTGGGGCTGATAAGGTAGACATATTCTGGAGGCAGGAAGGATGTGCAGAGACACCATCTTACCAAGGGCAGGTCAGGGACCTGATGCATCCTGGAAGTGGGTTCGTCTCTGAGAATATGGGCCCCCTCCAAACCCGCGATACATATTATGTCTCAGAAAGATCTAACGGTGACCCAAGAAGCCACTGATCGGGCTGACGGGGTTTGTGATTGGCATGTTTGCCAGTTGGTACAATCGATTTGAATCGCCATCTCTCCTGGTTAGTGAGAAACTAAACTGATCTTCTGGTGAGGTAGAGGTTAACAACTTGAACAGAAATTATGGTGAGGTGAGGTGGATATCTATGGATATCAGAAATCACTATGGTTTTATTGATTGTTATAATCTCAAGTGTTTGCTTAGCCTAGTTGCAAACCTTAGTTGTAATAGCTGAACTGAAATGGAAGCTGAACAATATCTAAAATTCATAAGTTAAAGATTTACTATAGTAATGCTTTTTCTGCAAAATGATGCTATCCTCTGAGCTCCACCAAATAAGCCTTGCATATCCTTGAGAGTCTTTTTATTTACTTCCTGTCGGGTAAGTCTAGCTGAGTACAATTGAGTACTCAGGGTTTTATTCCCAATGTTGCAGGAGGAATGCTTTGTTGACTAAAAGAGTTACTTCTATCCTTCGGGAGAGGAAGACTAGACCTTGGGCAAGGTCATGTTATCTATCTTTTCTATGTTGCTGTGACTGGTCGATACTTGGCACTGTATTATGAACTTAAGTGTGTGTAAATCTATTTCGTTTCCGCTACTGAACTTTTATGTAAAAGTTTCTCTTGTACTCTGATGGATTTGAACTATGTGTGAATCTATGTATCATGTGTATGTGTGCTGCTGAGTTTCTGCAATCCTTGGGTAAGTGCTGTGTAAAAGTTTGAAATCCTTCGAGATTTCACAGACTACCGGGTTTATATTGGCTCAAGTGTGGTTTGATAGCTGGGAAAGCAGCTTGTCGCTGTACTTGTGCTCGTATAAATTGGTCGGTTCTGTGACATGAAAGATTATGTACTCTAAAAATTTGATCACACTGCTCAGTCCACTCAAGATATGCATCTGCATCTTCCTTTCCAGTAAACTTTGGGACAGTCAATTTTACATGAGCAATGTTGTCCAGATCACGCCTATGGTGAAGACCACGATGATGCTCTCTATCTTCATGATCACCACGCCGCCGATGATTTCGACACCACTCATACAACCCAACATTTGCAAAAGGATTTTCTTCATCATCAAATCTCTCTTCATGATCAAACTCATCTTCAGAATCTTCATCATCAAAACGCACATGATGGTCACGACCATGCCTAGGAGCTCACCCTCTATTCTAGCCATGATGATCAGCCCGCCTATCACCATGACGGCCATCTCTAAAACGATCATGGAAGCTATGTCCTGCAGAATTTTCACCACCGGACACATCATATAGATGTCAAGGAGCCCTTCTTCTATCTACAGGTATGTGTTCATTGAACATCCTCTCCATGGCCTCCACCAAAGAGTGCTGAAATTCACGAAATTCAGCCTGTGAAACTAGTGGTTCCTCTCCCTGACGCTCACCATGAATACTCGAATTTGATCCTGCCATGTTAGCACTTATGCAAGAAAGTGGAATAGGTAAATTTGTGAAATCACACAACCTCACCTCTTACTTACCAATGTTCTTACTCGTTCTCAAGGGCTGTGAGGGTGCTAAAGTGGCAGCACCGCGGTTGTGATTAAGCGATTGAAAGGATTACAAGACGAGAGGTCCGGGTTCAGATTTTTGGGGAGCTATAGGTGGCTGTGCAATGAAGGCTATGGTACTGAAAATTCAAGTGTGTAAGCCACTCAAAGATGTGTAATGTTGCTGTCACAAGCACCACGAACTTGAGGTTATGAATTTAAAACTTGCAGCTACCACAATCCACAATATAACCCCTTTCACTTCTCTTCTTCTCTTTTTTTAACTTCTCTTCTCTCTTTTTTTCTCTCTGATTTTTTCTTTTCAGCAAACACAAGATAACATATGAGGGGTGTGTGGAACAATTAAAATGATCTAGAGTACGGTGGAAGAACAAAAATGGTGACTAGCAACAAGATGATAGCAAACAACACGAGATTAACAGTACCAACAAAAGGCTATATGATTTTTTGTGTGCTTTTTTAGTGGACTGTAGGATTTGTCAAAACAAATATATGTGATGGATAAAACAACAACTAATGGTAAACAAAAAGGATAGATAAGTGGATGATAACAAAACCTACCATGACAACGATAGCTCTGATACCACATGATAGGGTACCGATATGAATCGGCAAGGAGTTGGCCTGATCTTCATAACAATAGGTTGGATAACAAAGGATAACTTACTGTAGAATAGTGGGTAACTAGCTTTATACCTGACAAAGGTTGGATGCGATCAAGCGATGGGGAGAGAGACACCTAAACCTTGAGGACTTCGACTCGATCTCCGAACGATCGCAGAACCACAATCTGGGACTAATCCACACAATACGGCACAGCCGAACGGAAACCATAGAGCATGAAGTAGGGGACCTCAGAGAGATCTTCTTCACAAGTCCAAGAAGAACCAGGAAGAACAAAGGTGTGTAAGATACACTCACCAACTCGACTGCAATACCATATGGTCAGAGAGGTATTTATACTAGGAACAAACCTCGTAGATAGGTAGAAACATGAAATAGTAGTGGAAAGGCAGAGGGTGTGAACAGGCCTCTTCGGAATAGACTCTGAGCTGTTTCCGCGTGACTGTTGGCCTTCTACGCAATGTTCAGTATTTTGTCAATAACTCTTTATTGCGAAGTTCAAATGACGAACGGTTTGTTGGGTGTGAAAGTAGACTTGAAGAGCTTTCCAAACATGTATGCCATGCACCACAAAATATTGTAGATTGGTACAGTTTTACATGTCATCTTAGGCATTAGGCTAATTGTTGACCTTCTGACCAGTCATCAGTAATACTGGTTGGGTGCCCAAATGGCATCTCCAAACTGGTCGGGACTAGATGCATTGGAAACTAGACTTGACATGCTTTCCAACAAGTCCTCATGGGCCTTCATAGCTTCTGTGAATGTAGAGTTATGAACATTTCTTTCAGCTTATTCTGCCGGACTTGACAGGCTCAAGAGAAGTACTAGTCGGCAACCATCTCCTTGTGTGTTCTTGCTATCCTCCTTTGTGAACCTGAGCAATGTCAACATGCACGACTTAGGTAGTATATAATTCTCTTTAATATTTAAATAAACTTCATAATGTAGCGCGTTCACCTCTTGTTGTAGCATCTTTGCTCGGCTACATGTAATCGGTCCTAACTTGTTGCTGCTCGGAGAAGACTTGTTGCTAGTCGGAGGAGTATGTATGCTGCTCGGAGGAGACTTGTTGCTGCTCGGGGGAGCATGTATGCTATGTATGGTTTGGATGTCCTCATCAGTTTTGTTGATCCTGATAAAGCTAGAAAAATATGCAAGCTTACAAAATCTATTTATGGTTTAAAGCAAGCATCTCGAAGTTGAAACATTCATTTTGTTGAAGTGGTCAAAGGGTTTGGCTTCCGTCAAAATGAAGAAGAACCTTGTGTTTACATGAAGGAAAGTGGGAGTGATGTTGTATTTCTAATCTTCTATGTTGATGACATATTATTGAATGGGAATGATATTCCAATGTTGCAATCTATGAAGACTTCACTGAGTAATAGTTATTCTATGAAGGATTTAGGAGAAGCAGCATACATTTTGGGCATCAAAATCTATAGAGATAGATCAAAGAGGCTTATAGGATTAAGCCAAGATACGTACAGTGACAAGGTGTTGAAATGGTTCAACATGGAACAGTCCAAGAAAGGGTTCTTGCCTATGTCACATGGCATGTGCTTTAGCAATAAATAGTGTCCTTCGACTGCTGATGAGTGAGAGCGCATGAGTAAGGTTCCATACGCCTCGGCAACTGGTTCCATCATGTATCCCATGATATGTACTCGCCTAGATGTCTCATATGTCTAAGTGTTGTGAGCAGGTACCAAGCTGATCCAGGTGAGAGTCACTGGACACTTGTTAAAAACATTCTTAAGTACTTAAGAAGGACTAAAAGAT
Organism: Eremochloa ophiuroides; assembly: GCA_038502445.1. Classification (NCBI taxonomy): domain Eukaryota; kingdom Viridiplantae; phylum Streptophyta; class Magnoliopsida; order Poales; family Poaceae; genus Eremochloa; species Eremochloa ophiuroides. The sequence goes on along the minus strand of JAHLJS010000005.1, from coordinate 37,996,154 downwards.
GTGTTCCTAATATATGGAGGTGAGGAGGAGCTCGTTGTAAATGGTTATGCTGATGCTAGCTTCCAAACTGAGCCGTATGATTCACAATCTCAATCAGGTTTTGTGTTCACAATAAATGGTGGTGCAGTAAGTTGGAAAAGTTCAAGCTGGAGACGGTGACCGATTCTATGGCAGAAGCCGAGTACATTGCAGCTTTTGGAGCTGCAAAGGAAGGTGTTTGGATGAGGAGGTTCCTCATTGAACTTGGTGTGTTTCTGAATGCGTCCAACCCATTGAATCTACATTGTGACAACAAAGGGGCTATTGCGCAGCCTAAAGAGCCAAGGAATCACCAGAAGAACAAACATGTCCTGCGAAAATTTCACCTCATTCGAGAGTTCATTAAGCGAGATGAGATTAAGATGTGCAAGATACACACGGATTTGAACGTAGCAGATCCTTTGACAAAGGCTCTTCCACATCCTAAGCACGAAGCGCACTTGAGAGCTATGGGTATTAGATATCTTCAAGATTAACTCTAGTGGAAGTTGGAGATTGTTGGGAGTATGCCCTAGAGATAATCATGGAGATAATTGTATTGCCTTGTATCTATGATATATTATGAGTTCATTGAATTTCCATTAAAGACAACCTATATTGATCAGCAATTATGTGAATTGTTTGTGAAACTCTTATACTTGTATGGTTATTCCCTGATCAAAGTTTGTGTAGGACACAAATGAATACTAGATCGGCACATTATGAGTTGATGACTACGTTTCACAAGTCATAAACATGGAGATGTGAAACTAACAATATGGGCACATGTATGACATAGGGCTAGATGTTGTTATTATGTCTATTCACATCATGTACGTTATGTCCTTAGACCTGAGATTGTTGTATCTATTCAAGATGTCAAACAACCTACTCAGGGGCTACTCCGTAAAAAGGTAGTTATAAAAGTGGCTTTCAGGTTTGTCGGGAAACATACTGTGACACATAGACAATCAAGATGGAACTTGCCGCTCTCTATGTGAGAGAGATATCACTGGATCGCTCAAATAATTGGATCAACAAATGCATGGCCATGCTTGGGTTAAGTGTTAACCCACGAGTTGGACCAAATATCATGAGGCAAGGGAATAACATGTATGTGGTTTGTGGTGGTTCATCTGATATAATATTTGCGTGCACATAGGAATTCTCATGCCTTGCTAGAGGCCGCTGTCAACTATTGGGCGAGTAGGAGCACTCGGTCCATGTCTATGTGTGCGTGAACCCATAGGGTCGCACGCTTAAGGGGCTGGAAGCCAAATTCGGATTGGAACCGAATTAGACTAGGCTTAGGGTTTTAATGGGCCTCCAACTCGGGAGCACATTAGGGACGCCAATATAAGCAAGGGGTAGGGGCGAGGCCAGGTTAATCCCACGCTTTTTGGCAGCCGCCGTCGCCCTCCCATGCTCGCGCCTATTGCTTCTCGCGGACCTAGCAGTCCGGAGGCACAACGCTTCCTCCCTATACATGTGGATACCTCGGAGGTGCTGTATCTGGAGCACAAGGACGAACCGCATGAGATGTTGGATATATGCCCAATAGTCATGTGGCCCATTCCGGCTAGGTGGAGGATTAACCTAATCACCATAGCCAGCATTCACGCCGCCGCCTCTCTGCTCCTTTGTATGCGTCCGTGCATCTGCAGTGAGGAAGGGTGCCATTGTTGGTGTCCGTTGCCGTTACCGTGTGTCGACTAGCGCTAGCACGATACATCGCCGTCGTTCTTCTCTCCGCACGTGTGGACGTTTGTAGAGGTGCTGCTGCACTGCGCACTACATCCTCGACATTGACTCCATCAACTACGCACGTGTCAAGTCTTCCGCTACACCGTCCGTCGGGAAGGTATAATCTATGATCATCTACATGCAAGTGATCCTGTTTTTATGCGGTTATTAATTTTATGCTAGTGAGTAGCCATCCGCGTAACCCAACAGTGGTATCGGAGTTGTGCTTGTGTTGTTTTTTATCTAGATTATTTTAACGCAGTTGGCTGTAGAATAGATCGTTTTAGCGAATAGCAATATGCGCGTGTTGGATTGCTTTACTCCATTTTTACTTCCTCATCATGTGACTAGCTAACCGGCCGTCTGTACGACGGCGCGCGAGCGTCGCGTGGCTGACCACGAGGTTGTGAATTCGTGTAGCGAAACGATTGATACGCAGCATATGTGGCTATACTGGCTAGAACGCCATGCTTGTTAATTGTTAGCAGCATGCGTAAAATCTAATCTATCCGTCATCGGCTGGCGGAGCCAATTGTGTGTTTTTCAAAAAAAAAAGAAACACCATAATGTCGTTCGTAGTAACGTCTAACTCGTTTTTGCAGAGAATGATGTGATGGTATGGCCTCAAAATTATATGTGATAATTTATGTGTAATATTTATTGCGGCCTGTGTATCGCTATTTATTACAGCTGGGTTGAGGCTGTCCGTTTATTGTATTCGGTCTGCGTGCCGCCCTGTGAAGTGCCCATGTGATGTAATTTATAATTTATTTTGCCATTAGCAAGTAATAGGCAACTTAAATTTTGTAATCTATCGACATGAGGCAAGATGACTCGGCAAGCACACCGTCCGGAAGAAGGCGTTGTCTTCCTTACCTGTTGCTAGCGTTCGTCTGGACGTGCTAATTTTTGTTGGACAAAGAAAGGCTATGCTATCACAATAATTTGATTATCTATGATGTTTATATTTGTTCTTTATCTATGATGAGCAATTTAATTCCCTCATAAACATTAAGTTTTATGCCCTTCCAACAGCTGCACCTTTTGGGTCTTGTTAGTAGGTGATTGTCGATGGAATACCGGCGAAAGTCTACCGAGGGGTATGCCCAAGGTAGTAGATTGATCGGTGAAGGTGCTCCTGAGACAAGAAAGAACTACGCTGGAAGCATGAGACACGAGATTTATACAGGTTCAGGCCACCGTTAGGCGTAATACCCTACGTCCTGTGTGAGGCTGTGTGGTTTCCACACATGCCTCCATGCACTTCTTGGAGTATCTTGACGCCCTCTTCGCGTGTGATGCACTTCTGGAATACTTCGCTCTTGGTGTTTTTACGCATGAGTTTGTTGTCGATGAGGACGTAATTCTTGAAGCGTCTCACAAGATGTTCTGTTTCTATTTTGTCTTCGTGCTTCGAGCAGATAGGCGATGAAGGGTGCCCTCCAATCATCTGTAGAATCAAAGATGCAAGCTGCTATCTGACCGGACGGGAGCGCTTCGGCCTCTTCTTCTTCTGGGATGGAGGCAGGGACCAAGTCTTGAACAAAGACGCCGGGAGGAATATCAGCTCGTGACGAACCAAGCTTAGATAGCTCGTCGGCTGCCTGGTTTTCAGCTCGGACGACGTGGTGAAACTTGATGCCCAAGAATTTTCCTTCGAGCTTTCTGATTGCGGCGCTGTAAGCGTCCATCTTCTCGCTGTTATAGTCCCAATCTTTATTTACCTGATTGATAACCTCAGCAGAGTCCCCATACAACATCAGCCGCTGGATGCCGAGCTCGGAGGCGATCTGTAGGCCGTGGATGGCGGCTTCGTATTCGGCAGCAGTTGTTGGAGGCTTTGAAATAGATTTTTAAAACGTAGCAGAGGCGTTCGCCGGTCGGTGATATGAGGAGTACACCGGCGCCTGCGCCTCCAATGCTGAGGGACCCGTCGAAATACATTGTCCAGTGTTCCTCATGCTCGGTTGGTACTTGCTAATACACTTCCGTCCATTCAGTGATGAAGTCAGCCAACACCTGAGACTTGATCATCGTTCGGCTGTGGAATTCCAGAGAATAAGTCCCCAACTCCACAGCCTATTTCATGATTCTGCCATTGGCGTCTTTGTTGCGTAGGATGTTGCCGAGGGGATGTTGGGTGACCACTACAATTGGATGAGCTTCAAAATAGTGGCGGAGCTTACGTGACGTGACGAGGATGGCGTAGATCAGCTTCTACACCGTCGGATAGCGAGCTTTGGACTCGTTCAAGACTTCACTGATGAAATAGACTGGCCGCTGGACCGGGTATGCGTGACCGTCTTCCTCCCTTTCGACAACTATTGCCGTGCTGACAACATTGCTTGTCACGGTGATATAGAGTAGCAGACTTTCGTCCTTTTCGGGTGCTGTAAGGAGCGAAGGATGTAGCAGTAACTGCTTTAGGTCCTTGAAGTCCTAGTCGGCTTCTTTCGACCAAACAAATTTTTTGCCTACCTTGAGGAGCTTGAAGAAGGGGAGGCCTTTTTCACCTAACCTGGAGATGAATTGGCTTAGGGCCGCCATGCACCCAGTGGGCTTCTGAACATCCTTGACATTGGTCGGGGGTTTCATTCTCATGACGGCCTCGATCTTTTCTGGGTTGGGGAGTATGCCTCGTTTGCTGACGATGTTAAGGATAACTCAGCTGCAAATTTGATCAGACAATTATGGCTACAATAGCTGCACACGCGTGATTGGTACGCGTGCGCGTATCATTTGGTATCAGAGCCTCGGTTGCCATGGTGTGAGCAAGCTACCCTTGTTCCTTTTGCAAGCTTGATTCATACACTGGATTGTCAATTCTATTTTGGTGTTGATCTGATTTGAAAAATCATATGGTAGAGATTGTTGGGAGATGAACTTTTGTTCACCCTGTTTGTGCCTTCACATCTATATGGTGTGATTGCGTGGAATTGTTTTCTCTCATCAAAATCTCCTAGATGTTTGATCAAGTTTATACTGGTTGGAGTTGTATCCTAGTAGTGTCACTAGTTTGTGTAGTTATCTATTATCTTGTGATCGTTGTCAAAGTCTTGTATTTTTTGTTTTGTCTTGAGTCAAGTTTGCAATAATGTTCGTCCAAGCTGCTGCCACGAGCACGAGTCGAGGACGACTCGTTTTGAAGGGAGGGAGAATGATATGAACAAGGATAACTCAGCTGCAAATTTGATCAGACAATTATGGCTACAACAGCTGCACACGCGTGATTGGTACGCGTGCACGTATCAGTTGCCGAGCAGGTTGCCCGACAGTACGCCAAAAGTGCACTTGGAGGGGTTCAGTTTCCATTGGAATTCCTCCAACTTCTTGAAGACTGCTTTAAGGTTGGAGATGAGGTCTTTAGCCTTCCGGGTTTTTATGACGACGTCATCGACATAAGCTACAGCGATGTCGGGAATGAGATCCTTGAGGCATGACTGGATGGCCCGCTGGTATGTCGCGCCAGCGTTCTTCAGGCCAAAGGACATGGTCTTATAGCAGTAGGCCCCAACGGGAGTGATGAAGGAGGTTTTCTCCTGGTCTTCTTCCTTCAAGGCGATCTGATGGTAGCCGGAGTAGCAGTCGAGGAAGCTGAGTAGCTCGCAACCGGCTGTGGAGTCGACGACTTCATCAATACGGGGGAGACCGAAGGGGTCTTTAGGGCAGTGTTTGTTGAGATCGGTGTAATCAACGCACAATCTCCATTCATTATTCTTTTTTCTTACAAGGACCGGATTGGCTAGCCAATCGGCATGATACACCTCTTTTATAAAGTCGGCAGCTAGGAGCCGAGCTATTTCTACCCTAATAGCCTCCTTCTTGTCTGGAGAGAAACGCCGGAGCTTCTGCTTGACGGGCTTGGCGGTCTTCGAGACATTCAAGGAGTGCTCGATCAGCTCCCTCGGTACGCCAGGCATGTCCGCGGGTTTCCACGTGAAAATGCTGACGTGCTTTCTGAGGAAGCTGATGAGCGCGTCTTCCTATTTGGGATCGAGATCTGCCCCGAAGCGAGTAGTCTTACTCGGGTCACCGGGAACGAGGACGATGTCCTTTGTCTCCTTGCTCTTGGTAGCAGCCCTGGGCGGGGTCTTCTCCGGGATGACCTGTTCTTCGGGCGCCAGCTTTTGTGCGTCCACTGCGCACGTATTCATCAGGATGGTGACGTCGGTGGCTTCTGCCATGGCGATGGCCTCCTTTTCACAGTCATACGTGACTTGGAGGTTAGAACGGACTATAAGGATGCCGGTCTCTGTTGGCATCTTCATGATGAGGTAGGTATAGTTGGGGATGGCCCCAAATTTAGCCAAAGCTGGATGGCCGAGTATGGTATGATACGTAGCGTCGAAGTTGGCCACCAAGAAGTCGATGTGCTCGATGCGGAAGCATTGTGGTGTCCCAAACTAGACAAGCAGGTTGATCTGTCCCAAGGGGTAGGAGGGCTGCCCCGGGATGATTCCCCAAAACGGAGCTGTGGTCGGTCCAGGTCTTCTGCTCGGAGTCCGAGCACCTTGGCAGCTCCGGAGAACAGGATGTTGAGGCCATTGCCACCATTGATCAGCACCTTGCGGAAGCGTGTCTTGCGTATCACCGGGTCGAGGATCAGCGGGAAGCGCCCCAAGTATGGGATCTCCGTCCACTGGTCTTCTCTGCTGAAGGTGATGGTCTTGTGCGACCAAGGAGGAAATCTAGGGTCGGTGATGGAAGCGTCATGGTTGGCGACGGAGTTGACACGTCTAGCGACGAGCTTCGGCTCTCTCTTCGACTCCATGGCTACGCGGCCACCAATGATCGCGGAGACCGTTCGGTGAGCTTTAGTGAAGCCTGGAGGCTGGTCGTTATTGTCATCGCGCTTGTCTCTCTCGGACTCTATGCGAGCCCTCTTCTTTTCTTCTTCTTGGAATGCCCTGGAGAAGCCATAACATTCTCTCATGGTATGCTTGTGGAACTTGTGGATGGGGCATTGACTATCGAGAAGCTTGTCGTAAGCCTCTTCATAATTGCGCTTTGGGGCTGGTCGGGTGTTGTAGACTTGGTAGTGGCAACGCCTTTCTCCAGCCCTGGAGCCTTCCGGTTCATCGTGGCGACGTCGATCGGAGCAATGTTGGTTGCGGCGATCGCGTTCGCCGCGGTGGTGGTTGTAACAGAACCGACCAATTTATACGAGCACAAGTACAGCGACAGCTGTTTTCCTAGCTATCGAGCCACACTTGAGCCAATATAAACCCGGTAGTCCGTGAAATCTCGAAGGATTTCAAACTTTTACACAGTACATACCCCAAGGATCGCAGAAACTCAGCAGTACACATACACATGATACATAGATTCGCACATATTTCAAATACATGAGAGTACAAGATAAACTTTTACATAAAAGCTCAATAGCGGAAACGAAATCGTTTTACATAAGCTTAATTTCATAATACAGTGCCAAGTACTGACCAGTCACAACAACATAGATGAGACAGATAACATGACCTTGCCCAAGGTCTAGTCCTCCTCTTCCGAAGGATAGAAGTAATTCTTTAGTCAATGAAACATTCCTCCTGCAACATTGGGAATAAAACCCTGAGTACTCAATTGTACTCAGCTAGACTTACCCGACAGGAAGTAAATAAAAAGACTCTCAAAGATATGCAGGTTTATTTGGTGGAGCTCAGAGGATAGCAACATTTTTGCATAAAAAGCATTACTACAATAATTCCTCAACTTATCAATTTTAGATATTATTCAGCTTCGATTTCAGTTCAGCTATTATAGCTAAGGTTTGCAGCTATACTAAGCAATCACTTGATATTATAGCAATCAATAAACCATAGCGATTTCTGATATCCACAGATATCTTCCTCATCTCACCAATAATCATGTTCAAGTTGTTAACCTCTACCTCACCAGAAGATCAGTTCAGTTTCTCACTAACCAGGAGAGATGGCGATTCGAATCGATTGTACCAGCTGGCAAATATGCCAATCACAAACCCTGTCAGCCGAGCCACTGGCTTCTTGGGTCACCGTTAAATCCTTCTGAGACACAATATGTCGCGAGTTTGGCGGGGACCATATTCTCAGAGACCAACCCACTTCCAGGATGCATCAGGTCCCTGACCTGCCCTTGGTAAAATGGTGTCTCCGCACATACTTCCTACCTCCAGAATATGTCTGCATAGTCGCACCAAAGCTCGGCTCAGAAAGAAATACTTGGCTTCGCGGTCAGAACGACTTATCTGGCCAGCTATGTGACGACGTCCTTCAATCTCAACTGATGTCTGGTGGCCTCAGTCCTAGTCGGCCGCAAGCAGCACCGAAGTCAACATGACCCATGTCATGCAGCTCCCCGCTACCTAGCCTTGATTCTCTCATTATTTCATTGTGGCATGGTGACATATATAGCCAACCATGTGGATCTCGTCAGTCACCACCTACACTCGCGGATGACAGGAAATCACCCGACTTTCTCGCGGATGACAGGAAATCACCCGACTTCTACCGGTCTAAGCAGGGCTAAACATAAGATCGGTCACCTGTCTAGTAATAGTATCAGGTTCACATATATAGTAGACAAGGTAGATATGCAGCAACGGTTTCAAACCAACTCCTATACTTAAATGCACAAACATACGATTTAATAAAGACCGGTGCATTTATAAAAAGAGATAGGTGGAGGCTTAGGGATGCTCCGGGGCTTGCCTAGGGTTCAGCACTATGTTAGTGTTTGTTAGATGATACTTGTTCGACGAGCATTTCCCATCCAAGCACTCGATTAGTCCTTCCACCTTCGTGATTAGTCCACCACACCGTCTTGTGGTTAGTTCCATCATCATGTCCTTCACTCCACGTGTTCATCTATCGTACCTAAATGAGATGCACAATGCACATGTATGAATAAAAGGAAGTAATACAAGCCATGTTAATCTACCATGAACCATAAGCTAACAATCACGCCAAGCAAAGCAAGGTCAAAGCAATCATAACCCCACACGTGCAGTTTATGGGCAGCAGGACAGCAAGCATAAGATTTAACCATAACTGAAGCTATATACATTCAACCAGGGTGATCTAAGCCTTTCTAAAAAGCTATTGAAATTGTCTACAACTTTGGTACTATCCTCTTCAGATGATTTAATTCATATAAAGGTCAAACAACACAAAGAAGACAGCTCTATCCAGACTTGGACAGATTCTGTCCTCCCAACTCAAACAATCATAACTTGAGATTTAGACCAACAAAAGGGATGATTCTAGACAATTCGGAAAGCCAATGAAATCTACTAAAACTTCTTTATTATCACCAGGAGGTGATTCAAAGCATAACTCAGTCAAATAATGCAATCAATCAGATCTAGACAGAAAATTGACAAAACCTGACAGCAGTCGTCCAAAAGCCATAACTCCTAAACTATCAGGCCTATGACCAAGAAATTTTAGGACAAGCTAGATATAGAAGTTGGCTACAACTTTTATATAGAATAAATTTACATGAAACATCATTTTCCTAGGTAAATCATCACAACAACAGGGACTATGCCTGCAGCCATTTTCAGCATATAAGCAAAACATGCTTTTCACTTGTTTATCACCTAAGCACACATATGAATGAGCTATTTAGATAGCTCCAAACTTGATTACATGGTCATACAAGACTCATCTCAGACCAAAACATATTAAGAAATCACAAGAAACATATATGCATTCATTTGCCTTTAATTATTCACTCATTATTACATAAAAACCCATTATTTAATTATTTAAGTTATATAGTAAACATATCAAATGAGTCCCAAACTTTTATGAGAGCAAGGTGATTACAAATCATCACCAAGGTTCAAATCTTACATGCTCAGGTTCCATAATTTAATTATTACAAAATAAACAAGTTTATAATGCAACAATTCATTGGAGAGTAAGATAAATGTGAAACTCAACATTTTATTCAAACACATGACCATATTATTGTGTCTCAGGTTACTACAATATCATATAAAGGTAGTGGAACACTATTTTCTATTTTTACCACAATATATTATTTATAAAGCATTTAAATCTACTTAATAGGCATAAAACAAGATAAATCAATAACTCAGTCATACTTGTGCCATAAATCCCAAAAATTTAACCAGACATCACACAACATACCAAGAGTCTACAAATAAATTTTCATATCATTTGGAGCAATATAACTTCAGATACAAAAATAACAATCAATTCAACCAATTATTTCCTATTTAAAAATATAAATGTGAAACACCAATAAAATAGTAAACAACCTATATGTTTTATATTTTTATGAGCTAGTGCATGTCATTAGAAGACTAACAAAATTGGAATCATGATTTTTGGACATATATTTCTCAAAATGTGGATCGGGATAATTTAAATGAACTTCTAAACCACATTTCAATAATGAATTTCTACATCATAAATATAGTCATGCATGACACAACCAACTACACTAACATGCAGAAAACTTTACCACGAATCCAACAAAACAAGCCTCATCATTTTTGGAGCCCCCAAACACTAGATATTGATTTTACAAGTAATAGCACAAAATCTGAAATGAAAACCGAATACACATTTAACCCCTGATCTCGCAAGATCCACACGGTCCATGCACCCGGCAAGCTCTCCAGTGAAGCTGACACGCGGGACCCGCTGACCGCTGGACCCCACCTGTCATACACAGAGCAAAGGCACACAGGGGATTCCCTTCTTCTTCCTCTCTTTCTCTCCCGCGCGAACAGACAGACGAAGGCGCCGGGGAGGAGATGGCCGGCCCGGCCAGGGCTCGCCGGAGAGCGGCCGGCGGTGGCGAAGTGGGGCCAGAGCTAGCCCAGCAGCCAGCACACCCGCCGGTGCTCTCGGCATGGCGAGAGGTGGCCTGCAGCGGCCCAGCCACGCACACCGGCGGCACGCCGCGGCGGCGGCCCGAGGCGAGCCGCAGCCCGGCGACGAGGTGCTCGGAGAAAGAGTCCCTCAGACGCGTCATGACCTGGAGAAGGCGATGGCGCTGCCGATTTGGCCGAACGAAAACCGGAGGTGGAAGAACGACAAGGCCGCGGAGCTCGGCGGCATCCATGGCGGCCGCGCTCCGGCAGCGCGAGCTGCAGGGACAGAAATGGCGATGTGATGAGCTGTGGAGGAGCGGTGCGATGCGATGATAACGAATCCGGAGGCCACAGGGGCGGAAATGGCTTAGGGGCGACGATGGCGGAGCTCCACTCGACGGCCATGGCGGCTCTGCTCGGTCCGCCGCGAGCAGGGCGAGCCGAGAGGGCGAGAGAGGAGTGGGAAAGTGAATAGGAGAGTGAGGAAGAGTGAAGCCCTCTGGTGCCCTTTTCATTGAGCAGAGAGCGGACAGAGGCGCAGCAAGGCGATTGGCCATGGTGGGCGGTGCCCAGAGCTCGGCGAACACGTTTTCTCCGTTGCAGCATTTTGACGAGTACGTGGCGGGTGTTGTCGGTGCGGGTTTGAGACGCCAGTTTGGGCTGCTTTTGGGCCGAATTAGGCAAAGGGCCAATTATGAAATTTGTTTACCTCAGAGTACTCTACAACTTTTATTAAGGTAGCTCGGCCATTTGAAAAAGAGATTAGGAGATAATTAGCTGTCAACTTGATGCTGCCAAAGGGTTAATTACAATCAAAGATCGAGTGGCAACTCTTGTCAAACGAAGTCGGATTGACCTCAAATTTGAATATGTTGTGCTCCAAAGAGTTTGTGACAACTTTTATATTTGGTCCAACTCAAGTTGCTTAATGAAATTTGGTGAACACGGGAAGGCCATGAAATCAACACCATTTTCAGACTTAGAATTTACCCAAGTCCTGAAATCACATTTTTCTTCTGTCTTGTGTTCACTTTTTGAGGCACTTAGGGTTTGAATCATGACCTGATCCAAAAATAACATTTGTTCTACTCCAAAATATCTGTAACTTTTATTTTGGGTCAAACTTCATATCTTGCTCCAAAATAATATTTCCACTTTGGTCAAAGTAACATCATTAGAGAGCTCAATTTGGATATTTAGGCCAATTGAGGTATCTTCTTGACATTTTCTCAACATGAAACCTTCATGACTTTTGTTGTAGAGTTCAAGTAGAGTTGTTTGGGCAAGGTTGCATGGTTTGGTTTACTTTGCATGCTCATCTTCACTTAATCCATAAATCCAATTAAGTGAATAACTTGTCATTCCATGTGAATTCCCAATTCGGATCTTTATGAACCATTTCCAATGATCATGGTAGATGATATGAATATGAAATAGTGATTAGGATCATTGATTGAAATAACTTGGTTAGGTCCACACTCGCTGGTTAGCTCGTGACTAACACCTGGGTGTTACAGCCTTCCCCCCTTAAAAGAATCTCGTCCCGAGATTCAAAACTTAAGAGCTTTCAAGGGCTGAGAAGCATGTAATCCATTTCCAAGGTGGTGCTAGTACAAGCTAAGGCTACGTAAAAACTCCATAGCAGTGATAGACAGAAGTGATCACCTCATGGTTCACGATAAAGTGTGAATGGTAAAGGTTTGTTCAGTTGTCACTCTTGATAGATCATATACTTCCATTCACTTTGATGCAATTGCAAGAAAGATCATTAAGGATAGGACAAGTTTCCGATCATTCAAGAATTCTTAGTAGTTGACTCTCGTTCAAAGAATTTCCTTCATTAACTTCTATGAAGCATTATTACTTTGGGAGGAATCCAAGATAACACTGCCAATTTGGGAGAAATCCAAGACAAATCGTCCCAGTTAACACTTTCCGCAATGCAGGATTTGGATTGGAGCTTCAAAGAGTAGTTTCAGATTAGCTGTTTCTCTAGTGGATATAGCATTTACCACGATTTCCTTATGGGATGAGATCATAGAAGGGGCAGACATTTGCTGAGGCTGAGAAAATTGCCTAACCAACATACAAGGTTCATGTCGGCTACAGACAAAGCAATTGGCGTCTGATGGAAAGCTACATAATGTTCCATGTGTACAGTTCTCTCTTTCTGATGGCAACACTATATTATTTGAGTTTGTTGAGTGAACGATGAATGCGATAGCTGACTCTGTCGGCTCAGTGCTTTTGATGTCCATCAATAAGGGAACCCTCGTGTCTATGTAGCAACAGTCGTTTGGGTAGAGCCTGAGGTAACCTCTTTATAATTGTTGTTGTAAGAAAAACAATGATAACAGTCGTCATTTCTAACAAAATCCATGAAAAGAAAACACATATGCTCTCAATATATATTTCAAGATTTGATCAATTCTTCCTGATTGGCCTGAGGTATGCTATGCTGAAGATAGGACGAACTCTGGATTAGTTTCATTATGTACACAAAGTTTTCTGTCACTCCGTGATAAAAGGCACAGAGGACATCAAGTGACAAGTGTAGGCATACAGATGCATATGGTTACACTCCATTCTCTTCCTATGCACAAGATTCTGGTAGGCATTTACTCGAGTAAGGTGATTCTTGTAAATGCTTCCAAAATGAGCTGAAAACTACAGTTCATGATCTGAGACAATGGTTTGGGGTACACCATGTAGTAGCAAAAGTTTGTGCAATATGCAACTTGGCATACACATTTGCACGATGGGTAGTCTAGATAGACATGAATTGTGCAGGTTGATGAGACAGATCACAAATTCCTGCATAGAATCAAAAACCTTTTTGTACACGAGGAAAACCGATGAGCAATCCCAAACTTATGTATTCTCATTTGTAGCCGAGAATAAACAAGATTGAAGCGGATTGGCAGGTTTAATGAGGTTGGTTGTGTAGAGTGTTTACTCACAAAGTTTTTGTGCTTTTGTTTCTTAATTTTTAAGATAAGTTCATAAGAATATCCTTGGCAAAAAAGAAAGAAAGCCGAGCACGAAGCAGTCCTCTACCAACAACTTGAGTACAACTTTCTTCATGATACAACCATGAATTAACAAAACCAACTTGTTGAACTACTTGTGACATTGGGTAGACCTTCTTATTTTTGCATCAGCAATCCGAGATCAGAGGGTTTCCAAAAAGAAATCATAGAGTATCAAACAGGGCACCTGATTGCACCAAGATGTACTATGGTATTGACTTCATCTGTTGGGGTGTCTTTTGTAGCTCTTTACTAGGCTGAAACCATAGTTTGCACTATCTGAGTGATTGATAAAGATGGAATTGACTTCATTATAGCAAGGCCTTGGAAGTGAGAGTACCATAAACAGTACAAATTGGCTTATAGGTTTCTTGTATAGCATTGTTCTATAAGACATGGCCTTCAAAAACGGGGTTAACTACTTCTACATAACTACGGGACATACTTGTTAGCATGAAACAACACTTCTTGATAGTGATCTATTTGGCTATTTCATGCATCCATTTCTTTATGTCAAACAGACTAATCCAATTGGGCAATACATTGCTCACATGAGAGAGCGAATGAACAAACTTCTGCATTTCATCAGCAGAGGCAATCATTTCATCGAGCAGAAACTAATAACGGCCGGTCTTGTTCCTTCTTGATACAAGAACCAAATACACTTCATTGCGTAGCTGCAGACTATTCTTCACACTGGGGTAACTAGTTAGTTGTCCCTAAAAAGGCTCTACATCTTCAGCTTCTGTAGCAAATGGTTGCAGATGATATACATGCACAAGGTCACCATCACGGTCAGCAGACATGAAGCAACACATGAGAAGATTTATTTTGACTGTATGATCTTCATGCAAATAGGTATTGAACTTAGATAGAAGCTAGTGGACTTGCAAATAACCTATCAGAAAACGTATCACATCCTGCTAACTATTGCGTGACTGATACTTTGCAGATAACTTTAAAGTTCGTGTGCTCTTTTGATCCCACAATAATGGCAGGTGCTGGTTGATATGCCCTAGTAGATCATGTCAGATTCTTTGTTTATCACATCTTGTAGTATGTCAATGTTGATGTCAGTGACTTGCTCTTCAAAGATCATTCTCTTTGTGACTTCCGAAGGAAGCTCTACTATACTTGATCCAACATACGTACCTTCTGATAGAACATTGGAGGATCGAGTCGGTAAAGACTTTGCAAGATAGATCAAGAAACATAGGGATAGATCAATTTGAATTAGAGACACCTTCAAAGATAGATTTAGGAAAAATCCATGGAAGACAACACATTGGTATTACTTCATAATGGATTACGATTAGAGGCCGTGATACCAACATGTGCCGAGAAGCACTACTTTATTGGGCGTCCCCACAAAGAGGTTCTCAGTTTCATCACGACACCATCAGTCAATAATCATAACACCACTATCAAACATGACCAACGAGAAATCTTAAGAAACATGGATAGATTGGGAGATACGAGATATTACGCATCGGTGTAGTTCTGCAATGTATCATGATCAGAGACCTCGATATTCGCACGTGCCGAGCAACACAGCCTAGTGGTTGCGATCCACAGGATGTCCTCGGTTTCGTCGCAGTATCATCGATCACGGATCATAACAACATAAATGAACATACAACCAATGAGAAAATCATGCGTGGCAAGGATAGATTTGTGCAAGGATGACATTTCGCAGAGGGAATTACAATCAATCATAGGGTTAATAACCAACAAGAGCATGATTTGGCAATGAAAACATGAGTTAGAAGGCAGATTAGTTGCCAAAATAGCAGTACATGAGGCTTTGCTTCAGTCCCACGCGGTTTCCATGTGTCTAGTATGGAGATTACCTGACCCATGATTTACAAGAGATTAGATATAAGGAGGAAAAATCTTGAGACAAAGATTGACTAGCATCTTGAGAAAAAGATAACCATAAACAGTCAGATGTCTCATGAACCAACTATATACAACAATCATAGGTTGAGTTGACAAACATCATGATTCATACAGAAAGAATACAAGGAAAATGGAGAAGGAGAGATTTAACTCACACAAGATGGTTTCCTTCAAGTGAGTAACAAGGAGAGGGTCTAGATAGAAACATGGCATAAGAGAATTATAGGTTAGCTATCAAGAATAACTAACATGAGATTCTATAATTCCACATGCCTCTCGCATCTA
Source organism: Eremochloa ophiuroides (assembly GCA_038502445.1). Taxonomy (NCBI): domain Eukaryota; kingdom Viridiplantae; phylum Streptophyta; class Magnoliopsida; order Poales; family Poaceae; genus Eremochloa; species Eremochloa ophiuroides. The sequence continues at coordinate 37,980,356 of JAHLJS010000005.1, read as the reverse complement.
TCAAGAAACCTTCAGACCATCCAATGGCGTGAGCTTGTGTACCATTAATTAGTACTAGGAGACTCTTAATGATCAACATTGCTAGGCCTTTAGAGAGATTGGGAAAACAACTTGATCATGGGACAGATTCAATGCATGATTTATGAGATTGGATTTACCAAAACCATAACATGATCCATAATGAAAAGATTACAAGGAAACTTCTGGGTAAGCTGAGAAGAGGTTCAAATCAAGGATTTGGGCAAAGATTCCAATGAACATGATGTAGGTAAGCTTTGTTGACTGAAATCTGAACATTATCTAGATATGGAGATGACTGCTGGAAACAAGGAACAGATTAGATCAAATCATTTGTAGGGGTGATCGATTTTTGCATAACCTGATTTCCAAAGAAAAGATTATAAGATCTAATTTAACAGAGATCAAGCTATCATCATGACATCTAAAAGGACTAGAGAAGACACTCCAGATAGGATTTGGATAAGGCTTTAGATGAAAGAAAATGCAGGCATGGTTTCATAGATCTTGAACAAGAACATATGACAACCATAGGCTAGCATTAAGAGAAAACTCAGGTGGGTCTATTGTGCCAAATGAAAAGCCTACAGGCAGAATTGGTTTAGCTTCTGACCAGATTTATGGTTGAGAAATACTTATAGAGGCTACTTAAAGATTTAGCAACTCTTATGATTTCAAAACAAGCAAGGAAGAGAGGCAACACAAGTTGTAAACTTAATAAGGCTATTCAGACAACGTAGAACAAGGGTGAGAAGAAGCATACTTATGCAACAAGCAACAATCACATGATGCAACAATCATGACGCATGCTCGTCCTATTCGTTCTCACTTAGTTGCCTATATATAACATGGCAAATACGTTCTATGTCGGTGGCATAACATACGTACTCTCTCGGTATATAACTAGTCGTTAACTACCATATACGCATTCGAGGTTAGCGTACCTGCAGAAGATTCATCTCAGCCCAACCCCACATGTATGCATGGCAATAAAAAGCACTTTTTGTCGGAAATGCTCCCATGAGCACTTGCGACCCCAAGAAAGTAATTACTCCATCATACTTCCATAAGTACACATATGAATCACATGTACTCACTTCAGTAACCATAAACACTCACCATAGATCGACGGTTGTTCGATCGTACACTCACATCTCACCTTACCTCATTCGACGTGGCACATTGGCCCATAAGAAGCAATAAGAAACCGACAGTTCATAATTATCCGTACGATAAAACCAAATGAACCGCAAATAGAAACATGATGCAATTTCCCCAAATTAGTACTTAAATAAGCCACCTAATAATCCTAATATGGGCTATAAGACTTGGTCCTTGGCACACTTAGTTTATTCAAACCATTTGTTTAAAACACCTATATATAGCTATAAGTTGGTAATTAGTTTTGCAAACTCAAAACTTTTTATTTTTAAATACTCATGTGACGGTACATGCTGAATTTTTGCTCTGGTACTAACTGTAACAGAACCGACCAATTTATACGAGCACAAGTACAGCGACAGCTGTTTTCCCAGCTATCGAGCCACACTTGAGCCAATATAAACCCGGTAGTCCGTGAAATCTCGAAGGATTTCAAACTTTTACACAGTACATACCCCAAGGATCGCAGAAACTCAGCAGTACACATACACATGATACATAGATTCGCACATATTTCAAATACATCAGAGTACAAGATAAACTTTTACATAAAAGCTCAATAGCGGAAACGAAATCGTTTTACATAAGCTTAATTTCATAATACAGTGCCAAGTACCGACCAGTCACAACAACATAGATGAGACAGATAACATGACCTTGCCCAAGGTCTAGTCCTCCTCTTCCGAAGGATAGAAGTAATTATTTAGTCAATGAAACATTCCTCCTGCAACATTGGGAATAAAACCCTGAGTACTCAATTGTACTCAGCTAGACTTACCCGACAGGAAGTAAATAAAAAGACTCTCAAGGATATGCAGGCTTATTTGGTGGAGCTCAGAGGATAGCAACATTTTTGCATAAAAAGCATTACTACAATAATTCCTCAACTTATCAATTTTAGATATTATTCAGCTTCGATTTCAGTTCAGCTATTATAGCTAAGGTTTGCAGCTATACTAAGCAATCACTTGATATTATAGCAATCAATAAACCATAGCGATTTCTGATATCCACAGATATCTTCCTCATCTCACCAATAATCATGTTCAAGTTGTTAACCTCTACCTCACCAGAAGATCAGTTCAGTTTCTCACTAACCTAGGACAGATGGCGATTCGAATCGATTGTATCAGCTGGCAAATATGCCAATCACAAACCCTGTCAGCCGAGCCACTGGATTCTTGGGTCACCGTTAAATCCTTCTGAGACACAATATGTCGCGAGTTTGGCGGGGACCATATTCTCAGAGACCAACCCACTTCCAGGATGCATCAGGTCCCTGACCTGCCCTTGGTAAAATGGTGTCTCCGCACATACTTCCTACCTCCAGAATATGTCTGCCTAGTCGCACCAAAGCTCGGCTCAGAAAGAAATACTCGGCTTCGCGGTCAGAACGACTTATCTGGCCAGCTATGTGACGACGTCCTTCAATCTCAACTGATGTCTGGTGGCCTCAGTCCTAGTCGGCCGCAAGCAGCACCGAAGTCAACATGACCCATGTCATGCAGCTCCCCGCTACCTAGCCTTGATTCTCTCATTATTTCATTGTGGCATGGTGACACATATAGCCAACCATGTGGATCTCGTCAGTCACCACCTACACTCGCGGATGACAGGACATCACCCGACTTTCTCGCGGATGACATGAAATCACCCGACTTCTACCGGTCTAAGCAGGGCTAAGCATAAGATCGGTCACCTGTCTAGTAATAGTATCAGGTTCACATATATAGTAGACAAGGTAGATATGCAGCAACGGTTTCAAACCAACTCCTATACTTAAATGCACAAACATACGATTTAATAAAGACCGGTGCATTTATAAAAAGAGATAGGTGGAGGCTTAGGGATGCTCCGGGGCTTGCCTGGGGTTCAGCACTATGTTAGTGTTTGTTAGATGATACTTGTTCGACGAGCATTTCCCATCCAAGCACTCGATTAGTCCTTCCACCTTCGTGATTAGTCCACCACACCGTCTTGTGGTTAGTTCCATCATCATGTCCTTCACTCCATGTGTTCATCTATCGTACCTAAATGAGATGCACAATGCACATGTATGAATAAAAGGAAGTAATACAAGGCATGTTAATCTACCATGAACCATAAGCTAACAATCACGCCAAGCAAAGCAAGGTCAAAGCAATCATAACCCCACACGTGCAGTTTATGGGCAGCAGGACAGCAAGCATAAGATTTAACCATAACTGAAGCTATATACATCCAACCAGGGTGATCTAAGCCTTTCTGAAAAGCTATTGAAATTGTCTACAACTTTGGTATTATCCTCTTCAGATGATTTAATTCATATAAAGGTCAAACAACACAAAGAAGACATCTCTATCCAGACTTGGACAGATTCTGTCCTCCCAACTCAAACAATCATAACTTGAGATTTAGACCATCAAAAGGGATGATTCTAGACAATTTGGAAAGCCAATGAAATATACTACAACTTCTTTATTATCACCAGGAGGTGATTCAAAGCATAACTCAGTCAAATAATGCAATCAATCAGATCTAGACAGAAAATTGGCAAAACCTGACAGCAGTCGTCCAAAAGCCATAACTCCTAAACTATCAGGACTATGACCAAGAAATTTTAAGACAAGCTAGATATAGAAGTTGGATACAACTTTTATATAGAATACATTTACATGAAACATCATTTTCCTAGGTAAATCATCACAACAACAGGGACTATGCCTGCAGCCATTTTCAGCATATAAGCAAAACATGCTTTTCCCTTGTTTATCACCTAAGCACACATATGAATGAGCTATTTAGATAGCTCCAAACATGATTACATGGTCATACAAGACTCATCTCAGACCAAAACATATTAAGAAATCACAAGAAACATATATGCATTCATTTGCCTTTAATTATTCACTCATTATTACATAAAAACCCATTATTTAATTATTTAAGTTATATAGTAAACATCTCAAATGAGTCCCAAACTTTTATGAGAGCAAGGTGATTACAAATCATGACCAAGGTTCTAATCTTACATGCTCAGGTTCCATAATTTAATTATTACAAAATAAACAAGTTTATAATGCAACAATTCATTGGAGAGTAAGATAAATGTGAAACTCAACATTTTATTCAAACACATGACCATATTATTGTGTCTCAGGTTACTACAATATCATATAAAGGTAGTGGAACACTATTTTATATTTTTACCACAATATATTATTTATAAAGCATTTAAATCTACTTAATAGGCATAAAACAAGATAAATCAATAACTCAGTCATACTTGTGCCATAAATCCCAAACATTTAACCAGACATCACACAACATACCAAGAGTCTACAAATAAATTTTCATATCATTTGGAGCAATATAACTTCAGATACAAAAATAACAAGCAATTCAACCAATTATTTCCTATTTAAAAATATAAATGTGAAACACCAATAAAATAGTAAACAACCTATATGTTTTATATTTTTATGAGCTAGTGCATGTCATTAGAAGACAAACAAAATTGGAATCATGATTTTTGGACATATATTTCTCAAAATGTGGATCGGGATAATTTAAATGAACTTCTAAACCACATTTCAATAATGAATTTCTACAGCATAAATATAGTCATGCATGACACAACCAACTATACTAACATGCAGAAAACTTTACCACGAATCCAACAAAATAAGCCTCATCATTTTTGGAGCCCCCAAACACTAGATATTGATTTTACAAGTAATAGCACAAAATCTGAAATGAAAACCGAATACACATTTAACCCCTGATCTCGCAAGATCCACACGGTCCATGCACCCGGCAAGCTCTCCAGTGAAGCTGACACGCGGGACCCGCTGACCGCTGGACCCCACCTGTCATACACAGAGCAAAGGCACACAGGGGATTCCCTTCTTCTTCCTCTCTTTCTCTCCCGCGCGAACAGACAGACGAAGGCGCCGGGGAGGAGATGGCCGGCCCGGCCAGGGCTCGCCGGAGAGCGGCCGGCGGCGGCGAAGTGGGGCCAGAGCTAGCCCAGCAGCCAGCACACCCGCCGGTGCTCTCGGAATGGCGAGAGGTGGCCTGCAGCGGCCCAGCCACGCACACCGGCGGCACGCCGCGGCGGCGGCCCGAGGCGAGCTGCAGCCCGGCGACGAGGTGCTCGGAGAAAGAGTCCCTCAGACGCGTCATGACCTGGAGAAGGCGATGGCGCTACCGATTTGGCCGAACGAAAACCGGAGGTGGAAGAACGACAAGGCCGCGGAGCTCGGCGGCATCCATGGCGGCCGCGCTCCGGCAGCGCGAGCTGCAGGGACAGAAATGGCGATGTGATGAGCTGTGGAGGAGCGGTGCGATGCGATGATAACGAATCCGGAGGCCACAGGGGCGGAAATGGCTTAGGGGCGACGATGGCGGAGCTCCACTCGACGGCCATGGCGGCTCTGCTCGGTCCGCCGCGAGCAGGGCGAGCCGAGAGGGCGAGAGAGGAGTAGGAAAGTGAATAGGAGAGTGAGGAAGAGTGAAGCCCTCTGGTGCCCTTTTCATTGAGCAGAGAGCGGACAGAGGCGCAGCAAGGCGATTGGCCATGGTGGGCGGTGCCCAGAGCTCGGCGAACACGTTTTCTCCGTTGCAGCATTTTGACGAGTACGTGGCGGGTGTTGTCGGTGCGGGTTTGAGACGCCGGTTTGGGCTGCTTTTGGGCCGAATTAGGCAAAGGGCCAATTATGAAATTTGTTTACCTCAGAGTACTCTACAACTTTTATTAAGGTAGCTCGGCCATTTGAAAAAGAGATTAGGAGATAATTAGCTGTCAACTTGATGCTGCCAAAGGGTTAATTACGATCAAAGATCGAGTGGCAACTCTTGTCAAACGAAGTCGGATTGACCTCAAATTTGAATATGTTGTGCTCCAAAGGGTTTGTGACAACTTTTATATTTGGTCCAACTCAAGTTGCTTAACGAAATTTGGTGAACACGGGAAGGCCTTAAATCAACACCATTTTCAGACTTAGAATTTACCCAAGTCCTGAAATCAGATTTTTCTTCTATCTTGTGTTCACTTTTTGAGGCATTAGGGTTTGAATCATGACTTGATCCAAAAATAACATTTGTTCTACTCCAAAATATCTATAACTTTTATTTTGGGTCAAACTTCATATCTTGCTCCAAAATAACATTTCCACTTTGGTCAAAGTAACATCATTAGAGAGCTCAATTTGGATATTTAGGCCAATTGAGGTATCTTCTTGACATTTTCTCAACATGAAACCTTCATGACTTTTGTTGTAGAGTTCAAATAGAGTTGTTTGGGCAAGGTTGCAAGGTTTGGTTTACTTTGTATGCTCATCTTCACTTAATCCATAAATCCAATTAAGTGAATAACTTGTCATTCCATGTGAATTCCCAATTCGGATCTTTATGAACCATTTCCGATGATCATGGTAGATGATATGAATATGAAATAGTGATTAGGATCATTGATTGAAATAACTTGGTTAGGTCCACACTCACTGGTTAGCTCGTGACTAACACCTGGGTGTTACAGTGGTCTTGCCGGGCTCCTTGGTCATCATGGCGCCGATCAGATCGGCGATCTGTGTCCTCGCGGCGTGGTCGGTCGGGGAAATGGAGACGGCTATGGACGGAGTGGCAGGCCGCCTCGCTCCCCTCGGCGTACTTGTTGGCGATGCGCAGCATCTCGGCGATGGAGTCTAGTCTGCTGCGGTACAACTTCCTCTGGAGCTCCTCATCAGGTCGAAGGCCACATATGAAAGCGGAGATAGCCTCAGCATCTGTGACGCCTGGAATGTTCTTTCTGGTTTCTGAGAAGTGCCGAATATAATCCCGCAATGATTTTAGTGACGCCTGCTGGAGCTTCTCAAGATCAAATTTTGTGCCAGGCTACTTGCAGGTGGCACTATAGTTGCTGATTAATTGCTCCCTTAGCTAATCCCAAGTGTCGATGGAGTTCGGCTTCAGGCTCAGCAGCCAATTATTGGCAGATATATTGAGCATAACGGGCAAGTAATTCGCCATGACGTCGGAGTTCCCCCCGGCAACTTGGTGGGATCTCGTAGACGGTAAGCCACTTGGTGGGATCGGCGGTGCCATCGTAGGTCTCGACGCCAATGACCTTGAAGTTCGGCGGCTAGCGTACTGCCTGGAGTTCTGCTGTGAAGGGGAGTCCAGGAGCATTTTTGTCGTTGACCGGAGGGCCATGCGCCTCATCATATTCTTTGCGGTGCTCAGTCTGTGCTGAGTGCCTAGCTTCCCTCCGATTCTCGATGCGCCCTCGGAGATCTGGTCTTTAGCTTTTCACGAAGGTCGGACTGGTTGACCTCCTGGTCTCAGTCTTGGCGACAACGTCTCCGGCCGCCGCGGGAGTGACCACCATCATCGTGAATGATATCGGTGGCTGACGCAGTGGAATGTGATGGAGGTGGTAACTGGCATTCTTCGTTGATCTGGACTTGGGCTGCCTAGAGGTAAGCCGTAAGGCGCTCCACTTTAGGTGTCGGGGCCAGTCTTTTGGCCTCCTCTATCGCGATGGCAATGTTTACACTTGGTGTCTTGTAGACTTGGTGTTTGCTGACCAGATCAAATTCTGGCTCTAAGTTCCGCACGGTGGCCTTCCTTTCCTTGGCTTGCAGCTCGCGACGCCGTCTTCGGTGGGAGTTTCTTCCCTCGTGCGCTGCTCGGGCCTCTTCGGTTTCATTCGAGGAAGGAGCGCTGTCGTTGCTGATGGCGAGGATGGGTCCACTGATGAACCGACTAGTAGGAGGTGGCAGATCAGTGAGATCGCCGCCTTCCACGTCGTTGAGGTTGGAGCAGTCGTTATCGGCGATGATGAAGCTGGAGCTGGTGCCGACGTGCTTAGGGGAGGTGTGGCCGGAGGAGCATAGTAGATGCGCAAAACTGGAGGTCACGGTCCGCAGACCGAACGGCATATAGCCATTCGGGAGGTCGTGGTCGGAGGCACTTGAAAGCGTGACTGCTCGGGGTCGTAGCTCGACGACGCGTCCCCAAGGAGTGATGGTGATGGCCAGAGTCATGTCCTAGCGAAGCGGAGAAGGTCGTTGCATCGTCGATGGGCGCTGAAAGCGGTCTGCAGTCGACTCCAAGATCTGGAGACTTTTGGACAGGCCTTGGGAGACCCGATCTATGGATCTGGTTAGGTTGTCATTGTCGATGGCCTTCCAGATGTAGCGTGGCAGCTTTCTTGCCGGGACGGAGGTTGCTGGAGGAGTCGGAGTAGATGCGATTTGGGCCGCATCCAGGATCTTTCCTTCACCGTCGGGACCGATGATCCAGGTGATGGATCCCACCATGAAGATCTGGCCCGGCGTTTGGAGCTCGATGGAGCTTAAAAAAATCACCTTGTTCACCATGGATCAGGAAGCACACCCCCTACCTGGCGCGCCAACTGTCGATGGAATACTGTCGATAGTCTACCGAGGGTTATGCCTAAGGTAGTAGATTGATCGGTGAAGGTGCGCCTGAGACGAGCAAGAGCTACGCTGGAAGCGTGAGAGACGAGATTTATACAGGTTCAAGCCGCCACTAGGCGTAATACCTCACGTCCTGTGTGTTGCTATATTGTATTGCTAGTAGATTAGATGTTTCAGGGGGATCCCCTGCCCGACTTATATAGATCGGGGGGACAGGGTTACAAGTCGGTTTTACCATACATATCATATTACAATCCTAGCCGAACAAGGAAACTAATTGGCTAGATATTAGAAAAGCTATTTCTTTGTCCACCAAGTCTTCGGCGGATATACGTGATCTTCAGGATAACACGTAGACGACGCGTCCTTGGCAGTCCGGGCCTGATCGGATGAATCGGCCCATGTATTGCCATGCGGGTATATGGGTCTATACCCCCACAGTGACGACTCTGCCAAAGTAGGGCGTCATTTTCTACCTTGATCTAAAGGGTGGTGTCGGACACCACAGCACAGTGTTGGTTTACTTGACGAAACTATCAAGTCAGACTTGGGTTTCGGGGCATGGCGTTGGGAGCCGAGACATATGATGTCAACCAACGAACGAGAGTCACATTGGATGCAATTGGCAAGGGTTGCCTACTCAGTTCACTATGATGCTAGCAGTGATGCCAAAGCTCACTAGTTTCATATGGAACATGAGGTCTCGTCCCACTATGCAATGTCGGGGGACATTCACAAAACATAGTGGGGGTTCTTTTATTAAAAATGTTTTAATGAAAGTAGTGCTAATTGTTGCATATCTCTGTTGTTGTAGAAAATGTCGAGCCATTCAGTTTTCAATTTGCGATCAATCCTAGACAAAGATAAGCTAAATGGAACAAATTTTGTTGATTGGAACCGAAACTTGAGAATTGTTCTCAGGCAAGAAAAGAAAGAGTACGTTCTTGATACGCCTTACCTAGATGAGCCTCAAAATGTCACACACAACACTAGCGTCTATCGTGCTTATGTGAAGCACATAGATGATGCTATGGATGTGCAGTGCCTGATGCTTGCTTGCATGAACTCTAAGCTGCTGAAGCAATGTGAGAGCACCAACCCACACCATATGATCGTGGGGCTACGTGGCATGTTCGACAACCAAGCAAGGATTGACAGGTTTAACACCTCAAAGTCCCTATTTGGTACCAAGCTCATTGAAGGCGCTCCGGTCAGTGTTGATGCTAACTAAATGCACATTTTAACCATCAACATTGATAAAATTGAGCAAGAAAATGGCACATAAAAGGTAGGAGTTTGGTTTAAACTAACGGAGTTCCACTTGTACTTGAAGAATTTTGGTTCCAGGTGAAATACAGGTGAAAATGAAGCAAACCAAGGCACATTTGAGCAGTATATGTGACAAGAGCCACATTGGGGTCAAGTCACAGGGCGCCCGCCCTGTTGGACAGGGCGCCCGCTGTAACACTCCTGTGTTATGGAACACTTAAAACTGAGCATGTCATCATGAGCATTGCACAACATGTATGAATTTTTGTCAATCTTGACCTGCATTGACTAAGAACAAGTTTACTTTTTACTAAGGGCTTGTGCTTAGGGCAATAGAGTGGATTTACTAGCAATTTAATTTTAAAAACCCTAAATCGGGCTAAAACCCTAGTTTCAAAACTATGAGGAATTTGGCTTTGGTCCCAAAAGCAAAGTTGTAGCTCTTATTATTTAGAGCAACTTTGGTATACAAAGTTTTTCAAGTTTTCATTTGGAAATTCAAATTAAACCTGAATTACTACTTTCAAATTTGAATTTAAAACTCCAAGTTAAAAATTATTTGGAATCTGAAGTTGGTCATCAAACAAAAGTTGTAAAGCTCTCTGCGTTGAACAACTTTGATGTTCACATATTTTGAATTTGTTTGATAAATAATTGAGATTTAATTCGAATTGGAAAAGGGCCATTTACCCCCTTTTCAATTACTCCAAAAAAATTTGAAATTTGAAAATCCTTTGAATATGAATGTTGTGCAGAATCAAATTTGGCACATTTCTTATTTTGACCATTTTCTGACTTGTTACTAAAAATTGTGAGTAATTTTAATAAACCCAAAAATGGGGATAAATCTCTGCTACAGTACTCGAGCAGGGCAGTGCCACCGACCTGCCTGCCTGCTTCGGCCGCCGCCGCCTTCCACCGCCACAGCGCACGTGGGCACGTTGCCCTAGGACATGGCAGGGGCAGGGCAGCGTGGTGCGCGTCCGGAAGTCGACCTCCTCCTCTTAAGCTTGAAGACGAGCTCTTTCTCCCTCTTTTGCGTTTTCTGCTCATCGCCGGTGAGCTCTCGGCTCGTCCCAAATTCGTCATCCTGGTTTACCTTCGCTCTGAATTGAGCCTGTAGCTAGCTTCGTAAGTGTCTTGCGCACCGATTGAGCTCTTCCTTGCCGCTTGCGACCGCAGGAGACGCGCTGTCAGACCCTTCTTTTCCGCGGCCGGCAAAGGCGTCGACGGTCTCGGCTCGTTGTGGTTAGGACTTTACAGTGGGTATCTTCTTGCTCTTCCTTACGTTTGGCATTCTTCAGAGAGTGGTGAAGCTGAGGGCTTTGACCGTTTCGTCTTTGGTGTACAGGAGTCGCCGGAACAAGGAGTTGCCGCCGGAGTACGCTGCCGAGGCCGCGGTCACAGTCAAGTTCTCTCCTCCGACCGTCTTCTCATCAAACCAGCGCAAGCATCACGCTTTGGTGAGCTCCTTGGTGCTTTAGGGTTAGCTATTTGGGTCTTGGAACCCTTGCAGCCACTGGAACGGGCGGCGCCGCCGTCGCCAAGCAGACCGGGGCGCCATGGCCGCCTGCTAGATCTCGCTGGTGCTCTGGATTCCGTTTTAACCGACTAGATGGGTCTGGGTACTTGCCGGGCTCTCGAAGGGGGCCTTGCCCTCGCCGGAGTTCGCCACCGCCGGCCGGTCGCCGCGGTCGGCATCGCGCTCGCGCGCGCCGTCTGCTCTGCTCTGTTGAGCAGAGGAAAGAGAAGCCGGGTGGGCTCTACTAGGCCTGGCCAAGCCGGCCCAGTAACCCTTAGTAAAGGATTTTTCCATTTTCCTGTGAATAAAATGAGAGCAATTTTGTTAATTTTGAATGAATTAATGTATGGCTTCTAAAATTACAAAATAAATTGTATAGCTTCTCTGAGTAATGTAGAATTTATGAAAAATTTGAAATTTGTATTTTAAGCACTTTTAGTAGACTGTAAAATTGGATATTTTAATTAACAAATGACATTTCAAGAATTTTTATAGCTCAAAATATTAATCCAAAAATTGTGAAATTACTTGTGTAGTTGTTGTGACCAGTGAGCTACCTCCACAAAAATTTGTAGCTCAGTTGGATAAAGTTTTATTATTTGTGATTTATCCCTAATTAAATAAATACATAAAAATGATATTTAGTGTTAATCACTTTAGAATTTTGTGTTATTTTGGGATTGTGTGAAGACTTAGGATCAGCAAACCCTAATTGGTCCTAAGAACCTTCCTTAGTGTTGAAAGTCATGTTAGTTGCGGCTTTCTATGACTGTTAAAAATAATTAATGAACTAATTATGTAACAATAACTGTTAGGTGAAATCCTGATTACAACTTTACCGTGAAGAAAAGTTGTAGTCAAGGTTATTAAATTAACATTTGTTTATTTCTTAATCATGTCATTTGCACCGTCATTAAGCATGCATCATTATCACGTATTGTGACCGAAGGCGAGGAAGTGAAAGTCGAGCAAGTCGCCGCTGACGAGGCCCCAGGTGTTGTCGATGGTTTCGACATTTGCGGTTCTGATCCTGATCCGTCCCTCGCCATGTAACAAGGCAAGCCCCGATGCATTAACCCCCTTGTATTTACAAATTTTTATTACTTGAGTTAATCTACTGCATTAGGTTGATAGGAATTGATTGACACCTACTTGCTGCATTGGCCTGCCTTGATGAATTGATTATCATCTTGATACCTGATTTTAAATGTAAATGTTTATGAAATGCTTAGCCACGCTTAATAGTTAAGCTTTTATGAAAAGATATTTTGTATGTTTGGGGTATACAATTATGTACTATTGTAATTAGTCGACAAGGCAGCGGACTTGCATTGAGAAAGCAATCTCAATGTAGTGTCTCTGACTGTCTAATAAGAAAACGAAATGGCATCTATTAGGGACCATTCGTTGTCGGCCTGCTGGATCAAGACTTTTTAACTAGCCACATACTACGGAAAGCCTCTGACTCCGGTCGCTCCTCTACTTGAACCGACAACCACGCACTGGGAGTGGAGAGATGGCGAGAGTAGCGTGTACCCTCGTGGGCGGCGTGCCTGCAGAGGAGAGGAGTACTGTGCTCTCGGATGGCGCAGGACCGGTTCAGGTTTTGGAAAAGCCATGGTAGGCGGGGTTGGCATATGCAAGCCTAGGTGCTCCATATGCAGTGTGGATAGGTATCCCCAGCTGGGTACTTAATCAATTCGAATCATCGTTGCTTCTCGGTCAATGGAGACTTGATCCTTTGACTTACAACGAAGAGTAGTTCGGAACTAGGTAAATGTGGGAAAGGAGGTTGATGAAGAGATAACTAAATGAATCAACCTAGATTTGAGATTAAATGCTAAGCTGATTTAGAGAGCTTTTCTGCAAAACTCTTTGATTCTTGCTAAAGCCTCTCCTTGCTTCCCCTCAGCCTGCATTCCTGAGTCTCATTCCTTTTTTTAGTCGGGTAAGTCTTGTGGAGTACCCGTTGTACTCAGGGTTTGTTAATCCCATGTTGCAGGCAATCAGCAACCCAAGGTCTGCGTTGGGCCTTGCTGTATGATAATGTTCGAGGAAGTGGTCGAGGGGGATAGTGACAGCGATTGAATATTTGATCCGTTGGGCAAGGATGTTATGTAATATAAATGTTGTATAAGCTACTTACCTACTGCCACTACTCGTATTTTGATTTTGTAATAATCGTACCTATGTTTAATTAAGAACACTGGTTTGTAATCATATGTAATATTTTAAGTCTTCCGCTCTTGTACTCCGAGTTGTATAATTTGTATGAAATGTTGTACTATGTAATCTCTTTGCAATTAAGATCCTGTTCGGAGGAAACAAGTTTACTTGTAAACCCGGCAGACCCTTTTAGTTTATACGGGTCACCTGCACGGCTGTCGGAGGTCTTTGGGACGACGACAGGTGCATGTGGGCCATGTAGCTTAGGAGGTTCTGTTGCAGCTGGTACAGGAGTCTTAATTGCAAAGACTTGCAGGGTCTTTTTTGCAAAATTTCAAAATAATTTGGATCCATTATTAATTTGTAATTTGGTCCAAATTGCTTATTATCTTGTCTTAATCAATTTAATAAAAGCAAAAATTGATGAGTATTGGCATTGTAGGGAAATAGCATTTATGATATACTAGCCCTATATTTAAAAATTTATTATCAAATCAATTTACTGTTTTGCTTGTGATTGTTTCGTAAGTACGTTGCATGCATCATAATTGTTAACTTGATAATAATTACCTTCCTTCTTAAAGGGGCATGGGATTAGTAGAACCAAACCTATTCTTACTAACTTGTAATTTTGTTAAACTAATTCTAACTTACCTTCTACAGATGGCCCGTACTAAGCGCACCGCTCGCAAGATGGTTGGACCTCAAGGTGTGCCACAGCACCAGATCGCACCAAGGGTCACTCCCAATAGCAGCCAAGCTGAGCTGTGGGCGGAGATCGAGAGGCTCAATGACCGTCTCGACAGGATGTTTGACAACCGCTGCAGGGGCGCAATCGAGGTGTGCCAATTGAAGACACGTCTGCGGGAGGTGATGGCGGAACGTGACCTCGCGGGACAGCAGGAGGACCGTGCTCTGACTCGAGTCCGCAAGTTAGAGGTTTATGCAAGGGACCTCGAGCGCCAGAATGAGGAGGTGCACGAGGAGATGTACCGACTGTACCATTAGCTGCATCCTCATGGCGCGTCTGACGAGGCGGACCAGGACGATCATGACGTGGGATCGAGCGAGGGCAGCAACATGCCTGCATCACCCTAGCACTACCTAGGATAGCTTAAACTTTAGGTTGGGTATGTAAAATAAGTATCTAAGCTAGACTAACCACTAAGCTGTGTCGTGCTAGGAGCGCGACAAATTTTGGTATTGTAATCTGTAAAACGCTATGTACTGATAAGGTTTGGAATAAGTATATGTGAATATGGCTTGTTTATATATACAGATGCCGGTGCGTACTCGTGCTTCTGATGAGGCTGGAACCTCTCATGGCGGTGATGAGCTTCCTAACCCACCACCGATTCCACCAACATTAGCGGATGCTATCGCCGCACTGGCGAATGCCACTGCTCAACTGGCGTAGAATCAAAATCAGAATAATCAGGGAAACCGTCGTGGGCGTAATAACCGGGACGAAACCACTTATGTGGATTTCACAGATACTCGTCCACCGGTTTTCACCAAAGCTGATGAGCCGTTGGAGGCTGACGATTGGCTCCGCACCATAGAGCAAAAGTTTAGTCTTATTCAATGCACCGACTATCAGAAGCCTCTGTTCGCAGCACAACAGCTTCGGGGAGCTACCAGCAGCTGGTGGGCGAACTTCGTTGCCGCCTAGCCGGAGGATCACCGTGTGACATGGGCCGAGTTCCGTGAAGGTTTTCGTGCCCATTACATTCCTGCTGGAGTCATGAAGCTGAAGTTAGATGAGTTTCTAGCACTTCGCCAGAGGGAGGACACCGTGATGCAGTATGTGTCCAAGTTCAACCATCTTTCTCAATATGCACCTAATCATGTGAACACTGATCGCAAAAAGAAAGACTGCTTTGAAAGGGGTTTGAACTCAAAAATTCAGAGAGCGTTGACCTCCAACTCAGATGCTACTTATCATCAGGCGGTCAACATAGCAATTGCATATGAAGCTAAGAATTGTGCTCATCAGGTGGAGAAACGAAAGAAGAAGATTGTGCCGACCGGACCATCTGGTGGTAAGAAGTGCCAGAAGATTGTGTTACACCCTGTGCAACACCAAAGTGCCCAGTATCCACAGCCGCAATATGCACCCCGGCAACAGGTTGTTATCCGCCCTGCTGCCGCACCACAGAATATTAATAAGCCAAATACCACTCAGCCGAACGCCCCTGGTGTTCGTATCCAAGCTCCACCACCAAACTATAATGCTCCAAGCTTTAACTGTGGAAAGCCCGGGCATTACTCCCGTGATTGCCCATTTCTGAGATAGTATAATCCAAATGTTCCAAGGGTTATTGGTGGTCAGCAGTAGTAGCAGAATCAGAACCGTAACAACCAGTAGAACTAGAAGGGTAAGGCCGTGAAGAAAGTAGGACAAGTCCACTATACTTAGGTCAATGAAATCCCAGAAGGAGAACCCATCATGCTTGGTAGGTTTCCTGTTGCAAATCATCTTGCTATTATGCTTTTTGATTTTGGTGCATCTCATACTTTTATCAATCGTACATTTGTCATTGAGCATGATATTCCAATTGGGGAAGCTAAGGAAAATATTATAGTGCAGTCGCCTGGGGGACGACTAAGTACCAAGGAAATGGTATATCAGGTACCTATAGACTTGGGTGGTCATCTTTTCCCCACATCCATGATAGTGTTAAAGGATCAAGATATAGATCTGATCCTAGGTATGAATTGGATGTACCAGCGAGGAGCTATTATTGATACTCTGAATAGAACCAAAAAGTAAACTTACCTAATAGTACTTCTCAACTTCTCATCCAACTTCCAACACCTCAGAGGGCTGTTGAAAGAGTTAATGCCACCTCAGTGAAAGAAGTTCAGGACATTCCGGTAGTCTGTGAGTTTCCAGATGTGTTTCCTGAAGATCTGCCTGGATTACCTCCTGACCGGGATGTAGAGTTTACCATTGAGTTGAAACCGGGAACAGCTCCAATTTCCCGAAGATCCTACAGAGTGCCTCCGAATGAGTTGGCAAAACTGAAGATTCAGCTGCAAGAGTTGCTAGATAAGGGATTTATCAGACCAAGCTCTTCTCCATGGGGTTGTCCTGCTATCTTTGTAAAGAAAAAGGACAAAACTCTAAGGTTGTGTGTTGACTATAGATCGTTGAATGAAGTCACTATCAAAAATAAGTACCCTCTGCCTCGGATTGATCTTCTTTTTGATCAGCTTGCGGGCGCAAAGGTGTTTTCTAAGATTGACCTTCGCTCGGGGTATCACCAAATAAAGATTCGTCCCAAGGATGTTCCTAAGACAGCTTTCACCACTCGTTATGGGTTGTATGAGTACTTGGCCATGTCTTTCGGTCTGACCAATGCTCCTGCTCATTTCATGTATCTGATGAAATCTGTGTTCATGCTGGAGTTGGACAAGTTTGTAGTAGTGTTTATAGATGACATCTTGATATATTCAGGGAGCGAGGAGGAGCATGCGGAACATCTTCACATTGTTCTGACTCGATTAAGGGAGCATAAGCTGTATGCCAAGTTCAGCAAGTGTGCATTTTGGTTAAAGGAAATCCAATTTTTGGGACATATACTATCAGCTGAAGGCGTAGCTGTCGACCCTAGCAAGGTTGAGGAAGTCTTGAATTGGCAACCGCCGACCACTATTCATCAAGTTAGAAGTTTTCTGGGAATGGCAGGATACTATCGCCGATTCATCCCTAACTTCTCTAAGATAGCTAAGCCAATCACTGAGTTGCTTAAGAATGATGTGAAGTTTAAATGGTCAGTTGAATGTGAAGAAGCTTTTCAAACTTTGAAGAAACTCTTGACCACTGCTCCTATCTTAGCTCAGCCTAACATTGAGAAGCCGTTCGATGTGTATTGTGATGCCTCAGGTGTTGGTATTGGTTGTGTGTTGATGCAAGAAGGCCGAGTCATTGCATATGCATCGCGTCAGCGAAAGCGACATGAAGAGCACTATCCAACTCATGATCTGGAGTTAGCCGCTGTTGTTCACGCTCTAAAGATCTGGCGTCATTATTTGCTGGGCAACACTTGTCATATATACACAGATCATAAGAGTTTGAAGTATATCTTCACTCAATCAGAGTTGAATATGAGGCAAAGAAAATGGCTCGAACTGATAAAGGACTATGGTCTGGAAGTGCATTACCATCCTGGTAAGGCGAACGTAGTTGTCGATGCGCTTAGTAGAAAGGCTCACTGCCATTGTCTGACAGTGAGGCCGTTAGACTTTTCTTTGTTTTATGAGTTTGAAAAGTTGAACATCGAGATGGGTCAACAAGGCAGCTTAACCAACCTTAGCATTGAGTCGACTATCCGAGGAGAGATTATTGCTGCACAGAAAAAGAATAAAGGCACTAAACACATCAAGGAAAAAATTTTAGCTAGAAAAGTTGTCTGCTTCCGAATTGATGAAGATGGTGTCGTATGGTTCAAGAATCGTCTCGTAGTTCCAAAGGTTCCTGAGTTACGTCGAAAGATCCTTGATGAAGCGCACTTAACAAGATTTTCTATTCATCCAGGAAGTAATAAGATGTATGAGGACCTGAAGCAGAGATTCTGGTGGACCAAAATGAAGATCGAGATTGCCTAATATGTTTCTGAGTGTGACACCTGCCAGAGTGTAAAGGCGGTGCACATGAAGTTAGCAGGTGAACTCAACCCATTGCCTATTTCTAGAGGCAAGTGGGAGGATATTAGTATGGACTTTATAGTGGGTTTGCCCAAGACATCCCGAGGGTTTGATTCCATCTGGGTAATAGTGGATCGCCTCACTAAGCAGGCTCATTTTATACCTGTCAAAATCCTCTATCCTGCATCAACCTATGCAAAGTTATACATTAGTAATATCATGAAACTTCACGAGGCACCGAAGACTATTGTGTCTGATAGAGGTACACAGTTTGTCTCTAATTTTTGGAAATCTTTCCATGAGTCCATGGGAACCAAGCTCCTGCACAGTATTGCTTATCATCCTCAGACTGGGGGTCAAACTGAGAGTGTCAATCAGATTCTCGAGGATATGCTGAGAGCTTGTGTTCTCAATTATTCGACTAGTTGGGACGAATGTTTGCCCTTGATAGAATTTTCTTATAATAACAGTTATCAGGAAAGCATCAACATGGCACCGTTTGAAGCGGTATATGGTCGCAGATGTCGAACCCCACTGAATTGGTCTGAACCTGGAAAACGATGGTTCTTTGGAGTTGACATGGTTAAAGAAGCCGAAGAAAAAGTTCGAACTATTCAAGCTAATATGAAGGCGGCCCAGTCTCTCCAAAAGAGTTATGCTGATAGGAGACGTCGACCTCTCGCATTTAAAGTAGGAGAATATGTGTATTTGAAAGTCTCACCTATGAAGGGAGTCAGTCGTTTCGGGGTTAAAGGAAAGTTATCCCCCCGCTACATTGGCCCGTTCCAAATCGTACAGAGGTGTGGACCTGCAGCGTATAAGCTGAAATTGCCTAAGCAATTGTCAGAAGTTCACAATGTATTTCATGTGTCGCAGTTGAAGAAATGTCTTCGAGTGCCTGATCGAGTCATCGACCTTGAAGGGGTAGAACTCAAGTCAGACTTAACCTAAGCAGAGTACCCGATCAGAGTCTTGGACCAAAGGGATCGAGTCACTCGAAGGACGACCATGAAGTGGTATAAGGTTCAGTGGAGACAGCACTCCGAAGAAGAGGCTACATGGGAATCCAAAGATTTTCTATCTGAGAACTTTCCAGAGTTCTATGCTTCTCTGTAGCCTGGTCTATTTCTTCTGTTTTGTAAAAATGCAACTTCCCCACCTGTTCCATAGTAAGAAAAGAAGTGTGTTTGTGTGACATGGCTTCTTTTCCATTACTTAACCCAGGGATAGCGTTACTAATCTCGGGACGAGATTTCTTTAAGGGGGAAGGGCTGTAACACTCCTGTGTTACGGAACACTTAAAACTGAGTATGTCATCATGAGCATTGCACAACATGTATGAATTTTTGTCAATCTTGACCTGCATCGACTAAGAACAAGTTTACTTTTTACTAAGGGCTTGTGCTTAGGGCAATAGAGTGGATTTACTAGCAATTTAATTTTAAAAACCCTAAATCGGGCTAAAACCCTAGTTTCAAAACTATGAGGAAATGAGCTTTGGTCCCAAAAGTAAAGTTGTAGCTCTTATTATTTAGAGCAACTTTGGTATACAAAGTTTTTCAAGTTTTCATTTGGAAATTCAAATTAAACCTGAATTACTACTTTCAAATTTGAATTTAAAACTCCAAGTTAAAAATTATTTGGAATCTAAAGTTGGTCATTAAACAAAAGTTGTAAATCTCTCTGAGTTGAACAACTTTGATGTTCACAGATTTTGAATTTGTTCGATAAATAATTGAGATTTAATTCAAATTGGAAAATGGCCATTTACCCCCTTTTCAATAACTCCAAAAATATTTGAAATTTGAAAATACTTTGAATATGAATGTTGTGCAGAATCAAAATTGGCACATTTCTTGTTTTGACAATTTTCTGACTTGTTACTAAAAATTGTGAGTAATTTTAATAAAATCAAAAATGGGGATAAATCTATGCTACAGTACTCGAGCAGGGCAGTGCCACCGAGCTGCCTGCCTGCTTCGGCCGCCGCCGCCTTCCACCGCCACAGCGCGCGTGGGAACGTTGCCCTGGGACATGGCAGGGGCAGGTCAGCGTGGCGCGCGTCCGGAAGTCGACCTCCTCCTTTTAAGCTCGAAAACGAGCTCTTTCTCCCTCTTTTGCGTTTTCTGCTCATCGCCGGCGAGCTCTCGGCTCGTCCCAAATTCGTCATCCTGGTTTACCTTCGCTCCGAATTGAGTCTATAGCTAGCTTCGTAAGTGTCTTGCGCACCGATTGAGCTCTTCCTTGCCACTTGCGACCGCCGGAGACGCGCTGTCGGACCCTTCTTCTCCGCAGCCGGCAAAGGCGTCGACGGTCTCGGCTTGTCGTGGTTAGGACTTTACAGTGGGTATCTTCTTGCTCTTCCTTACGTTTGGCGTTCTTCAGAGAGTGGTGAAGCTGAGGGCTTCGACCGTTTCGTCTTTGGTGTACAGGAGTCACCGGAACAAGGAGTTGCCGCCGGAGTACACCGCCGAGGCCGCGGTCACTGTCAAGTTCTCTCCTCCGACCGTCTTCTCGTCAATCCAGCGCAAGCATCACACTTTGGTGAGCTCCTTGGTGCTTTAGGGTTAGCTATTTGGGTCTTGGAACCCTTGCGGCCACCGGAACGGGTGGCGCCGCCGTCGTCGAGCAGACCGGGCCGCCAAGGCCGCCTGCTAGATCTCGCTGGTGCTCTGGATTCCATTTTAACCGACTAGATGGGTGCGGGTACTTGCTGGGCTCTCTATGGGGGCCTTGCCCTCGCCGGAGTTCACTACCGCTGGCCGGTCACCGCGGTCGGCATCGCGCTCGCGTGCGCCGTCTGCTCTGCTCTGTTGAGCAGAGGAAGGAGAAGCCGGGTGGGCTATGCTGAGCCTGGCCAAGCCGGCCCAGTAACCCTTAGTAAAGGATTTTTTCCATTTTCCTATGAATAAAATGATATTAATTTTGTTAATTTTTTATGAATTAATGTATGGCTTCTAAAATTACAAAATAAATTGTATAGGCTCTCTGAGTAATGTAGAATTTATGAAAAATATGAAATTTGTGTTTTAAGCACTTTCAGTAGACTGTAAAATTGGATATTTTAATTAATAAATGATATTTCAAAGATTTTTATAGCTCAAAATATTTATCCAAAAATTGTGAAATTACTTGTGTAGTTGTTGTGACCAGTGAGCTACCTCCGCAAAAATTTGTAACTCAGTTGGATAAAGTTTTATTATTTGTGATTTATCCCTAATTAAATAAATACATAAAAATGATATTTAGTGTTAATCACTTTAGAATTTTGTGTTATTTCGGGATTGTGTGAAGACTTAGGATCAGCAAACCCTAATTGGTCCTAAGCACCTTCCTTAGTGTTGAAAGTCGTGTTAGTTGTGGCTTTCTATGACTGTTAAAAATAATTAATGAACTAATTATGTAACAATAACTCTGTTAGGTGAAATCCTGATTATAATTTTACCGTGAAGGAAAGTTGTACTCAAGGTTATTAAATTAACATTTGTTTATTTCTTAATCATGTCATTTGCACCGTCATTAAGCATGCATCATTATCACGTATAGTGACCGAAGGCGAGGAAGTGAAAGTCGAGCAAGTCGCCGCTAACGAGGCCCCGGGAGTTGTCGGTGGTTTCGACATTTGCGGTTCTGATCCTGATCCATCCCTTGCCGTGCAACAAGGCAAGCCCTGGTGCATTAACCCCCCTTGTATTTACAAATTTTTACCACTTGAGTTAATCTACTGCATTAGGTTGATAGAAATTGATTGACACGTACTTGCTGCATTTACCTGCCTTGATGAACTGATTATCATCTTGATTCATGATTTTAAGTGTAAATGTTTATGAAATGCTTAGCCACGCTTAATAGTTAAGTTTTTATGAAAAGATATTTTGTATGCTTGCGGTATACAATTATGTATTATTGTAATTAGTCGACAGGGCAGCGGACTTGCATTGAGAAAGGAATCTCAATGTAGTGTCTCTGACTGTCTAATAAGAAAACGAAATGGCATCCATTAGGGACCATTCGTTGTCGGCCTACTGGATCAAGACTTTTTAACTAGCCACATACTACGGAAAGCCTCTGACTCCGGTCGCTCCTCTACTTGAACCGATAACTACGCACTGGGAGTGGAGAGATGGCGAGAGTAGTGTGTACCTGTAATACCTTTGGTATTAGGATTCAATTAATCTGCCATGTCATCATATTTAAATTTAAGCATCTGCATATGATTGAGCTTAGGGCCTAGAGTGATTTGATTTCAGCTAAGTATTGATTGTGTACTTGAGCCCTTAATTAAAAAAAAAATCAAAAATGAAATTAAATAGAAATTGAATTAAACCCTCATGTTGATCTAAAAACCCCATTTCAAAATCTAAATGAAATATGGGAAAAGTGTCTAAATAAAAGTTGTAGAGTTTTAAAAATGGAACAACTTTTATTTTTGGAGATTTTGAAGTTATATTATAAAAATTCAAATTTAACTCAAATTACTATATTGAAATTTATATTTGAAACTTTAATTTCAAAAATATCAGGAATCTTCAAAAACTTCCTTCATAGAAGTTGTCAATCTCTCTGAGAAGAACAACTTTCATGTTTACCAATTTTCAAGTTGTTGAGAAGAATCAAAAGTAATTTTGAAAATTCAATTTGAAATTCAAAACCCTTTTTACCCCCTTTTCTGTAGTTTGAAAATTTGACCGAATCTGAACATACTTCAAAAAGCAAAAGTATTCTACACAAAATTCTCCACAACTTTTATTTTGGGACCTCTCACTGATTCAGCTTGGGTAGGGTTTAATTGGAGAAAATAGCTTTTGACCACTCCCTGTGCTACAGTAGCCGAGGGGGGGGGGTCCCCTGTTCGCGAGCGCGCCTTACGCGCGTGCCGCGCCGCGCGCCGGCCGTCGTCCGGCCGCCGGGGCCGGGGCACCGCCGCGTGGTGCGCCGCAGGGGGGGGCCCCGGGCCGCCTCGCCCTTATCTCTTCCCCGTCCGCGGCTTTAAATGGCGACGAGCTCGTCCATCGCCTTCTTCTCCTCGGTTCACCGGCAACCGGTACTACCGATCGGCGGCGACCGTTACTACCGATCGGCGGGAATTGGTCGTGTCCCGACCAACTCCACCCTCTCAATTCCACAGCCAGCTAGCCAACTTCCTTGCGCACCTCCTGAGCCCCTTGTTGAAGTTTGCCGTTGCCGGAATCCCGCGCAGCTGCTGCTTCGTCCTCCGCGCCGACCGAGCGCCGCCGTGGGTCTTCGCGACGCGGATAGCTCGCCTCGGTGAGTCTCTCTCCGTTAACGTGTGTGTTCTACGTTCCGTGTCTCGCCATGGTGCTCATGTGCGCGACGGTTTCTTGTTTGGAGCTCAGGGTTCGCCGGAACGGGAGATCGCCGTCGAGTCCGTCTTGCTGTTTCCGACCGTCACCGTCAAGCTCGTCGTTCCGAGCCTTCTCCGTCTCAACCACCTGAGATTCTTGACTCCGGTGAGCTCTGTGGTACCCTCGTTGTCGTCGGTTTAGCTTGTGTTGGTCCGTAGGTCGCGGGAGTCGAGCCGCTGCCACGGTGAGCCGCCATGGCCGCTCTCGGTCGTGCTCGGTAGGCCGGGGGGCGGTGCGGAGTCCATAGCTGGAGTGCGGTCGTCAGTAGGGACTCGTCGGGTGTCGGCCTCCGGTGGCGATTCCGCCGGCACGGCCGCGCCGGTGGCGCAGAGCCGCCGCGCGCGCGTGCGAGGGAGACGGCGAGAGGAAGAAGAAAGGAGGGAGGGAAGAAGAGACTGACGGGCGGGGCCCGTTCGTCAGCGGCGCGGGGCAGAGAGAGGCCGCGCTGGGCCGGCCTGCGTGCTGTTGGGCCGACCCGGGCCAGTTTGGTTTTTCTTTTTTTTCGGGAATTTCCAAAGGGTTTTCTTTTAATAATTGAAATGAATAGTTCTGTGTTTTAATCTTTTTGTGAGAATTAATATACTGCACCGAAAATTATGGAAATTTTTGTGAGTACTCTCTATAGTGTGTAGTATTTTATAAAAATATTAAATATAGATTTTGAACACTTTCTGTAGTAGTTAAAAATCAGTATATTAAATAAAAAATGCAACTTTAGGCATTTTTAATTAATTCCCTGTAATTCCAAAAATCATGAAATTTTATGTGCCACTATTATAAGTCAAGATCTATCTGTTTGTGAAGTTTGAGGTCAAATAGAAATAATTTAATTAACTGTTAATTATATGCTTGGTTAATTGATTAATAAAATAAATAGGAAATTTTGGTGATTAGGGTTTGATGTGGATTTTTGGATTGATTGAAATTCTAGGTCAATCACCTATATGACCTAGGGCAGTATGGATTAGATTATTCATGTCTAGCTAAGATAGGGTCATGTACTCATGTGTGGTTTATTTATTGGTTATTAAATTTCGTCTGTCATTTCATGTGCATCACATTCATACATTCATTCATTGCAAACGTGTAGTGACCGAGAATCCAGAGGTTAAGTCTGAGGGTCCATCTGAGGAGACTACTCAGGAAGTCATACAAGGGTTTGACATTTGTGGAACTGACCCGGATCCGACACTCTACGCAATTCAAGGCAAGCCCCGGTGCATTCAACACCTCCTTGTTATTTAAAAGTATTTATCACTTGAGTTAATCTATTGCATTAGGTTACTAGGAGTTGATTGACAACCACTTGATGCATGACCATCCTTGACCAATTACCAATAACTGATAACCTGATTTGATTAAAAGTATTGAAAAATGCTTAGTCATGCTTGACGGTTAGATTTGCAAAAATGCTATTTCAAACTATGATGATACAAATGCAATGAATCACTTTATGGGACTGGTTATGTCCTTGTTGTTGGCAGTGTTCCTAGCTAGTTCATTGTCATCAACAGGGATGGTTTTTCCCGCTTGGTTGGCCAATTGCTTGGGTTAGAGTCCCAACTTTCGTCGCCATCGGGAAAGAGATGTGAAAACCGGGTAGTTACCAGTGTACTTGGGTTAGAGTCCCAATGCATGGTTTCTAACAGGAAAAATATTAGGGACCGTTCGTTGTCAGGCCTGCTGTGATCAAGACTTTGCAACTAGCCACATACTACGGAAAGCCTCTGACTCCGGTGGCTCTACTGCTGGAACCGACAACCACGCACTGGGAGTGGAGAGATGGCGAGAGTAGCGTGTACCCTCGTGGCCGTCGTGCCTGGAGACGAGAGGAGTACTGTGCTCTCGGGTGGCGCAGGACCGGTTCCGGGGTATGAAAAGCCGTGGTAGGCGGGGTTGGCGTATGCAAGCTTAAGTGCTACATACGCAGTGTGGATAGGGATCCCCAGCTGGGTATTAATCGATTCGAATCGTCGTTGCTCCTCGGATATGGAGACTTGATCCTCACACCTACAGTGAAAAGTGGTTCGGAACTAGGATTGTTTTGAAATAGATTAAGTAAAGGAAAGAATGTTGATATATGAGAAAGAACTTGGAGAAATGGATAATGATGGATAATGTTATTGAAATAAAATATTGAGATAGGATTAGTAGTGCTTTTCCGCAAAACTTTTGAACCCTTGCTAAGCCTTATCTTGACTCCCCTTAGCCTGCATTCCTGAGTGTAATCTTACACTTTTAGTCGGGTAAGTCTTGCGGAGTACCCCATGTACTCAGGGTTTGTTAACCCCATTGCAGGAGGGCAGCAGGAGACCGAAGTTTGTCTCGCCCCGTGCTGCGTCACTATTGTCCAGGAGAGTGAAGACGACTAAGGTTAAACCCTTGGGCAGGGTTCGTGAAATATTTAACTATCTATCGTATTGTTGTTCCAAACTCTACTGCTACTCTTTTAAATTTATGGTCTGTAATAACTGCACTTAATTTTATTCGAACACTGGTCTGTAATATTAAGTACTATTTATTCTTCCGCAAATTCTACTCTGATGTATTTTGTTATAAAATGTTGTAACTCTGTAATGACTTCGCAATGGGATCCTGTCGGAGATAACGGGTGCTTATGTAGCCCGGCAGAGCCGCTTAGGTCATATGGAACACGGGTCCGGCTGTCAGATGTCATTAGTGACATTGACAGGTGCCTGTGGGCCACGTGATTTAGGCGGTTCTGTTACAGCTGGTATCAGAGCATTCCATTGCTAAATCATTACAGGTTACCTTTCGAAAATTTCAAAATGTTTTGGATAAAAAAAAACTTAAACTGATATTTTGAGTCCAAACTGCTTACAATCTTACCTTACTCAGTAGTTCTTACCTTGTTCTGTAATTTATCTTATTATGGTTATGGTAGCAGGTGGAACAACATTATTAACACTAGCCCTATGTTTAAACTAATTATGCTTTGATTTGTATTGCATGATTTAAAATTCGTAAGTACGTGCATGCATCATGATAATCACCCATGTTAATAACTTCCTCCTTAAAAGTGGGTATATGGGTTAGGAATTATCACACCTATTCTTGCTAGCCTTGTATATCCTCATTAATTCAAACTTACCTTTCCAGCTGGCACGAACTAGGTTAACGGCGCGCAAGATGACTGGTCCTCGTGGAGTTCCACGTCACCAGTTGGCACCCCGCGGCAGTGACGAGGCGTCCGGCAGCCGTCCGCCCCGCCGCAGTCGCAAGGAATTAAAGAAAGAAATCAAGGAGCTGCACCGTGAGATGAGTCTCTTGAGGGAGGACTTCCAGGTGGCCCGGGCTGATCATTACCGGGATGTGAGGACCAACAGGGACCTGCGGCGGGAGATCGACCGCCTAACTCAAGAGAGGGAGGAAGCTTTGGAGCAAATTGGCGCGGCACGTGAGCGCGTTGAGGAGCTGGAGGGGTACATCGGGAACCTTGAGTGGAACAACGGGATGCTGCACGAGGAAGTGCATAGGCTGAACGATCAGCTTAACCCGATTCTGGTTCCACGCGAGGAAGAGCCTGAGGAGGGTGTGGTCATAGGACCAGATGATGAGTATTATGACAGCGAGACTTCAGAGGATGGTTACCTTGAGGCAGCCGACCCAGCGGAGGATGTAGTCGTCGAGGAGGACGAGGAGGAGGAGGTTGTTGTTATCGACTAAGCTAGTCTTAGGACTAGTGGGGTTTAGTCTTCTGTATCCGAGTATTGTAATCGTAGTGCCAAGAACCATAGCCTGGGCGGGTCTTGTTCCGTTTATGTGTTGAACTTTGTGAAATTTGGTGTTCTAAGTTGTAATGCTACTATGTTTTAATTATGCAATGTGAGTCCTTAGTGATTGTCCTGAAACAGATGGTCAACACTCGCTCAAATAGTGCTGGTACTTCTGACGAAGGAGCTGCTCCCTATCCACCACCCATTCTACCAACCTTAGCAGATGCCATCGCAGCCCTAGCTCATGCAGCCAACGCTATGGCTCAGAACCGAGAAAACCGTGGCGGGCGTCGGGGCCACCGCGAGGATGAGGAAACCACCTATGTAGACTTTACTGAAACCCGTCCACCAGTTTTCACAAAAGCTGAAGAACCTTTGGAGGCCGATGACTGACTTCGTACTATGGAGCAGAAGTTCAGTTTGATCCGCTGTACGGAAATCCAAAAGCCACTCTTCGCGGCTCAGCAGCTGCGTGGTCCTGCCAGTGCCTGGTACGCCAACCTGTTGTCTGCACAGCCCGAGGGGCATCAGCTTACTTGGGCAGAATTCCGCGAAGCTTTCCGAGCACATTACATCCCAGCAGGTGTAATGAAGATGAAACTGGACCAGTTCTTAGCTCTGCAACAGAAAGATTCTTCTGTGATGCAATATGTGAACCAATTCAACCATCTAGCCCAGTATGCTCCTGAACACACCAATACCGATCAAAAGAAGAAAGATTGCTTTGTCAGGGGCCTAAACTTCAAAATCCAGCGTAGTTTAGCTAACAACCTCAACTGCTCTTATCATGAAGCTGTAAACAGTGCCATTGCTTACGAAGAAAGTGATCGTAAGCATTAGGATGAGAAGAAGAAAAAGAAGTCAGGCTTTTCTGGCGGTCAAAAACGCCAGAAGATCATCTATCATCCTACACACCACAATCGCCCCGCTTACCCTCAGCAGCAAGTCGTGGTACGCACCGCGGCTACCTCCCATACCTCGAATCAACAGAACACCACTCAGCCGAATGCCCCAGGCGTTCGTATCAATACACCCCAGACCACCTATAATCATCCTTGCTACAACTGTGGCAAATTGGGACATTGGGCTCGTGACTGTCCATACCCCAAGAAGTACAATCAAAATGCCCAGAAGAGTCCTGGACAGCAGCAACAGCAGCATCAGAATCAGCACCGTGGTCAGCAGCACCAGGTTCAGAAGGTCAAGTTTGTCAAGAAGGCTGGACACGTTTATTACACTCATATGGATGATATCCCTGCAGGAGAGCCCGTCATGATGGGTAGGTTTCCTGTTGCCAGTCACCCCGCTATTACACTTTTTGATTCTGGTGCATCACATTCATTCATCAATCGTACATTTGTGGTAAAACATGAGATCCCGATTGGGGAAATAACGGAAAACTTCCTTATACATTCGCCCGGAGGGCGTATAAATACTAAGGAGGTAGTGCATCGAGTACCTATCGAATTGGGCGGGCATATATTCCCAACCACCATGATAGTACTCAAGGATCAGGACATAGATGTCATATTAGGTATGAATTGGATGTATCAGCACAAGGCACTGATTGATGTGCTGAATAGGACCATAAAGGTCAGCATACCTGGTAGTCAATCTCAACTTCTTATCCAACTGCCACTACCCGTGAGAATGATTGAGAAGACAGTGCAAAGACTGTGTGCCACCTCAGTTCAAGAAATCCAAAATATTCCGGTAGTTTGTGAACTTCCGGATGTATTCCCTGATGACCTACCCGGTCTGCCACCTGACCGTGATGTAGAGTTCGCTATTGAGTTGAAGCCAGGAACTGCACCTATATCCCGCAGAGCCTATAGGATGCCTCCCAAGGAATTGGCTGAGCTTAAAATTCAACTGCAAGATCTGCTTGATAAGGGTTTCATCAGACCAAGTTCATCTCCTTGGGGTTGTCCTGCTATATTCGTGAAAAAGAAGGACAAGTCACTCAGACTCTGTGTCGATTATCGCCCACTCAACGAGGTCACCATTAAAAATAAATATCCTTTGCCTCGCATTGACCTACTCTTTGACCAACTAGCTGGAGCCAAGGTCTTTTCCAAAATTGACCTTAGGTCTGGTTATCACCAAATAAAGATCCGTCCTGAGGACATTCCGAAAACGGCATTCACCACCAGATACGGCCTTTATGAGTATCTGGTCATGTCCTTTGGCCTAACCAATGCACCTGCCTATTTCATGTATCTCATGAACTCTGTTTTCATACCCGAGCTTGACAAGTTTGTAGTCGTGTTCATCGATGACATCCTTGTTTATTCCAAAACCCCTGATGAACATGCCAACCACCTCCGTATTGTCTTGACCCGTTTGAGAGAGCACCAACTATATGCCAAGTTTAGTAAATGTGAGTTTTGGCTAGATCGAGTTCCTTTTCTTGGACACATTCTATCAGCTGAAGGTGTATCCGTGGATCCCAGCAAGGTGGAAGAAATCTTGAATTGGAAGCCACCAACCACAGTTCATCAAGTCCGGAGTTTTATGGGAATGGCAGGGTATTACCGTCGGTTTATTCCAGATTTCTCAAGAATAGCCAAGCCCATTACCAACCTGCTGAAGAATTAGGTCAAGTTCATCTGGTCGCCAGAATGTGAAAAGGCATTTCAAACCTTGAAAAAGTTGTTGACCACTGCACCAGTACTGGCCCAACCAGATATAGAAAAGCCCTTTGATGTGTACTGTGATGCTTCTGGTACCGGACTTGGTTGTGTCTTGATGCAAGAAGGAAGGGTCATTGCTTATGCCTCCCGGCAACTCAAGCGTCATGAGGAGAATTATCCCACTCATGATCTAGAGTTAGCAGCTGTGGTACATGCCTTGAAGATATGGCGTCACTACTTGTTGGGCAGTGTCTGTAATGTATATACAGATCATAAGAGTCTGAAATAAATTTTCACTCAAGAAGAGCTGAACATGAGACAGCGAAGATGGCTCGAGTTAATCAAGGATTATGATATTGAAGTGCATTATCACCCTGGCAAGGCGAATGTGGTCGCTGATGCACTCAGTCGTAAAGTGCACTGCAATTGTTTGACAGTCAAGCTGTATGATATGTCCTTGTGCTATGAGTTGGAAAAATTAGGGGTAGAAATAATTCCACAAGGCAGTTTGACCAATATTAGTATTGAAACACCCATCCGGGATGAGATTATTGCCGCTCAGCGGGAAAGTAATGGAATCAAGCACATCAAGGAAAAGGTTCAGGCTGGCAAGGCAGATTGTTTCCGGATTGATGATGATGGTGTCGTGTGGTTCAAAGATCGTCTGGTAGTTCCGAAAGTGCCGGAGTTACGACAAAAGATCCTTGATGAAGCACACTTGACGAGGTTCTCCATCCATCCTGGCAGCAACAAGATGTACCAGGATTTGAGACAAAAATTCTGGTGGACAAAGATGAAGATAGAGATTGCCCGGTATGTCGCGAGATGTGACACGTGTCAGAAAGTGAAGGCTGTTCACATGAGGCCTGGAGGGGAGCTGCAGCCATTACCTGTTCCTGCATGGAAGTGGGAAGACATCAGTATGGATTTCATAGTAGGATTACCCAGGACAACTAGAGGTTTTGATTCCATCTGGGTTATCGTAGATCGCCTAACGAAGCAAGCTCATTTCCTACCAGTTAAGAAAGATTTCCGGGCACCGACATACGCGAAGGTTTATATTGAAAACCTAGTTAAGTTGCATGGTGTACCGAGGACCATCGTTTCCGATCGAGGTACCCAGTTCGTCTCTAAGTTTTGGCGAGCTTTCCACAAGTCCTTAGGTACAAAGCTTTTGCATAGCACTGCCTACCATCCGCAGACGGATGGGCAGACGGAAAGAGTCAATCAAGTGTTGGAGGATATGTTGAGGGCTTGTGCGCTCAATTACCCTGACAAGTGGGATGACTGTCTGGCATTGGCAGAATTTTCGTACAATAACAGTTATCAAGAAAGCATCAAGATGGCCCCATTTGAGGCAGTCTATGGTCGAAGGTGCCGAACCTCATTGAATTGGTCTGAACCTGGAGAGAGATGGTTTTATGGTGTGGATTTGGTCAACGAAGCCGAAGAGAAGGTTAAGCAGATTCAAGAAAATTTGAAAGTAGCACAGTCTCGGCAGAAAAGTTATGCCGATAAAAGGCGTCGACCTTTGGCATTCAAGATAGGGGACTATGTGTATTTGAAGGTATCGCCAATGAAAGGAGTCAGCCGATTTGGCGTTAAAGGCAAATTGGCCCCGCGTTATGTTGGACCTTTCCTAATCATAGAACGCGTGGGAAAAGTAGCTTATAAGCTGCAGTTGCCTGAGCATCTTTCGGAAGTACACAATGTATTCCATGTGTCACAACTCAAGAAATGTCTTCGAGTACCTGATCAAGTCGTCGAAGTGGAAGGAGTGGAACTTGAACCTGAGCTGACATACTCAGAGTATCCTATTCGAGTCTTGGACATAAAAGATCGTGTAACTCGGAGGAATACAACCCGATGGTACAAGATCCAGTGGAATGCACATTCCGAAGAAGAAGCCACTTGGGAGTCGGAAGATTACCTTGCAGAGAATTTCCCTGAGTTCTTTGCTACCTTGTAGAATGTACACTTTTAGTCTCGACATATGTAATCGTTCTTCTGTTTTCGCAGATTTTAGAATTAGTTGGTTGAGACCTAATCTTGTCCATTCCTTGTTCTGTTAATATTTCTATTAAATCTCGGGACGAGATTTCTTTTAGGGGGGAAGGCTGTAATACCTTTGGTATTAGGATTCAATTAATCTGCCATGTCATCATATTTAAATTTAAGCATCTGCATATGATTGAGCTTAGGGCCTAGAGTGATTTGATTTCAGCTAAGTATTGATTGTGTACTTGAGCCCTTAATTAAAAAAAAATCAAAAATGAAATTAAATAGAAATTGAATTAAACCCTCATGTTGATCTAAAAACCCCATTTCAAAATCTAAATGAAATATGGGAAAAGTGTCTAAATAAAAGTTGTAGAGTTTTAAAAATGGAACAACTTTTATTTTTGGAGATTTTGAAGTTATATTATAAAAATTCAAATTTAACTCAAATTACTATATTGAAATTTATATTTGAAACTTTAATTTCAAAAATATCAGGAATCTTCAAAAACTTCCTTCATAGAAGTTGTCAATCTCTCTGAGAAGAACAACTTTCATGTTTACCAATTTTCAAGTTGTTGAGAAGAATCAAAAGTAATTTTGAAAATTCAATTTGAAATTCAAAACCCTTTTTACCCCCTTTTCTGTAGTTTGAAAATTTGACCGAATCTGAACATACTTCAAAAAGCAAAAGTATTCTACACAAAATTCTCCACAACTTTTATTTTGGGACCTCTCACTGATTCAGCTTGGGTAGGGTTTAATTGGAGAAAATAGCTTTTGACCTCTCCCTGTGCTACAGTAGCCGAGGGGGGGGTCCCCTGTTCGCGAGCGCGCCGTACGCGCGTGCCGCGCCGCGCGCCGGCCGTCGTCCGGCCGCCGGGGCCGGGGCACCGCCGCGTGGTGCGCCGCAGGGGGGGGCCCCTGGGCCGCCACGCCCTTATCTCTTCCCCGTCCGCGGCTTTAAATGGCGACGAGCTCGTCCATCGCCTTCTTCTCCTCGGTTCACCGGCAACCGGTACTACCGATCGGCGGCGACCGTTACTACCGATCGGCGGGAATTGGTCGTGTCCCGACCAACTCCACCCTCTCAATTCCACAGCCAGCTAGCCAACTTCCTTGCGCACCTCCTGAGCCCCTTGTTGAAGTTTGCCGTTGCCGGAATCCCGCGCAGCTGCTGCTTCGTCCTCCGCGCCGACCGAGCGCCGCCGTGGGTCTTCGCGACGCGGATAGCTCGCCTCGGTGAGTCTCTCTCCGTTAACGTGTGTGTTCTACGTTCCGTGTCTCGCCGTGGTGCTCATGTGCGCGACGGTTTCTTGTTTGGAGCTCAGGGTTCGCCGGAACGGGAGATCGCCGTCGAGTCCGCCTTGCTGTTTCCGACCGTCACCGTCAAGCTCGTCGTTCCGAGCCTTCTCCGTCTCAACCACCTGAGATTCTTGACTCCGGTGAGCTCTGTGGTACCCTCGTTGTCGTCGGTTTAGCTTGTGTTGGTCCGTAGGTCGCGGGAGTCGAGCCGCTGCCACGGTGAGCCGCCATGGCCGCTCTCGGTCGTGCTCGGTAGGCCGGGGGACGGTGCGGAGTCCATAGCTGGAGTGCGGTCGTCAGTAGGGACTCGTCGGGTGTCGGCCTCCGGTGGCGATTCCGCCGGCACGGCCGCGCCGGTGGCGCAGAGCCGCCGCGCGCGCGTGCGAGGGAGACGGCGAGAGGAAGAAGAAAGGAGGGAGGGAAGAAGAGACTGACGGGCGGGGCCCGTTCGTCAGCGGCGCGGGGCAGAGAGAGGCCGCGCTGGGCCGGCCTGCGTGCTGTTGGGCCGACCCGGGCCAGTTTGGTTTTTCTTTTTTTTCGGGAATTT
Organism: Eremochloa ophiuroides; assembly: GCA_038502445.1. Lineage (NCBI taxonomy): Eukaryota > Viridiplantae > Streptophyta > Magnoliopsida > Poales > Poaceae > Eremochloa > Eremochloa ophiuroides. The sequence continues at coordinate 37,946,563 of JAHLJS010000005.1, read as the reverse complement.
CCAAAGGGTTTTCTTTTAATAATTGAAATGAATAGTTCTGTGTTTTAATCTTTTTGTGAGAATTAATATACTGCACCAAAAATTATGGAAATTTTTGTGAGTACTCTCTATAGTGTGTAGTATTTTATAAAAATATTAAATATAGATTTTGAACACTTTCTGTAGTAGTTAAAAATCAGTATATTAAATAAAAAATGCAACTTTAGGCATTTTTAATTAATTCCCTGTAATTCCAAAAATCATGAAATTTTATGTGCCACTATTATAAGTCAAGATCTATCTGTTTGTGAAGTTTGAGGTCAAATAGAAATAATTTAATTAACTGTTAATTATATGCTTGGTTAATTGATTAATAAAATAAATAGGAAATTTTGGTGATTAGGGTTTGATGTGGATTTTTGGATTGATTGAAATTCTAGGTCAATCACCTATATGACCTAGGGCAGTATGGATTAGATTATTCATGTCTAGCTAAGGTAGGGTCATGTACTCATGTGTGGTTTATTTATTGGTTATTAAATTTCGTCTGTCATTTCATGTGCATCACATTCATACATTCATTCATTGCAAACGTGTAGTGACCGAGAATCCAGAGGTTAAGTCTGAGGGTCCATCTGAGGAGACTACTCAGGAAGTCATACAAGGGTTTGACATTTGTGGAACTGACCCGGATCCGACACTCTACGCAATTCAAGGCAAGCCCCGGTGCATTCAACCCCTCCTTGTTATTTAAAAGTATTTATCACTTGAGTTAATCTATTGCATTAGGTTACTAGGAGTTGATTGACAACCACTTGATGCATGACCATCCTTGACCAATTACCAATAACTGATAACCTGATTTGATTAAAAGTATTGAAAAATGCTTAGTCATGCTTGACGGTTAGATTTGCAAAAATGCTATTTCAAACTATGATGATACAAATGCAATGAATCACTTTATGGGACTGGTTATGTCCTTGTTGTTGGCAGTGTTCCTAGCTAGTTCATTGTCATCAACAGGGATGGTTTTTCCCGCTTGGTTGGCCAATTGCTTGGGTTAGAGTCCCAACTTTCGTCGCCATCGGGAAAGGGATGTGAAAACCGGGTTGTTACCAGTGTACTTGGGTTAGAGTCCCAATGCATGGTTTCTAACGGAAAAATATTAGGGACCGTTCGTTGTCAGGCCTGCTGTGATCAAGACTTTGCAACTAGCCACATACTACGGAAAGCCTCTGACTCCGGTGGCTCTACTGCTGGAACCGACAACCACGCACTGGGAGTGGAGAGATGGCGAGAGTAGCGTGTACCCTCGTGGCCGTCGTGCCTGGAGACGAGAGGAGTACTGTGCTCTCGGGTGGCGCAGGACCGGTTCCGGGGTATGAAAAGCCGTGGTAGGTGGGGTTGGCGTATGCATGCTTAAGTGCTACATACACAGTGTGGATAGGGATCCCCAGCTGGGTATTAATCGATTCGAATCGTCGTTGCTCCTCGGATATGGAGACTTGATCCTCACACCTACAGTGAAAAGTGGTTCGGAACTAGGATTGTTTTGAAATAGATTAAGTAAAGGAAAGAATGTTGATATATGAGAAAGAACTTGGAGAAATGGATAATGATGGATAATGTTATTGAAATAAAATATTGAGATAGGATTAGTAGTGCTTTTCCGCAAAACTTTTGAACCCTTGCTAAGCCTTATCTTGACTCCCCTTAGCCTGCATTCCTGAGTGTAATCTTACACTTTTAGTCGGGTAAGTCTTGCGGAGTACCCCATGTACTCAGGGTTTGTTAACCCCGTTGCAGGAGGGCAGCAGGAGACCGAAGTTTGTCTCGCCCCGTGCTGCGTCACTATTGTCCAGGAGAGTGAAGACGACTAAGGTTAAACCCTTGGGCAGGGTTCGTGAAATATTTAACTATCTGTCGTATTGTTGTTCCAAACTCTACTGCTACTCTTTTAAATTTATGGTCTGTAATAACTGCACTTAATTTTATTCGAACACTGGTCTGTAATATTAAGTACTATTTATTCTTCCGCAAATTCTACTCTGATGTATTTTGTTATAAAATGTTGTAACTCTGTAATGACTTCGCAATGGGATCCTGTCGGAGATAACGGGTGCTTATGTAGCCCGGCAGAGCCGCTTAGGTCATATGGAACACGGGTCCGGCTGTCAGATGTCATTAGTGACATTGACAGGTGCCTGTGGGCCACGTGATTTAGGCGGTTCTGTTACAGTACCCTCGTGGCCCACGTGCCTGGAGAGAAGAGGAGTACTGTGCTCTCGGGTGGCGCAGGACCAGTTCAGGTTTTGGAAAAGCCATGGTAGGTGGGGTTGGCATATGCAAGCTTAGGTGCTACATATGCAGTGTGGATAGGGATCCCCAGCTGGGTACTTAATCGATTCGAATCGTCGTTGCTCCTCAGTCAATGGAGACTTGATCCTTCGACTTACAGCGAAGAGTGGTTCGGAACTAGGTAAATGTGGGAAAGGAGGTTGATGAAGAGATAACTAAATGAATCAACCTAGATTCGAGATTAAATGCTAAGCTGATTTAGAGAGCTTTTCCGCAAAACTCTTTGATTCTTGCCAAAGCCTCTCCTTGATTCCCGTCAGCCTGCACTCCTGAGTCTCATTCCTTTTCTTAGTCGGGTAAGTCTTGCGGAGTACCCCTTGTACTCAGGGTTTGTTAACCCTATGTTGCAGGCAATCAGCAACCCAAGGTCTGCGTTGGGCCTTGCTGTATGACGGTGTTCGAGGAAGTGGTCGAGGAGGATAGTGACAGCAAGTGAGTATTTGTGCCCTTGGGCAGGGATGTTATGTAATAAATGTTATATAAGCTACTTACCTACTGCCACTTCTCGTATTTTGATTTTGTAATAATCGTACCTATGTTTAATTAAGAACACTGGTTTGTAATCATATGTAATATTTTAAGTCTTCCGTTCTTGTACTCCGAGTTGTATAATTTGTATGAAATGTTGTACTCTGTAATCTCTTTGCAATTAAGATCCTGTTCGGAGGAAACGGGTTTACTTGTAAACCCGGCAGACCCTTTTAGGTTATACGGGTCACCTGCACGGCTGTCGGAGGTCTTTGGGACGATGAGAAGTGCATGTGGGCCATGTAGCTTAGGAGGTTCTGTTACACCCGCCCCCCACTTGGCGCCATCTGCACTCCGCCACGTCATGGATCCGTGCTCCAACCTCCTAAACAAAGTTTGGCCTGATGATTCAACATCAATGGCTCAAAATCAACTCACTTAGAGCCGGTAGCCCTGTTGGACAGGGCGCCCACCCTATCAATATGGCCTGCCACGTCCACGATCCGGCAGAGAGGCACCCAAGTACTTGTGGCCATTCAGTTGAAGTCGGTTTTCGTCCAAGGGAGATCAAAAGTGGTGCCAAGGATTGATGGACCCACATGTCATCCTCCAAGGGCCATAAACCGCCTCTCCAACTGCCGAAACATGCTCAACCGACCTTGCAACCGTCATTGGGGAGGATCCTAGAGCGTTGGATGGCGAGGCGGTGGAATCCACCGGGCGCCCGCCCTGCAACTTTGGCCCACCGACCTCCGGCCACCTCTACAAGTACCACAGGGGTCTCCAAGTGCTATAAATAACCCCCGAATACTTCAGTTGTAATCAGCATAGGAAGAAAAGAGAGATTTGGAGTTTAGTCCATCCTAGCTCATCTAGTGAGAAGCCTCCTAACAAGGCTAGTTGTGAGAGTTTGAGTGAAGAGAAGCAGAAGAGTAGGAGAGCTCTGCAAAGGTCTCTCTCTCGGGCGCTTCCTTTGTAAGGTACTCTTTGATTCGGTAATATAATTTCCTTTCTAGTACTTACATTTCCCGCATTACTTCCAATACTTACTTTTAATATTTACTTCCAAGTATTTACTTTAAGTATTACTTTGAGTACTCTAGTTGCAGTAGTACTAGGGTATTAATTATCAGTTTTCATACACTTAGTGCGGGATCTTTGCCGCTAGACGGTGCTCTGATCTTAGCGCGAGGTTAGAGTAATAGCCTATAGTGTAAGCGTGGTGCTTAGACTAGAAGTTATCTTGGATTGCGGCTAGACCCACGGATAGTAGTGGTAGGTCTTAGGTGGTGACAGCCCTAAGATCCTCTGGATTCCACCACGTTTGGTCTAGTTTTATTGGCGTAGGGCTTTTCTGGATGTGAGTAATCCCAATCTTTTGGGACCGCGCATTCGCCCCGAAGTGCTAATTGGAGTTAACCTACCGTGTTACCTTGCATTCCAATCTTGAGCTCATCACTGTCTATGTCATTGCTTGGCTCTATCTCAAAACTAGATTATTTAGATTAGTTATCATTACACTATTTCATTCTTATCATAAATCGTGATTGTTCTTGGTTTACCATTGGATATTTCTAGCCATAAGGAGCTTCCCTGTGGAAATAAATACGATACTTGGTTACTCCCAAGTGAAGTGCTACATCGATAGATTCTGTGCGCTTGCGGAATTCTGCAATAGTCATAAGAATTATCAATAAGCTTTTCTGACGCCGTTACCGGAAATAACTCTGTTTCTGGTAGTGACATTAGAATTTCCAATAGTCAGCCCTCATGTAATCAAGATGATTGGTTATATTGAGAGCTTGTAGAGACTGGGTTTTCCCCTCGATGACGATCTCGCCACCGATGTGATACTGCAGTCTCTGCCAGCAAGCTTTGAGCCATTTATCATGAACTACCATATGAATGGCTTGAAGAAGACACTGACCGAGTTGCATGGGATGCTGAAGACGGCTGAGGTGAGCCTTAGGAAGGCTCCTGGTCATGTGATGACAGTTCAGAAGAGTAAGAAGCGAAAGCGTCCAGCCAAGGCTAAGAAACCTGCTGAAAGTGAGACTTCTGGGCGGGCAACTAAGGCCAAAGAAAAGAAGAAAAAGGCTGGCCCCACCTCTGATGATGTTTGTTTCCACTGCGGTGTGAAAGGACATTGGTCAAGGAATTGCAAGAAGTATCTGGAAGACAAGAAAAAGAATGGAGGTGCAACCTCCACTCAAGGTATTAATGTTATTGAAATTAATCTTGCAACACGCTCTAATGAAGCATGGGTATTTGATACTGGTGCAATGATTCACACCTGCAAATCGTTGCAGGGACTGAAAATAATTAGGCACTTTGCAAGAGACGATGTGGATTTGCATGTCGGGAATGGAGCAAAGGTTGTTGCGTTGGCCATCGGCACTTATTCATTGTCGCTACCTTTTGGATTAGTGCTAGAACTTAATAATTGTTATTTTGTTCCTGCGTTGAATAAGAACATTATTTCCACCTCATGTTTAGAGGATGATGGTTTTGAATTTGTAATAAAGAACAAATGTTGTTCTATTTTTATTAATGGCATGTACTATGGGAAATGTCCCGTTGTGAACGGGCTTTATGTTCTTAATCTTGAGGAAGATGAAATCAATAATGTTAATGCTAAGAGAGATCGCAATAATGATTTTAATCCTACTTACTTGTGGCATTGTCGCTTAGGCCATATAGGCAAGAAACGCATTCAGAGGCTTCATAAGGATGGTCTTCTCGACTCTTTTGATTATGAATCAATTGAGACATGTGAGTCATGCCTAATTGGAAAGATGACTAAAGCGCCCTTTGTTGGACAAAATGAGAGAGCTACCGAGCTGTTAGGCCTAGTACATACAGATGTATGTGACCCAATGAACTCAACCGCGAGAGGTGGATTCCAGTAATTTATAACCTTACCAATGACTTGAGTAGATATAGCTATGTCTATTTGATGAGGAACAAGGCGGAATCATTTGAAAAGTTCAAAAAGTTCCAAAATGAAGTGCAAAATCATACTGGCAAGACAATTAAATTCCTGCGATCAGATCGTGGTGGGGAATATTTGAGCCATGAGTTTAATGATCATCTAAAGAATTGTGGAATTGTTCCGCAACTGACTCCGCCTAGGACGCCACAATGGAATGGTGTGTCCGAATGGAGAAACCGAACCTTGTTGGACATGGTGAGGTCAATGATGAGTCAAACTGATCTTCCATTGTACTTTTGGGGTTATGCGCTAGAGACAGCTGCGCTTACACTAAACCGTGTACCATCTAATTCTGTGGAGAAGACACCATATGAGATATGGACTGGGAAGCGTCCTAGTTTGTCTTTATTGAAGGTTTAGGGCTGCGATACCTATGTTAAGAGTTTGACACCAACAAAGCTAGAGCCCAGATCTGATAAGTGTATCTTTGTGGGATATCCTAGGGAAACCAAAGGATATTATTTCTATAACCGTCAAAAGAACAAAGTGTTTGTTGCTCGGAATGCGGTCTTTCTTGAGAAAGAGTTTCTCTCAAAAGAATTTAGTGGGAGCATATTGCGACTCAAAGAGGTTCGAGAAACACTAGAAAATGTTCCAGATTCCACTTATGAGGTGCAGCAAGACGAGCCGGCGATGGTCACTGACCAACATGCTGAAACCCAACCACGAAGATCAATACGGGCACGTTGCGCACCTAAGAAGTACACATTACTGATGACTACGGGGCCGCGTGACATCTTGTTGTTGGACAATGAGGAGCCTAACACTTACATAGAGGCAGTAATGGGACCGGAGTCCGAGAGATGGCATGAAGCCATGAGATCCGAAATGGATTCCATGAGAGACAATCAGGTCTGGAACCTGGTTGATCCACCCAATGGTGTGAGGGCCATTGAGTGTAAATGGATTTTCAAGAAAAAGATAGACGCTGATGGAAATGTTCACATCTATAAAACATGACTGGTAGCAAAAGGTTTTCGTCAAATTCAAGGCATTGATTATGATGAAACATTTTCACCTATCACTATGCTAAAGTCTATCCGGATCCTAGCAATTGCCGCGTATTATGACTACGAGATTTGGCAAATGGACGTCAAAACAACTTTCAGATGTGTACATGACACAGCCTGAAGGTTTTGTTGACCAACAAAATGCTAGAAAAGTTTGTAGTCTTATGAAGTCTATATATGAGCTAAAGCAAGCATCCCGGAGCTGGAATCTTCGTTTTGATGAGGAGGTTAAATCGTTTGGCTTCTCACAAAATGAAGAAGAACCATGTGTTTACAAGAAAGTCAGTGGGAGCACACTCGTGTTTCTGGTCTTGTATGTGGATGACATACTACTGATCAGGAATAATATTCCACTATTGGAGGATGTCAAGGCCTCATTGAAAAAGAGTTTCTCTATGAAGGACCATGGAGAAGCATCATACATTTTGGGTATAAAGATCTATAGAGATAGGTCTAAGCGCTTAATTGGATTAAGCCAAAGCATGTATATTGACAAGGTGTTGAATAGGTTCAACATGAATGAGTCCAAAAGGGGACTCATACCTATGTCACATGGTGTAACCTTGAGCAAAACTCAGTGTGCATCGACGCCTGATGAGCAAGAAAGGATGAGTAGAGTGCCTTATGCTTCGGCTATTGGCTCTATCATGTACGCCATGATATGCATGCGCCTAGATGTTTCATATGCTCTAAGTGTTACGAGCAGGTACCAATCAAACCCAAGTGAAGCTCATTGGGTAGCAGTTAAAAATATCCTTAAGTACTTACGAAGAACTAAGGATAAGTTCCTAGTCTATGGAGGTTCAGAAGAGCTTGTTGTAAATAGTTACACTGATGATAGCTTCCAAACCGACAGGAACGATAGCCAATCACAGTCAGGATATGTCATCTGCCTTAATGGTGGGGCGGTGAGTTGGAAAATTTCCAAGCAAGAGACGGTCGCAGATTCAGCTACAGAAGCCGAGTATATTGCAGCTTCTGAAGCTGCAAAGGAAGTTGTATGGATCAGAAAATTTGTTTCTGAGTTGGGTGTGGTCCCTAGCTACTCCAGTCCAATGGACCTCTATTGTGATAATAATGGAGCCATTGCACAAGCACAGGAGCCAAGGTCGCACCAAAAATCCAAGCATATACTGCGGCGCTATCACCTGATCTGAGAGATTGTTAATCGAGGAGATGTGAAGATATGCAAGGTGCACACTGACCTAAATATGGCAGATCCGTTGATGAAGCCGCTGCCATAGGCAAAGCATGAGGCACACATAAGAGCGATGGGCATGAGATGCTGGCATGAGTAACTCTAGTGTGAGTGGGAGGCTTATAATGATGTACTACTTAGGTGCTGTTTGGTTCGAGTGATATGAGCCGTCATCCCTTTACAGTGGCATCGGGTGCTGTTGTTCCGCGTTTGGTTGGAGATGTCCGCAATCGATCACACCGCTATCTGATACCGGCCCATACAAATCTGTTACCCCTCCCCAATCGGTGTTGTCGGATCCCTTCCCAGCGTCGGAGCAATTCTGGCGCACGCCTCTCGATTCTTCCGCGATGCCAAAAGGTCCGTGGCGGCAACCAAACAGATTGCGTAATTTGCTGCTCGGCAACTGCTACGGGAGGAAATGATTACCATTTACGTTACCTTTCTTTTGTTGAACCAAACAGCACCTTAATGGTTGTCATAGGATGACAACATCATGTCAGCGTTTGTAATTTGCTTGTTTCAGTGAGATGTTCCATGATGTTTTCATTATGTGTGATTAACGAATGTGTGATTTGTTAGTGAAACTCCATGTTTTTAAATTAAAACGTACTAAATTAGATCCCCAACTTCTATCCATCATGTGGGACTGTGATGGAGAGATAAGTTGGTACATGTGTTGGGTGGATGATCACGTTTCACGGGTCATAGCAATATTGGATATTGCACCAACAATGTAGATATGTGTTGGGAACACAATGTCGGATCGACCCACTACGAGACACTGCGAATATGTGCTATCGGTTTATCTCGTAAATGACACACATACTAATGTCCTCTGACTTGAGATCGACGTAGAGTCCCGGATTGTGTATGTCATACTTTGAAGCTTCCAATCACTACTCCGTAACTAGGTGGTCATAAAAGTAGCTTCTGGGTATGGTCTGAAGCAAGTTGCAGGGTGCGTCGAGTTAAGATGGGATCTGCCCCTTCTGTATTAAGGAGAGACGTGTTTTGGGCCCTCTCGGTGTGTAGGAACTGAAAGTGCATGGCCATGCCTTGACTAATGGTTAGTCAATAAAGTAAGTTCTGCGCGGAGCGAGAAATGGTCGAGAATCAAGGGTAGCACAACACTCATCTTATACTTGGCTAGGTGTCGTGTGGCAGAAGGATATAGTAATGTAGAGTGCCAAAAGGTTGTCCAACATATGATCTTCGTGAAGCTTCGGGATTTAGTATGCCTTGCTAGAGGCCAATGCTAGCTATTGAGCGGAAATGGTTTTCGGGTCATGACTGTTGACATCTACTAACGTCGCCAAATATAACTATATAACTTTTAATGTGAGAGGCGAGATTAGAAGATGAATGGAAATTAATTAACTTGTCATTAGCAACTAGCCACTTTTCTATTACCAACATTCTTTATGCAAGAACTAGGTTGTCATACCTAATTAATAATGCTAATAATAAATAAAGGTTTTATATATTAATCTATGTGACTAGGCAAAAAAAAATATAAATATAAAATAAGATCAGTTCTGCAAGCGGACAGATAATTATACCATTGTAGCATTTTACCTAGAAGTTCTTCCAGGTTGTCGATTTATATTTATACCACTGGGAAGGACTAGGATAAACTTTAATCTATTATATTGATAATGATGGTATACAATGGATAAGTGACATTACCGATGTCATTTACTCTACTCATAATAGGTAGAGGTCACAAGATAAATAAAGATAAAGGTGATAAGCATGATCAAGCATCATAAATAAAAGATAATCATCAGAGCACTCTCTAGTCATAGTAATAGCTAGCCAATGGATAAACTAAGGAATTAATATCATAGGTAATTCTATAACTACATCAATGAATAATTCTAATTAGTGCAATTACATCTAGCAATCATTGTTAGACTAATCCTATATCATAATCACAAGCAAAGGGCATCATCTAGGAAGGATGTGAAACAGAGTCATCATCCAACTTCGCGACCGTGCCTGCTGGCCTACATACGGGGGGTGGACTACAGAGGACTCAAGGCAACTCTCACCTACGCGATATACCACACGACCTGGCACATCAGGGTGCACTCGCAGATGTAACAGAACCGACCAATTTATACGAGCACAAGTACAGCGACAGCTGTTTACCCAGCTATCAAGCCACACTTGAGCCAATATAAACCCGGTAGTCCGTGAAATCTCGAAGGATTTCAAACTTTTACACAGCACTTACCCAAAGATCGCAGAAACTCAGCAGTACACATGCACATGATACATAGATTCGCACATAATTCAATTACATCAGAGTACAAGATAGACATGTGAGAACCATAAACAACAACATGGTTCATGCAACCAAGCGGATACACAATTCCTAGATTTAGTTGATAAAGCGTCAACATGATCAACAAGTAAGAATGTAAGGATGGTGGGGAAAGAGGGATTTAACTCACACAATATGGTTTCCTTCAAGTGAGTAACAAGGATACAGTTCTAGATAGGAACATGGCATAAGAGAATTATATGTTAGCTACCAAGAATAACCAACATAAGATTCTTTAATTCCACATGCATCTTGTATCTATCAAGAAACCTTCAGACCATCCATTTGCATGAGCTTGTGTGCGATTAATTAGTACCATAAGACTCTTACTGATCAACATCGCTAGGCTTTTGGGGAGAGTGGGAGAAAACAACAAGATCATGGAATAGGTTCAATGCATGATTTATGAGATTGAATTTACCAAAACCATAACATGATCCATAATAAAAGATTACAAGGCAACTTCTGGATAAGCTGAAAAGAGGTCTAAATCGAGGATTTGGGCAAAGACTCCAACGAACGTGATATAGGCAAGCTTTACAGACTAAAACCAGAACATTCTCTAGATGTGGAGATGACTGCTGGAAACAAGAAACAGATTGGATAAAATCATTTGTAGATGTGATTGATAGGGCATAACCTGATTTCCAAGGAAAAGATTACAAGATCTAAATTAAGAAAGATCAAGCAATTATCATGGCATCTAGACAGAGTAGAGGAGACACTCCAGATAGGATTTGGATAAGGCTCTAGTTGAAAGAAGATGCAGGCATGGTTCCACAGATCTTGAACGAGAACATATGACAACCATAGGCTAGCATTAGAGAAAACTCAGGTGGGTCTATTGTGCCAAATGAAAGACCTACAGGCTGAATTGGTTTAGTCTCTGACAACATTTATGGTTGAGAAACATTTATAGAGGCTACTTAAAGGTTTAACAACTATTTGGTTTTCAAAACAAGAAAGGAAGAGAGGTAGTCACAAGTTGAAAACCTAATAAGGCTATTCAGACAACATAGAACAAGGATGAGAGAAGCATATTTGTGCAACAAGCAACAATCACATGATGCAACAATCATGATGCATGCTCGTCCTATTCGTTCTCACTCAGTTGCCAATATAACATGGCAAATATGTTCTATGTCGGTGGCATAACATACGTACTCTCTCGGTATACAGCTAGTCGTTAAGTACCATATACGCATTCGAGGTTAGCGTACCTGCAGAAGATTCATTTCAGCCCAACCCCACATGTATGCATGGCAATAAGAAGCACTTTCTGCCAGAAATGCTCCCATGAGCACTTGCGACCCCAGAAAGTAATTACACCACACATAGATACCTCCATAAGTACATATGGACAACATGTACTTACTTCAGTAATTAATAAGCACTCCCCTTAGATCGACGGTTGTTCGATCATGCTCTCACATCTCATCTTACCTCATCCGAAGTGGCACATTTGGCCCGTCTTCACCCTACCTGGGCGTCGATAAAAAAATGAAACAAAGGCAATAAGAAGAACTCAAAAACATGATGCAATTTCCCCCAAGTTAGTACTTACATAAGGCACCTAATAATCCTTATATGGGCTATAAGACTTGGTCCTCGGCACACTTAGTCTGTATAACCATTAGTTTAAAACACCTACATATAGCTATAAGTTGGCAATTAGTTTTGCAAACTCAAAACTTTTTATTTTCAAATACTCATGTGACGGTACGTGCTGAATTTTTGCTCTGATACCAACTGTAACAGAACCGACCAATTTATACAAGCACAAGTACAGCGACAGCTGTTTACCTAGCTATCAAGCCACACTTGAGCCAATATAAACCCGGTAGTCCGTGAAAAATCGAAGGATTTCAAACTTTTACACGGCACTTACCCAAGGATCGCAGAAACTCAGCAATACACATGCACATGATACATAGATTCGCACGTAGTTCAATTACATTAGAGTACAAGATAGACTTTACATAAAAGCTCAGTTGTGGAAATGAAATAGATTTACACACACTTAAGTTCATAATACAGTGCCAAGTACCGACTAGTCACAGCAACATAGATAAGATAGATACATGACCTTGCCCAAGGTCTAGTCTTCCTCTCCCGAAGGATAGAAGTAGCTCTTTTAGACAACGAAGTATTCCTCCTGCAACATTGGGAATAAAACCCTGAGTACTCAAATGTACTCAGCTAGACTTACCCGACAGGAAGTAAATAAAAAGACTCTCAAGAATATGCAAGGCTTATTTGGTGGAGTTCAGGAGATAGCATCATTTTTGCATAAAAAGCATTACTACAATAATTCCTCAACTTATCAATTTTAGATATTGTTCAACTTCGATTTTAGTTCAGCTATTATAGGTAAGGTTTGCAGCTATACTAAACAATCACTTGATATTATAGCAAACAATACAACCATATGATTTCCGATATCCACAGATATCAACCTCATCTCACCATAATCAATATGTTCAAGTTGTTAACCTCTACCACACCAGAAGATCAGTTCAGTTTCTCACTAACCAGGAGAGATGGCGATTCGAATCAATTGTACCAGCTGGCAAACATGCCAATCACAAACCCTGTCAGCCTGATCAGTGGCTTCTTGGGTCACCGTTAGATCTTTCTGAGATATAATATGTATCGCGGGTTTGGAGGGGGCCCATATTCTCAGAGACGAACCCACTTCCAGGATGCATCAGGTCCCTGACCTGCCCTTGGTAAGATAGTGTCTCTGCACATCCTTCATGCCTCCAAAATATGTCTACCTTATCAGCCCCAATTCCCAGCTCAGAAAGAAATACTCGGTTTCGCAGTCAGAATGACTTATCTGGCCAGCTAAGTGACGACGTCTTTCAATCTCTTCTATGTCTGGTGGCCTCAGTCCTAGTCGGCCGCAAGCAGCATGAAGAAGGCATGACCTCAACCATGTCATGCGGCTCTCCACTACCTAGCCTTGATTCTCTCATTGTCATTGTGGCATGGTGGCACGTATAGTCAACCATGTGGAATCCATCCCCATCATCATTAGTCACCACCTATGCTCGCGAAGGACAGGAAATCCCTTGACTTTTACCGGTCTAAGCATGGCTAAGCATAAGATCGAACCCATCTCTTGTCTAGTAATAGTACCAGGATCATATGTAGAGTGGACAAGGTATAAATGCAGCAACGGTATCAAATCAACTCCTATACTTAAGTGGACAACCATACGATTTAATAAAGACCAGTGCATTTGTAAAAAAGAATAGGTGGAGGCTTAGGGATGCTCCGGGGCTTGACTGGGATTCAACACTAAGTCAGTGTTTGTTAGATGACACTTGCTCGATGAGCATCTCCCATCCAAGAACTCGATTAGTCCTTCCATCTTCGTGATTAGTCCACCACACCGTCTTGTGGTTAGTTCCATCATCACGTCCTTCACTCCATGTGTTCATCTATCGTACCTAAATGAGATGCGCAATGCACATGTATGAATAAAAGGAAGTAATACAAGGCATATTAATCTACCATCACTGAACCATAAGCTAACATCACACCAAGCAAAGCAAAGTCAAAGCAATCATAATCCCACACATGCAGTTTATGGGCAGCAGGACAGCAAGCATAATATTTAACCATAACTCAAGCTATACACATCCAACTAGGGTGATATAAGCCTTTCTGGAAAGCTATTGAAATTGTCTCCAACTTTTCTATTATCATCTTAAGATGATTCAATACATATAAAGGTCAAACAATACATTGAAGGCAGCTCTGTCCAGACTTGGACAGATTCTGTCCTCACACTTCAAACAATCATAACTACGGATCTAGACCATCAAAAGGGATAATTCTAGACAATTTGGAAAGCCAATAAAATCTACTACAACTTCTTTATTATCATCAAGAGGTGATTCAAAGCATAAACTGGTCAAACAAAGTAAACATTCTGGTCTGCACCGAAAACAGGCAAAACGTGACAGCAGATTTCTAAATTCTATAACTCTAAAACTATCAGGTCTACAATCTTGAAAATTTAAGAAAAGCTGTACAATGAAGTTAGCTACAACTTTTGTATAGAACATATTTACATGCAATATCATTTTCATGTGTAAAACATCATAACAATAGGGACTGCTCCTGCAGCCAAATTTCAGCAAAGCATAGATAAACTGCATACATGCTTTCCTATCATGAGCACACATATTTGAGCTAATTAAATAGCTTCAACCATCATTACATATCAAACAACACCCAACTCAGGTCAACAAATATTAAGGCATTACAAGGAACATACATGTATGTGTCCATTTACCTACAACCTTTCACTAATTACTACATAAATGTCTATTATTTAATTATTTAAGTTATATGGTAAACACCTCAAATGGAGCTGATATTTTTATGAGAGACAGTTAATTACCAATCATGACCAAGGTTCAAATCTTACATGCTCAGGTTCCATAATTTAATTATTACAAAATAAACAAATCCATAATGCAACAATACATTGGAGAGCAAGTTAAATCTAAAACATCACACTTTCAGTACACACATGGCCATATTATTATTTCTCAGGTTACTACACCATCATACAAAGGTAGTGGCACACCATTTTCCATTCTTACCATAATATATTATTTATAATGCATTTAAATCTACTTAATATGCACCGAAGAAGATAAATCAACAACTCAGTCATACATGCACCATAAATCATGAAAATTTAACCATACATTACACATCATACAGAGAGTCTACAATTAAATTTTCATGTCATTTGAAGCAACACAACTCCAGTTACAAAAATAATAAGCAAATCAGCCATTTATTACCTATTTAACAAGATTAATGTGAAACATCATTAAAATAGTAAACAACCTACAAGTTTTATACTCCTATCATCTATTTCATTTCAAGAGAAGTCTAACAAAATTGGAACCACTGTATTCGGACTTCTAAAACCCTAGATATAAGCAAAAGCAAGTTAAATAATTTCTTAAACCACTTTTCTAAAATAATTTCTACAGCACAAAAACATAAATAACCTAGTACATTTACTGGATCTAACATGCAGACAACTTAATAAGCAAACTAACAAAACTTGTTTCACAATTTTTGGAGCTACCAAACTGGAGATATAAATTTTGGAAGAAATAGCAAGATCTGCATTTTTAGGACACAAATGAACTCGGGTGGGGCCCACTGTCATAGAGAGAGGGGCTGTCTTCTTCCTTCAGCTCACACGAACAGGAACATGGAGTTGGAGGCCGTCGAGCGCCAGCCGCACTGCCGACTTCGGCCCAAACCAGCCAGCAGCGGCTTGTCGACGGCAGGGAAATGGCCGGCCGCGGCTTCCTAGAGGCAGCCCAGGCCAGGAGGGCTAGCAGCGGCGACCAGCGGCCTCAGCAAGTCGACGGGCTCGCGAGCAGCGGTGGCACAGGCGGTTTAGCAGCAGCCAGCCCCGCCGCAACGGCAACGGCGAGCCGCAGCTCTAAAGTAGCCGGCCAATGCCGTGCCTGGCTAGCAGTGCCGAGCGGAGAAGAGCCAGAGCGCCGGTGGCGGCAAGCTCGGCTCAGCCAGCAATGGCGACGGCATGCTACGCGCTCGGCAGGGAGCGAGGAAGAGTGCGAGAGGGGCAGTGAAGAGGCGAAGGGAGTGAATAGGAAGGGCCAGAGAGTGAGCAAAGGGCTAGTGGGAGCGTTCTGGCATCGCCTTTCTCGGGCAGAGACGCGGCAGAGAGGAGCAAGGTGGCAGCCATGGAGCTGCTGCTCTGGATGCATGGACGCCACGTCCACCTTTTGTGGCATTTTATCAAACAGCTGGCAAGTCATGTCGGTGCGGGGTTGGGACGCCGGTTTGGGCTGCTTCTGGGCTGAATTAGGCGAAGGCCCAATTATGAAGTTTGCTCATCTCTGAACACTCTACGACTTTGATTAAGGTTACTTGGTCATTAGATGAATAGATTGGGAGATAATCAGCTTCGAACTTGATGCTGTCAAAAGGTTAATTAGGATCAAGTACTGATGTCAAAATCTTGCCAAACAGAGTCGGTTCGCTCTCAAATTTGGATATGCTGTGCATCGACTAATTCCCTTCAACTTATATTTTTGGTCCAACTTGAGTTGCATAATAAAATTCAGAGAACGCGGCACTTTACTGAAGTTGGCATGGAATTCAGATTTAGAATCTTTCAAACCCTGAAATCAGATTTCTAACTCATCTTGGCTGCTGTTTTTGAGGTACTTAGAGGTTGAATCATGACTTGGTCCAAAAATAACATTTGTTTTACTCCAAAATATCTGTAACTCCTATTTTGGGTCCAAAAATAATATTTTCACTTTGGTCAAACTAATGTCATTTGAGAGCTCAAATTGGAGATTTAGACCAATTGAGAAATTTTCTGGACATTTGCTCAACATGAGTCCTTCATGACTTTTGTTGTAGAGTTCAAATAGAGTTGTTTGGTCAAGGTTGCAAGATTTGATTGACTTTGCATGCTCATCTTCCCTAAATCAATAAATCTAAACAAGCATATGATTTGTTATTTCAAGTGGATTCTTGATTTGGATCTTAGACTCTTCCAATAGTCATGGTAGATAGAGATGAATGTGAGACAGTGATCAAGATCATTTATTGACATAACTTAGTTAGGTCCACACTCGCTGATTAGCTCGTGACTAACACCTGGGGTGTTATAGCAGATAAACAAAATACCTAGACACTACGTCTACATACTGTTCATCATCTATCCATCGTCCGCATGAATAAACGCTATATGAGCAATTACATGAATTCAATAAGATCAAACCAACTATACTAGACGAGCAATTACATGAATTCAATAAGGTCAAACCAACTATACTAGACATATAATCAAAATAGACAAAGACTATTGTAATCAAGAACATATGAACTATTAAGAACAATGTTTCCCTAATCATAATGAAGAATACAGTAATAGAGAAAGAACTAGAATTATAACGAACTCCGTGCTCCAGACAGACGCGGGGGCTCCAGATCTGCCGAAGAACTAGAACTCCTCTACTTGTAATCTAACTAGGCTAGAACTATGAACTAGGAGGCTCTTGATGGCTTGAGGACTTGATGCCTTGAATGAATGATGGGTTCTTCCTCCAGGGGGGTCTGCCCCTCTATTTATAGCCCGGTGGGATGCACGTGCGCCATAAAATCAAAACGACTTGAAACAAGGGCCCAGATGACTCCACAAAGGCGGCGGAAGAAGACTCCAGAAGGTGGGCCGAAACCCTAATGGGGGGGCGCCGGCCGGCCCACCTAGCGGTGTTCGGGCCCCGGTCGCTTCGGGTGTGTTCTGGACTCTTCCAGGGTCTTCGTGATGACGTTTCCTTGGTGATTAAGTTTCGTGGTAATTATGCTCTTTAGCCCTTCTTTTATGATTTTCTGGAATAGCCCTTGGAAAATACAGAACATGCAAAACTCATGGAAACTGTCAGTTAAAACCCTAGACTAGTTGTATTCATGTATCCTTTGGTGTCTAAAGTTCTAATAAAAGTTGACGTTATGCACCGTCAATAATGACCGTTGGTTGCGCGAACCTATGGGGTCACACACTTAAGGAGAAAGAACACAAAGGATAAATGGATCAATTATATTGAATCCAGGATATTACAACACATGGCCAGGTTGGTTGACTCGTGTGCAAGTGGGAGATTGTTGGATATATGCCCAATAGTCATGTGGCCCATTTAGTTGGCCCATTAGTATTTCTATAAATACTAATGATCCGGCTAGGTGGAGGATTAACCTAATCACCACAGCCAACATTCACGCCACCGCCTCTCTGCTCCTTTGTATGTGTCCATGCATCTGCAGTGAGGGAGGGAGCCATTGTTGGTGTCCGTTGCCGTTACCGTGCGTTGACTAGCGCTAGCACGCTACGTCGCCATCTTCTTCTCTCTGCACGTGTGGACATTTGTAGAGGTGCTACTGTGTTGCGCACTACTTCCTCGACATTGACTGCATCGACTACGCACGTGTCAAGTCTTCCGCTGCGCCGTCCATCGGGAAGGTATAATCTATGATCATCTACATGCAAGTGATCCTGTTTTTACGCGGTTATTAATTTTGTGCTAGCGAGTAGCCATCCACGTAACCCAAAATGGGAGGGATGGGCAGACGGACGACCACGCAACTGCACGACACTACTGTGACGCATACGTCTACATTGAGATGGCTTCCGCTGCACCTGCAGGTCTAGTGGTAATCCCGTGATCTATAACTAGCAATTGGTCCTGGTTTATGAGGTTAAAATTTTTGTTTTCCGGCTAGCATAGCATCCTCATAACCCTATAGTAGGGAGACCCAGGAAGATCCATCATACCCATAGCCATTGATCAAGACGTCTTCGAGGAGGCAATTTGTGACTTTGGTGCAAGCGTCAACATCATGCCTAAGGTGATCGATGAGAAGATCCACGTGATGCACTATTATATACAAACATGTGTTTGCCGCTAGCAGACCAGTCACTCTGCTATCCGAAGGGAATCCTAGAGGATATCTATGTACGAGTTGGACACTCGTATGTACCTGCTGATTTTGTGGTAGTTGAGACAGGAGGAGATGAGATGTCACCAATCATTTTGGGACGACCATTCCAGAGCACCGACAAGGCTATCATCTATGCCGACAGTGCCAAGATCTATTTCACTATCAAGGGGAGGAAAGAGAGATTCACTTTCAAGAACAAGACACTACAAAGTCCTGGCCATCCACAAAAGCCGTACATCTACGAGCATGAGCCAGTACAAAAGAAGACAAGTAAAAGGAAGAACAAGGTTTCGCAGACTCACACTGAAGCTGTGAGGATGATAAACTTAGTTTGAGCTGAGTATGACCACCTTGTCGCCTAACTGCACCTGCCCAAGCTAGACGATCCAGGAGTACTGACGATCGACTGCACAATCAATTAGAAGATCTTCTACAAGACCTTCTGTGACAAAGGATCGAGTGTCAACATAATGGCCAAGGTAACTTATGACCTCCTATTTGGCAAGACACCCTTGTATCCTACCTATACACAGCTGCAGATGGTGGACCAGACATTCAGATTTCCAGAGGGGATTGCTAGAGATGTTATGGTAAAGATTCGAGATCACTATGTTTCCACTGACTTCTTGGTCCTAGATATGGGAGAAGAAGAGTACGATCCACCTCTCGTACTTGGAAGACCGTTCCTCAACTCTACAAGAGCAATCATCTATATGAGGTCAGGGGAGGTCCACTTTCAGTTCCACAAAGAGAAGGTCCGCTGCTACTTCAATAGTTACACAACCTATGAGCAGCCGAAGAAGAGCAGATCAAGGAGATGTCGTTCATCCCAACACCAAAAGAACCAACCACTCAAGGATGGTTGGGTGGATTATGAAGGAGAAGTTGTAAGGAGTAATTACACCAAACCAGAAGAGGAGAAGAATGAAGAGACTATGAAGGATGAGCTCCCAACATCAACATCAACTTCACTGACCAGAAAGGAATGGAGGAAGAAGGAGTCACCTTCCAGCTCATCATCAACAGAAGTGCAACCAGGGTCACTATCTCAACCAACGATGCACCAAGTAAGAAATGATCGGACAAGGAGTCTTAATTAGAGGACTATAAACCACCCTTCGCCAAAAGGTAAACATGGTACTTATCCATTTTCCATACAATTAAAATGCAAGCGGCATGAAAGCAACACCCCTCAAATATTATTTAAAAACACTTTTTAAAGCCATTTTTATTTAACTTAGTTGATACACAACTATCCAAACCTCAATTAATTTTAGGATATTATTAAAAAATCATTTTATTTAATGTTTTCTATTCATAACCCAAAATATAAATTTTGCGGTGTGACAAAACTACCCCCTTAAAAGAAATCTTGTCCCGAGATTTGCAGAAGCTACACTCATTACAAAGAACCAAATAAATCATATGCATAATAACAATACAATCAACAACACTAACATATAGGGTCCTTATGCAACACACTATCACTGTCCTCGACATCGTACTAACGCAAAGTACTCGGGCATAGCAACTTTCTTGTGTCCTTAGCATAGATTCTCTTCAGTCTTTGACATGATCCACTTCTTGTCGATTTAGAAACTTCATCTTCCAAGTCGTCTTCATTATGCTTGGAGAAGGTACGGGTTTTGGCTTTACAAAAGCATAAGGGAAGTTTAGACAAGTGGAAAGGAAGGAAAGATTTTATCAAAATAACATGCAAGGTTGAATTAAAAGCGAAGGGAATCTTTTATTAAAATAGTTTTTTTAAATTGACTATGTAACATAACTGTTGGTATTTTTAAGTGCACACAGATAAATCCGCAAACGCATAGATACCGTTGTAGCTTTCACCTGGAGGGTTTTAAATATCGTATCCACAGGGAAACGGGCATAGTTAACTATGATCTAACTTAACCTGGGGTAGTCAATAAGTAAAGGTAAAAACTATGTTAAAGGGTGGTAGTCAATGATGGGTGTAGTGATGCAATCAAAGATGGTGGTATTGCAACTATGGTGATGGCTAATAGGTGTAAAACTAATCAAGGGTGTACATAATATGGTTATGGTGATCTAGGTTGCAGATAATAGGAGTGTAGAGAGGATAACTAGGGGTTTTTACTTCTGACATGGGCAAGCTTATGTCTTCTACTGCACATCTAGGGAAATCACTATAGGGAAAGATATCAAAAGAGGATGCTTCCCTTATCAAAACTATCCTACTATTCCTTCTGACGGGAGGTGGACTATGTAAGACTCAACAGGCACGGTCACCCCCATGATCTACCACCGATTCGGCCAGACAGGACGCACTTACGGGTAACTATAGTCTAAGCACCACGCCTACACTATATATTACCACTCTACTCCCTCTAGAACAGGAATAAAGCACTCAAAAGAGAGACACAAACCATATAAACAATATGAACATAGACTTACGTGAATCAGAAGTTGGTTGCCCGAGACATCTTAAGAGCTAGCTCAAGTAGAGCTAGATCCTACCAAAGTACAAGCCGTAGAGGGGTCACCGACAGGCCGACATCTCCTCCTAACTCTTCCCTCGCTCTCCATCTCTCTACTGTCTAGTCCCTAGATCCTAATGAGAAGTTATCCTTTCATGGGAAACCTCTCGATTAGGGTTTACATGTATTGATATGAATTGGTATGAAACCTCGGGGGGTCTTGGAGGTCTATATATAGGCCGGTGGGATGAACCGTAGCCCTTGGATCAAACTGACTTCGACAGGCGGTAGAGATTGCTCTAAAAATCGGGATGTAGGTCTACGTCGAAGCGGAGGCGGTTCCATGTCTCTGACAGGTCAGCCGACCTAGGAGCCATGTTGGTTGACCCACTTCAGAGTCCAAATGGGTCCCGTCTTCTCTGGCGAGTCTCTAGTGTCTTCTAGATTCTTCCTGATCCACTTTCGCGGCAGAATTCGATTTTTACACCGATGTTCTTGGTATTTTCTCCTTTTCCTGATAACATCCTGCAGAAACACAGATTCACCAAAAACTCATGAAATTCTGTCAGTTCGACACCTAAACCTATGTTGGTGTTTTCTTTTATACCCTTTTCATGTTTAGTTGATGGGTAAAATCATCCAATAACTACCGTCAACAAGCTCCCCCAATCTTAATCTTTGCTAGTCACTTAGCAAAGCTAAACTTAGCAATGGATAAAGGAGTTCATTAGAATTTTTAATATAGTAGCAACTCCTCAAAAGCACACCTCTATTTAAACAAGAGTTCTCTTTGGGATTAGAGCAAACTATTCTGACTTTCAAACTTACCTTTATTACCTTCAACCATGGTGCTCAAGCTCTTTTGCTCAAGCCTTATCCTGGAGTTTTTGTAAGTTTTCAAAATAAAGCTCAGAGATTCTTTTATATGACCCTCTCAAGTCTCTCAATATGTGGTATTTGTGGATCCTCACCAAGGCAATAGTGATGTGTGTGTTGACGGTAGTTATTGTATGATTTTACCTGTCAACTAAACATGAAAAGGGTATAAAAGCAAACACCAACATAGGTTTAGGGGTTGAACTGATAGAATTCCATGAGTTTTGGTGAATCAGTGTTTTTCAGGGTGTTATCAGGAAAAGAACCAAAGGAGACCCACATGTCGGACTAAAACATCAAATTCCACCGCGAAAGGAAATTAGGAAGAATCTAGAAGACACCAGAGACTCACCAGAGAAGACAGGACCCGTTTGGACTCCGAAGTGGGTTGACCGACCTGTTAGAGACACAAAACCGCCTCCGCTTCGACGTGAACCCACATCCCAATATTTCATGCAATCTACACCGTCTGCTGAAGTCAGTTTGATCCAAGGGCTACGGTTCATCCCACTGGCCTATATAAGGACCCCAGACCCCTAGGGTTTCGGACGAATTCATTCAATCATATGTAGACCCTAATCGAGATGTGTCCCGTGAAAGGATATCTTCTCATTAGGATCTAGCGACTAGATAGTAGAGAGATGAAGAGCGAGGGAAGAGTTAGGAGGAGATGCCGGCCTGTCGGTGATCCCTCTACGGCTTGTACTTCGGTAGGATCTAGCTCTACTTGATCTAGCTCTTAAGATGTCTCGGGCAACCAACTTTTGATCTACATAAGTCTATGTTCATATTGTTTATCTGGTTTATGTCTCTCTTTCGAGTACTTTATTCCTGTTCTAGAGGGAGTAGAGTGGTAATCTATAGTTTAGGTGTGGTGCCTAGACTATAGTTACTCGTAAATGCATCCTGTCTGGCCGGATCGGTGATAGATCGCAAGGGTGACCTAGCATTGTTGAGTCCTTTGTAGTCCACCTCCCGTCAGAAGGAATAGTAGGATAGCTTTGCTATGGGAAACATCCTCTGTTGATCTCATTTCCAATAGTGATTTCCCCAGATAAGAAGTAGAAGACAGAAGCTTACCTGAGTCAGAAGTAGAAACCCCTAGTTATCCTCTCTACACTCATATTATCTACAACCTAGATAACCATAACAATATTATCTACACCCTTGATTAGTTTTACACCTATTAGCCATCATCTTAGTTGCAGCACCACCATCTTTAATTGCATCACTACACCCATCATTGACTACCACCTTTAACCTAGTTTTTACCTTTACTTATTGACTACCCCTAGTTAAGTTAGACCATAGTTAACCAAGCCCGTTTCCCTGTGGATACGATATTTAAACCCTATGGGTGAAAGCTACAATGGTATCCATGCACTTGCGGATTTATCTGTGTGCACTTAAAAATACAAACAAGTTTTCTGACGCCGTTGCCGGGGAAACGGTTGCTGAATTAGCTACAAGCCTAGCTTAACCTCTTTATTTTTACCATGGATTCCACCCCCATTTGCAAGTATGCTGCACCCACTAGCACCAGCCATAGGCCACCAGAATCTTCAAAGCCGATCCTAACACCTGCCTATGAGCTGCACCCGTGCTACATACAATTGATTCGGGATCAACACTTCTTGGGAGAAGGCAATGAAAGCCCATACTCTCACCTACGGGAGTTTGAACAGATCTGTGCATGCTTGCATATCGCTGGCATGCATGACAAAACCTTAAGATGGAAGTTGTTTCCGTTCTCTTTGATGGGAATAGCTAAACAGTGGTACAAACTCACCATAGAGAGAATGCACGGAGATTGGGAGAAGCTATGCTCTAACTTTTGTCTATGTTTCTTTT
Organism: Eremochloa ophiuroides; assembly: GCA_038502445.1. NCBI lineage: Eukaryota > Viridiplantae > Streptophyta > Magnoliopsida > Poales > Poaceae > Eremochloa > Eremochloa ophiuroides. The sequence goes on along the minus strand of JAHLJS010000005.1, from coordinate 37,922,523 downwards.
CCATCCGTAAAGTTGTTAGCCTTCGCTTAGAGGTTCTAATTTTTAGGCAACTAGAAGAAGAATCTCTTGATACATCATGGGATCATTTTAATGATCTTATCATCACTGGCCCGGACATTGCTATTCCAGACCCAATAGTCATTCAACATTTTTACACGGGTCTTAGTAAGAATTCTAGGGAATCCATTGATGTAGCCTCTAGAGGATCTTTTATTTATCTATCTCTTAGTGAAGCAAGGCTTGTTCATGACAAGATCAGTGGACACATCACCTTCACTAGCATTCATGATAAACTCCTAGAGGAAGAGAAGGAACCATCTCCCGAACAAGAAGAGGATGTTTTGATAGCCAAATCACAACCATTCCAATCCCAAGACTTAGCTATCCATCCAGAATCATCAGTATCCCAAAATCCCCCAAGAGAAGGAGGGATTCACTTTTAGAAAACCCTTTTGAATTTGAGGGCAACCTCAAGGATTTTGGGAGAACAATGAACTCTCGTCCACATAAGAGGCCTCCAAGTGAATTTTTGGAGGAGTCTCTTAGAAAGCATCCTTGCATAGGACATTGGGAGGAACTTGAGGATGGCATGTCTAGTGATGCCACAGAAGGAGATTCAAGCCAAATAGAAGCCAATCTTATCTTCTCACCTTCTATGCCCACAGTAGATGACTTATCTAAACCCATCTGTGAACCCATCCTTAATCCCAATGATTCCTCTTGTGCTCTCTCTCCTAAGACTCATGATGATCCTAGAAACCCACTCAGACATCCAAAGCATAGGAGTCATCAAGGGCACACGGAAGATCAAGAAGAGCTACAACAATGGCAGGACTGTGTTGAATGGATGGACAAATACGAAGCCTTATGGATGGAATCCATACTTGGTTCAGATCCAAATGATGAACTTATAGATCATCCAAGTATGGAGGCCCTAGGCGAGATCAACCTGAGAGACACCAATTCAAGGGAAATCTTGGACAATGAAATGCCCAATGAATGTCATAGGCGTGGAATGAAAGAGACAATGTTTCTGCCTACAGACATTTATGAAGAAACACCCTTGGAGATTGAAATAGATGATCCAGGCTCACAAGAGCAAATTCCTAAATCAATAGGTCTCTCTATCATTTCCATACATGAGATCTCCAAACCCCTCACTTTATTGGTCCATAGAATCTTGAAAAGAGTGGTTGTAGATGCATATGTTTATCATAAACATTGCAAATCTCGAGGTATGAATCTTAAGGTAGGTATATAGAGTTTGGTGTTGAAGGGGAAACCACTTCACCAACATGAGTGTAATTAGAAGGCTTCCCAAGAACAAACTTGCACCCTTTTTCCTATGATAGAATAAGCATAAGTGTGAAAATATTCCTTCGTGTATTATTGTCACTAACCATTTTAGGATTGAAGCAAAAAGGATGAAGGATGAAAACTCCAAGGTATGTCCAACCAATTATCATGCAACATTGATCACATCCATCCAGACTTGATTTTTACCTTGCAAAATTCAAGCTTGGGGGATGGGCTTTCTCTGAAAAATCTTATACCATGTTGCTAATTCATCTTGGTTGTCGCTACCCTTAAATCATGTTCGCACATCTCTATTTGAATAAATCCTCATAATGCTTTCATGCTACCTTTGCTTGCTATAGTATATGTTTAGGTTTGAAGTATCTTCATACATCCCTTAAATGAAGCATGGTGCTTAGTTTAGGAATGGTGATATTATTTCATTGTCTTTTAAATTAAGCATGGTGTTTAGGTTAAAATGCCTTCCTAAATCAAATTAGACGTGGTGTCTAGGTTGATTTTTGAACCGATAGTATACTGTAGTAGACACTAGGATATTTTGTTAGACTAACCCCTGCAGGAAAAACTCAAATCAGTTTGGGGAAGTCAAAGGATAAACTCAAATCAGAGATGAAGCAGGACACATGAATCCCAACAGTTGTGCACAAGGGTGAGGTCCTCCTCAACGGACCTAAGAACCAGGAGCCATCACTGTCCGGTTGAAGCTTAAGGAAGGAAGACCAAATTCCACCAAAGTTGATCTGACCATGGTCTTCCTCCTCTCAACCTCCCGTCGCTTAGGCACGCTGGTTTGCAATCCCTCTACTCATCATTACACTACTTCTATAGGTTTGATTAAGTTCTACAAATGCCATATATGAAAATCAAACTTAAGACAACATAACATCAATCCTCCATAGAAGAAGTAATGGTAAATAATAAAAATGTTGTATACAACTTCTCTACATCATAGAAAGTGACCTTTATCTTTATGACAGCACTATTCCTTTCATTACTTGTATATTCCTTCGGGTATGTGTTGTCCACTGATGCTTTGCAGGAATAATAAGAGAAGCAAGAGGTCCGAACACAAGAACAAAAGGATGTCATAGGAGACAAACCATTCATGAACAAGACACTACAAACTCCTGCCCAAGCAGACACATACTGAAGCAGTGAGGATGATCAATTCGGTTCAGGCTGAATACGATCACCTCCTTGCATCACCACATCTACCAAAGCAAGACAATCCAGTTGTGACAACGATCGGGTGCACTAGAGAATCTTCGACAAGACCTTCTGCCACACTAGATCGAACATCAACATAATGGAAAAGATGGCAGACCAGATGTCCAAGTTCCTAGAGATGACTCAGAATCACTATGTCCCCTCTGACATCATGGTCCTAGACATGGTAGAGGGAGAGTATAATCCACCAATTGTACTTGGAAGACAGTTCCTCAACACCACATGAGCAATCATTTATAAGAGATCAGGAGAGGTCCACATCCAATTCCACACAGAAAAGGGACCGCTGCTACTTCAACAACTATACAACTTATGAGTAGCCAAAGCAGAATAGACCAAGGAGTCATTCATCCCAACGTCCAAAGAACCAACCACCCAAGGATGGTTAGGCAGACTATGAAGGAGAAGTTAGAAGGAGTGATGAGACCACTACATCAGAAGATAAGAAGAGTGAGGAATAGGAGACTATGAAGGATGAGCCCCTAACCTCAACATCAACATTAACTTCACCAACCAGAACGGATAGAGGAAGGAGGAGTCACCTTCCAACACATCACCAGAGGTGCAACCAGGGTCACCATCTCAACCCGACGATGCACCGAGTGAAGGATGAACAAGATAAGAGGTCCTGTTCGGAGGACTTTAAACCACCGAGCCTTTGCCAAAAGGTAAACTTGGTACTTATCCATGTTTCATTTTCAGAATTGCATTAGCATCTTAGTAGTTGCATATTTACTTTCCTGCATTAAAAAGTAAATAAAAATATTTATTACTTTGCATAATAAAATTTAAAAGCCCCATGTGACTAATCTTGTGGCATAGCTCATAAAGACTATTCACTGTGATGGAACAAAAATAGTTTGCATGCATCTAGATTAGGCTATTACATCATATTTACTTTCTGCATTCATAAACATAAAATACCAAAAAAATGTGGGCACATGAAGGTCCACACCTTTTATGAAAGAGCCAAAAATATGTGAGCACATGAAGGTCCACTCATTAAGGGAGCTTTCTGCTGGAAATATTGCTACTAACCATGGAGCGGTTTCTAACCCCCCTCCATGAGAATTGGTATTCTTGTCGGCAACTGAGTTTTACAGGACAATATATGATCAAAAGGCTAGTCAACCTGACGCCCTTACGCTGCCGGTACACCTGCTCTAAGAAGGATCACTCAACATCATGACCATGCCATCGTCTAGCTTGGGGGAGAGCATCCTCCACTTAAACCAGTTAAGTATAAGCTTCCCATCCTATTACTGTACTATATTGCTTTTCGAGTGTATTAGCTAGTGAAATAAAATTTGAAAACCAAATAAAGATTTGCTTAGCTTGGTTAGGTTTGCTTAGGTTTGAATAAAATGCTTACAGAAGTTGTTGCCTAGATAAAATGAACTCCATAGATCAACATCATGCATGAAATTGATAATTAGCACATTCACTAGAATCCCTTTTACCTAGTGTTCAAACTTGAACTATCCCAAGTTTAGATACAACTGTTTTGACATGAAGATTTACTTTGAAACCTGAAACTTGTGGGTAGCAAATGCTTGATCTAAGTCTAGGTGATTGAGGATACGATATAGAAAGTTTGAGCTGCTATTTATCTTGTTCGTAGTGATACTTTATGATATGCGCACACGCGCGACGGATCACGCGTGAGCTGCTGTTGTTGCCCGATCTTCATGGTGGAGCAAAGGAGAAAAGATAACTATCGCTGCACGACCTGATGGAGAGGTAGTGCACCACGAGATGTTGCACCCGCGATGAACTGCCGATACATCCACCCTTCCATGCGTCGACGAAAACCAGCCCACGCAATCACGCCGTAAAGACGTGAAGCATAAACTGGGTGAACCGCAGTTCAGCGTTCTACAACCCCCTCAGGAATCGAAAGAACTAAGTTGCAAAGCACTCATGCCTTACCACAGATTTCCAAATATTCTCTCCATCGGAGAAGAACACACACAAGGTGGCTATCTTATCATTATCAAAAGTCTCTTATCTTATCTTATTACAATGGAGGATTACATGGATATTTATACTCAGGAACATCCCTCCTGGTTGGGTGTGAACAGAGGCATAAATAAAAGAAAGTGGAAGGTCATCTTGGTGGAGAAATTGAAGGGTCTTCTTTGATTCTCGCGCAGCCACCAACAGCTAATGCTATCTCCACTAAAACAGCCATAACTCCTAGCTCGGAAGTCCAAAAGATGCACCGTTTGTTGCATTGGAAACTAGACTTCAATAGCTTTCTTCATACATGTATTGGGCATGCTAAAACTGCACAGAGATGGTCGCATAGCTCATGGAACAAGAACTACTAGACCACTGAAAATTGTATTGACGGTTAACGGAATTGCACAATATGCCATGGACAATCCTCATCACTTTAGTCCTGGAGTTTTTTTTTGAAAATCCTTAAAACAACATGATGAGTTCCTGTATGACAAACCTTAAATTCCCACCACAGCCATACATGCCAGAATAGGAAAACCCACACACTTATATGCTACTTGCTTTGCATTGAGTGTTGTCAAGCTTTGTTGATACCTTAGAATATTGTCATGCTTTCAAAATCAAGATCACGTACACAGCACATACACCTGCTGCTCCTACACAAGGAGTACGCAAAAACATGCCTTCCATATCCACCTGAAAATGTTCCACTCCAATACTTGGAGTAAACATGAAAAATAAGCCTATAGAATATCCCCAAAAATAAATGCTCCAAGATCTTGTTGCTATCTCTCAAAAAGAAAAGAAGAGAGGGAAGTACTGTTGCAGAGAAGAGGCATGTGGCTATGCAAAAATGTGAGATGAGAGAAAACAATGGGTACAAAGATGCCCGCCTGAGAGGTAAAAATGGACAAGTGTCCGAATTATCAAAACAATGGGTACTCTGATACCCGCCTTAGAAAAAAAGAGAGATAGCCCATGTTGTCCTGCAGCATAATTTTTCCAGTGTTTGAAAAAGAGAGAAATGTTTTCAAGGAGCAAAAGTAGAATTAGGTTAGCCACTATATATACACCAACCACCACATATCCACACACATGCACATCTTGATTTGATTGTATGACTTGTTTTCTCTGGATCCATTGTTTGACTTTACAATATATGCATTGCAAGTATGTATGAGCTGTCTCCTTACCCATGAACTCCATATATGCCATTAGTTACAGGGTGAGAGAGAGAAGGCACACATCACTACTGCCTTGGTGAGGATACACAAATACCACATATTGAGAGACTTGAGAGTGTCATACAAAGGAATCTCTGTACTTTATTTTGAAAAAAACTTGCAAAAAACTCCAGGACAAGAGTTGAACGACAGAGCTTGAGAACTAGTGCTTAACTTAGACATTCTGTCCTTTAATTACCCAAGACCCAAGAAAAGGCTACAAGCTCTATAGTTGAAAGTAATAAAGGTAAGTTTGAAAGTCAGAATAGTTTACTCTAATCCTGAGGAGAACTCATGCTTGAATATAGGTTTGCTTTTGAGGAGTTGCTGCTATATTTAAAAAACTCTAATGAACTCCTTTATCCATTGCTAAGTTTAACTTTGCTAAGGGACTAGCAAAGACTAAGCTTGGAGGAGCTTGTTGACGGTAGTTATTCTATGATTTTACCCGTCAACAAACCATGAAAAGGGTATAAAAGCAAACACCAACATAGGTTTAGGGGTTGAACTAACAGAATTCCACGAGTTTTGGTGAATCAGTGTTTTGCAGGGTGTTATCAGAAAAATAACCAAAGGAGATCCACATGTTGGACTAAAACATCGAATTCCACCGCGAAAGGAAATCAGGAAGAATCTAGAAGACACCAGAGACTCACCAGAGAAGACGGGACCCATTTGGACTCCGAAGTGGGTCGGCCGACCTAGCCCCAAGGTCAGTCGACCTGTCAGGGACACAAAACTGCCTCCGCTTCGACGTGGACCCACATCCTGATATTTCACGAAATCTACACCGTCCGTCGAAGTCGGTTTGATCCAAGGGCTACGGTTCATTCCACCGGCCTATATAAGGACCCCCAGACCCCCAGGGTTTCAGACGAATTCATTCAATCATATGTAAACCCTAATCGAGAGGTGTCCCATGAAAGGATAACTTCTCATTAGGATCTAGGGACTAGATAGTAGAGAGATGGAGAGCGAGGGAAGAGTTAGGAGGAGATGCCGGCCTGTCGGTGATCCCTCTACGGCTTGTACTTCGGTAGAATCTAGCTCTACTTGAGCTAGCTCTTAAGATGTCTCGGGCAACCAACTTCTGATCTACGTAAGTCTATGTTTATATTGTTTATCTGGTTTATGTCTCTCTTTTGAGTACTTTATTCCTGTTCTAGAAGGAGCAGAGTGGTAATCTATAGTGTAGGCGTGGCGCCTAGACTATAGTTACTCGTAAATGCGTCCTGTTTGGCCGGATCGGTGGTAGATCACGAGGGTGACTGTTGGTATAAATTAACTGCACTCTACTTAAATAAGATTATATTCAGATTATCTGCAAGCGCACAGACAATATACCACTATCACATTTCACCCAGAGGTTTTAAATATCGTATCCACAAGGAACAGTAGGTGATAATGACCAAGCCAATGAACTTAACCCTACAATTAGGCTAGATAATATCAAGAAAGAGAAAATAGCTAATGATTATCTAGTTCCAACTACCGGTAAACTTTGAATAATATCGTTCTAACTGGGCAGTGACATGAATAAGAGGCGAAATCAGAGTTCCCTCCAACCAGACACTTATACACCTATCGATCCTATCAACGGGAAGTAGACTACAGAGGACTCAACGCAGCTGTCACCTACGCGATCTACCACTATCCGGCCATTCAAGGGACATTCACAAGTAAACCTAGCCTAGCCACCATGCCTACACTATGAAATACTACTTCAATCATGCAATTACCAAGATCAAAGTACTCAATATGAGTTGCAAACTTAAGAACGAATAAGAACAAACGCTTACTTCAATTAGAAGTTGAATGCAAAAGTACCTCTGAACGCAGCTCCGGGCGAGCGAGCTGAATCCAGACGAATACAGCTACGAAGAAGCGCCGACAGCCTAGAACTCCTCCAGAACTTTACTCCTCTACTCTATCTCTCTACATCTCTAGACAAGACTAGATCTAGAATAACTAGTCTCTGCTAATTGCTACATCTGACCCTAACTGGAGATATTGAATTGAACCTCAGGAATAGGGATTGCCTTCAAGGGGGTCTGCCCCTTTATTTATAGCCCGGTGGGATGAACATGCGCTGTTGGATCAAACCGACTTCAACAAAGGGCCGAGATGACTCCTAAGAGGCAGCGGAAGAAGACTCCAGTAGCGGGGGCCAAACCCTAATAGGGTGGGGCCGGTCGGCCCCATGGTGGCGCCGCCCGGCGCCCCACTATGGGCTTTCGAGCCCGGGTTGCTCGGGTGTGTTCCAGACTCTTTAAGGGTCTTCGTGATGATGTTTCCTTGGTGGTTAAGTTTCGTGTCTTTTATACTCTTTAACCCTTCTTTTATGATTTTCTGGAATAGCCCCTGGAAAATACAGAACATGCAAAACTCGTGGAAATTGTCAGTTAAAACCCTAGACTATTGTGTATTCATGTGTTCTTTCATGTCTAAAGTTCTAATAAAAGTTGACGTTATCCACCGTCAACAACACCCCAAGCTTACCTGTTTGCCAGTCCCTTGGCAAACAAACTAAGCCTAATTTACCAAAGTATTTGGATCAGGAGTTGCTACGATGCTTTCATACTTTCCAAGTACACATGCTTTCAAACAGAAATTCTCCTTCGGATTAGACAAAACTGCTCTAACTTTCAAACTTACCCATTGTACCTTTAACTATGGAGCTTCTCAGCTTTTGCATAAGTCTTGAGCAATCGAAAGATAGAACAATCAAGTCAAGCACTATGTCTCAAATTCTTCACAGTACCAATATTCCGGAGTTTTGCAAGTTTTCGAAATAAAACTCAGAGCTTAATTGTATGACACCCTCAAGTCTCTTAATATATGTGGTATTTATGGATCTCACTGAGGCATTAATGATGTTATTATGCCTTCCTATAACTAAGGATTACAGTGGAGCTTATAGGAGTGGCAATAACAAGGATGAGCATACTTGCAATTCATATATTGTAAAGTCAAACAATGGATCCACAGAGAGTCAAGTCATACAATCAAACCAAGATGTGCATGTGTATGGAATATGGTGGATGGGTGTATATATGGTGGCTAATCCTAGTTCTACTTTTGCCCTTTGAAAATGATTCACTCTCCTTTTTGGAACTTAGAACTTTTGTAGGAAACGTGGGCTATCTTTTATTCTCTTTTTTCTTCTTTCCTTTCTCTCTCTTTTTTCTCAGTACCCATTGTTTTAATTACTGGGACACTTGTCCATCTTTTACTCCCTTTTCTTTCTTTTTTTTCAATACTTTTGCATAGACACATGCATCCTTTGAATATAAATAATTGGAGAGATAATGATAAGAACTTAGAGCAATTAAACAGGGGCTGTCCTATAGGGTATATTTTTGGGTGTTTACTCCAAGTGCAGGAGAAAAACATTTTTAAGGTGGATCTGGATGAAAGTGGAAAATGATTGCGCTTACTCCCAGAGTAGGAGTAATGCATATGTAGGTGGAGTGTGTAAGTGATCTCGATTTTAAAAGCATGACAAGACTCTCATAAGGTATTCACCAAAGGTTGACTAAACTCAATGCAAAGCAAGCAGCATAAATGTGCAAAGGTTTTCCTATCTCTAAATGTATCATATATGGCTTTGGTAGGAATTTACACTTTGTCATACAAGAGCTCATCATGTAAGACTTTTAAATTTAAAATAAATCTCCAGAACTTAGTATTGTTAGGAGTAAGATAAATAGCAGCTCAACCTTCATGTATCATATCAATCAATCACCTAGACTTAGCTTAAGCATATGTCTCCACAAGTTTCAGGTTCAGAGTAAATTCTTAAGCCAAAACAGTAGTATCCAAAACTCGGGAGAATTTAAGGTTGAAAACTGGGCACTTGAAAGGAATTACGGCAGGGCAACTATTCATCATCTCCAAGATAAAATTTTAATGTTCTCCAGTTTTTATTTGACTCTAACCTATACTGACTATAGACACACTCTAAGACCACTCTAATATATAGCAAAGTTTTTATTTGGTTTTCAAATTTTATCTTACTAGCTAACTCACGGGAAAAAGCGATATGGTACAATAATAATAAGGTGGGAAACTTATACTTAGCTAGATTTTAAATGGTGGGTGCCCTCCCCAAGCTGGATGTTTGACAGGGTCTTTGATGTTGCAAATTGAGTGATCCTTCTGGGAGCAGGTGTATCGGCAATATAAGGGCATCGGGTTGACTAGCTCTTTGATCTTGTATTTTCCTGTGAAACTCAATTGCCAACAAAAATACCAAATCTCATGGAAAGTGGTTAGGTTTAGTACCACTCCATGGTAAGTGATTGATTTTATATTTACAGCCGAATTTTAAGCTTCTTTACCCAATTAGGAAACTTCTCGAAGAGTCTGGACCTTCATGTGCCCACATGTTTTTGGTATTTTTAGATATTCCTATGATACTATTGTGAACCTTCATGTGCTCACATATTTTTGGTATTTTATGACTTTATAAAACAGACTCGATAATTGCATAGGTATAGTTACCTGATAACTAGGGGATGCTCCTCCCCCGAGCTAGATGTTTGCAATACTTGGTGCCGATGATCTTTAGAGCAAACTTGCCAGCAGCAGTCTGGTGGGTGCCACTGATAGACTCACTCCTCAGTCATAGTATTATCCTGCATAATTACCTTCATTATTGGAGCGTGGTGGCACAAAGTAATGAAGGGTAGATGACTGGTGGTCCTTTCCTTCTCTTGCATCTTGAGTTGTTCATGAGCATCTTGTCTCCTTTGTTGCTTATCCTCTTTGCCATCTTTTGCTTCTTTGATCTTATGACACCTTGTCACTCCATTCATTATTATGCCTGCAACAGATTAGTGGACAACACATACCCGAAGGAATGTATAATTTTGGAACATAGGTTGTTTGTCCAGAATTTTATCATGTTCCTTCTATGCTACTAAGAAGATAGGGTTGATATTGTTTTAGCATAGATTATGTTCTAGACAGGCATGGCTTGAGGTAAAGTAACTTGTAGCAGAAGATGAAGTGAATGAATCATTAATACTCATAGTTCTTCCATCCATGATGAATGAGCTGTGGCTTCCTCTGCAAAGTTATTGAAGTTCAGCATGCGCCCTGTCTCATCTCTGATTTGAAATTTATCTCATGACTTACCCAGATTAATTGTGAAAGTTTCCTGCAGGGGTTAGTCCAACAAAATATCCAATGTCTACTACAGTAATTTCTAGTTCAATAACCAAACCAAACTCCATGTTTAATTTTAGTTAAGGAAGGCTATATAACCTGAGCACCATGCTCAATTTAAAAAGCCTTTGAAAATACCTATACCGTCGTACGTAGTACATTCTAACCAAAACTTACTATGGCAGACAAAGGTGAAATGAAAGCACTTATAGAGATTTATTTATTTAGAGCTGAAAAGGCGAACAATTGAACATGGATTAGAAAGGTAGAGACAACCAATACTAGCAACATAAGATTTTCTAATTGAGCCCATTCCCCTAAGCTAGAATTTTGCAAAGCAAAGTTAAGCTTGGATGGATATAATTCTATATTACATAATGATTGGTTGGATATACCTTGCATTATCACTCATCTACTTCAAACCTAAAATAAATAGTGACAAAAATACCCGAGGGAATATTTTTATAATTATAATTCTATGCTCAAGGATATTGTAGCAAAAGCTACAAGCTCACATTAGTTTTTTTTCAAGAGTGGCAATTTAAGACACAAAGTCATTCTTAGAAAACCTTCTAATTATTGTACTTTAAGTTCATGGAGTGGTTTCCACTAGAACACCAGTCTTTGTGCACCAATCTCGAGATTACAACGAGATCTACAATATTTATGATAAACATATGCATCTACAACCATCCTTTCAAAAAATTTATGAATAGGTAGAATGAAGGGGTTGAAGATCTCGTGTGTGATAATGTTAGAGAGACCAATTGATCCAGAAGATTTCACATATGAGCATGGATTCGATGAGGTGTAAATGAAGTAATTCCCATGCTCATCGATATGATCTCCCTTTTCAAACTCCAAGGGTGTTTCTTCATGGATGTCTATAGGCAACAAGTTTGCCTCTATTATTTCATGTCTAAGACATTCATTGGATGTTTTATTTTCTAGGATTTCCCATGGATTGGTGTCTCTAAGTTTGGTCTCGTCTAAGACTTTCTCTAAACTTGGATGAGTTATGTTTACTACAAAAATTGATTTAAGCTCACCATTTGAATCTAGACCAAGTTTAGATGCTAGCACTAAGGCTTCGTCCTCTTCCGTCCATTCTTTTACAATAGTGTATGTGTTTCTAGTATGTTCTATGCATTCCTGTCATTGTTGCAGCTCTTCTTGGCCGTTCCAAAAATCTTCAAGACTCCTATTCTTGGGATGTCTTAATGGGATCCTAGGGTCATTATGAGACTTAGGAGAGAGATCATAAGAATGATCATGAGGGTCAACAATGGGTTTAAAGATGGATTCAGATGAGACATTTAATTTGGGCATAGAAGGGGAGAAGATAGAGTTGATTCCTATGTGGCTTGGCTCTCCTTCTATGGCATCACTAGACATGCCATCCTTTCATTCTTCCCAATGTCTTTCAGGGGAGAAAAGAAGTTGATGACACTTTTTCCAAGATGCTCTTCTAAGAAGATCTGATCTACATTGATTGATAAGCATCTTAGCTAATTGGAAGTCTAAATCATCAAAGTGGGGTTTCGAAGGTTTAGGATTGATAGCTAAATCTTGGGATTGGATTGGTTGTGTTTTAGCTACCAAAACTTCCTCTTCTGATTCGGGAGATGATTCCTTCTCTTCCTCGGGGAGTTCAGAATTGGCTTGAGCAACCTTGTTGATCATAGCTCTAGCTTTACTTATAGGTAAATAAGGAAAGGCTCCTCCAGAGGATAGATCAAGGGATTCCCTAAAATTCTTTGTAAGACCCAAATAAAAGTGTTGAATAAGCACGGGGTCTCGAAAACCAAGGTCAGGGACAGATGTAACAAGTTCATTAAAACGATCCCATGATGTACTAAGAGATTCTTGTTCTAGTTGCCTAAAAGTTAGAACCTCTTTTCGAAGGTTAACTACTTTATGGATGGGAAATAAATATAAACAGAATTTAGAGCATAAAGTTTCCCAATCCCCTTGCATACTTCCTACGGCTCGATTATACCAACGTTTAGCTCTTCCGATCAAAGAGAACGGAAAAAGCTTCCACCTTAAGGTCTTATCAAACATGCCAGCAATGTGCAAGCATGCACAGGTCTACTCGAATTCTCGTAGGTGTAAGTATGGATTTTCGTTACCTTCTCCCAAGAAGGGTTTATCCCGAATCATATTAATTATACATGGGTGCAGCTAATAGCCTGGTGTTATGATAGGCTCTACAGATTTTGGTGGCCCGATGCTTTTGCGCATGCCAAATAGATAGATAGGCGTGGAATTTAAAGCATCCATAAGGATGAACATAAAATGATGAAAATGTAGGGATAAAATAGAAAAGATAAAAGTATAACACAAGATTAAGCTAAACTCAGTCAAAATCAGCAAACCGTTCCCCGGCAACGGCGCCAGAAATGCTTGTTGGTATAAATTAACTGCACTCTACTTAAATAACATTGTATTTAGATTATGCGCAAGCGCATAGACAATATACTGCTGTCACATTTCACTCGGAGGTTTTAAATATCATATCCACAAGGACCAGTAGGTGATAATGACCAAGCCGATGAACTTAACCCTACAATTAGGCTAGATAATATCAAGAAAGAGAAAATAGCTAATGATTATCTAGTTCCAACTACCGGTAAACTTTGAATAATATCATTCTAACTGGGCAGTGACATGAATAAGAGGCGAAATCAGAGTTCCCTCCTACAAGACACTTATACACCTATCGATCCTATCAACGGGAAGTGGACTACAGAGGACTCAACGCAGCTGTCACCTACGCGATCTACCACTATCCGGCCAATCAGGGGACATTCACAAGTAAACCTAGCCTAGCCACCACGCCTACACTACGAAATACTACTTCAATCAAGCAATTACCAAGATCAAAGTACTCAATATGAGTTGCAAACTTAAGAATGAATAAGAACAAATGCTTACTTGAATTAAAAGTTGAATACAAAAGTATCTCAGAATGCAGCTCCGGGCGAGGGACAGACGAATACAGCTACGAAGAATTGCCGACAGGCCGGAACTCCTCCAGAACTCTACTCCTCTACTCTATCTCTCTACTTCTCTAGACAAGACTAGATCTAGAAGAACTAGTCTCTCCTAATTGCTACATCTAACCCTAACTGGAGATATTCAATTGAAGCTCAGGAATAGGGATTGCCTTCAGGGGGGTCTGCCCCTTTATTTATAGCCCGGTGGGATGAACGTGCGCCGTTGGATCAAACCGACTTCAACAAAGGGCCGAGATGACTCCTAAGAGGCGGCGGAAGAAGACTCCAGAAGCGGGGGCCAAACCCTAATAGGGTGGGACCGGCCGGCCCCATGGTGGCGCCGCCTGGCGCCCCACTGGGGGCTTTCGGGCCCGGTTGCTCGGGTGTGTTCCAGACTCTTCCAGGGTCTTCATGATGATGTTTCCTTGGCGGTTAAGTTTCGTGTCTTTTATGCTCTTTAACCCTTCTTTTATGCTTTTCTAGAATAGCCCCTGGAAAACACAGAATATGCAAAACTCATGGAAATTGTCAGTTAAAACCCTAGACTATTGTGTATTCATGTGTCCATTCATGTCTAAAGTTCTAATAAAAGTTGACGTTATCCACCGTCAACAGTGACCTAGCCTTGTTGAGTCCTTTGTAGTCCACCTCCCATCAGAAGGAATAGATGGATAGCTTTGCTATGGGAAACATCCTCTGTTGATCTCTTTCCCTATAGTGATTTCCCCAGATAAGCAGTAGAAGACAGAAGCTTACCCAAGTCAGAAGTAGAAACCCCTAGTTATCCTCTCTACACTCATATTATCAACAACCTAGATCATCATAACAATATTATCTACACCCTTAATTAGTTTTACACCTATTAGCCATCATCTTAGTTGCAGCACCACCATCTTTAATTGCATCACTACACCCATCATTGACTACCACCTTTAACCTAGTTTTTACCTTTACTTATTGACTACCCCTGGTTAAGTTAGATCGTAGTTAACCAAGCCCGTTTCCCTATGGATACGATATTTAAAACCCTTCGGGTGAATGCTACAACGGTATCCGTGTGCTTGCAGATTTATCTGTGTACACTTAAAAATACCAAAAGTGTGCCTTCTCTCTCTCTCACCCTATAACTAATGGCTTATGTGGAGCTCAACGGTAAGGAGACAGCTCATACATAATTGTAGTGCATATATTGTAGAGTCAAACAATGGATCCAGAGAAACAATTCATACAATCAAATCAAGATGTGCATGTGTGTGGATATGTGGTAGTAGGTGTATATATAGTGGCTAACCTAATTCTACTTTTGCTCCTTGAAAAACATTTCTCTCTTTTTCAAACACTGGGGAATTATGCTGCAGGACAACATGGCCTATCTTCTTCTTTTTTTTTCCTTCTCTTTTTTTCAGGTGGGTATCGGAGTACCCATTGTTTTCTCTCATCTCACACTTTTGCATAGCCACATGCCTCTTCTCTGCAACAGTACTTCCCTCTCTCTTTTTTTTGAGAGAGATAGCAACAAGAACTTGGAGCATTTATTTGGGGGTATCCTAAAGGTTTATTTTTGTTGTTTACTCCCATTGTAGGAGTAGAACATTTTCAGGTGAACATGAAAGGCATGTTTTTGCGTACTCCTTGTGTAGGAGCAGTAGGTGTATGCGTGTGCATGTGATCTTGATTTTGAAAGTATGACAAGTTTCTAAGGTATGAACAAAGCTTGACAACACTCAATGCAAAGCAAATAGGATATAAATGCGTAGGTTTTCCTATTCTAGCATGTATGGATGTGGTGGGAATATAAGCTCTGTCATACAGGAACTCATCATGTGGTTTTAAGGATTTTCAAAAATAAATCTCCAGGACTCAAGTATCACTAGGAACAAGATAAATAGCAGCTCAAACTTTCCATATCATATCCCTAAATTACCTAGACCTAGATCAAGCATTTGCTACCCACAAGTTTTAGGTTCAAAGTAAATCTTCATGTCAAACAGTTGTGTCTAAAACTTGGGATAGTTCAAGATTGAACACTTGGTATCAAAAGGGATTCTAGTGACTGTGCTAATTATCAATTTCATGCATGATGTTGATCTATGGAGTTCATTTTATCTGGGCAACAACTTCTGTAAACATTTTATTCAAACCTAAGCAAACTCATTAAACTAAACTAAGCAAACCTAATCAAGCTAAGCAAATCTTTATTTGTTTTCAAATTTTATTTCACTAGCTAACACACTCGAAAATCAATATAGTACAGATGTTATCATCTCCCCCAAGCTAGATGATAGCGTGGTCGTGATGTTGAAGTTGAGTGATCCTTCTTAGAACAGATGTGCCAGCAACTGGTAGGTGTCTGGGTGGTCTAGCTCTTGATCACCTGCAAAACTCAGTCACCAACAAGAATACCAATTCTCATGGAGGGGGTTAGGATAATACCGCTCCATGGTTAGTGGCAAAATTTCCAGCAAAAAGCTCCCTTAAACAGTGGACCTTCATGTGCCCACATATTTTTGGTGTTTTTCTAAAAAGTGTGGACATTCATGTGCCCACATATTTTTTTGTGTTTTTAAGTTTATGAATGCAGAAAGTAAATATGATGCAATAGCCTATCCTATATGCATGCAAATTATTTTTGTGCAACCACAGTGAATAGTCTTTATGAGCTATGTCACAAGATTAGTCACATGGGGCCTTTAGATTTTATTATGCAAAGCAATAAATATTTTTATTTTATTTTTTTTAATGCAAGAAAGTAAATATGCAACTACTAAGATGCTAACACAATTCTGAAAAGGAAATATGGATAAGTACCAAATTTGCCTCTTGGCGAAGGCTCGGTGGTTTATAGTCCTCCGAACAGGACTTCTTGTCTTGCTCATTCCTCACTTGGTGCATCGTGGGGTTGAGACGGTGACCCTAGTTGCACCTCTGATGATGTGCTGGAAGGTGACACCTCCTTCCTCCATCTTTTCTGGATGGTGAAGTTAATGTTGATGTTGAGGTTAGGGGCTCATCCTTCATAGTCTCTTCTTCCTCACTCTTCTTATCTTCTGATGTAGTGGTCTCGTCACTACTTACAACTTCTCCGTCATAGTCTGCCTAACCATTCTTTGGTGGTTGGTTGATGTTGGGATGAACGACGTCTCCTCCTTGATCTCTTCTTCTTTGGTTGCTCACAAGTTGTATAACTGTTTAAGTAGCAGGGCTCCTTTCCTGTGTAGAATTGGAAGTATACCTCTCCTGCTCTCATATAGATGACTGCTCATGGGATGCTGAGGAACGGTCTTCCAAGTACAATCGGTGGGTCGTACTATTCCTCTCCCATGTCTAGGACCAAGAAGTCAAAGGGGACATAGTGATTTTGAATTCCCTCTAGGAATCTAAATGTCTGGTCTGTCATCTTCTCCATTATGTTGACGCTCGATCCCGTGTTGCAGAAGGTCTTGTGGAAGATTCTCTGGTGCACCCGAGCGTTGGCATGACTGGATCGTCTAGCTTTGGTAGGTGTGGTGATGCAAGCAGGTGATCATATTCAGCCCAAACCGAGTTGATCATTCTCACTGCTTCACTATATATCTACTTGGACAGGAGTTTGTAGTGTCTTGCTCATGAGTGGCTTGTATCCTTTTCTTCTTCCCTTTCAGTTTTGCCGGACCTTTTGCTTCTCTCATTGTTCTATTCCTACAAAGCATTAGTGGACAACACATACCCAAAGGAATATACAGGTAATGGGAGGGATAGTGTTGTCATAAAGCTAAAGGTCACTTTTTATGATGTAGAGAAGTTGTTTGAACATAGAACATTGTTTGTATAAATTAACTACACTCTATTAAATAAGATTGTAATCAGATTATCCGCAAGAGCACAGATAAAATACCGCTGTCACATTTCACCCAGAGGTTTTAAATATCGAATCCACAAGGAACAGTAGGTGATAATGACCAAGCCGATGAACTTAACCCTACAACTAGGCTAGATAATATCAAGAAAGAGGAAATAGCTAATGACTATCTAGTTCCAACAACCGGTAAGCATTGAATAATATCGTTTTAACTGGGCAGTGAAATGAATACGAGTGGAAATCAGAGTTCCCTCCTACCAAACACTTATACACCTATCAATCCTATCAACGGGAAGTGGACTATAGAGGAATCAACGTAGCTATCACCTACGTGAATTACCACTATCCGGCCAATCAGGGGACATTCACACGTAAACCTAGTCTAGGCACCACGCCTACACTACGAAATACTACTTCAATCAAGCAATTACCAAGATCAAAGTCCTCAATATGAGTTGCAAACTTAAGAACAAATAAGAACAAATGCTTACTTGAATTAGAAGTTGAATACAAAAGTACCTCAGAACGTAGCTCCGGGCGAGGGAGCTGAATCCAGAAGAATATAGCTACGAAGAAGCGCCGACAGGCCGGAACTCCTCCAGAACTCTACTCCTCTACTCTATCTCTCTACTTCTCTAGACAAGACTAGACCTAGAAGAACTAGTCTCTCCTAATTGCTACATCTAACCCTAACTGGAGATATTCAATTGAAGCTCAGGAATAGGGATGCTTCCAGGGGGTCTGCCCCTTTATTTATAGCCCGGTGGGATGAATACACGCCGTTGGATCAAACCGACTTAACCAAGGGCCAAGATGACTCCTCAAAGGCAGTGGAGGAAGACTCCAGAAGGCGGGGGCCGAAACCCTAGGGGGGGCGCCGGCCGGCCCCACCCTAGGGCCGGCCGACCCCACTTTGTGGGGTCTCGGGCCCCAGTTGCTCGGGTGTGTTCCAGATCCTTCCCACGTTCTGATGACGATGTTTCCTTTGCGGTTAAGTTTTGTGTCTTTTACGCACTTTAATCCCTCTTTTATGCTTTTCTGGAATAGCCCCTGGAAAATACAGAACATGCAAAACTCTTGGAAATTGTCAGTTAAAACCCTAGACTAGTGTGTATTCATGTGTCTTTTCATGTCTAAAGTTCAAATAAAAGTTGACGTTATTGACCGTCAACAACTCCCCCAAGCTGACCTTTTGCCAGTCTCTTGGCAAACAACCTAAGCCTAATTACTAATATATTGGGATCAGGAGTTGCTACAATGCTTTCATGCCTTCCAAGTACACGTGCTTTCAAACAGAAATTCCCCTCCGGATCAGACAAAACTACTCTAACTTTCAAACTTACCCATTGTACCTTTAACTATGGAGCTTCTCAGCTTTTGCATAAGTCTTGAGCAATCGAAAGATAGAACAATCAAGTCAAGCACTATGTCTCAAATTCTTCACAGTACCAACATTCTGGAGTTTTGCAAGTTTTCAAAATAAAACTCAGAGCTTAGTTGTGTGACACCCTCAAGTCTCTTAACATATATGGTATTTATGGATCTCACTGAGGCATTTATGATGTTATTATGCCTTCCTGCAACTAAGGATTATAGTGGAGCTTATAGGAGTGGCAATAACAAGGATGAGCATACTTGCAATTCATATATTGCAAAGTCAAACAATGGATCCACAGAGAGTCAAGTCATACAATCAAACCAAGATGTGCATATGTATGGAATATGGTGGATAGGTGTATATAAGGTGGCTAATCCTAATTCTACTTTTGCTCTTTAAAAATAGATCTCTCTCTTGGAACTTAGAACTTTTTAGGAAAACATGGGCTATCTTTATTTCCTTTTTTTCTTTTCTTTCTCTCTCTTCTCTTTTTTTTCATAGGCAGGTGGCATCTAAGTACCCATTGTTTTAATTGTTGGGACACTTGTCCATCTTTTACTCCCGTTTCTCTTTTTCCAATACTTTGCATAGCCACATGCATCCTTTGAATATAAATAATTGGAGAGACAATGATAAGAACTTAGAGTAATTAAACAGGGGCTGTCCTATAGGGTATATTTTTGGGTGTTTACTCCCAGAGTAGGAGTAATGCATATGTAGGTGGAGTGTGTAAGTGATCTTGATTTTAAAAGCGTGACAAGACTCTCATAAGGTATACAACAAAGGTTGACTAAACTCAATGCAAAGCAAGTAGCATAAATGTGCAAAGGTTTTCCTATCTCTAAATATATCATATATGGCTTTGGTAGAAATTCACATTTTGTCATACAAGAGCTCATCATGTAAGATTTTAAATTTAAAATAAATCTCCAGAACTTAGTATTGCTAGGAATAAGATAAATAGCAGCTCAACCTTCATGTATCATATCAATCAATCATATAGACTTAGCTCAAGCATATGCCTCCACAAGTTTTAGGTTCAGAGTGAATTCTTAAGTCAAAACAGTAGTATCCAAAACTCGGGAGAATTTAAGGTTGAAAACTCGACACTTGAAAGGAATTACGGCAGAGCAACTATTCATCATCTACAAGATAGAATTTTAATGTTCTCCAGTTTTTATTTGACTCTAACCTAGACTGACTATAGACACACTCTAAGACCACTCTAATATATAGCTAAGTTTTTATTTGGTTTTCAAATTTTATCTTACTAGCTAACTCACGTGAAAAAGAAATATGGTACAATAATAATAAGGTGGGAAACTTATACTTAGTTGGGTTTTAAATGGAGGGTGCCTTCCCCCAAACTGGATGGTTGACAGGGTCTTTTATGTTGCAAATTGAGTGATCCTTCTGGGAGGAGGAGTATCGGTAATATAAGGGCGTCGGGTTGACTAGCTCTTTGATCTTGTATTTTCCTGTGAAACTCAATTGCCAACAAAAATACCAAATCTCATGCAAAGGGGTTAGGTTTAGTACCATTCCATGGTAAGTGAGTGAATTTATATTTCCAGCAGAAGTTTCCTAATTGGGTGGACCTTCATGTGCCCACATATTTTTGGGTTTTTTCTAAAAAGTGTGGACCTTCATGTGTGTTGACGGTCCTTAACACCCCATTTTATACGATCAAGATTGCCTAATTTGGTCATAAAAATGATACAAACCATAGTCATAGGTTTTTATTTCTAACCATTTCCACAAGTTGTGATGGCTATGTGAGTGTAGGTGCAAGGTAAGTACAAAACGGCGATATATAAGGAGAAAAGGCTTCATTCATGCTTCTTGTGACTACACCAATTCAAGGAGTTTGAAATAAGGTTTTGGTTCACCCAAATCGAAGGACGGTCGATAAGGTTACGCTTTCCGGAGAGTGGACAACGGGATGCAGGAGCAGTCCCGGGTAAAATGAGCACCCAGGATGCATCCGGACTCAGAATCAGGCAAACGACCAAGCGTTGGAAAGCTAACTGAGAGACCTACATGCTCACCAAATATGAGCACATTTTTCCCAAGTTGGGGGGTGCCCGCCCTATGCACAGGGCGCCTGCCCTATCCACCTCAGCAAATCAGCACGACCAAAGTCCAGTTGCTCTCCAACCATCATCTAGAGCCCATCCAAGCTGGTTCATGTCATTTGGGCCATAGTGGATCACATTTTGGTTCGATAGCCCTGACAAGTGGGGCAACCGACCCTCCACGGTGGAGTCGGTCCAAACCGACCGGGACCAAGTCAGTTCAACCTTCTACCGACCTCCATGAATGCATTTGAGGCGCTAACTCAAATCAAGGGAGGTGGCCGCCCTACATCTACGGTGCCCGCCGCCCTACTCAAGCCGGTTCACTTCCCCATGTGACACAATTACCCCCACCATTGATCCCGTGGCGGTTGGAGGTCGGTTTGATCCAACGAAGGCCGATGGACATCAAGCGGATCGATGACGTGGCGATGGAGTAGCCCCTACTCCACCTCTCCACTATAAATAGGACCCTCTACCTCACTTGTAAGGGGATAACCACGAGATACACACTCTCCACATGAGAGTCATAGCCTTAGAGCTCTCTTAGTGAGCAGTAGAAGATAGGGAGAGAGCGAGGGAGGGAGCTGGAGGATTGCCGGGCTTGTCGGCAACATCTCCGGTGTGTACCTCTGCGGATGCAGGCCTTCTACAGGTGAGCTGCTCTGGCTTCTTCTTGGTATAAGGTACTCGGCTCTGTAAGTGTTCTACTTTGCTTGTTCATTGGTACATCGTTCAATTATTTAATTGAGTGCTCTAGTCTATCTTTGGCATGCTTAGATTAGAGTAGTATTCTGTAGCGTAGGCATGGTGCTTAGGCTATCGTTTACCGTTGTGTGCGGCTTGCTCCTCGGATGTGTGGTAGCTAGTGGGTGGTGACAGCTCCATCTAGTCTCTGTAGTCCACCACGTGTTTGTGGAAGTTCTTAAAGCGTAGGGCCCGAAGCTGTAACCGCACAAGTTATCTTTTGCGGTGCTTGACCGAAACAGAGCTCCGAAGTGAACAACCATTGTAGATCATTCCTTGATCTAGTACATTTGCCATTAAGACCCTCTCTACCCTATTTATCCCAAACATCTAGTTATCTTAGGACGACTGGTTCTTAGTAGAACACTCATGTTCCCTGTGGAAATCGATATCTTGGAATACACCTAGGTGAAAGCTACTTTGACAACCGTGCGCTTGCGGTTTTACCCCCTTGCCATAATTAGTGTCAACAAGTTTTCTGGCGTCATTGCCAGGGAATGGTAGCTGTTTTAGAATCGAACCAAGTCATCTGTGTATCCTTTTTCCTTTTTCTTCTTACCACTACCATCAACCATCACCTTCCAAAAAAAAGAAAACACCATCCTTATCATATGGATTCCACTCCTATTTGTCATCTTGCTGCTCCAAAGGCCGCTCGTTTGGAGCCTCCTAAATCTTCAAAGCCGATTCTAACACCTGGCTATGAGCTATGGCCTAGTTTCATAGCCATAGTTTGGGAACAACCCTTTGCTGGGGAAGAAGATGAGAACCCATATACTCATCTGCGGGAATTCGAGCAAATGTGTTCATGCCTTCAAATTCCTGGTATGTCACAAGAAACCTTAAAGTGGAAGCCATTTCCATTCTCTTTGACGGGAGTAGCTAAACGCTAGTATGCTCGATTCGTAGATAGTGTGCAAGGAGAGTGGGAAGAATTGCAGAGCAAATTCTGTTTAGCTTTCTTCCCTACCTCTCGAGTTGTTCATCTTCGTAAGGAAGTGCTCAACTTCGAACAAAAACCCAAGGAACATTTAGATATAGCTTGGGCCCGTCTTTCAGAATTATCTATTTCAGGACCCAATTTAGCTATACCTGATTCTATGCTTTTGCAACATTTTTATATGGAGCTTAGCAAAGAATCTGCACAATTCCTTGACATTGCCTCGGGAGGAGCTTTCTTACAAGTTTCCGCAAGTGAAGGGAGGATCATTTTAGACAAAATTCTTGAAAACACTCCCTACACTGGAATTCATGAAGAATTCCCCGAGGAAGACGAACAATCGACCCCCAAGTGAGAAGAAGTGCTAACAACCAATTCCCTACCTATTCAAACCATAGAGCCTGTTGTCAACCGAATACCTAAACCCCTGAAGGAGGAAGAAATTCCACCTCTGAAAATCCCCTTTGAGTTCGAGGATGATCTCTTCTCCAATTTTGGAAATACCTCGAACTATTCTTCCCAAAAGAGGTCCTTAGCACCATCTGCCCCAAATCAGCACATTCCAGATCCTCCTGATGAGAAATTTTGAAAGGAGAATGTGATGGCGCTAGTGTAAATTCTAAGTGATGAATGGTTAAAAGAGGCAGAGCTCTCTTCAGAAGTAATTCGACTAGACTCTCCT
This sequence comes from Eremochloa ophiuroides, assembly GCA_038502445.1. NCBI lineage: Eukaryota > Viridiplantae > Streptophyta > Magnoliopsida > Poales > Poaceae > Eremochloa > Eremochloa ophiuroides. Next base: position 37,898,966 of record JAHLJS010000005.1, on the reverse strand, counting down.
TCTACCTCTATTCATTGTCGCTTGAAGGGTACCACCTTGGATGTGCTTTACAATTCTATTGTTGGGGTAAACATCATGTCCAAATCTTATACATATGCTCTCTTTGGAGACATACCTGTAACTCCAACCGACAAACTCTTAAAAAGCCCTTTGGGGCCAATCATTCCAAGCTCCGGGATTATTCAAGCAGTTCCCATTGAGATCGACGCGATCGAGATTCTCTTAAATTTCTTCATCTTTGAAATCTCGGAATTCGATCTCTTGATAGGACATCCCATAAATAGACTCATTCAAGAAGGACAAAATCAAGGGAGCCTAAATATTAAACTTGGAAAAAGCATCAATCTCTCTATTCCACTCACTCAATCTGTACATTCGAAAGTGGAAGACGACCCTAAGCGAGAATCTTTAGAGGAGGTGATGGCTGCATCTCTCACAGAATCTCTTGAACCAAATCTAGAAGAGGATGCTAAACATTTCATTGAGGAAGAGGAGGAACTACAAGAACCCCTCAAATTAGATGAAACTCTAAAGCCAGATCGACCTCCCGTAGAACTTAAGCCCCTTCCTTTTGGTCTTAAGTATGCCTTTCTAAATGGTGATCGAGAATCTCCTATGCTATTAGTGACAAACTTTCTGTGGAGGAGACTTCTCGACTTATCACTATCTTAGAAAAGCATCGATCTGTTTTTGGCTACTCTCTTAAAGACCTCAAGGGAATTAGTCCTACTCTCTGCACACATCGCATTCCAATAGATTCCAATTCTACACCATCTAGGGAGCCTCAAAGAAGGCTAAACAATGCAATGAGAGTCGTCGTTACGAAAGAAGTTCTAAAGCTCTTACACGCGGGCATAATTTATCCAGTTCCATATAGCGAATGGGTTAGCCCTGTGCAAGTAGTTCCTAAGAAGGGAGGCATGACGGTTGTGAAAAATGAGAAGGATGAGTTGATCCCACAACGAACCGTCACGGGTTGGAGGATGTGTATAGACTATAGAAAGCTGAACAAGGCTACAAAGAAAGATCGCTTTCCGTTACCCTTCATTGATGAAATGTTGGAACGGTTAGCAAATCACTCTTTCTTTTGTTTCCTTGATGGTTATTCTGGCTATCATCAAATCCCCATCCATCCCGATGATCAAAGTCAAACCACCTTCACATGCCCTTATGGAACCTATGCATATCGCCGTATGTTTTTTGGCTTATGCAATGCCCCTACTTCTTTTCAAAGGTGCATGATGTCCATCTTCTCTGACATGATCGAGAAAATCATGGAAGTATTCATGGACGATTTCTCTATCTATAGAAAAACTTTTGATGATTGCTTAGAAAATTTGGACAAGGTTTTACAAAGATATGAGGACAAGCACTTAGTCCTGAACTGGGAAAAATGCCATTTTATGGTTCAGGAAGGCATAGTGCTAGGACATAGGGTGTCCGAACGTGGGATTGAGGTGGACAAAGCTAAGATAGAGGTGATTGAGAAGCTTCCACCGCCCACTAATGTCAAGGGGATTCGCAGTTTTCTTGGGCATGCGGGTTTTTATAGGCGCTTCATAAGATACTTCTCTCATCTTGCAAGGCCTTGTAACAACCCTAAAAACCCACACAACCTAAAAATCCCAACCAATTAAAATTTTTCATTTATTTATTATGAAAACCCATTTTTCTTGTGCAAGCATATAGGTTTCATTATGAATTTGGTAAATAAAGGAGTATAGCTTGAATTTTAATTCCATTCACATAGAATAATAGCTTATGCATCACAATTGGGATTTATTGCAATTTATGTTTGTATTTACTCAATATTTAAAAAGGATAATATATGTATTTATACACTTAAGTGAAAATAGAAAAAGAAAAAGAAAAAGAAGAAGAGAGAAAGAGGAAGAGCAGATTCGGCCCTACCAGCCGGCCCGTCTCCTCTTTATCACACCCGCGCGCGCGTCACTCCGAACCGGCCCATCTCGCAGCCAAACCACCACGCGCGCGCAGCCCGGGCACACACGCGCGCAGCGCCTTTCGCAGCCGCTGCCAACCGGGACCCGCTTGTCAGTCACTCTTTCTTTTCCCCTGTTTCTCTTCCACACGAAGACGACGCCATCGGGTCACGCAAATGGTGTGACCGACAGCGCCACACATGGCAGAGGCCCTGACCCCGCTGTCCCTCGCCTGTCCCCTGCCTTGCTCGCCAAGAAGCCGCGCGCATTGGGAAACCCTAGCTCGGGAGCACCGATGGTCTCCACGTGCCCCCTTCGCCGCTAATCATCGTCCGCCGCCACGCCATGCCCTGGCCGTCTATAAAAGGAGTCGCCCCGAAGCCCTAGACCTCGTCCCACTCGCCGCCGCCACGCTGCGGCACAACCACTACACCACACCGCACAATAGAGGGACAGGGAGAAGGGAGAAGGGCGGAGCAGAGGAGGAGAAGTTGCCGGAGCGCCGCCGCCGCGGAGCACTCCGGAGCCGGACATGGAGGAGAAGCCCGAGCTGCGGACGAGGAGCGGCACGGCACTGCGATCACTCTGCACAGCGTCACCTCGTCACTGCACCGCCATCCTTACCTCACCAGCCCCACGGTGAGCCACCGAGCACCTCATCCAACCTCGCCGTGCTACAGTCATGGCGCTCGGCATCACGAGCGCGTAGGCCGCGGGCTGTATCCAGCCCCTGAACACTTCGCACAACACGCGCACAAGACCGGCCATCAAACCACTGGACATCGGCTATGGACGCCAGGCCACATCCGACGGGCATCGCCGTCACATGTGCTCGGAGCACCGCCACCTCGACGGCGTTCCCGCGCACAAGCCGTGAAACTGCCGACGCGACCCATTAGCGTGACCACCAACTCACCGACCACCTCGGACAAGCTTAGTTGCGGAAGATCGATCCTCCATAGCCCGGAACACCGAGAGGTGCGTTCTCGGGGAAACGTGATCGCCGCCGACACGTTCCGTCTTGCCTAAAATCCGTTCCGAGTACCCCCGATCGCCTCGCGCTGCGGAGAAAGGCCGACGAGGTTCGCCAAGTCTGCCTCGGCACCGCCGCGTAGATAGCCGAACCCCGAATCATGTCTGTCGCCTTGGCTACGTGCGCCTCCACCTCGTCGGAGAACCGCCGTATGCTGTGGGAGAGAAGAAGGCCCACGACATCATTTCACTACTGACAGCCAACCCTCGGGAGGGCGGCACCCTCGGCGCCCAAAATTCCGATTCGCCCGAGCCTCCCCGGGAGAGCTCGGGAGAGCGGCACCCTCGGCGCACCAAATCTCCGATTCACCCGAGCCTCCCCGGGAGAGCTCGGGAGAGCGGCACCCTCGGCGCACCAAATCTCCGATTCGCCCGAGCCTCCCCGGGAGAGCTCGGGAGAGCGGCACCCTCGGCGCCCAAATGTCCGATTCGCCCGAGCCTCCCCGGGAGAGCTCGGGAGAGCGGCACCCTCAGCGCCCCGAATCTCCGATTCGCCCGAGCTCCGCCGAGCTACGCCGAGCTCCGCCGAGCCCCGCCGAGCCACGCCGAGCTACGCCGAGCTCGCCCGACCACCGCCGAGCTACGCCGACGCCCCCCGACCTCTGAGAACCACCCCCGACCTCTGAGAACCACCCCCGACCACCGTCTAGCTCTCCCCACCACCGCCGAGCTACGCCGACGCCCCCCGACCAACGTCAAGCTTGCCCGACCACCGCCGAGCTACGCCGACGCCCCCGACCAAAGTCGAGCTCGCCCGACCAACCGCCGAGTTACGCCGACGCCGGCGACTCTCTGGGAACCAGCACCGAACACCTGGTGGGCGACCATCAGGTCTGTGTTCTGATGAGGCGCCACATGCCGCACTACTGGACCCACGCGCCACGTGGACCAATCCCGAGCTGCCCCTGATTAATCGACCATTTTCCATTTTCAGAAAATAGGATAATCTTCGGAAATTCATAACTTATTCATATGATGTCCAAAAATTACGCACCATATATCAAAATTCTCAGAAATATGAGATCTACAATCTAAGACGTGTGCATTTGGCTCTTTATTTTATTGGATTTTTCTGAAATACTCTATAGGAGTCGCTGACGCGACTATTTCGTGTTCGATTTCAGAGCCGGAGGAGGATCTGACTAAGGAAGACGACCACGAGTACCTTCAGGAGCTAGGAGACGACTACGAAGGTGCCACGTCCCACCAAATCCTTAGATCCTATTTACGCATTGCAAATGACATTATTGCTATTGCTTTATGATTATGTATGGATTGGTTGCATGGTAGTATATTTGAATTCCCTGCCTTGATAAGACTATACCCTGCGATCCGCTGCTAGGTTAGCTGCTGCTTAATTTACTGTTACTCTTCCACTACTTTCTACTTGCTATATGCTATGTGGTGGAATTGGGACGGTGTATAACTGATTATAACCACTGGGAGAGAGTGCTGCGTGCGTCTTGGGTGCGTGGTAAGGGTTGATGTCGACCAAGTGGGATGTGAGACAACCCCATGGGGCAAGTCGTGCCGGGGGTGCAACCTAGGCATCCCCAAGCGAGATACCTGTGGCGGGTAAAGTTGTTGAGGAGGTTCCGGGTGGGATAGCCTTGGTGGTTTGAAGCCCGTGGACGGAGGTGCTGTGATGGCACGGGGAGAGTATCCCCTAAGTGAAGATGCCTGCTTGGTCAAACCTAGGACGGACTAGTTTCAGGTTCATGGGAATCCTTTTCTACTCACTCGCTTCTGATGGGCGGGAGATGGCTGGACTACTTGGTAGGACGGTGCCACTACTGCTAGGTTGAGAGGTGATAAGGGTGGGCGGAGACGGTCGATGGGTTCCCGTTCCGTTCTAGATGCGCAGTACCACTGGATGGGCCCGGTACTGTGTCTCCTAGTCTCAGCATAACGGTGTAGGATCCGGAATATCCCAGGTCTGAGTGGTAGGGTGGCATCGACCTAGGCAAGCAAGCACCCGGAATTCTGCCTAGGTGTTGCGCAACACCTATGATGGCTAATCTTGTGGGTAGTGAAACCTCTGCAGAGTGTACGGTTGATCGATCGATACATATGCCAACTCGTTGGCTATGGACCTTTCCTGTGAAGCTTCTACTAGTGTAGTGAGTGTTCTCTTCTCCCTCTGGATGACATTTTTTCGGCAGTGTACCCGTTGTGGTAGCGTGCCGCTGAGATAGGCCCGAGAGGGAGTTGGGCCTGTCGAATGAGAGCGAGGTGTGGGTAAGTGAGATGTGGTGATGGGAAAAGGGATGATGGTGTTAACTGGAGATAAAACTTGACTAATTAAACATTGATTATAGCTGCATAGGAAACCTCAGCCTATAGGTCTGCTTGTATAGCCTTGCATCCACTTTCCACAAAGCAAATGCTGCTAGGTGGGCTCCGTGGCCAGTACAAATCGTACTGATAAATTTGCTGTCAGGTGACGAGAATGAGTACGACTTCGAGGAAGACGATGGCGAAGAATAGGGTCACGTGCTACACTCAAGTTGGCCGTGAAGGATGAAACGTTTCCGCATCTTCTAAAGCTTCTCTGAATGTTGATTCCGCCAGTGTGGCGATGTAATAATTGTTTATGTAAGACTTAATTACCGTTGTATGGATCTTGGTGTCAACTGAGATATGGGTAATTTCATGGATTGTCCCAAGCAATCTGTTGAATTACAATTCGAGCCTGCGGATTTCCCTTCGCGGAAATCGAGGTTGTTTCAGGCCTCTAACAAACCTATTAGCTAAAGATGCACCCTTTGAGTTTAATGATGAGTGTCTAGAAGCTTTTAACATTCATAAAAAGGCAATCATCTCAGTTCTAATCATTCAACCTCCTGATTGGACGCTACCCTTTGAAATAATGTGTGATGCAAGTGATTTTGCTGTTGGTGCCGTGCTCGGCCAAACAAAAAACAAAAAGCATCATGCAATTTCTTATGCTAGCAAGACTTTAATTGGACCACAACTAAACTATGCCACCACTGAAAAAGAACTTTCGGCCGTTGTCTTTGCTATAGATAAGTTTAGATCTTACTTAGTTGGAGCTAAAGTAATTATTTATACCGATCATGCTGCTCTAAAATTTTTGCTCACTAAGAAAGATGCTGAACCACGGTTAATAAGATGGATCCTTCTACTCCAAGAATTTGATATTGAAATAAGAGATAAGAATGGAGTGGAGAACTCGGTGGCAGATCATTTATCGAGGATGCATTTTAAGGAATCACTTGAGCTTTCGATAAATGACTTCCTTCGAGATGACACACTTCTCAAAGTAACAGACTCGAACCCTTGGTATGCAAATATCGTCAACTTTTTAGTAACGGGATATGTCCCACCTGGGGTAGATAAAAAGAAGCTCATCTATGATAGTCGATGTCATTTATGGGATGAGCCATTTTTATACCGGGTTTGTGCTGATGGCTTGTTGAGACAATGTGTTCCAACACCTGAAGCAATCAAGATCATTGAGAAATGCCATGCTGGACCATATGGTAGGCACTATGGGGCATTTAGGACACATGCCAAGATTTGGCAAAGTGGTTTCTTTTGGCCAACCATGTATGAGGACACAAAGAGGTTCGTCCAAAGGTGTTCACAATGCCAAAAGCATGGGAACATCAATGCCCGTGATGCAATGCCATTGGTGAACAACCTTCAAGTAGAACTCTTTGATGTCTGGGGCATCGACTTCATGGGTCCATTTCCAAAGTCCCGTGGGTGTGAGTACATCTTGGTGGCTGTGGACTATGTGTCCAAATGGGTTGAAGCGATGCCCTGTCGAGCAGCAAACTCTTCAAGTGCCAAAAAGATGTTCCATGAGATCATTTTTCCATGCTTTGGCACACCGAGGATGGTAATAAGTGATGGAGGCTCTCATTTCATTGATAAGACCTTTCGCCTCTTATTGGCCCAGCAAGGGGTATGCCACAATGTTGCAACACCTTATCATCCCCAAACAAGTGGTCAAGCGGAAACATCAAATAAGCAAATCAAGAACCTTCTGCAAAAGACAGTGAATGAAATGGGGACAGGATGGAAGGACAAGCTTCCTGATGCTCTCTGGGCATATAGGACAGCATACAAAACACCCATAGGCATGTCACCATACCAGCTTGTCTATGGAAAAACATGTCACCTGCCAGTTGAGTTAGAGTTCAAAGCACGTTGGGCTATCAAACGGTGGAATATGGATCTTGAAGGTGCAGGAAGAAATAGGAAAATGCAAATCTCTGAACTACAGGAATGGAGGGAGAAAGCTTATCACAATGCCAAAAGTACAAGGAAAGAACAAAAAGATGGCATGACAAGCGGATCAAAAAGAGGGAATTCAAGCCAGGAGATAAGGTATTAATGTTTAATTCTAGGGTATAATTGTTCGGGCATGAAAAACTTATAAGCAAATGGGAAGGGCCATTCCAAGTTCTTGAAGCATCATCAGACTGTCTCCAACAAGGAGACCTATACCCAAAAATAGGTCACCAAAGATCATTTGCCTATCAAAACTGTTCTCCAACAGCACATGCAATCGGGCAACCCATTTTGCCTGTCGGCTGAAACAAGACGCAAAAAAGGGTATCCTCTCTCCTTGATATGTAGTTGTTCAGTGGTGGCCCGCTCACCTCCGCCTCCTGCTCGTGCACGCCGCCGGCCGACGAGGTGGCCCGCACTCTGCCGTGTCAGGGAAGATGAGGAGGCGGGATCACCGGAGTTGCCGGAGTCGACGAAGAAGCCCACACCCGTCCACCGGCGAGCGCACGGACTCCGGCCTGACCCGTCCCCTCGTGGGCGAGCTCCGCCCACTCGGCCGCCGGCGAACGCGCGGCTCCACCCCGATTTGCTTCGTCGCAGCGAGCTCTTCCCCGATCTGCTTCGTCCCAGTGAGCTCCGCACCGATCTGCTCCATCCTGGCAAGCTCCGTCTCGCAAGCTCCGCCACGACCCGCCCCACGTGGCGAGCTCTGGCACCCGCCCAAGCTCAGTCCCGACCACCCCTCGCAGCGAGCTCCGCCCGGCGCGGTCGTGATGGCACGAGCTCCAGCGCTCGCCCGAGCTCCGTCCCGACCGCCCCTCGCGGCGAGCTCCGCCTGGCGCGGCCGCGACGGTGTGAACTCCGGCGCCCACGCGGCCTCCATCCCAACCGCCCCTCACGGCGAGATCGGCCCAACGCGGCCGTCACCTCCGGCGCGAGCTCCGGCCCGAACCGCCCCTCGCGGCGAGCTCCGCTCCGCCCGTTGTGGCCGTCAGCGACCGGGCGAGCTCCGCCGCACCCTACCGCCGGCGAGCGCGCCGCCCGACCCACCCCCTCGCGGCGAGCTTTGCCCGGCGGCCACCAGCGGGCGCACGTTCTCTATTTTGGGTTCCGTCTGTTGGAAACGAGCTGTTTTGGGTGAGGTAGGCTTTTACTGTGCGTGATGCAATATATGGAATAGGTCTTGTATTTGTGTGCCTGCTGTTGTAGACAGCCTCACATGGTGCTGTCACACTCCAAGATGATGAAGGTAATATTTTCAAGGTAAATGGTCATCACTTAAAAGTTTTTCTTGAACCTGATAACATAGAAGAAGCTGATATTATTGAATTCTGGCACTTCATTGATGCAACATAAAAGTTTGAACCCCTTACTCTTGTCTTATTAGTTTTAAGCAATTTCTTTATTTGAATAATTTGACTCTCTAGTGTTTACCACCAGTGGAGTCCCCTTTGTTTTCACCATTTCTGTCTATGAATAAAAGCCAGGTACCGTCTCATTGAAGTGTGGGGGTCTTGCGACCCTATTTTGCACATATTCATCACAGCTCATCATCATCATGTCATACATAGCGCCTACTACCATGGTTTCCACCTCACCACAGCTCCAATACCACGGTTTGATCTCTTTACACCTTTTCATGCTTTCTTCCCATGCTCTAAGTATACATGTTTAATCTTGCAAATTAAATAAACCAAAACCACACTTTGATTAAAATTTTGAAAAGTGATATGTTTATGGCATTGTTAAGATAGAAGCTTGCATAAAGATTGTTCCATTTACATATACTTATGCTTGTGGGAAAATACTTATAGGACAATCATATTGACTAAGTTGTTGTGGAGTGTGATTTAGTTCTAGCTTAGAAATCCTACCTTTTCGACTATAAGTACTTGGAGAACTTTCTTTTGATAAAATGTTAAAACCATAGTATCACATACTCCTCAATGGTGATAAATTCCTACCATAGCCATATATGCTTTTCATGATTAAATTTTCTACATAAGCTGCTTGCTTTGTGTTGAGTCTTGTCAAGTCTTGTTGACCTTTATTGAGAGATTTATCATGATCCCAAGATCAAGATCACATTCACCCACCTAAATATGCACTACTCTACACTGGAGTAGGCGTAAAAACATGCCTTCCATGTAGATCCACCCAAAAATGCTCTACTCCTACACTGGGAGTAGAAGAAAAAAGGAAGCCGATTAGGATTCCATCAAGTAAATACTCCATGTTTTAAAGGTGTAATCTCTCTCTAATATGAGTTTATAGTAGAAGAGACATGGGCTATGCAGAAATGGGTACAAAGATGCCCGCCTGAGAAAAAAAAGAGAGGAGCAAAAGCTCATGAAAAAAAATAAAAAAATGATGATGACAGCCATGTCTCTAAAGAAATAAAGTTAGAGAGAGATCATATCAAATAAAGGAGTATAGTAGAATTAGGTTTAGCCACCAAATATCCATACACATGCACATCTTGATATAAGAGTATGGTACTTCTCTCCTTGGATCCAAGCATTGACTCGACAACACATGCAAGGTAAGTATGCTATATCCTTTCCATACCTAGAACTCCACATAAGCTTTTTAGAAGTAGGAAAGGATAAGAAAGCAACTCATTACTATGCGGTAAGGAATCATATACCATTGGGTGACTTGAGACTACTATTTGAGGAGTATAAGTGAACTATACTTTTTGTGAAAATTTAAAAACTCCAAGTCACTAAGATGAGAATTTGGGAAGATAACTTTGTTTTGAGAACTCTTCCACTTTCTAACCACTGAAGGATATATGTTAGCCAATGCCACATATCCCACCAGTATAATATTTGTCTTGGAAGAACTTTTGTGTTAGCTGTATGTCTTAACATGCTACGATCATGCTTACTTTTATCCTTAACTTTTACTCGAGGACGAGTAAAGTGCAAGTGTGGGGGACCTTGTTGACGGTCCCTAACACCCCATTTTATACTGTCAACATTGCCTAATTTGGTCATAAAAATGATACAAACCATAGTCATAGGTTTCATTTCTAACCATTTCGACAAGTTGTGATGGCTATGTGAGTGTAGGTGCAAGGTAAGTACAAAACGGCTATATATAAGGAGAAAAGGCTTCATTCATGCTTCTTGTGACTACACCAATTCAAGGAGTTTGAAATAAGGTTTTGGTTCACCCAAATCGGAAGACGGTCGATAAGGTTACGCTTTCCGAAGAGTGGACAACGGGACGCAGGAGCAGTCCCGGGTAAAATGAGCACCCAGCATGCATCCGGACTCGGGAACAGGCAAACGACCAGGCGTTGGAAAGCTAACTAAGAGGCCTACATGCTCACCAAATATGAGCACATTTGGCCCAAGCTGGATGGCACCCGCCCTATGCACAGGGCGCCCGCCCTATCCACCTCAGCAAATCGGCACGGCCAAAGTCCAGTTGCTCTCCAACCGTCATCCAGAGGCCATCCAAGCTGGTTCATGTCATTTGGGCCATAGTGGATCACATTTTAGTCCAGTAGCCCTGACAAGTTGGGCTACCGACCCTCCACGGTGGAGTTGGTGTCCAAACCGACCGGGACCAAGTCGGTTCAACTTTCTACCGACCTCCAGGAATGCATCTGAGGCGCTAACTCAAATCAAGGAGGGAGGCCACCCTACATCTACGGTGCCCGCTGCCCTACTCAAACCAGTTCACTTCCCCATGTGACACAATTACGCCCACCGTTGATCCCATGGCCGTTGGAGGTCAGTTTGATCCAACGAAGGCCGATGGACATCACGCGGATCGATGACGTGGCGATGGAGTTGCCCCTACTCCACCTCTCCACTACAAATAGGACCCTCTACCTCACTTGTAAGGGAATAACCACGAGATACACACTCTCCACATGAGAGTCAGCCTTAGAGCTCTCTTAGTGAGGAGTAGAAGATAGGGAGAGAGTGAGGGAGGGAGTTGGAGGAGTGCCGGGCTTGTTGGCAACATCTCCGGTGTGTACCTCTGCGGATGCAGGCCTTCTACGGGTGAGCTGCTCCGGCTTCTTCTTGGTATAAGGTACTGGGCTCTGTAAGTGTTCTACTTTGCTTGTTCATTGGTACATCGTTCAATTATTTAATTGAGTGCTCTAGTCTATCTTTGGCATGCTTAGATTAGAGTAGTATTCTGTAGTGTAGGTGTGGTGCTTAGGCTATCGTTTACCATTGTGTGCGGCTTGCTCCTCGGATGTGTGGTAGCTAGTGGGTGGTGACAGCCCCATCTAGTCTCTGTAGTCCACCACGTGTTTGTGCAAGTTCTTAAAGCGTAGGGCCCGAAGCTGTAACGGCACAAGTTATCTTTTGTGGTGCTTGACCGAAATAGAGCTCCGAAGTGAACAACCATTGTAGACCATTCCTTGATCTAGTACCTTTGCCATTAAGACCCTCTCTACCCTATTTATCCCAAACATCTAGTTATCTTAGGACGACCTTGATTCTTAGTAGAACACTCACATTCCCTGTGGAAATCGATACCTTGGAATACTCCTAGGTGAAAGCTACTTTGACAACCGTGCGCTTGCGATTTCACGCCCTTGCCATAATTAGTGTCAACAATGTGCCCACATATTTTTTGTATTTTTAGATTTTCTTATGGTACTATGGTGAACCTTCATGTGTTCACATATTTTTGGTATTTTATGACTTTATAAAACAGACTCGATAATCACATAGGTATAGTTACCTGATAACTAGGGGATGCTCCTCCCCCAAGCTAGATGTTTGCAACACTTGGTGCCGATGATCTTTAGAGTGAACTTGCCAGTAGCAGTCTGGTGGGTGCCACCGATGGACTCACTCTTTAGACTTAGTGTCATTCCTGCAGAATTATACTCCAACAAGAAAACCAATACTTGAGGCTCGAATGTGATAAGGGGTTAGCAGTCAGCCAAAAGGTAATTGATTATTCTTTTGAGTTGATTTTAAATTGATAGGTTCTAGCAGGATTCTCTTTTTAGGATTTTCTAATTTTCTTATGCAGAAAAGTAAATATGTATGCATGATATATATTTTATTTTTATGCCACCACTGAGAATATTGATTCTCATGGGGCTTAGGATTTTCATAATGCAAGAAAGTAAATACAGATGCTATTATCATTTTTTATGCCACCACAGTAAATACTTCTACAGGGTTACCATAAGTTTATTCACGTGGGGCTTTAATATTTTAAGATGCAGTAAATGAGGCAATGAATATTTTTTTCTTTTTCTTTTGATATGCATAAAGATGAATATGATAAAGTAAAATTACTAACGTAGATAGAAATACTAATTAATTAGATAACTACCATATTACTTTATGGCAAAGGTGCGGGATTTAAAGTCTACCGTTAGGACTTTTTCTTCCACTCTTGTGTATCTCTGCATCTTAGAGATGGAGGTCTTGATGGTTGCACCCCTTGTGATGATGATTCACTTTTATCCTTTGTTTGGCCAACAGGTTGAAGTAGGGCATTAATAGTGGGATCTGGCAGCATCTTGCTTAGTGTGCATGTTCACAGAACTTTCACTTGTAGAATTTTGGGAATCAATAAACTTTGGTCGAAGTGTTGTCCTGTTTGCAAAACCAAGGTAGAGATCAAGTGCATGGGCTCTGTTAGTGGAAAAACACCAACAGAACCAAATCTATTTCTTTATTTATTCTTCCTTAGGCACATCGAACAAGACAAAATTGGTGTTGCATAATTTGTTTACTTATGACATGAGTGGTAAGATCAGAAGATTAAGCATTTATGTTGCATTTAAGTTCATATGGCAGAAAATATTTAAATTGCTTAACCAATGGAAGGGTTGTCCATCTCTACATAATATATAAATTTTCACATGAGTATGACTATCATCTTCCAAAGATAGAATACAATGTTTAGCACATTTGGTTAAGACTGAGATCAAAAGAATGATGCCATGTACAATCTTTAAGTACAAAGCATGTTGAGTTAATTAGGTTAATCCATTAAAGCTGTAACTCTAGCATGTTTGCATCTTCATTTATGTGCATACCAAGATCAAGAGGAGAATAGTGACCACTTACCTTAAGATATTACCTTCATTATTAGAGCGTGATCACACTAAGTGATGAAGGGTAGATGACTGGTGGTCCTTTCCTTCTCTTGCATCTTGAGTTGTTCATGAGCATCTTGTCTCCTTTGTTACTTATCCTCTTTGCCATCTTTTGCTTCTTTGATCTTATGACACCTTGTCAAGTTCTTCCATCCATGATGAATGAGCTGTGGCTTCCTCTGTAAAGTTATTGAAGTTCAGCATGCGCCCTGTCTCATCTCTGATTTGAAATTTATCTCTTGACATACCCAAATTAATTGTGAAAGTTTTCTGCAGGGGTTAGTCCAACAAAACATCCAATGTCTACTACAGTAATTTCTAGTTCAATAACCAAACCAAACTCCATTTTTAATTTTAATTAAGGAAGGCTATTTAACCTGAGCACCACGCTCAATTTAAAAGCCTTTGAAAATACCGATACCGTCGTACGTAGTACTTCCAAACCAAAACTTACTATGGCAGACAAAGGTGAAATGAAAGCACTTATAGAGATTTATTCATTTAGAGATGAAAAGGCGAACAATTGAACATGGATTAGAAAAGTATAGACAACCAATATTAGCAACATAAGATTTTCTAAGTAAGCCCATTCCCCCAAGCTGGAATTTTGCAAAGAAAAGTTAAGCTTGGATGGATATAATTCAATATTACAAGATGATTGGTTGGACATACCTTGCGTTGTTACTCTTCTACTTCAAACCTGAAATGGTTAGTGACAAAAACACCCGAGGGAATATTTTCATAATTATAGTTCTATGCTCAATTATAGTAAAATTAAAGGTGCAAACTCAATTCATTTTTTCAAGAGTGGTTATTTTAGGACACAAAGTTATTCTTGGAAAACCTTCTAATTATTGTGCTTTAAATTCATGGGGTGGTTTCCTCTAGAACACCAGCCTTTGTGCACCTATCTCAAGATTTCAACGAGATCTACAATATTTATGATAAACATATGCATCTACAATCACCCTTTCAATAAATTTATGAACAGGTAGAATGAGGGGGTTGAAGATCTCGCGTGTGATAATGTTAGAGACACCAATTGATCCAGGAGATTTCTCATATGAGCATGGATTCGATGAGGTGTTAACGAAGTAATTCCCATGCTCATCGATATGATCTCCCTATTCAAACTCCAAGGGTGTTTCTTCATGGATGTCTATAGGCAACAAGTTTGTCTCCATTATTTCATGCCTACGACATTCATTGGATGTTTTATTTTCTAGGATTTCCCATGGATCGGTGTCTCTAAGTTTGGTCCTGTCTAAGGCTTTCTCTAAACTTGGATGAGTCATGTCTACTACAGAAATTGATTTAAGCTCACCATTTGAATCTAGACCAAGTTTAGATGCTAGTACTAAAGCTTCGTCCTCTTCCATCCATTCTTTGACAATAGCGTATGTGTTACTAGTATATTCTATGCATTCCTGCCATTGTCGTACCTCTTCTTGATCATTACAATAATCTTCATGACTCCTATTCTTGGGATGTCTTAATGGGATCCTAGGGTCATTATGAGACTTAGGAGAGAGAGCATAAGAAGGATCATCAGGGTCAAGGATGGGTTTAGATATGGGTTCAGATGAGACATTTAATGTGAGCATAGAAGGGGAGAAGACAGAGTTGATTCCTAAGTGGCTTGGCTCTCCTTCTATGGCATCACTAGACATGCCATCCTTGCATTCTTCCCAATGTCTTTCAGGGGGAAAGGAAGTTGACGACATTTTTTCTAAGATGCTCTTCTAAGAAGATCTGATGTACATTGATTGATAAGCATCTTAACTAATTGAAAGTCTAAATCATCAAAGTGGGGTTTCGATGGTCTAGGATTGATAGCTAAATCTTGGGATTGGAGTGGTTGTGTTTTAGCTACCAAAACTTCCTCTGCTTGTTCAGGGTATAATTCCTTCTATTTCTCGGGGGAGTTCAGAATTCGCTTGAGCAACCTTGTTGATCGTGGCTCTAGCTTTACTTATAGGCAAATAAGGAAAGGCTCCTCCAGAGGATAAATCAAGGGATTCCCTAGAGTTCTTGGTAAGACCCAAATAAAAATGTTGAATAAGCATAGGGTCTGGAAAACCAAGGTCAGGGCCAGATGTAACAAGTTCATTAAAACGATCCCATGATGTACTAAGAGATTCTTGTTCAGGTTGCCTAAAAGTTAGAACCTCTTTTCGAAGGTCAACTACTCTATGAATGGGAAAGAAATATAAACAAAATACAGAGCACAAAGTTTCTGAAAGGTCCTTGTTTGGTTTTGGCAATTGAGTGACAACTTAGGTGGACTAATATGTGTTTAAATGTTGATTACACAGGTGATTAGTCCACAGGTACATGTGTGTGAGCATCTATGCCATGGAGGTGAAAATGGCTTGGAGATGATGCTTAGCTCACACATATGGGATGAAGGAGCTTAATGCACATGAGACATGACATGGAATCATGTGGTTAAGTGGAGAAGATCAAGACAAGGCTTCGTGTCGATGGACCGGTTGCAAGTGTGAAGGGCAAGTCGGGTGATGGCTTGGCGCCGATGGACCAACGCAACGGTGAAGAGCAACAAAGTCGAGGATCGATGAACCAAAAGCCACGTGATGATATGAAGTAGATCATATCATTCATGAGGTGTTAGTGCATGTGTTGCACCGGCATCGACCAAGGTATTGGAGAAGGAGATGAAGACGGTGATCGAAATGGAAAGCGCAAGGCAAAGGTATAACTTAGGGCATTTTCATTTCACCGGTCTAAAGTTGAGTAGAGAAGTGCTTGACCGGATTTTGGATAGATGGCCGTACTATCAAGAGGGGCAAACTTGCTTGCATATCGGTCATCTAGTGCCACTTGAGCGATCTAACTTGCATACGTTGCTAGGATCGAGAGGTGCGGTGAAAAGAGAGAAAAATCCTTTGAAAACTGTTTGTGAAAAGCTAACACACAGGCACATGAGGTCTACACTTGGTGGTGTTAGCACATTTGCTAAGGTGGTGAAGTTTGGAGTTGAGAAGAGCTCTCTGTAGAGCGTCGGACGCTAAGGAGTGGGAGCGGCGGACCATTGCTCTCGGTCCGACGGCTAACCCTGGTTTTTCAGCGAGCGTCGGACACTAGTCGGCGCTGGTCTGACGGTCTGTGGAGGCCGAGCGTCGGACCGTGAGCTTCAGAGCGGTGCAGAGTAATGAGGAGGTAACACGTGGCGAGCTGTGGTGCGTCGGACGCGCTCCGTTGGTCCGACGGCGAGCGTCGGACTAACGTCTGACGGTTTTCAGTGCTTGGGGAGCTCTCTGGAAATGTCAGACTGTGGCTTCGTTTAGTTAGACGCGCAGTGGAAATTCAGTCCGACGGTGGCTAACCGAGGACTGTCGGACCGTGGGCTTTGGTCCGACGGTGTTCCGTCCGACGGTGAGCTGAACCGCGGGAAGTTAACCGTTGTGATCCAATGTTCGACTTCAAACGGCTAGTGACCCGTGGCGGCCATCGGGAGCATCGGACCGTGGACATTGGTCCGACGGTTGCGCGGCTGAGCGTCCGACGCTCAGTCCGACGGCCGATTTCGGTTGGCAACGGCTCTTTTGAGCTGAGAGCTATAAGTAGAGAGCTGTGGCCGGCTGTTGGAGAGGTCTTGCACCTTGGGAATGTGTTTCCCTTGCTAGTGCATGGCCTTGTGCTCTCTAACTCACTAGTGTGCTTAGTGTTCATCCAATTGATCACTAGTAAGTGATTCTAGTGCGTTGCATTGAGAGATTGCAAGAGTTGGCACTAGGTGATCGAGTTGCAAGCCGGTGGTGCTTGTTACTCTTGGAGGTTGCCACCTCCTAGATGGCTTGGTGGCTTGTGGCTCCGTGAAGCAAGCAAGAAGATTGTGCTTGGCTCCGGAGAAGCTTTGTGAGGGGTTGGAGCTCACCCCACGGGAATTCGTGAAGAGCATCGCTAGTAGAGCGAGATGTGAAGAGTGACAAGTGGTCCGGCCGGATGAAAGAGCTTGAGCTTGTGGGCACTCCACGTGGGAGTGGTGACTTGTGGTGGGTCACCTCAAGCTAGAGGATCGGCGGCAACCTTGGAGCTTGTCTCAACGGAGGACGTAGCTTGTGGCAACAAGTGAACCTCCGAGAAATAAATCACTGTGTCAACATCTTCCCATCCTTCGCGGTGGTTTGCTCCCTTCTACACAAGTTATTTACTTTGTGCATTACTCTACTTGTGTAGTTGTAGTTGCTCTTGTGAGACCAGTTAGCTTGTGTAGCTTGCCAGTCACCTTCTTAGCTTGTGTAGCTTAGAAGTAGTTCTCACTTAGTTTGTGTAGCTAAGTGAGTTGCGCTCCTTGATTTGGATTGTGTATCCTTGTCATTGAGCAAGTAGGGAGCTTAGGTGCTTAGTGCGCTTTTGCTTGCTAGTTGATAGGAGTTTCCCCGGTGTTCAAAGTACTAGTGCTTAGGTTTGTGTGATCTTGCGCTAGAACGGTTTAGGGAAGCTCAAGCTAGACTTGCACCTTTGCTTCTTGTTAGGATCTTTTGCAAGGTGCTTAGAGTCTTAGTTGGAGGGATGAATTGTCGCTAGACCCGATTAGGTTTTATTTCCGCTGCGATTTATTTTTGTCGGACTATTCACCCCCCTCTAGTCCGCCATCTCGACCCTTTCAATTGGTATCAAAGCTTGGTCTCTCATTTGTGGTCTTAACCGACCCGAGAGGATTGCGACTTATGGGCTAGATGTTGATTGTCCATACACATTTGATGGCACACACTTTGCACGTTGGAGAAATTGGATGGAATGCAATATTAAGTTTATTTCTCCCCAAATGTGGTGGATGGTAGATGTGGGCTTTTCTCATGCGGTTGATCGAAAGAACACAACCAAAGCGCAAGACAAATGCTTACATCTAGATCGCCAAGCAATTAACATGTTTTATAGATCTTTGGATGATAGCATTTTTGGAGAGATCATGGACTTTGAAACTTCCCATGAGATTTGGGCATTTCTCAATGCAAAGTATGACAAGCTCTCCGATGATGATGATCAAGCCAAAGAGCAAAAGCTTGGTGATCAAGAGCATCTTCACAACTTCGTCATTGTGAAGAGTTGCTCCTCCTCTTCGTCAAGTAATGATGATGATGCTACCACAAGAGCACTTGACAAGAGAGTTGATTAAGCCACAAGTGATGCACATGATGATTCTACCTCAAGCTCACTTGACGACGGCTACGAGAGTGATGCATCAACAAGCTCTTCATCCTCATCACATAGCTACAAGTCACTCGGTGGCGGCAAGGTATCACTTGGTAATGTGATTGTTGATTGTGATGATCCAAATTTTGAGCTTGTATGAAAACTCGTAAATGCCTTAAGAAAAGAGATGAACAAAACAAAGAATTTGACTAATGAAAACTCTTTTTTAGAGGACACATGTGAACAACAAAAGCATCTACTTTATGTCATGAGTTGTTCACATGAGGAGCTAAAATTGACTCATGAGGAACTTAATGTTGCTCATGAGAATTTGGTAAAAGACCATAATCTTCTCACTAATGACCTTTCTAATAAAAAATCTAAAACTAGTGAGAGCTCATCACTTGGGTCAAATGATCAATCACATATTACTACTAACCCTTGTGATGTAGGCATGAAGAATGTATCCACCTCTTGTGATGATTTACTTTCTATGCCTTATTCTTCACATTTAGATGCTTGTTCTTCTTCCTTGTCTTGTGAGACTAACCTTTTGAAGGAGAACAATGAGCTTAAACAAGAAGTGAAGAATTTGAGCAACAAGATAGCAAGGTGGAACAACTCAAGTGCCGCCCTTAACCATATGTTGAAGAACACAAAAATGGTGGGCTACATGAGTGGTCTTGGCTTTAATTCAAGCAAAGTCAACACACAAAGAAGCCAAGATACAAGTGGCATTCACTCCAACAAGAGCAAGATCAAAGGCAAAAGATGGGGCAAGAGAACTTATGAGAGAGAGATGAAGAAGCTAGAGCAAGAAAGGCTTGCTCATTTCATGTGCTTCACATGCCATGAGATAGGTCACCTAGCTTCATCATGCCCCAAGCAAGAGAAGCTCAAGTTGAAGAAGGAAGAAAAGAAGCTCACACGCTCACAAAGTCTATATAATAGATTTGTGAGGCCTCAACTAGATCTACAAGATAAGACACCCCAAGAACAAGTCAAGACCAACCATGAATCATACCAAGGTGTCTTGAAGAAGAAGAAGACAAGAAGGGGTAGTGGAAGAGGAAGGCATCCAACTCATATTTATGATGCCAAGTTGATGATGAGCAAGATTCAAGAGAAGAACAAGATGGCTCACATCAAGTGCTTCAAATGTAAAAATATGGGTCACTTTGTCTCAAAGTGTCTCAACAAGCTTGAGAAGAAGGCTCAAGCAATTCATGAGAGGCAAGGCAATGAGAAGCACCAAACGAGCAAGAAAAAGAAGGCTCAAGCAAAGCAAAAGTGCTACTCATGCTGGGAAAGGGGACACATGGAAAATTCATGTCCCCTAGGTAAAACCCCTAAGCCCATTTCAATTAATACAAATTCTATGCTTAGGAAGGATGACAATGGTACCTCATCGGTTGCTATTGCTAAACATCCCGCTATCCATACTAAGGCTATGCCTAAGTATGTTGCTCCTAACTTGAGAGGACCCAGACTAGTTTAGGTACCATCAAAAAGTGGATGATTGTGTGTAGGGACCATGGCATTGGAGGCTTGATTCAATTGGCATTCATATTGATCATCATATAATGAGTCAAGTCATGAAGCCTAGTACATATCCAAACCAATGCCAAGTCAAATGAAGTGAAGTCCAAGTGCAAAATTCATACAAGTGCAAATATCAAGTTGTGCGTGGTCAATTGGTTAATTATTTGATGACTTGCAAAGAATGAAGTTGAAGCTTGCAAATGGATGATCATGAACTATCAATGTATATCCTTTGTTGATCAATCTTATTTGGATGCATATGAGTTGATTGAATTGGATAAATATGCATATGTTGCTTGTAATGAGAAGTTTGAATGGAATAATTGCTTAGTGATCAAATTTGAGTAGATTTGGTTGGATATGATCATAAGATGATATTTAGTAAGTGGATTGAATGGATTTATGTCTTGTGAAAGTATTCAAGCAAGTTTAGTTCAAGTTTGGTTCAATTTGATGAAGATTAGCTCAATTGATCAAAATCTGTCCAAAATTACAAAACTGAGCTAGCTGTGAACAAAGCCATGTTTGAGTAATCAAAACTATTTGGATTGGCTTGAAAATTGATATACATGCTCTAGACTTATGGTACAAGTTTCTTAAAGCTCTCATAAGAATCGGATAAGGATTAATTTGGTTTTGGAGTAGTTCTTGTCAACTATAGTGCAGCAGTCTTTGAGCATGTAGCAGTGTGGAGAAAAATGATGGTTGGCAGTCCATACTTGGTCAAACAAAGCTCAGGTTTTTGTGGCTGCTAGTAGACTCATAGAAGGTCATCTCCACAAAATTTCGTGGCAATTGGACATGTACATTGGGAGATATAACATATTCTTTAAAAGGTACAGAATCTGTCCACAAGAGAGAATTATTGGAAATATTTGGTATCTCTTGCATTGAAAGGTTCTCAAGTTGGAATTGTGATTACAAGTGGTTGAGAGTCTTAATTGTTTGGTTTTGGATCATGAAGATTGGTACTCAAGTGAACGTCAAGACCAAGCAAAGAAATGATAAAGCTTAAGTCCTAGTGATGATTGGAGAACAATTGCATAGAAAGAAAAGGACTTAAAGAAGTAGAAAGAAAATGACTTAAAGAAGGAATTCAAGTTGATCATCATGTTAAGTCCTTAGATCAATCAAGCAAAGACAATTCAAGTGAGTATTGAAGATGTTTCTTTTGAGAAAGGTCACTTCTCCCGATCGTCGGGGCGTGCCGCCTTATGTAGGTAAACCAAGTGGGTGATGCTTGGATGGCTAATATGGAAGTGGTGATCCGGAGAATCAATGAATATGCTTAGTTGAAGCAAATCAAAAGGGTTGATCTAGAGAGCAAGCAACGACCAAATGAGAAGAATTCATATATATATACATGTGGTATTCATGCTTATGCAAGTGGTATTCTCTCATGAAAGCTTGATCAAGAAAAGATGCAAGTCAACCATAACTTGAAGCTAGCACTTGATCATAAGTGGTACTTAATTTTTTATGGGTGAAGAATGGTTTTTCATGATGATGATTGGTCTTCACCAAGCTATTCAAATGGACTTCACTATTGCTATTTTGGAGATTGATTGAAAATGACTATCCTCTACTCCGAGATAGCAAAGGTATCATTGTATGGCATATGCATTCATTTGTGCTAAGGAGCATATAGTCATACATAGATGAGCATTCATAAAAAATAAAATGATTTTAAGTTCATATAATGCCACTATTGCTTCTATGTCTTGTTTGATCTAGTGGCTAAATATGACTTGTTCATGAGCATGTGAACCTAGTGTTTGATCTAGTTAAATAAGCAAAAAGGATCTAATTCAACATAGGTAAGATAACCCCTAGTGGCGTGAAGAAGCTTGTCTTTGGTTCAAACCGAGTTAGATTACTTGTGCAAGTTTGCTAGTTTGAACTAACCAAGAAAGAAGCTCATGGAAACAATCTAAGTTCAAGAAGCACAAGACAACAATAAAAATAAATATCAAGTCATTCTTTCGAAATGGTATCTAGACTCACCAAATCACTAGTAGCATGCACATGGTTATTCTTTAAGTGGTATCACTACTCTTCAAGTGGTATTACTATACATGGTGTATGTCTACAAGTGGTTCAACTTCAAGTAGTACTATGTTCTTCATGACGGCATCCATGTAAGTGGTATAAGTCCAACCACAATTGGTACTCACAAGTGGTGTCTAGATCAAGTTTTCAAGTGGTATCCAACAAGAGTGCAAGTGATCCTCAACTTTAAGTGATCATCAAGAGAAGGACTTCCAACAAGGTGTCCATCAAATGTGCAAGCATCTAACATCCCTCACATACACCTTTGTCACTATAAAGCTTGACCTTTTGTGGAAATTGATGACAAAGGGGGAGAGATTGGACAAAGATATGATATCAAGAGTGTGGAAGAGAGATTGGATTACATGATCAAGGGGGAGATAATCAAGATGGATGGAAGTATGCAATGAACCATCATGAAGGCCGCTGATGGGAGAGCAATAGGCCAACAAGAAGGATGATCCACAAGATTGACGATTATAAGAGGATCAAAATTCTTGGACAAGAGAAGCACACAAGTAGGGGGAGCAAGCTCAAGGACATGGTTGATTGCATTTGAAATGTGCATATTCATATGCTTGCTTGCATTTGCACTTAGTTTCCTACACGTGGTATCTTACTTGTGTGGTGTATGCTAGTATAGGTTTGAATGATGATTTGATAACTAGCATGCATAGGTTGTTAGCTAGACTTGTGTTTTTCAAGTATTTACTAGAACCTTGCTTATAATGTTGATCTCACGGGGTATCTAGTATTTTTGCTTATCTAGCTAAATATGATGCTAAGGATGGACTTAATGATGCAACTTCAATTAGCTTCAAGCAATTGGTATCACACTATAAAGGTTTATTCTATGCACCTTAGCATCACTTAGTAGTGTTGGCACTCCCACAAATTTCATATTTATGCATGTGTGAAAATTTGAAACCAAACCATTTGAGCACACATGTAGGGGGAGTTAACACTACCAAGTCGGGTTTTATGGAGCTTATCCAAGTCTAAAGATTTGAGCTTAAAGATGGATAAGTAACATAAAATCCAACCCAAGTTAGTAATTTACACTTGTGTGAAGACCTAACTTGGTTAATGCGCTTAATTTCCATATCTTTGTAGAGTTGTCATCAATTACCAAAAAGGGGGAGATTGAAAGATCCTTGTTTGGTTTTGGTAATTGAGTGACAACTTAGGTGGACTAATATGTGTTTAAGTGTTGATTACACAGGTGATTAGTCCACAGGTACATGTCTGTGAGCATCTATGCCATGGAGGTGAAAATGGCTTGGAGATGATGCTTAGCTCACACATATGAGATGAAGGAGCTTAATGCACATGAGACATGACATGGAGTCATGTGGCTAGGTGGAGAAGATCAAGACAAGGCTTCGCGTTGATGGACCGGTTGCAAGTGTGAAGGGCAAGTCGGGTGATGGCTTGGCGCCGATGGACCAACACAACGGTGAAGAGCAAGCAAGTCGAGGATCGATGAACCAAAAGCCACGTGATGATATGAAGTAGATCATATCATTATGAGGTGTTAGTGCAAGTGTTGCACCGGCATCGACCAAGGTATTGGAGAAGGAGATGAAGACGGTGATCGAAATGGAAAGCGCAAGGCAAAGGTATAACCTAGGGCACTTTCATTTCACCGGTCTAAGGTTGAGTAGAGAAGTGCTTGACTGGATTTAAGATAGATGGCCGTACTATCAAGAGGGGCAAACTAGCTTGCATATCGGTCATCTAGTGCCACTTGAGTGATCTAACTTGCATACATTGCTAGGATCGAGTGGTGCGGTGAAAAGAGAGAAAAATCCTTTGAAAACTGTTTGTGAAAAGCTAACACACATGCACATGAGGTGTACACTTGGTGGTGTTAGCACATTTGCAAAGGTGGTGAAGTTTGGAGTTGAGAAGAGCTCTCTATAGAGCGTCGGACGCTAAGGAGTGGGAGCGTCGGACCATTGCTTTCGGTCCGATGTCTAACCCTGGTTTTTCAGCGAGCGTCGGACGCTAGTCGGCGTTGGTCCGACGGTCTGTGGAGGCCGAGCGTTGGACCGTGAGCTTCAGAGTCCGACGGTGCAGAGCAACAAGGAGGTAACACGTGGCGAGCTGTGGTGCGTCGGACGCGCTCCGTTGGTCCGACGGCGAGCGTCGGACTAACGTCCGACGGTTTTCAGTGCTCGGGGAGCTCTCTGGAAACGTCGGACCGTGGCTTCGTTTAGTCCGACGCGCAGTGGAAATTCAGTCCGACTGTGGCTAACCTAGGAGCGTCGGACCGTGGGCTTTGGTCCGACGGTGAGCTGAAGCGCGGGAAGTTAGCCGTTGTGATCCAACGTTCGACTTCAAATGGCTAGTGACACGTGGAGGCCATCGGGAGCGTCGGACCGTGGACATTGGTCCGACGGTGGTGCGGCTAAGCGTCCAACGCTCAGTCCGACAGCCGATTTCGGTTGGCAACGGCTCTTTTGAGCTGAGGGCTATAAGTAGAGAGCTGTGGCCGGCTGTTGGAGAGGTCTTGCACCTTGGGAATGTGTTTCCCTTGCTAGTGCATGGCTTTGTGCTCTCTAACTCACTAGGGTGCTTAGTGTTCATCCAATTGATCACTAGTAAGTGATTCTAGTGTGTTACATTGAGAGATTGCAAGAGTTGGCACTAGGTGATCGAGTTGCAAGCCGGTGGTGCTTGTTACTCTTGGAGGTTGCCACCTCCTAGACGTCTTGGTGGCTTGTGGCTCCGTGAAGCAAGTAAGAAGATTGTGCTTGGCTCCGGAGAAGCTTTGTGAGGGGTTGGAGCTCACCCCGCGGGAGTTCGCGAAGACCACGGCTAGTAGAGCGAGACGTGAAGAGCGACAAGTGGTCCGGCTGGATCAAAGAGCTTGAGCTTGTGGGCACTCCACGTGGGAGTGGTGCCTTGTGGTGGGTCACCTCAAGCTAGAGGATCGGCGGCAATCTTGGAGCTTGTCTCAACGGAGGACGTAGCTTGTGGCAACAAGTGAAACTCCGGGAAATAAATCACCGCGTCAACATCTTCCCATCCTTCGCGGTGGTTTGCTCCCTTCTACACAAGTTATTTACTTTGTGCATTACTCTACTTGTGTAGTTGTAGTTGCTCTTGTGAGACCGGTTAGCTTGTGTAGCTTGCCAGTCACCTTCTTAGCTTGTGTAGCTTAGAAGTAGTTCACACTTAGTTTGTGTAGCTAAGTGAGTTGCGCTCCTTGATTTGGATTGTGTATCCTTGTCATTGAGCAAGTAGTGAGCTCAGGTGCTTAGTGCGCTTTTGCTTGCTAGTTGATAAGAGTTTCCCCAGTGTTTAAAGTACTAGGGCTTAGGTTTGTGTGATCTTGCGCTAGAACGGTTTAGGGAAGCTCAAACTAGACTTGCACCTTTACTTCTTGCTAGGATCTTTTGCAACGTGCTTAGAGTCTTAGTTAGAGGGGTGAATTGTCGCTAGAACCGATTAGGTTTTATTTCCGCTGCGATTTATTTTTGTCGGACTATTCACCCCCCCTCTAGTCCGCCATCTCGACCCTTTCAGTTTCCCAATCCCCTTGCATACTTCCTATGGCTCGATTATACCAACGTTTAGCTCTTCCGATTAAAGAGAATGGAAAAAGCTTCCACCTTAAAGTCTTATCAGACATGCCAGCATTGTGCAAGCATGCACAGGTCTGCTCGAATTCTCGTAGGTGTAAGTATAGGTTTTCATTACCTTTTCCCTAGAAGGGTTTATCCCGAGTCATATTAATTAGACATGGGCACAGCTCATAGCCAGGTGTTGTGATAGGCTCTACAGATTTTGGTGGCCCGAAGCTTTTGCGCATGCCAAATAGATAGATAGGCGTGGAATTTAAAGCATCCATAAGGATGAACATAAAATGATGAAAAGGTAGGGATAAAACAGAAAAGATAAAAGTATAATACAAGATTAAGCAAAACTAAGTCAAAATCAGCAAACCGTTCCCCGGCAACGGCGCCAGAAATGCTTGTTGGTATAAATTAATTGCACTCTATTAAATAAGATTGTATTCAGATTATCCACAAGCGTACAGATAAAATACTGCTATCACATTTCACCCGGAGGTTTTAAATATCGAATCCACAAGGACCAGTAGGTGATAATGACCAAGCCGATGAACTTAACCCTACAACTAGGCTAGATAATATCAAGAAAGGGGAAATAACTAAAGACTATCTAGTTCCAACAACCGGTAAGCTTTGAATAATATCGTTCTAACTGGGCAGTGAAATGAATAAGATTGGAAATCAGAGTTCCCTCCTACCAAACACTTATACACCTATCGATCCTATCAACGGGAAGTGGACTACAGAGGAATCAACGTAGCTGTCACCTACGCGAACTACCACTATCCGGCCAATCAGGGGACATTCACAAGTAAACCTAGCCTAGGCACCACGCCTACACTACGAAATACTACTTCAATCAAGCAATTACCAAGATCAGAGTACTCAATATGAGTTGCAAACTTAAGAACAAATAAGAACAAATGCTTACTTGAATTAGAAGTTGAATACAAAAGTATCTTAGAACGCAGCTCCGGGCGAGGGAGCTGAATCTAGAAGAATATAGCTACGAAGAAGCGCCGACTGGCCGGAACTCCTCCAGAACTCTACTCCTCTACTCTATCTCTCTACTTCTCTAGACAAGACTAGATCTAGAAGAACTAGTCTCTCCTAATTGGTACATCTAACCCTAACTGGAGATATTGAATTGAAGCTCAGGAATAGGGATGCTTCCAGGGGGTCTGCCCCTTTATTTATAGCCCGGTGGGATGAATACGCGCCGTTGGATCAAACCGATTTAACCAAGGGCCAAGATGAGTCCTCAAAGGCGGTGGAGGAAGACTCCCGAAGGCGGGAGCCAAAACCCTAGGGGGGCGCCGGCCGGCCCAACTTTGTGGGGTCTCGGGCTCCGGTTGCTCGGGTGTGTTCTAGATCCTTCCCACGTCCTGATGACGATGTTTCCTTCGCGGTTAAGTTTTCGTGTCTTTTACGCACTTTAATCCCTCTTTTCCGCTTTTGTGGAATAGCCCCTGGAAAATATAGAACATGCAAAACTCATGGAAATTATCATTTAAGACCCTAGACTAGTGTGTATTCATGTGTCTTTTCATGTTTAAAGTTCTAATAAAAGTTGACGTTATTGACCATCAACAAACATTTATGATTCACCATTACTTCTTCTATGGAGGATTGATTTTATGTTGTCTTTAAGTTTGATTTTCATATATGGCATTTATAGAACTAATTAAACTTATAGAAGTAAGGTAATGGTGAATAGAGAGATTGCAAACCTGTCTAAGTAACGGGAGCTTGAGAGAAGGAAGACCACGGTCAGATCATCTTGAGAGGGGTTGGCCTTCCTTCTATGCTCCAACCGGACGGCGATGACTCCTGGTTCTTAAATCTTGAGCAGGACCACTCCCTTACATTAAATGTTCTTTGTATCAGGTTCAGTAGTTGTGTCTTCCTTATGTAATGTTGTCGGAGCTCATGTCTTGGTTCATCTCTAATTTGAGTTCATCTCTAGACTTTCCCAAATTGATTTGAGAATTTCCTGCAGGAGTTAGTCTAACAAAATATCTAGTATCTACTACAGCATACTATCAGCTCAAAAATCAACCTAGACACCACGTCTAATTTGATTCAGGAAGGCATTTTAATCTAAGCACCACGCTTAATTTAAAAACATTTGAAAGTAAAATCAGCACACCCTTTTGGTTCAAGAATTAGACTAAACACCATGTTTAATTTAATTCTAGAAAACAGGTTAAACTAAGCATCATGCCTAATTTAAAAGGTGTATGAGAATACTCCAAACCTTAGCATACTATAGTAGATAAAGGTAGCATGATAGCACTAAAGTGATTTACTCAAGTGGGGATGTGAGAGCATGATTGAAAGGTAATGACAACAAAGATGAATTAGCAACATGGTATAGGATTTTTCAGAAAAACCCATCCCCAAGCCTGAATTTTACAAGGTAAAAATCAAGTCTAGATGGATGTGATCAATGTTGCAAAGTGGTTGGTTCGACATACCTTCGAGTCGTCATCCTTTTTGCTTTAGTCCTAAAATGGTTAGTGAAAAAATACCCAAAGGAATATTTTCACACTTATGTTTATTCTACAAAGGCATCATAGCAAAAAGGTGAAGACTTGTTTAAGGACGTAACCTACCTCAAGATTCATACATCGAGATCTGCAATGTTTATGAAAACATATGCATCTACAACTACCCTTTCAAAATCTTTATGAACAGGAAGCATGAGGTGGTTGAAGATCTCGTGCGGGACAATGTCAGTGAGACCTATTGATTCAGGAGTTTGCTCTTGTGAGCAAGGATTTGATGAGGCCCTCATGAAATAACTTGCATGCTCAATGATGTCACTCTCCAAGGGTGTTTCTTCATGAATGTCTATAGGCAAAAACATTGTCTCTTTCATCCCATGCCTAATACAGTCATTGGACATGTCATTGTCCAGAATGTCCTTTGGATGGGTGTCTCTCAGGTTGATCTCTCCTAGGTCCTCCATACTTGGATGAGGTATAAGTTCATCATTTGGATATGAACCATGTATGGATGCCATACATAAGGCTTCATATCTGTCCATCCATTCATCACATTCCTTCCATTGGTGTAGCTCTTCTTGATCTTCCTTGTGGCCTTGATGACTCCTATGCTTTGGATGTCTGAGAGGGTTTCTAGGATCATCATGAGTCTTAGGAGTGTTGATGGTAGTTATTGCTCACTTTTAAGCATCAAAAAGACATAAAAAAGGATATAAAAGCATCCTCAAACATGGAATAGGGTTTAAACTGACAGAATTCCATGAGTTTTGGTGAATCTGTGTTTTGCAGGGTGTTAATTAGAAAAGAACCAAGGGAGACCTACATGTCAGATCAAAATATCGAATTCCGACGTGAATGTGGAACCAGAACATTCTAGAGAACACCAGAGACATGCCTGACGAAGCGGGGCCCGGTTGCCAGCCAGGAGAGATCGGCCAATCCACCTGACAGGTCAGCCGACCCTGGCAGGTGTCCTTTTCGCGTGCGTTTTGACATGGACCCACATCCCGAAATTTCACACAATCTCCACCGCCGTCGAAGTCGGTTTGATCCAAGGGCTATGGTTCATCCCACCGGCCTATATAAGGATCCCCAGACCCCCCGAGTTTCAGATATCTCTCAGAGCAGATCAGATCAGTTATCAATCAAAGAGCTCTCCACCAAAGATTAGGGTTAGACACTCAAAGTTCTAGCTTATACCTTGATAGTAGATTGAAGTAGAGTTGAGCCTTCGGCTCAGGATTCTGGATCGCCTATCTACTAGAGATTGGTAAATTTGCTGTATAACCTCTTATTATGACTTTATGCTATTTTATGACTACGTTTCGGTTTGTTATGTTCCTAGTTTATTCTAATAGTATATTTGATATAGTTATGATTGGTAATGAGTTTATGCATGAGTTTGCAAAGCACTTAATCCAGCACTCGACTAGGTTAAGTGGTAGATATTATAGAGGCATGGTGCTTAGATATTATTTGCCTGCAAATGCAGCTTTATATGCCGAGTCAAGTGGTAGATCGCGGATGTGACACTCCCGTTGAGTCCTTTGTAGTCCACTCCCTGTATGTAAAGAGAGTAGAACTAAGTTATGAAGGTAGACTTGCTCTGTTCTTGTTCTTCCTGAATAATGTTCCTGATGCATAGATAAAGAATCAATTGTGCTATATATGATTATATATTTGCTAGAGTAGATGAATAACATAATTAATTAGGAATGACATAAGAATCTCATCTCTTAAGTAATCCTATGCTTTGGTTGACTTTAACTTTGAGTAGTCCACACCTCTCTGGAAAGTTATCTAAGCCTTTATTTCTCGTATCATATCTTTATTATTGGTTTACCCCTGTTTAAGTATGTGCTATGTGATTGATTCTATTCATAAGTAATGTAACTTGAATCTATCCACTCATGCCTGCCTCCATACCTTCTCCCTGTGGTAAAAAAATATAAATCGACAACCCTAGAATACTCGAGTAAAATGCTACAATGGTATAATTAATCTGTGTGCTTGCAGATACTTTGAACTTGACTATTTATATTTATATCCTCTTTAGTAACTTGCATTCATAATAACTGCTTAGTATTATTCTGGGTAGTTTCCATACATGCCTCTTATATTCATGCTGGGGATGACAACCTAGTTATTGTAAGAGATATAGGTTTAAAAAGAGGTGGCTAAGTAATTTACCAAGTGACAATTAATACCAACAAGCATTTTTGGTGCCGTTGCTAGGGAGAAGTAACGGAAAGGCATTTGAGAAAAAGATCAAGTACATACTTAGTAATGGAATCATACCTAGTACCTCTGCTTTTATAGAATTACCCCTTGTTTTTCTTGTCTACATTTTATGCAGGGTATCACAGGATTCAATCAACTTCATTCATTCAAATCAAATCAGCGCAAGAAGAAGCTAACACCAAGTTCCTGAAGCCATGGCTGAGAAAACATTGTGAGAGTTCGCTACACCAAGCACCAAGAACATCCGCACCGGACCAGCACTCAACACCGATAACTTAGAGTTCGAGTTCAAGCCAAGCCTCATCAACATGGTTCAAGCTATATCATTCAGTGGAAAGGCACATGAAGATGCAAGTGCACCATCACCATCATCATCAAGAACGTTGCTCAAGACATCATACTACTCTGCTTGTTCCCATTTTCACTCTTAGGGAAGAGCGAAGCAGTGGTTTTACACCAATAGAGATCACATCAACACATGGGCATAATGTTCGAAGGCCTTTGTAGAAAAGTTTTTCCCTATAGGCAAAACCAATGCCTTAAGAGGAAAGATTACCGACTTTCAGCAGCAAAAAGAAGAAACCATTTTGGAAGCATGGGAGCGCTATCAAGAATACATCTCAGATTGTCCCCATCATGGAATAGAAGATTGGTTACTCCTACAAGGTTTGTACCATGGATCAATTCAAAGGAGTCGTAACCAACCTGATGCAACTGTTGAAGGGTCATTCCTGTCACTCACTCCAGGAAAAGTTGAAGAACTTATGGAGAAAATATCGAGAAATCAAAGCTGGACCTATGACAATACTCAACATTGTCATCAGAGTGAGGAGACAACTAAAGAACTGTGTGCATTATCAACCAAGATGGAAGTACTATTAGGTTGGCTCATGCAGCGAGGCGACTACAAGAAGGATCGTCAAGTTATTCAAGATGCATTCAACACACAGAACAAATGGGGAGAGTACTTGGGAGTAATGTTTGATCCACCGCAAGAAGACATCAATGTTATTCTCAACAACTCTACTCCAAAGAAGCAAGGATGGAATCAACAACAATTCAACCAAGGTAAGTACCCAGGTAACTATCCTAAACAACCATCCTTAAGAGATTTGATATTAGAGCAAGCTAAAATTAATGATAACATTGCTAAGAAACTTGGTTCTAATGATAAAATCTCAGAAAGTATAAATATCAAAATAGATAACTTTTCTTCTGCTATTAAAGATGAACTTGTCTATAATAAAAAGATAGAATCACAAATAGCATAGTTGTCTGCTGCATTGTCTTTTGCCACTAACCATGAACAGGTCAAAGCCATAACTACGAGAGGTGAGAAATCAACCCGAGATCCCCCATATCCAAAAGGGACACATCCGAGAGGAACATCTTGGGTACTGGCAGCACCAGCAGAACCAGAAGAAAAGAAAGACGCTGAAGTGGAGGAAGTTGTACCACAAGAGCATGAAATGACACAAGATTTTTATGATGTAAACTTCTTACCATTCCCGCAAAGAATCCGGAAGAATCAACAAGATGAGCAGTTCGACAGATTTATTGAGGTCATCCAGAAGCTATATGTCAACATGCCATTATTGGATGCCCTTCAGGATGCCCTACTATCGATTGCTCGATTGGAGAACAATACTTCAACAATGCACTATGCAATCTTGGAGCAAGTGTCAGTGTGATGCCCAAATCAGTCTTCGAGAAGCTCAAATATTCCACCCTTGAACCCACATCAATGTGCATTCAACTGGCAGATCAATCAATTTGCTACCCTGAGGGAATCGCGGAGAACATTCCAGTGAAGATAAGAGACTTCTTCCTGCTAGTATATTTTGTGGTCCTAGACATGCAACCAGACTCAAAAGTATCCCTCATCCTTGGGAGACCTTTCTTGAGCATAGCCAATGCTCACATTGATGTCGGGGCAGGAGAAATAAGATTCAACATAAACGGGAAAGAAGAGCGGTTTGCTTTCCGACCAAGGCCAGAACAACAACTCACTGCAAATAAGGTGGAAGGAAAAGACGAACCAGCTGGATCACCATCTCCCGAACTGGAGAATTCAACCACTAACTGAGCAAGAAGATAAAGTCCGATTCGGAACCTTCGCCGAGAGGTAATTTGGTATTTACCCGCAATTATTTCCCACATTTAGGCACTATAAAAACAAAATAAAAATGTGCATTGTAATATTTTTTAGAGTCTTATATAGGTTTTTCCTGGAGCGTAAAAACACCCAGTAGAGTTATGTCACCACAGAGTCAGAAAATTATAAAAAATTCATATTTCAATTCCTTGCATTTTTTAGTTCCATAAAAGTATTATTTTCATAGTTCGTATTTACGTGCTAGTTGTCTACGGTAAAAATATAGGAGACACATGGGTCCCACACCTATCACACCAATCACCTATATCACCATTATCACTCACTATCATTCACCATCATCCACTGCCATCCATTTTCACCCATCAACCCTATCACACTCAACCACCACTATGGGAACCAGCCATCAGAGCATCAAAGGACCTTCACAGGATTAGAATTGAAGCAAAGAGCACTCACAAGAAAGGATAGAGCAAATGGCAAACAGGTGGGGTCGGCCGACACACCCCTTGATCGGCTGAACCACCTCCTCCTCTCCTATAAAATCCCAAGCTCTCAGTTCATTCTTTGCACCATTTCAAACCCGAGAGCATCCCTTTCACCTACAATTTCATTAAGAAAATTTGGGAGATAGCTAGCCCTTCATTTAGAAGAGTAGAAGAAAGCCTGAGAGTGAAGCCTGTGAGAGTTAAAGTTCTGCTGATTTCCTGAGAGAAAAACATAGCACTTTGGGGAGATGCTGTCCAATTAAACTCAAAGTAGAAAGTCGTCACAAATTTGAGCTTAAAACTTTGATCAACTTGAACGAACCCTTGAATGACGAACCTTTGAACGACTGACTTTTGGACGGCTAACCTCTAACATTATATTGTGCTAACCTCCTGTGCAAGTTTTCTTTTGTGGTGTGCACTAACATTTTGCAGGTATGAGCTGGTTCAAGATGAAATTCACTCGTGCGGGTTCATCACGCTCTACCTAGAGCCGTTCATCGGACGGTTCGGATATGAACATTGACCCTCCGTCTCAGGAGCTGCCTGCTACACCCACCGTCATCCTCACCGACGAGAAGCATCTGAAGCTGCGACACCCCGAGAAGACCAAGTTCAACGTCATCAAGAACCTCCCGTTCACACTAACGAGTGTCTTTAGCGAGGACCTTCTCCATGATACAGGTATGGATACTGAATTCTCCCTTAGCTTTCATGAGATTGGTTGGGAGAATTTTTGGCAAATAACTGAACCGGGTAGTAATCTTCTCACTGCCGAATTTCTTTGCACACTTAAAGCTGAATGTAATGGAGTTTCTTTCTAACTTTTTAACAAAGAATTCTCTTTAACCTAGAAAGAACTTAGCCAACACCTTGGTTTTAATTCAGAATGTGTGATAGAGATGGATGTTGCTTTGCCTGAATTTGATAGAGCTAAATTCTAGAAGGAGATAACTGATGAGAATAGTTATAGACATCCTGTTACCAATTCCATTCAGCTGCCTACTTTGCGTTTTATGCACCGATGGCTAGGATTTACACTTTTTCTAGGGATGATGTTCGCATTGTTAGGACCGAGGATATGTAGATTTTGTTTGCCATGGCTAGACGTATGAAGGTTTCACCTGTTTATGCCTTGGTAGAGCATTGGATCAATACTTTTGGAAGGAAGTTTGGGCAGATCGAGTATACCTCTTTGGTAACTTGACTTGCTGGCAGTTTGGGTCTTCTAGAAAATGCCACTCTTGATTGTATAACTAAAGACCGGCCTGATATTACTATTGAACATTTCAGACAGGCCCAAATAATAAAAGGAGGAAAGAACAACATTCCTATTACTATGATGTATCGTGGCGATACAACCGAGAATCCCGCTGCTTAACCCGAGACTCGGATTGTGCGCTGCACCTTCTTTTATTGTTTTGCCAAGCAGGGCCATTGTCGGCAGGAGCGCATCAGCACGCCTGGACCACGTACCACAAAGATACTATGGTGCAGACCCGACTCCACAGGGGCCAGCATTCACTGGCTACCAGACGTTCGACCACACGGGCACCTCACGTGGTTTTAATAACCCATGGGAGGCAACCTTGTCCACACAATCGGAGGGATCCTGGCAGCAAGCGAGCAGCACCCAGTGGCAGCGTGGCTACTACGGCCATTACCAACAAGGTAGTGGTCTGTTTGACATGCACGAGGAGACATCTGGAGGAATGCACTACCAGCCCGGACGTGCTTCCTACTTTGGCCCCAGCTGCCACGAGTACCAGCAGGACCGCCACGAGCTTCACGCGTAGCTAGGTAGGATTGAGGAGACGCAGAACGCCCTCATACAAGCCCAGGACCAGATCCAGCAGCACCAGGCGGTGCACGACAACAACTGGGAAGCGCTCTTCACCCACTTCCACATTCAACCACCGTACCAGTAAGACTGCACCAATAGCTAGCTTGGGGGAGGACCCCCGCATAACCAGGTAAGTCATCTCAACCCAGTTTATTGAATTTGTGTGCTAGTAGTTTGCATTAGCTTGCTTGTTTAGCTTGCTTAGTTCATTTGGTTTGCTTTAGTTTGTGTGAGAATAAAGGAACTTAGAGAATCTGAACCTAGATGATAGTTGCTCTAGTGCCATGCTTAATCAAAATTCGTCCTACTATTGAGTTGATTACTTTAACTTGAGAATTTATTCTGAAACTTGAAATCTGTGGGAGCATAATTGAGGTAAGCCTAAATAATTGATAGACATGATATAAGAAGTTTGAGCAGCTATCTATCTAGATCATTATGACACTAAATTCTGGATGCTTTATTTTGATGCTAAAAATCAAATGATGAGCTCCTTGTATGACCAAAGCTGAAATTCCTACCAGAGCCATTGTTGGTATAAGTTAACCCAAACCAATAAACACTAGGATTATCTGCAAGCGGACAAATATCGATGTAGCACTTCACCCGGGAGTATTGCAGGTATTGTTATTTATATTTTACCACAGGGAAAACGGAATGACTAGAATCTAGACTTAACCCCTGAGCTGCTATCAAGGACGAAGAAAAATAGGTGATATAGGAGATTGCTAAGGCTTCTAGTTCTAATCCTCACAAGATATGATATGATTGTTCTTGAAGGAGAATTACTATAGGAATACACCAACAAAGGGTAAATTCCTTAGTAATGGAATCCTACGGTCTTACTGACGGGAGCTGGACTATGTAAGAATCAACAAGGCTAGGTCACCCTTGCGATCTACCACCGATTCGGACAGTATAGGGCATTTACGAGTAAATATAATCTAAGCGCCACGCTTAAACTATAAATAACTACTTCAATCAAGGAGCTACCAAGATTAAAGCACTCAAAAGAATCATAAACCTCAAGAACAATAATAGCAATGTTACTTGGATTAGAAGTTGAACTCTGAAGAAATCTTCAGAAACAAGTCCCAAAGAAGGATTTGAATCCGCGGGTACAAGTCGTAGAGCAGTCACCGACAGGCCGGCAACTCCTCCAACTATCTCCAGCTCTACTACCACACTACTTCTAGAACAAGAACAGCCCTAATCTAGAGAGACTACATGGCTAATCTTCTACTTGATGCTTTGCTCTAAATCCTATCTTGGGTTTCTACTCTATTTGAGATATGTCGGTGGAATTCTGAAACTCTGGATTGATTTCTCTCTGGATCGTCTGAAAACCCTGAGGGTCTGGGGGTCCTTATATAGGCCAGTGGGATGAACCATAGCCCTTGGATCAAACTAACTTCGACGGGCGGCTAGGATTGCGTGAAATTTCGGGATGTGGGTCCACGTCGAAGCGGAGGGGGAAAACCCTCACTTACAGGTCAGCCGACCATGTCAGTGGGTCGGTCGTTCCCCTCTGGCTGACATACGGGCCCCGCTTCGGCAGGCGTGTCTCTGGTGTTCTCTAGAATATTCTTGATATCCTTCCGCGGCGTAATTCGGTATTTTCTCTGCGGTGTGGGTCCTCTTTGGTTCTTTTCCTGTATAGTCCCTGGAAAACATAGATTCACCAAAACTAGTGGAATTCTGTCACTTTAAACCCTATTCTAGGTGTTAGCTCTGATTTATATCCTTTTTCATGATTGGTTGACGGGTAAAATCATACAATAACTACCGTCAACAATCTCCCCCACACTAGATCTTTGCTCATCCCGAGTAAAGGATGGAATTAAATAATCTTAACTTCAGGACTAGACATAAACATCTCACCATTCCTGGTCATACCTGCACTGTGGGATTCATTGTGTCTACCATGAAACTTTGAGCGGTTGAAGAATAGAACAGCCAGAAACTGATCACCTTCTTCTATCAATCAAGTAGTTGGAGGTTTTTAAATATATTTTATTATTATTTTCTTTTAAAAAATAAGCATAGCTTACCTTCTCCTTCTTTGTAGTACTCTCATGTCACTTATATGTGGTGGTGTTAATCCTTGCCAAGGCACAGATGATGTTGCCTTCTCTGTTGCCTACTTCTAAAGCTTATGTGGAGCTGAGGTAGGGGTAGAGTGAAAACATACTTGTATTGAGTATATTGTAAAGTCAAAACAAGGATCCAAGGAGAAAAGATGTCATACTCTTAGATCAAGATGTGCATGTGTGTGGAATATATGGTGGCTAACCTAATTCTACTATGCTCCTTATTGAGGATTTTCTCTCTTTTTCTTTTGCAGGACTATTGACGGTCGCTAACACCCTATTTTACCGTCAACATTTCACCCATAATCAAGGTAAAACCACATGAAATGCAAAGGACTCGCCTTGAAACTTACCAAGTTCCACATGTCCTTGGAGAAATCTTATGTATGCAGGAAAAATGGTGAAATTAGGCAAAAATAAAGCATACCAAGACACCTCAGCACCTTAGCTGCAACATGGGAGCCAGAGGGGGGCGCCCGCCCCCTACATAGGGCGCCCACCCTATGAAGTGTGCCAAATTGGCATGCCACCTCACGGATCCATGTGCCATCCACCCAAATGGCCTATGGCACGTTAAAATCACATCAACGGCTCAGAGACAAGGCACAAGGATCCGGTGGCCCTACCAATAGGGCGCCCGCCCTGTCCAAATTGAGTGCCATGTCCACAATCCAAGGGATGGTGTCCAAGAGTCATCCAAGCCATCAAATGAAGTCGGTTTTCATCCAACGGTGATCAAGAGATGTGCCATGGATCGAAGGACCCACATGTCATCCTCCCGGGTTGCAAACCGCCAATCCTAAGCTCCAACCGACCTTGTAACCTCCCCTGAGGGTGAAGAAGGGCCATAGGATGCAAGGCGGTGCATCCAAGGGGGAGCCCGCCCTGCCTCTTTGCGCCACCGACCTCCAGGACCCCTACAAGTACCCATGGAGCACTCCTACACTAAAAATAGGACTTGAATCCTCACTTGTAACTCAAAACACAACTAGAAACCACCAGAGGATCACTAGCAAATCACTAGAGATTCAGCTCATAGTTAGTATGTAGCTCCTCTCTCTCTAGCAAAGCTCTGCTCTTAGGAATAGTGCTAGCTAGAGAAGAGTAGAGTAGTGACAGAAGTCAGGAGAAGGAGAAAGTCTGTGGAGGAGCCGGGCTTGTCGGCGACCTCCTCTGTGGTGTTCTTCACTCGTATCGGTAATAAAGATCCCCTGCTTCATTTACTTATTGTCATACTTTAAGCAGTTGCATACTTGTCTCATTGCTTGGTTATAGTGCTCTAATTTCTTGGCCAGAATTAGAGTAGTAAGCTTTATAGATTAAGCGAGGTGCTTAGGTTATAATCTTACCCTTGAGTGCGGCTAGACCCACGGAAAGTAGTGATAGGTTCTAGGTGGTGACAGCCCTAGAATCCTCTGGATTCCACCATGTTCGGTCTGTTTTTATCAGCGTAGGACTTTTGGGACGTACGGTGCCTAGTCAGTCGAACCCCGGCGAGTTTAGGACTTTGCATGTCCCGGGTATAGCAATCTCTTTGGTATAACAATCACTTGATCTTTTACTGAGTTAGAGTTCTCCCAACAAACTCCAGAGCTACCTCAATTTATCCTAGTGTGTTTCCACCTTAGTTATACTTCATTGATTTATTCTTACTAAGGTTATTACCCCATTTGTCCATATCTAGATCCTTGACTATCAGATCCTTGGAATCACAAACCCCGCCTTCCTTTGGGAAAATATAAATCTGACACCTGGTACTCCCAGATAAAGTGCTACGCGATAGTTCTGTGCGCTTGCAGAATCCCATCACCTATCCTATAGAGCTACCCACAGCATTTTTTGGCGCAGTTGCTAGAAATAACTTTATTCCTAGTAGCAACGTTAGAAGTGTCAACAATCATATACTTTGAGCATAGGGATTGACAACCCCAGTGACTGCGTTGAGAAGTATTGTTACCATTGCTAAAGGATAGATTTGGCTACACTCTTTTGATAGCGTTAGTAACTGTCAACAAGGATAACATGGGCTATCTTTCTCTCTCTTTTTTCAGGCGAGCATCAGAGTACCCATTGTTTTGGCATTCCGGACACTTGTCCATTTTTACCTCTTAGGCGTGCATCTTTGTACCCATTGTTTTCTCTCTTCTCACACTTTTGCATAGCCACATGCCTCTTCTCTGCAAACTTTAGAGAGATGATAAAAACAACTTTGGAGAATTTATTCCTAACTTCTTTTTGTGCTTCCTCCAATATTGGAGTGAAACATTTTTTGGGTAGAAAGGAATGCTGTTGCGTATTCCCAGTGTAGGAATAGCAGATATATGTGGAGTGTACGTGATCTTGATCTTGGGAGCATGATAAATTTCTCAACAAGGGTCACTCGGTTTGACAAAACTCAAAGCAATAGCATGTAGTAAATGTAGAAGGTTGATTCTATCCTATATTTGGCTCTGGTAGGTAAATGCTTTTACTACAAAGGAGAAGCATAGCTATTGGTTTTTAAGTTTTGCAAATAAAATTCTCCAACAACTAGATATCAAGAATTAAGCTTTCAGTATTCTTACTATCTCATATTCCACAACAACTTAAGCAACATGGGGTCCCTATTTTAAATTCCCAACAGTAGCAAGACTTCCAGGAAAAGTGTTATGCATGTCTATCCTTAAGTCAAAGCGACCCAATTTAATCCTTTCATGTTTTAAAGTTGTTTAAATATAAGATATTCAATTTAGTGCAAAACAATGAGCGGCGTACGCAAAAATAGAAAGTTTAGGGTGCGTACCTGACCGTGGACGAAACTCGTGGTGAGGCGGCACTGGGATGGATTGGCTGACCTAGGGTAGGGATTGGCCGATCCCTCCTGGTGGCCGTTCGTGCCCTATTTCGTCATGTGTGATATTTGTTTCGGTTGCTTCTATTTTGGTGTACTTTCGTCTTCGGTGTTCATCGTTCTATCACGTGCTCCTCCTCCACACTTGTTTCCTGTTTTCCTTTATGCACAACAAAGTGGAGACAAGCACAAATATATCCAAGTGAGAAAATACTGACTCAAACTGACTATTATTAATAGGGCACTTTTATTACACAAGACTTTCAAACTAAAAATGAACTAAGCAAACTAAAGTGAACTAATTGAGCTAAGCGAACTAAATAAACTAAGGGGTGCCCTATGGATACATAACTCTAATACTTCCTAGAATTTTTCTGGGAGAAAAGTGTTGACGGCGGATATACCATAAAAATCCACACTCAAACACCGTCAACAGCCTCAGTTCCTGATGGAAGATCAACATGACATAGACATATTTTATCAATAACTAGTTCCACTTGTATTCTTAGCTTTTGAATGCAGGGAAGATCAAACAGAGCTGAAATGAGCACTTGGAGCCCAACTAAGTGGGTCGGCCGAACCACAAATTTGGGAACCAAGTCATGACACTTCAACTAAATGACACAAGGAAGCAAATAGAAGAGAGTGGAGCACCTGGAGGGCCCACAGGTGGTTCGGCTGAACCATATGTGGGGCCTACCAGGGCTCTGCTGACATGGCACGATCCGTGTGACTTCCTATCCAGCTCAATTCCACCTTCAGATCAAAGCTGTGTCTCCAATCAACGGTGAAAGATTAAAGCACATGGATCAATGCGTGAACCGAAAGAATCAGACAAACCAAGTACACAGCCACACTTTATGATAGATGGGGACACTGGTGGTGGGCCCACCTTGCCATAGGTGGTTTGGCCGAACCACCCATGGTGGGCCTAGGCCACCGACGTGCTCCACCGCCTTCCTGCATGCTTCCCACGTGATGGTTTTGCCACTGCCGTCCATTCAAGTCGGTTTCAATGACGGTTTATCCACGGGCCAAGGTGGAAAGGCACACGGATCGCTAACGTGGCACCCCTCCATCTCCCCCTATAAATAGAGGTAGCATCCACCCTCTCAAGACATGATTCATTCAAGATACAAGTGAAGAAGTAGTGTAGTTCCACCATTAGTAGTAGTTGTAGTCTAGTGTGGGAGTTAAAGTTGAGTCGAGCTGCGCTCGGGGCCTCCGGAGTCGTCTACTGGAGAGTCTGGTACAGCTCTTGTATCTTTCTCTTTCTGTAAGACTTATCTACTTTAATATATTATTCCTACTTTACTTTACTGAGTCCTTACTTAGTGCATTACTTTAATAGTATTGTTGTGAGTTATAATATTACTTGGTCGGTTTGCATTAGATTGTGATCCTGTAACCAGCTCATGTGTGTAGTTCATCGCCTGTCATAGGGTGCTCCAGTTGCCTTGATCACAGCTAGAGTAGTAAGGCTTAGTGTAAGCGTGGTGCTTAGACTAGATCTTGCCTTTGAATGCCGCTTGTCGCACTGGATTGTTTGTGGGTGCTAGCAGGTGGTGACAGCCCTGTCTAGTCTTAGTATCCCTCCACGTGTTTTAGGCAAGTTCTTAAAAGGTAGGCTCCCATAAGAGAGTAGACGCTTCGGGTAGAGGTTATATCCTCTATTGTCTGACACTACCCCCTACACACCGGAAGTAAGGTAGCAATCTTAATGTACTTCGTCCATTTGATAGGATAGATCACAGGAGCAAAGTTCGAACCACATGAACCTTTCTCACTCGTTGTCCTCCCACCTAGCTACACTACAATAGTTATCTTTTAGTATTTTATTTGTTATCTTTCAATCATCACCTTCCTATCATACTTCGATTACCCCCTCTGCACTAGTTGTGCTAAGTTGAGATAGATTTAAGGATCTCCTTCTATTAACATTTCTAGCAACCGCTTTCCCTTGGGATAAAATAAATAACGATACCTTGGAATACTCCCGAGTGAAGTGCTACAGCGGTATATTCTGTGCGCTTGTGGAATTATCCAATAGACATAAGAAATACCCCCAGGCACTTCTGGCGCTGTTATCAAAGATAGCCTAACACCCTGTCTCTGTTGGTTGCGCTAAGAAGTGTCAACAAGCATTTCTGGCGCCGTTGCCGGGGAAAGCATAGCCTAGAAATTTTAATAAGATCGACTCCAGAACCTGTCATCAATTTAGTATTCATTAGTTGTAGTAGGGCTTACCCTTGCCTCTGCTTCCCTTTATCGTGAAGCAAGGCATACATTAGTGGATTTCAGTTTCAAGCCACAGCAATAGAAAATCCAAAGAAATCCACCAGGAGTTCTCGACACCGTTCAGTCTCCGATCGGAGGTCCGATTTGGTAGTGGAACCACTCAAGGAAGGAGGCTCAGCACTGTCACCTAAGGAAGCTATGGCCCGAAAGACCATCTTCGAGCATTCTGCACCGTCGGCTGACAATGTCACCACCGGTCCGCAGCTTAGCTTGGAGGATGCCACTTTTGAGCTCAAGCCATCTCTTATCAACATGGTGCAAGCCAACCTATTCAGCGGAAAGCCCCATGAGGATGCAAATGCACATCTCCAGAATTTCCTGGAATTGTGTGGCACCATTGCCATAAAAGGAGTCAAAGTGGACACCATCGGTCCTTCGCCTTTTTCCTTTCTCCTTGACCGGAAAGGCAAAACAATGGCTCTATGCTCATCCCGTAGACATTGGCAATTGGACAAGTTGCGCCAATGCATTCCTCAAGAAGTTCTTCCCGATGGGCAAAACCACCACTCTTCGAGGAAAGATTTCAGGCTTTACCCAGCAATTGGATGAAACGATTCCCGAAGCATGGGAACTCTCTAGGAATACATTAGGGAATGTCCTCACCATGGAATCCAAGAATGGCTCCTGATTCAAGGTTTCTACCATTGGCTAACCCCAATAGCTCATAGTCACCTTGATGCCGCTGCTAGAGGAGCATTCACTTCACTCAATGTCACACAAGCCAAGAATCTGATAGAAAAGATGGTGACAAACCAAGGGTGGTGT
The DNA here is from genome assembly GCA_038502445.1 of Eremochloa ophiuroides. Classification (NCBI taxonomy): domain Eukaryota; kingdom Viridiplantae; phylum Streptophyta; class Magnoliopsida; order Poales; family Poaceae; genus Eremochloa; species Eremochloa ophiuroides. The sequence continues at coordinate 37,856,136 of JAHLJS010000005.1, read as the reverse complement.
AACACCCTAGTGTTAGTTACGATTTTCACACTTGCATTTGCATGTCATCAAGCATAGATCATAACATTTCATGCATCATCATCATTGCAATTGAATTGGTTTCCTTTAATTGCTATATGTTTGTTTATATGTCCATAACATGCTAGATGTGTTGACATGCAAATGTGATGCTTGTTTACTGTTCTATATGCTTTAGACATGTTTGGGATAACATTTGGAACAATGTTCATGTTGGTGAAATCCCCAAAATACCCCTCTAGCTCATAGTTGACTAGAGAGCCCTCTAAAAGCTATTCTGTTTGACCAAACAAGAAGGGCATTTTAGAGATTTTGCATGTCAGTGCACCCTTAATCAAAGTTGTATAGAATTTTATAAGCAACAAACTTTATATTTGGGTCAACTCATGAAAATGGGTGGAAGGTGGTCAAAAAGTTGAATTAGTGCAGATTTGGAGCTGTTTTGAGTTTTCAAAAATTTCTCTAAGTCTAAACTGGTTTTCAGTTTCGATGTACCCCTGTTCTTCGATCCATATCTCTCAATCCAGGCCGATCTAGAGTAAAATGTTCTAATATGGAATGGAGTACTCATGTAGCTCTTTGATCCATATTAGTGAAGTTCTCGCTGAAACGCCCTAGATCACGAGCTAGAGATCGATCAAAATCCAGTTTCAGTCGGTTTCGTGCAACTGAACAAGGCCGATTCAAATCGGCATTCAGCCGAGCAGCTGGCAAACCGTCAGACGCCGCGCGCCATGTGGCGGCTGTATGCCGGCGTCGGGCCACGCCCGCCTGCCGTCGCCCTGCAAAGGCAAAAAGGGGACTCCATCCTGTCTCCTGGCCGGCTCATTCGCTTTCTCCCTCGCTCTCGCCTCTCTGCTCTCCTCTTTCCCTTCCGCCATCGCCATTGTCCGCCGCGCCGTCGCCGCGGTGAAATCCGCCGCCACCGAGCCGTCTCCGACTGCTCCATCTCCACCATAGCTTCGCCTTGCTCCACTCTATCTCCTCGACCCGTTGACAGCCTCAGTCGAGCTAAGGTATAGCCGTAGCGAGCTTCTCGCCGCCGTGAACTCGTCGGAGCACCGCCGAGCTCTCTGCTCGCCGCGTCGAGCACAATGCCGAGGCCGGCTTCCCTCTCTCTTGCTTGTCTGGGTGTCCTCGTGAGTCGTAGATCTAGCCTAGGTCGTTGGTCGGATCGATTTCGCCGTAGGTTCGCCGGAACCCGAGCTCGCCATGAACCCGCTCGCCGCCGTGCTGCCATGCTTGTGCGGTCAGTGAGTTCCCGTGCACAATAGTCCGATTCGCCGTCCAAATAGGTCCGCTAGGGTTCCAGTTTTACGGAACAGAGCTTATCCGCGCAAGTGTTGGCTGGAATCGGCCGGCGCAAGTTCGCCGGACCGCCGCCGTCCGCCATTGCCGCCGTTGAGCTTGCTCCGATGGGGGACAGGCCTGGGGAGTTGGATCGCTGGGTTCGTCTCGTCGTCAGGAGTCCGTTGGTGCTCGTGCCGGAGACCTCGCCGTCGGCGAGCTCTCGCCGGTCAGCGCCGGCGGCTCTGCCCCTCTCTCTGACGGGTGGGGTCGGGTTGACCCAGGGGCCCACGAGTCAGCCGCTCTGGTGCGCCTCTGGTTCACTGAGCCGGGTGCACGTAGCAGTTAAGGCCGGTTTTGGATTTTAATGATTAATGAAATTGATTTTCAGAAAATGTGTAAAATCTTTTAAAATTTATATCTGGAGCTAGAAGTGTCCAATTGGGGTCAACCAATTTTTGTTAGGTTTGTCTTTCTGGGCTCTATCAAGGGAAAATATAAAATGTATTTTTTGAATACTTTTTCTGTGCAGTTATATTTAAATTGTTAATTGCTTGTAAACTTGATAAATGCATAAGTAATTGTAGGAATGCGCTAAAAGTGTGATTCCACTTGCATTAATCTTGTTTAGGGAAGTAGAATCTAAGAAAAATATGTTTGATGGTGTTTCACTGTTATTTATATGATGTCTAGTATAATGTGCCTTTTATTCTTTAATCTTGCAAAAATCACCATGCTTAATGTGTTAAGGATATGATCATGAATATTTTTCCTGAACCATGTTATGTTGTGAAGAAGCTGAGAAAAATTGGAAATCTATTGTTTGATACATTTCACTGTGTTAAGTATTTTCCATTGCTTAAAAGGCTAGTTGCTTGTTATTTTTGTGTAGCCTATTATACTTGTCCAAATAACTTAAAATTTTGTCAGTAGGCTAATCAGGATGTGTAACAGCTACTGTAATTTTTCTGGATTTTTCTGGGCACAACAAATAGTAGGTCCAGTTATAGGCTAGGGTTTGTTTAATTATTTTTAAGCAAGTATCTTTTGGTTGGGAAGTGTTTTCATGCATTTCTGTGATGTTCCAGCATTGTCACTTGTTAAAACAGTGGAGCTGATCCTAATTTAAGCTTAAGGCAGCAATGTTAATGTTTTGTTTATATGATGTTGCTCATGCTTGTTAGTTATAAGATGATTGTGGTAGGTTAGTTGATGCATGTTAATTATTAAGTGCAGGTTGTAGACCTCTTACCCGGGACAAGAAATTGTTCTATGCTTTGCTTAAGAAGGGTGAGTATGAGTTGGTTGTCTAGAGAAGAAATATGCACGTACTCAGTAAATGAGTGTGGATTGTTAAACTGATTGCATATCATGGGTTAATTTGTGCATCTCTATCTTGCATTTCATGTGCATTCTCAGTTCTCATATATGCACATCATGCATACAGGATCACCGGGAGGAGTGACGCTATTGCAGTTCGATCCACCGGAGGAGGGAGTTCCGCCGGAGATTGAGGTGCCAGAGATTCCCGAAGGCCAGCAGGAGGAGGCTGAACTTCCTGAGTGCCTTGATCACCAACCTACTAACTTTGTGAAAGACAAGCCCCGGAGCATCCCTAAGTCTCCACCTACTCTTTTTACAAATGCATTGGTCTTTATTAAATCGTATGATTATGCACTTAAGTATAGGAGTTGATATGATACCGTTGCTGCATTTATACCTTGTCCACTTATACTTGATCCTGAAGTTATTACTAGACAAGGGATGGGTTCGATCCTATGCTTAGCCATGCTTAGACCGGTAGAAGTCGAGGGATTTCCTGTCCTTCGCGAGCATAGGTGGTTACTAATGATGATGGGGTTGGATTCCACATGATGGACTATATGTGCCACCATGCCACAGTGTCTAATGAGAGAATCAAGGCTAGGTAGCGGGGAGCCGCATGACATGATTGAGGTCATGCCGTCTTCGGAGCTGCTTGCGGCCGACTAGGACTGAGGCCACCAGACATCAGTTGAGATTGAAAGACGTCGTCACATAGCTGGCCGGATAAGTCGTTCCGACCGCGAAGCCGAGTATTTCTTTCTGAGCCGGGAATTGGGTGTGATAAGGCAGACATATTCTGGAGGTAGGAAGGATGTGCGGAGACACCATCTTACCAAGGGCAGGTCAGGGACCTGATGCATCCTGGAAGTGGGTTTGTCTCTGAGAATATGGACCCGTCCAAGCCCGCGATACATTATGACTCAGAAAGATTTAACGGTGACCCAAGAAGCCAGTGGCTCGGCTGACAGGGTTTGTGATTGGCATATTTGCCAGCTGGTACAATCGATTCGAATCGCCATCTCTCCTAGTTAGTGAGAAACTGAACTGATCTTCTGGTGAGGTAGAGGCTAATAACTTGAACATAATGATTATGGTGAGATGAGGTTGATATCTGTGGATATTGGAAATCATATGGTTTTATTGACTGCTATAATATTCAGTGATTGCTTAGTATAGCTGCAAACATTAGCTTAAGTAGCTTAACTGAAATCGAAGCTTATCACAGTTAAAATGAATAAGTTGAGGAACTACTGTAGTAATGCTTTTGATGCAAAAATGATGCTATCCTCTGAGCTCCACCAAATAAGCCTTGCATATCCTTGAGAGTCTTTTTATTTACTCCCTGTCGGGTAAGTCTAGCTGAGTACAATTGAGTACTCAGGGTTTTATTCCCATTGTTGCAGATGGTGTAGTCTACTATGCGTATTGCAAGAATTGCTTCACCCCTGCGGGTGAAGAAGACTAGACCTGAGGGCAGGGTCATTATCTATCCTTAGTCGTTGTAAGATTGCTATGACAAGGTCACGTGTTGGTACTCGTATTTGAACTCTGTGGTGTAAAACTATGTTGACTTCTGCTACTACTGTATTTGTGTAAAAGACTATGTTGTACTCTGATGTTTAAATTCGGTTGCGAACTTATGTATCATGTGATCGGGTGTTGCTGAATGAATGATCCTTGGGGTATGAAAATGTTTGAAATCCTTCGAGATTTCCGGACTGCCGGGTTTATATTGGCTCAAGTGCGACTTGATTGCTATTAAAAATGCGATCGTTGTACTTGTGCTCGTATAAATTGGTCAGTTCTGTGACAGCTGGTACCAGAGCATAATTCAGCATATACCGTCACTTGACTATTTAAAAATTTAAAAGAGTTTTGAGTTTTACAAACTAATTGCCAACTGGTAGTGTGTATAGGTGATTTAAACCAAGTGTTTGCAAAACTTATGAGTACCAATGACCAAGTCCTATAGCCCTATATATATGTGGTAATTAGGTCGCTTATGTAAGTACTGACTTGGGAAAAATTGCATCATGTTTCTATTTGTGGTTCATTTGGTTTTATCGTGCGGATAATTATGAACTATCGGTTTCTTATTGCTTCTTATGGGTCAATGTGCCACGTCGCCTGAGGTAAGGTGAGATGTGAGTGTAAGATCGAACAACCGTCGATCGATGGTGAGTGTTATGGTTATTGAAGTGAGTACATGTGATCCATATGTGTACTTATGGAAGTAAAGTGGAGTAATTACTTTTGGGGTCGCAATTGTTCATGGGAACATTTCCGGTGAAAAGTGCGTCTTGTTGCCATGCATACATTGGGAATTGGGCTGAAACGAATCTTCTGCAGGTACACTAACCATGCAAAACGTATAGCACGGTTAGTTACGTATATGAGAGCACATGGTATGCCACCGACTATAACGTTAGTTAATATATACTATGTGTGAGGTCGTTGGCACGTGCATGCATCATGATCATGAAATTAATTCAAGCTATTTGTACTATTTCCCTCCCCTATGATAAAAGTTGTGCTGCTCTATCTTATTCTAAATGCTGAAAGATGTTGTAATGTACCGGATGGCAGCTGAAGGTGAGCCGCAGAGTGGTCAGTTTCTGGAGCAGTTTGGCACACCCACTGTGCTGTGGAGATTGTTGAAGTCTGTGGGGTATGCAGAGCCACCATTGTATTTCTAGAAGCCAGCGGAAACCATGGTGCAGCCTTGGTTTGATGTTTGGGTGACTATCCCTGTGCTTGAAAGGGGCTGGTCGTTTCCAGGAATAAAGGTGGAAGTTGACATGAAGACGCCATGCGATGGTGCGCAGCTTGCAGCTTTCGAGGTGTTGACAGACATTTGCACCAGGTTCAACAAGAGAGCTGATTTGGGGCCAGCAAATGTTTTTCCCAGGGTGGATGCTTCTCAGGGTGAGTGGGCTCAGTCTAGCCAAGCTTCCTTGGAGCGAGGCAGAGATGAGCGTGCTCATAGCACGGGTGCTTCTATGAGTGCTATGTTTGCTGTCCTGAGGATGCATTATTCCACTAGGGATGGTTGGATGAAGTGCGTTGAAGCCCTGCACGATGCTGTGGAGAAGAAGCTAGAAGCTGAAGAGTGGGCACGTATGGCTCGTCGTAGCTCAGATGACTTGGTGGTAGCTCTCACTGCCTGTCGCAATGAGTTGTTACAGTGCACTGGCGCTTTGTTGGCAGCTGATCGCCGTGTTGAGGTGCTCGAGAGACAGAATGCAGATCTTCGCCGCTAGCTTGACAATCGCAATATGAGCTTGACACGTCAGCGTGAGGAGTTTCTGCAGGAGTTGCGTGCTAGTCAGCAGCAGGTTTGGGAGTTGCAGCAGGATGTTCATCGTCTGAACAACCGTGTTGACCCGTTTCATCCTCCGGGTGCAGCGGAGTTTGCTCCTGAGATCTTCGTTGCAGCTGATGATGGTGAAGCAAGTGAGGAAGAAGAGGAAGAAGACCCCGAGGAGATCGTGCCTGTTGACGAGAGTGATGACCATGGTGGGAACGTGTCCGGCATGGACAGTGACCACGATGACTAGGCTCTTTCTAGTGCTCTTGCCATGATCGGCGTCCTTTTGTAGTGGAAAAACCTTTAATGTAATGTAATGGGTAGAACCTGGTTTGTAATATGTGAACCCTGTGTGTCAGGGCTGGACCATCCAACTTCTAATTAAGTAATGGTAACTTATGCATTTTGGAAACCCCTTTTTGGTTGCGCCTTGTTATTGTGCGGTTGTGTGATGATTATTGAATTATTGTGCCGTTTGTTGGTTATCAAAAATGATCATTGATACCTTCTAGGCATAATTTTTTGGTTCTCTTTGGCATAACTGACACCTAACAATGGTTGTTGTGTGTTGCTACAGATGGCACCTCATACCCGTCGTCGTGGGTCAACCAGTGGTGGTGGGAACGAGCATGAGGATGAGGAGTTACCGCCTCCTCCACCACGTACCCAGGAGCAGATGTTTGCTCAGTTCCTGGATACTCAGCAAGCTATTCTGCAGCAGATGGTTGCTAATAACAACAACAACAATCGCAACCGAGATGGGCGTCGTGGAAATGATGAAGACCAGTACAGTAACTACAAGGACATCATGGACACTAAGCCTCCGGTATTCAATCAGGCTGTTGAACCACTGGAAGCTGATGAGTGGCTGAACACTATTGAGCGGTCATTCTCTGTGATGCGGTTGACTGAAACCATGAAGGCTAGCTTTGCTGCTATGTTGCTGCAAGTCCAAGCTGGAATATGGTGGGCAAATCGCAAGACCGCCTACCCTGTGGTTGCTGATATCACCTGGGAGCAGTTCACTAGGGATTTCAGGGGACATTTCATTCCAGCAGGGTTAATCAAGATGAAGGTGAATGAGTTCATGTAGCTTACTCAGGGTACCAAGACCCTCACTCAGTATCATCATGCCTTTAACAATCTGTCAAGGTATGCTCCGTGGATGGTGGATACTGATGAAAAGAAGATTGAAACTTTCAAGAGAGGCCTTAGTACCAAGCTCATGAAGACTTTGGCGAACAACGCTGGTACAAGTTTCAACGAGTTTATCAGTGAAGCTTATATCCAAGAGAAACAGAACAACTTGTGCACTGCTTCCAAGGGAGGCAAGAGGCCCTTTGAAGGAGGCTCTTCTCAGCCAAGGGCTCCGGCAGCTAGTCGCGCGATGGCAAATCGCCCTGTTTATCGTCCAGCTGTTCCTGGAGCAAAATTCAGGCCTCCTCCTAAGAAGCAGCAGCCAGCACCACAACGCTACAAGAAAGGTTTCACAGTGCCTTTGAACAAGAACAATGCTCCTCCAGGCAATGCCATTCCAGTGAGGACCAATCAAGGTCTGGGGCCGTGCTTTAATTGCGGTCAACAGGGGCATTTTGCTCGCTATTACCCTCATCCAAAGCAGGCTCGAGTGCATCACACTACTATTGAAGAAATTCCAGAAGGTGAACCAGTCACTGCGGGTATGTTTTCAGTTAATCAGCACCCTGCTATCGTTTTGTTTGACTTAGGATCATCGCATTCTTTTGTGAGTCAAGCATTTGCACAAAAGCATGCCTTTCAAATCGTTGATTTGGGATGTAATTTCTGGATAACCTCAGCTGGGGCTGAAATATGCACACGTGAGGGTATCAAGCAAGCGAGTATTGAGATTAATGATAGGAGTTTTATCAGTCATCGCATTGTGTTGCCTGGGCTAGGTCTGGATGTGATTCTAGGAGTTAGTTGGATGAACAAATGGGGTGCGGTTTTGGACGTTGCTAACCGAACTTTGACGTTGAAGGCGCCCTAGGATGGGGGTACTTTTCAAGTTTCCTTACCTCGAAGAGGGGATCTTTTTAATCTCTCTTTCGCTGTTGAGGGCAAGACCATCCAAGATATTCTGGTAGTGTGTGAGTTTCCTGATGTCTTTCCTGATGATCTACCTGGACTTCCTCCTGATCGGGATGTGGAGTTTGCAATAGAACTTATCCCCGGTACGGCACCTATTTCTCGAAGGCCGTATAGAATGCCTCCTCATGAGTTAGCTGAACTCAAGAAACAACTCCAGGAGTTATTGGACAAAGGGTTTATTCGCCCTAGTTCTTCTCCGTGGGGCTGTCCTGCAATCTTTGTTAATAAGAAGGATGAAACTTTGCGCATGTGTGTAGACTACAGGCCACTTAATGCTGTGACAATCAAGAACAAGTATCCTTTACCTCGTATTAATATCTTGTTTGATAAATTATCCAAGGCTAATGTTTTCTCCAAGATTGATTTGAGATCTGGGTATCATCAAATTAAGATCAGACCACAAGATATTCCCAAGACGGCTTTCTCCACTCGGTATGGATTGTATGAGTATTTGGTTATGTCTTTTGGATTAACCAATGCTCCTGCACATTTCATGTATCTAATGAATTCGGTATTCATGCCTGAGTTGGATAAGTTCGTGGTAGTCTTTATTGATGATATTCTGGTGTACTCTGAAAACATGGAGGATCATGCTGAACACTTGAGGATAGTCTTGACTAGACTCAGGGAGCATAAGCTGTATGCTAAGTTTAGCAAGTGTGAGTTTTGGTTGACTAAAGTACCTTTTCTGGGCCATATCTTATCTGCTGAAGGTATTTCTGTAGATCCGTCAAAAGTTCAGCAGGAGTTGGATTGGCAGTCACATACCAATGTGTCTGAGGTTCGTAGCTTTCTGGGATTAGCTAGGTATTATCACCGCTTTATCCAAGATTTCTCTAAGATAGCTAAACCTATGACCAAGTTGTTGCATAAAGATACCAAGTTTGTGTGGAGTGAGGAGTGTGAAACAGCTTTTCGCACCTTGCGAACGTTGTTGACCACTGCTCCAGTTCTTGCACAACCTGATATTGAAAAGCCTTTTGATGTGTACTGTGATGCTTGTGGCATTGGGTTAGGATGTGTTCTCATGCAAGAAGGCTAAGTCATTGCTTATGCCTCGCGTCAATTGAGAAAACATGAGCAAAACTATCCTACTCATGATTTGGAACTTGCCGCTGTAGTTCATGCATTGAAGATTTGGCGCCACTATTTGATGGGTCACAAATGTCATATCTATTCCGATCACAAGAGTCTCAAGTACATTTTCACTCAACCTGAGTTGAACATGAGGCAAAGAAGGTGGTTGGAGTTGATCAAAGACTATGATCTAGAAGTACACTATCATCCGAGCAAGGCCAATGTCGTAGCCGATGCTTTGAGCCGAAAGTCTCATTGCAATGTATTGCAGCCTTTGCTAGCAGACGGATTCAATCTTGTGCATCCGGTGGTGTTGAATAATATTACTCTCAGTTGTACTTTGGAAAGCAAGATTATTGAAGGTCAGAAAACAGATCCTGGTATATATCATATCAAGAGGAAGATGAAAGAACAAGAAATACTTCATTTCCGAGTAGATGAAAAAGGTATATTGTGGTTCAAGGATCGCTTGGTAGTACCAAAAGACCGCGAGTTGAGAAATCAGATTATGGACGAGGCTCATTTGTCCAAGTTGTCTATCCATCCTGGTAGTAGTAAGATGTATCAAGACTTAAAACCTAGGTTCTGGTGGACCAAAATGAAGAAGGAAATTGCGGCTTATGTGGCCAGGTGTGATACCTGTTGTCGCGTGAAAGCTATTCATCTTAAGCCAGCAGGTCTATTGCAACCTTTACCAGTTCCAGGTTGGAAATGGGATGAGATAACCATGGATTTCATATCTGGGTTACCTCTAACGCAAAAAGGCCATGATTCTATTTGGGTGATTGTAGATCAATTGACTAAGATTGCACATTTCTTACCAGTTCGAACTACAGATCGTCCTCATCAGTTGGCACAGCTCTACTTTGCTCAGATACTTCGGTTACATGGTGTGCCGAGGACGATAGTTTCCGACAGAGGCCCGAAATTTATTGCACGCTTCTAGGAGCATCTACACAAGTGTTTGGGAACCAATTTGGTTCGCAGCTCAGCTTATCATCCTCAAACTTCTGGTCAGACCAAAAGGGTAAACCAAATTCTCGAAGATATGTTGAGAGCCTGTGTTTTATCGTCTAAAGGTTCGTGGGAAGAATGGTTACCTTTGGCCGAGTTCTCATACAACAATAGCTATCAAGAGAGTATTCAAATGGCTCCTTTTGAAGCTTTGTATGGGCGCAAATGTAGAACTCCTCTCAATTGGGTTGAATCAGGCGAAAGGAGGTACTACGGCATTGACTTTGTGAAAGTGGCCGAAGAGAGAGTGCATACCATTCAAACACATATCAAGGCCGCTCAGACTCGTCAAAAGAGTTATGCGGACAAGCGAAGAAGGCCATTGGAATTTGAAGTTGGTGACTATGTATACTTGAAGGTGTCATCTCTGAAAGGCGTACAACGCTTCGGAGTGAAACGAAAGTTAGCTCCAAGGTTTGTAGGTCCTTTTCAAATTCTGGAAAGAAGTGGAAAAGTAGCATACAAGTTACGGTTGCCCACACATGTCCACTATCTTCAATATGTTTCATGTATCCCAACTCAAGAAATGCTTACGGGTACCGGAAGAACAAGTGGATCTTGGTGATATCAAGTTGAAATCAGATTTGACCTATGAAGAGAAGCCTGTTGAAGTAATAGATTATAAAGAAAGAGTCACCCGTAGCCGAGTGATCAAGTTCTACAAGGTGGTGTGGAACAACCAAAGCCATTGGGATGCGACTTGGGAGCGAGAAGATTATCTCAAGGAAGTCTATCCCTCTTTCTATAAACAATGGTAATTAACTCTAATCTCGGGGACGAGATTCTTTTAAGGGGGGAAGGGCTGTAACACCCTAGTGTTAGTTACAATTTTCACACTTGCATTTGCATGTCATCAAGCATAGATCATAACATTTCATGCATCATCATCATTGCAATTGAATTGGTTTCCTTTAATTGCTATATGTTTGTTTATATGTCCATAACATGCTAGATGTGTTGACATGCAAATGTGATGCTTGTTTACTGTTCTAGAAGCTTTAGACATGTTTGGGATAACATTTGGAACAATGTTCATGTTGGTGAAATCCCCAAAATACCCCTCTAGCTCATAGTTGACTAGAGAGCCCTCTAAAAGCTATTCTGTTTGACCAAACAAGAAGGGCATTTTAGAAATTTTACATGTCAATTCACCCTTAATCAAAGTTGTGTAGAATTTTATAAGCAACAAACTTTATTTTTGGGTCAACTCATGAAAATGGGTGGAAGGTGGTCAAAAAGTTGAATTAGTGCAGATTTGGAGCTGTTTTGAGTTTTCAAAAATTTCTCTAAGTCTAAACTGGTCTTCAGTTTCGATGTACCCCTGTTCTTCGATCCATATCTCTCAATCCAGGCTGATCTAGAGTAAAATGTTCTAATATGGAATGGAGTACTCATGTAGCTCTTTGATCCATATTAGTGAAGTTCTCGCTGAAACGCCCTAGATCACGAGCTAGAGATCGATCAAAATCCAGTTTCAATCAGTTTCGTGCATCTGAAGCAGGCCGATTAAAATCGGCATTCAGCCGAGCAGCTGGCAAACCGTCAGACGCCGTGCGCCATGTGGCGGCCATACGCCGGCGTCTGGCGCACGGCGTCGGGCCACGCCCGCCTGCCGTCGCCCTGCAAAGGCAAAAAGGGGACTCCATCCTGTCTCCTGGCCGGCTCATTCGCTTTCTCCCTCGCTCTCGCCTCTCTGCTCTCCTCTTTCCCTTCCGCCGTCGCCATTGTCCGCCGCGCCATCACCGCGGTGAAATCCGCCACCGCCGAGCCGTCTCCGACCGCTCCATCTCCACCATAGCTTCGCCTTGCTCCACACTATCTCCTCGACCCGTTGCTAGCCTCAGTCGAGCTAAGGTATAGCCGTAGCGAGCTTCTCGCCGCCGTGAACTCGTCGGAGCACCGCCGAGCTCTCTGCTCGCCGCGTCGAGCACAATGCTGAGGCCGGCTTCCCTCTCTCTTGCTTGTCTGGGTGTCCTCGTGAGTCGTAGATCTAGCCTAGGTCGTTGGTCGGGTCGATTTCGCCGTAGGTTCGCCGGAACCCGAGCTCGTTGTGAACCCGCTCGCCGCCGTGCCGCCATGCTTGTGCGGTCAGTGAGTTCCCGTGCACAATAGTCCGATTCGCCGTCCAAATAGGTCCGCTAGGGTTCCAGTTTTACGGAACGGAGCTTATCCGCGCAAGTGTTGGCCGGAATCGGCCGGCGCAAGTTCGCCGGACCGCCGCCGTCCGCCATTGCCGCCGTTGAGCTTGCTCTGGTGGGGGACAGGCCTCGGGAGTTGATTCGCTGGGTTCGTCTCGTCGTCAGGAGTCCGTTGGTGCTCGTGGTGTCGCCGGAGACCTCGCCGTCGGCGAGCTCTCGCCGGTCAGCGCCGGCGGCTCTGCCCCTCTCTCTGACGCGTGGGGTCGGATTGACCCAGGGGGCCGCGAGTCAGCCGCTCTGGTGCGCCTCTGGTTCACTGAGCCGGGTGCACGTAGCACTTAAGGCCGGTTTTGGATTTTAATGATTAATGAAATTGATTTTCAGAAAATGTGTAAAATCTTCTAAAATTCATGTCTGGAGTTAGGAGTGTCCAATTGGGGTGAACCAAATTTTGTTAGGTTTGTATTTCTGAGCTCTATCAAGAAAAAATATAAAATGTATTTTTGGAATACTTTTTCTGTGCAGTTATATTTAAATTGTTAATTGCTTGCAAACTTGATAAATGCATAAGTAATTGTAGGAATGTGCTAAAAGTGTGATTCCACTTGCATTAATCTTGTTTAGGGAAGTAGAATCTAAGAAAAATATGTTTGCTGGTGTTTCACTGTTATTTATATGATGTCTAGTATAATGTGCCTTTTATTCTTTAATCTTGCAAAAATCACCATGCTTAATGTGTTAAGGATATGATCATGAATATTTTTCCTGAACCATGTTATGTTGTGAAGAAGCTGAGAAAAATTGGAAATCTGTTGTTTGATATATTTCACTGTGTTAAGTATTTTCCATTGCTTAAAAGGCTAGTTGCTTGTTATTTTTGTGTAGCCTATTATACTTGTCCAAATAACTTGAAATTTTGTCAGTAGGCTAATCTGGATGTGTAACAGCTACTGTAATTTTTCTAGATTTTTCTGGGGACAGCAAACAGTAGGTCCAGTTATAGGCTAGGGTTTGTTTAATTGTTTTTAAGCAAGTATCTTTTGGTTGGGAAGTGTTTTCATGTATTTCTGTGATGTTCCAGCATTGTCACTTGTTAAAACAGTGGAGCTGATCCTAATTTAAGCTTAAGGCAGCAATGTTAATGTTTTGTTTATATGATGTTGCCCATGCTTGTTAGTTATAAGATGATTGTGATAGGTTAGTTGATGCATGTTAATTATTAAGTGCAGGTTGTAGACCTCTTACCCGGGACGAGAAATTATTCTATGCTTTGCTTAAGAAGGGTGAGTATGAGTTGGTTGTCTAGAGAAGAAATATGCACGTACTCAGTAAATGAGTGTGGATTGTTAAACTGATTGCATATCATGGGTTAATTTGTGTATCTCTATCTTGCATTTCATGTGCATTCTCAGTTCTCATATATGCACATCATGCATACAGGATCACCGGGAGGAGTGACGCTATTGCAGTTCGATCCACCGGAGGAGGGAGTTCCACCGGAGATTGAGGTGCCAGAGAATCCCGAAGGCCAGGAGGAGGCTGAACTTCCTGAGTGCCCTGATCACCAACCTACTAACTTTGTGAAAGGCAAGCCCCGGAGCATCTCTAAGTCTCCACCTACTCTTTTTACAAATGCATTGGTCTTTATTAAATCGTATGATTGTGCACTTAAGTATAGGAGTTGATATGGTACCGTTGCTGCATTTATACCTTGTCCATTTATACTTGATCCTAAAGTTATTACTAGACAAGGGATGGGTTCGATCTTATGCTTAGCCATGCTTAGACCGGTAGAAATCGAGGGATTTCCTGTCCTTCGCGAGCATAGGTGGATTACTAATGATGATGGGGTTGGATTCCACATGATGGACTATATGTGCCACCATGCCACAGTGTCCAATGAGAGAATCAAGGCTAGGTAGCGGGGAGCCGCATGACATGGTTGAGGTCATGCCGTCTTCGGTGTTGCTTGCAGCCGACTAGGACTGAGGCCACCAGACATCAGTTGAGATTGAAAGACGTCGTCACATAGCTGGTCGGATAAGTCGTTCCGACCGCGAAGCCGAGTATTTCTTTCTAAGCCGGGAATTGGGTGTGATAAGGCAGACATATTCTGGAGGTAGGAAGGATGTGCGGAGACACCATCTTACCAAGGGCAGGTCAGGGACCTGATGCATCCTAGAAGTGGGTTTGTCTCTGAGAATATGGACCCCTCCAAGCCCGCGATACATTATGACTCAGAAAGATTTAACGGTGACCCATGAAGCCAGTGGCTCGGCTGACAGGTTTTGTGATTGGCATATTTGCCAGCTGGTACAATCGATTCGAATCGCCATCTCTCCTGGTTAGTGAGAAACTGAACTGATCTTCTGGTGAGGTAGAGGCTTGAACATAATGATTATGGTGAGATGAGGTTGATATCTGTGGATATTGGAAATCATATGGTTTTATTGACTGCTATAATATTCAGTGATTGCTTAGTATAGCTGCAAACATTAGCTTAAGTAGCTTAACTGAAATCGAAGCTTATCACAGTTAAAATGAATAAGTTGAGGAACTACTGTAGTAATGCTTTTGATGCAAAAATGATGCTATCCTCTGAGCTCCACCAAATAAGCCTTGCATATCCTTGAGAGTCTTTTTATTTACTCCCTGTCGGGTAAGTCTAGCTGAGTACAATTGAGTACTCAGGGTTTTATTCCCATTGTTGCAGATGGTGTAGTCTACTATGCGTATTGCAAGAATTGCTTCACCCCTGCGGGTGAAGAAGACTAGACCTGAGGGCAGGGTCATTATCTATCCTTAGTCGTTGTAAGATTGTTGTGACATGGTCACGTGTTGGTACTCGTATTTGAACTCTGTGGTGTAAAACTATGTGGACTTCCGCTACTACTGTATTTGTGTAAAAGACTATGTTGTACTCTGATGTTTAAATTTGGTTGCGAACTTATGTATCATGTGATCGGGTGTTGCTGAATGAATGATCCTTGGGGTATGAAAATGTTTGAAATCCTTCGAGATTTCCGGACTACCGGGTTTATATTGGCTCAAGTGCGACTTGATTGCTATTGAAAATGCGATCGCTGTACTTGTGCTCGTATAAATTGGTCGGTTCTGTGACAGGTGGAATGGAGATCGACTCCAATCCAAGAAGAAGAACACACATACCATCCATGAAGTAGATGCAATATCTGAGAAGATGCATCTCCTCTTGAGAAGGTTGGAAGAACGTGCTAACTTCAAGAAGGACCAAGAGGCCATTCGACACTATGCTTCCAAGCATCAATGGAATCAGGTATATAATGTATCTTATTCCAAATTAAATCGTGAGAAGATAGACGCCATCAACAACAATTCAAAGTATCCTCAACAAGGAAGATGGACGTCGAACTCCAAGTTTCAAGGTAATGCAAATTTTGGTAATCAATTACCATTAAAAGATCTTGTTATGAATCAAGCTAAAATAAATGAAAGCATGAATAAAAATTTGATAGAAAATGACAAGACCCTTGAAACATTAAATTGTAAAATGGATGCTCTCGCTTCTTCTGTTAAAGAACAAATGAGTTTTAATAAAATGCTAGAATTTCAATTAGCTCATCTTGTTGCTACTACCTCATCTCCTAAAAATACTTGCAATGTCAAAGCGGTGATCATGAGGGGAGGTAAGTCCACTCGCGATCCACCACATCCTAACATGGCAGGGAAGGCTGCAAGAAAAGACAAGGAAGATGATGAAGAAGAAGAATTGCCAGCACCTGATGACAACACCAAGTTCCAGGGAAAGACAGCCCCGCATGAATATTATGACACCAACATGCTGCTACCCTTCCCAAGAGCAAGGAAGCAAACCACCGACGAACAATTCGGGAAATTCGTCGAGGTAATTCGTCATCTTTATGTGAATATTCCATTACTTGATGCAATGCAGGTACCAACCTATGCCAAGTACCTAAGAGACATCCTCAACAATAAACGCCCGCTGCCCACAACGGAAATTGTCAAATTGACGGGGAATGCAGCACGGCTATATTGAACCAACTGCCAACCAAGAAGAAGGACCCTGGGTGTCCCACCATTGACTGCTCCATTGGGACACAATACTTTGAACATGCACTGTGCGACTTGGGAGCAAGCGTCAGCGTCATGCCAAAGGTAGTGTTCGACAAACTCAATCATACTATCTTGTCCCCTACATCAATACGCTTGCAGCTGGCGGATCAATCAATCCGTTACCCAGCGGGGATAGCGGAAAACATCCCCGTCAAGATACGCGGATTCTTTGTTCCCGTGGACTTCATGGTCCTAGACATGGAAGTAGATGAAAAGACTCCACTCATCTTGGGGAGACCATTCCTCAGCACCGCCAATGCACATATTGATGTTGGTGCTGAGACATTCAAATTCCAACCGAAGGTTGAGCAATGCTCATTGATCATGTTAAGGGAGATACATGCTTTCGCTATTGTGAGAGATCTAAAGAAGCCCAAATCACAACCATGAGCAAAGAGCAAGCAAATATGGAAGAAAAAGGTAATACAACCGGCGACGCCTCCAAAGAAAACTCTTACACCAGCCCAAGAGGGAGATCCTACTGCAAGGACCTGAGGGAATAACTCTTCCATCAAGGTAACTACACTAACACTTAATTAAAGTTTACTTCATTTAATTGCTTGCTTTATTTTAGCATTTATCTCAAACCCCTTTCTGTCGACCAATAATTAAGCTCAACATTATAATAATCAACCTCCTAAGTAAAGTTGACACCAGGTGTGGCCCATGGTGGGGTCGGCCGACCCCACCCTAGTGCCACCCACCTGTCATCTTTTGTCCAAATTAATCCTTTCCATGTCTTGTTATGTTTCATGCACGACAACACCTTAAAATATTGCATGTAAATTTTGATTATCTAAATAAACTAGCATGGCAACCTTAGATCCTTCTTAATCACTCTTCTGTGCACTCACATATTTTAGTGCTAATTTGCTCAACCCTCTTGTGAGCTGCCCTATAGAGTGCTGCAAGACATATATCTGTCAACTTGCACTCTAGGAGCTAGAATTTCTCCCTCTCAGCTCTTGCTTTAATAAAATGCTGACGAGAGGAGTGCACACACAACAACCATGAGTAGGCCTAGAGAAAAATTTGTCATGACAAAAATCCATTCCATTTCTCTCTAACTCCACTCATGATCAAATCAACCTTTGCTAATAAAAAGAAATCAAGCATGGCAATCACTCGAGCTATCCCGTGAAGCATCTCAAGAGCAAACATCCACCAGCCATAGTCATGTCTTGCCCCCTCCTGTGGCCCTTTATTCCATCCACCACTCACTCCAAGAAAGGATCACATGAGCAAGCATCCAAAGGAGAGGAAGATGAGTGATCCACCAGGCAAGAAATGACCACCATTGCCACCCATGCTTGGCACATAGCAATTAGAGAGTGGGGAGGGTTCGGCCGACCTATCAATAGGCTACCCATCACTACAGCTTTTGTCCTCTTCATTGTAACATAGATTCCTCAAATAATTTGCACGAGTTGAGGCAGAGCAGGGGTCGGCCGAACCAGGCCAAGTGCCCCCTACACCTTCACTTCCTTCTCATTTAATTCCCATGCTCGTGAGCTCATTCCTCCAACCAAACCACCAGCAAAGCGCTCCGACACTCTAAAACTCTCTCTCACCTCCCAACAAGGCTCTTTCCTTTCCAAAAAGAAAACCAAAAATATTTTCCTCTCATCCTTGTTCAAGTGTTCATCACCCGAGGGAGTTAAGTAAGGTAATCATCCGGTAAGAGGCTCATTAAACTAAGCTAACCCCTATCATCCGAAGTTTGGTTCGTGTCTTCGTTTTGTGCAAATATGAAGAATCCATTAAAGGCCGCAGCAAAGAAAGTGCGCTCAGCATTGAGCGGGAGTTCATCGCGACGATCATCCTCCCATGACACTGAGATACGACTCTCGGGGTCATAGGATGAATATTTGTCTGAGGCAACTGAGCCAAGCAACAACACGGAAAATGTTGAACAACCTCCTCATGATCATGAAGAATCTGAAGAAGAGGAAGAACCTGTTAGAACACAAGACCAAGAAACAGGCATTTGGGTCACTCCACAAGAACTTCTCGTCCTCAACTCCATCCGCAACCGCAACTTTGAACACACCAAGGTAATTGATTTAGGACTCCTCCAACGCATAGGTATGTATGAGGAGTTCTTTGATTTTTTGGTGCAATAGGATGGGGTGAATTCTGGGATTTTTCTGGGTACCAAGGTAGCAAGAGTCTCACTTTAGAATTTATGTGCATAGTAAAAGCAACTAGAGACAACATCTATTTTCGCCTGTTTAATCAAGCTTATGATCTTACCTGGGACCAGTTTAGTGCTTGCCTAGGCTTCATGAACTGCACCTCAAATTTAGAATCTGCTACTCGTAAGTTCAATAAACTTGAATTTTGGCATGACATAACTAGGGAAAATAGAATGGGGAAACCGCGCACTAGTCACATTTGCAACCCCACACTGCGCTTTTTGCATAGATGGCTAGGAATCACTTTGTTTCCCCGAGATGATGTGAGACCTGTGAGAGAAATTGATTTAAGAATAATGTATACCATGGTATATAAAATCCGAGTATCACCTGTAAAACCCATGGTAGAGCATTGGATTTCTGCACCATCAAGAAGTGGATCATTTGATTTCACATCCATCATCACAAAATTGTGTAGCTACCTTGAACTGCTAAATGGATTTAATGATTACATACCTACACATAGAACCATTCTGGGTGAATAATATTTCATTAAGGCTCATATTATTGCCGGTGGTCCCAAGGAACAATAGAATTTAAATTCCATAATAGTGATGCAAGACTCACTTTGCCATGTCCAGAATTAAAACTATATGGGGGCCATCCTTTAGTGGCTAACATTGCAGGAGTAGGCAGCCGTTGGAGTTTTTCAGATCCTGCTACCCGTGTAAGAACGCGTGCTGCACAGTGTAATGAATCATCCAAAGAAGAGGACAGCACCTATGCAGGCAGCTCAAATGCCATGCAGGCCTCCAGCTCTGGAGGAGGGCGCCGGTCAGGGGCACAAAGTGCCAGATTTTCTTACTCATCTATGTAGGATGTAGGGACGTGAAGCCATCGACATGACATGGAATTACTAACACATCAGCTTGGTGTGCTGCGGGCTGGCCATGAGGCCATTCACAACATCACTGCACAAACCCAGCAGCAGCTCCAAAATTTTTAGGAGCAGACTGGCAGACAGTGGGCTGCCCACTATGCACATCACAACATACCTCCACCTCCATATATCCCACAGCACCCACAGCAGTTCCCGCGACCATATCCACCACAATATCCTCCTCACTATCCACCACCATATCTGCCACGTCCACCTCAGTGAGATAACTGCAAAAGTGCAAGCTTGGGGGAGATTCTCTCCTCCACCAAGGTAAGTATTCTATCTCAGTATTTTATATTGTTTTTAATTTAATGCATTTAAATAAAATAAACTAAAAACACCAAAAATATTTTCTGTTCATGTATATTAATCTTTCTTATTGGAAATGATGAATAGTTGCTCTGTTAATATTTCTTTAATGCCTAGTTTACAACTTAGTATTTCTTTGAGTATGGATTACTTGGCCTATTTAAAATCATCATGAACCTGACAACTTTATGGATGCTAAGTGGTAGAACTAAGTCTAAGTTGTTGTGAGATACGATATGATAAAACAAGAGCTACTATAATATTATTCTAAGCATGCATGATTACTGGAGATTTATTTCTTAACCATGAAAACCTAATTGTTCCTCAATGGTGATAAATTCCTACCACAGCCATATATGCTACACATGTTTAAAACCTTCCACATAAGCTATTTGCTTTGTATTGAGTTTTGTCAAGTCTTGTTGACCCTTATTGAGAGTCTCATCATGCCCCCAAGATCAAGATCACGTACACACTACACACATATATGCTGCTTCTACACTGGAAGTACGCAACCACATGCCTTTTATTTCCACCAAATAAATGCTCCATGTATTAAAGTCATAGTAAATCTCTCTTAGTTATTATGGTAGAAGAGACAAAGGGCTATGCAAAATGAAAAGAAAAAGGAAAATGGACACAAGAGAGTCCATAGAAAAGAAAAGAAAAATATATGAGCAAGTCTAGGCTCATGAATAAAGAAAGAAAAATTGATAGCCATGTCTCTAAAATTCATTAGAGAGAGATACAATTCCAAATAGAGGAGCATTATAATATTTTCCACACACTTGCACATCTTGATCTAAGGGCATGACACTTCTCTCTTTGGATCCAAGCTTTGACTTTACAATACATGCAAAGTAAGTATGCTATATCTTTTCTTTCCTACCTTAAGCTCTACATGGGCCATTTTAGAAGTAGGATGATAAGAGAGGGCAATATTTACTTTATGTCTTGATAAGGAATCATACACCATTTGAGCGACATGAGAGAATCATATGAGGAACATTAAGTTTTCTTTTGAAAATTATTGCTAAAACCTCTAGTATGAAACTTGCAAGGAATGAGAAAATTAGTGCTCAAGTTAAACTGTTTTGTCTCTCAACCACCTAAGGCAAGGGAAAAGTCATTAGCCCCATGAAGGACTAAGGTAAAATGGGTGAGTTTTTATAGCCAATTTTTCCATTCAAAAGAGAAGTATTTTGTTGTGCACATGGTATTATTGAAACATGAACATTGTAGCAACTCCTGATCCACTGAGGCTAAGTTTAATTATTCGCTCAGGGCGATGAAAGGTTAAGCTTGGGGGATCTTGTTGACGGTGGATATACCATAAAAATCCACACTCAAACACCGTCAACAGCCTCGGTTCCTGATGGAAGATCAACATAACATAGACATATTTTATCAATAACTAGTTCCACTTATATTCTTAGCTTGTGAATGCAGGGAAGATCAAATAGAGCTAAAATGAGCACTTGGAGCCCAACTAAGTGGGTTGGCCGAACCACAAATTTGGGAACCAAGTCATGACACTTCAACAAATGACACAAGGAAGCAAATAGAAGAGAGTGGAGCACCTAGAGGGCCCACAGGTGGTTCGGCCGAACCACATGTAAGGCCTACCAAGGCTCTGCAGACATGGCACGATCCGTGTGACTTCCTATCCAGCTCAATTCCACCTTTGGATCAAAGCTGTGTTTCCAATCAACGGTGGAAGATTAAAGCACATGGATCAAGGCGTGAACCGATAGAATCAAGACAAACCAAGTACACAGCCATACTCTATGATAGATGGGGACACTAGTGGTGGGCCCACCTTGCCATAGGTGGTTCGGCCAAACCACCCATGGTGGGCCTAGGCCACCGACGTGCTCTACCGCCTTCCTGCATGCTTCCCACGTGATGGTTTTGCCACTGCCGTCCATTCAAGTCGGTTTCAATGACGGTTTGTCCAGGGGCCAAGGTGGAAAGGCACACGGATCGCTGACGTGGCACCCCTCCATCTCCCCCTACAAATAGAGGCTGCATCCACCCTCTCAAGACATGATTCATTCATGATACAAGTGAAAGAAGTAGTGTAGTTCCACCTTTAGTAGTAGTTGTAGTGTAGTGTGGGAGTTAGAGTTGAGTCGAGCTACGCTCGGGGCCTCCGGAGTCGTCTACTGGAGAGTCTGGTATAGCTCTTGTATCTTTCTCTTTCTGTAAGACTTATCTACTTTAATATATTATTCCTGCTTTACTTTGCTGAGTCCTTACATAGTGTATTACTTTAATAGTATTGTTGTCAGTTATCATATTACTTGGTCGGTTTGCATTAGATTGTGATCCTGTAACCAGCTCACGTGTGTAGTTCATCGCCTGTCATAGGGTGTTCTAGTTGCCTTGATCATAACTAGAGTAGTAAGGCATAGTGTAAGCGTGGTGCTTAGACTAGATCTTGCCTTTGAATGCCGCTTGTCGCACGGATTGTTTGTGGGTGCTAGCAAGTGGTGACAGCCCTGTCTAGTCTTAGTATCCCTCCACGTGTTTTAGGCAAGTTCTTAAAAGGTAGGCTCCCATAAGAGAGTAGACGCTTCGGGTAGATGTTATATCCTCTATTGTCTGGCACTACCCCCTACACACCGAAAGTAAGGTAGCAGTCTTAGTGTACTTTGTCCATTTAATAGGATAGATCACAGGAGTAAAGTTCGAATCACAGGAACCTTTCTCACTCGTTGTCCTCCCACCTAACTACACTACACTAGTTATCTTTTAGTATTTCATTTGTAATCTTTGAATCATCACCTTCCTATCATACTTTGATTACCCCCTCTGCACTAGTTGTGCTAAGTTGAGATAGATTT
The DNA here is from genome assembly GCA_038502445.1 of Eremochloa ophiuroides. NCBI lineage: Eukaryota > Viridiplantae > Streptophyta > Magnoliopsida > Poales > Poaceae > Eremochloa > Eremochloa ophiuroides. Next base: position 37,833,517 of record JAHLJS010000005.1, on the reverse strand, counting down.
AAGGATCTCCTTCTATCAACATTTCTAGCAATCGCTTTCCCTTGGGATAAAATAAATAACGATACCTCCCGGGTGAAGTGCTACAGTGGTATATTCTGTGCGCTTGCGGAATTATCCAATAGACATAAGAAATACCCCGAGGCACATCTGGCGCCGTTATCAGAGATAGCCTAACGCCCTGTCTCTGGTGGTTGCGCTAAGAAGTGTCAACAAAAAGCTCAAATTTAATCTCTAACTCCCTCTGCTTTCCGTCCTTCAGATCAATCCTAAGATTAGTATCAGCTATAGTTCTAGCAAGGAGCCTATCCTGGTTCTTCATGATCTCCATCTCATGTCTTATCTGGTCCATCTTCTTCTGAAGCTCTGCCGTGGTGACCTTGGAGCGCTTCCGTGGAGGTTGCTCTCCACGTGGTGCTTCCTTGGGTGGCACGTACTTGACCTTAGCCAGGTCAGCACGGATTCCGTCGAAGGTGGGGTGAGTGGTGTACTTGGCACATGAGACATGGTTATCCTTGTCGAGCTTCACCCCCGTCAGCGTCTCGTTCGGCTTTAGTGGCAGGAGCTTGACATCCTTCGGCAGCTTGACGATCGGTTCCTTCCGTGGCGTGTCCTTCAGGTAGAGGGTCTCCGCCGGTGATGGAAGGGCTGATTTAGTACAAGCATGAAAGGACATGCTCAAGCTTGCGAGGCTGGCTTGGTGGAGCAATGGTGAGAGGCCAGAGAGTTCTGGCAGGGATGATGGCTTGAGAGTCGTCGGTGGGAACCTTGCTAGGATCCATCCCGTAGGGGATGATCTTCTTGTCGGCCATGGGAGTCTTGGAGGAGAGCTCATAGGCATAAGGAAGAGAATGGGTTGGATGAGATGAGATGGGAGGCTAGCAGGGGCTGATTATATAGGCGTTCGATGGCTGCTAGGGCCTCATAATTTTCACTACGAGCTTACGGCGGCGGTGGATGACTTAACAAAAATGAAAGTTCAAAAATATGTGAGAAGAGACCCGAGGTATCACGTCATGAAAAGGCGGCGGCGAATGGAGTCAGGGGGGATCGGTCGATCTGGTGGTGGGGTCGGCCGATCTGCACTCTTGCCCATTCGGCTCCAGTTTTTTCGTGCGTCTTTCTTGCGATATTTAGTTTTCAAAATTCGGACTTTCCCGTGCGGGAATGCAAAAGGAAGGCTTAGGCCCTAATATACTTGGTAATTCAATAAATTCAGTAATATCTATTTCCTCTGGGCCCTTAATTGGTTCTAGAAAGAGTTTGAGGCGGTGACCATTTACCTTGAATAGCGTACCTTCATCGGTTTGAAGTGTGACTGCTCCATGGGATGAAGTGTTGATCAACTTGAATGATCCTTCCCATTTGTTTCGTAGCTTTCTGTGACTAAATAACTTCACTCTGGAATTAAAAAGTAATACTTGATCTCCGGGTGCGAAGTCCTTCTTCTTTAGCTTTTTGTCATGCCATCTCTTGGTTCTCTCTTCGTAGATCTTGGAGTTGTGATATGCTTTCTCACGACGTTCATCTAGTTCAGAGAGTTGCATCTTTGTTTTTATTCCTGCAGCATCCAGATCCATATTCCATCTCTTAATTGCCCAGTGTTGACACTTGTTATCATCCAAATTTTATTATCAATTATCCCTACATTAAACATGAATATCCAGTAGAATAGGGTTATTATTGACAGATTCCACGAGTTTTGGTGAATTGTCTATTTCCCAGGAGATTTTCTAGAAAAGCTTAAAAGAAGGATTAAAGAGCATACCATGAAACTTGCACGCGAAGGAAACATCATCACGAGAACACTAGAAACATCTGGAACACACTCGAAGCACTGGGGCCCGAGACCCACCAGGGTGGGCCCGACCGGCGCCAGGGTGGGGCTGGCCACGCCCCCTAGGGCTTACTCCCGCCGTCTTCTGGAGACTTCTACCACCGCCTATTAGGAGTCATCTGGGCCCTTGGTTAAGTCGGTTTGATCTAACGGCGCGCGTGCATCCCATCGGCCTATAAATAGAGGGCCAGACCCCCTGGAGGAGAGCCAGATCAAGAGATGAAGACCCTGAAGCATTAGATAGATATCCACTAGATCTAGGCTAGTAATCAAGAGAGAGATTAGAGAGATAGAGTAGGTGAGTAGAGATTCGGAGGAGACCCGGCTTGTCGGAGCTTCTTCGTAGCTGTGTTCGTCTGGATTCAGCTCCCTCACCCGGAGTTGCGTTCTGAGGTACTTTTGTATTCAACATCCTGATTCAAGTAAGCATTTGTTCTTGTTCGTTCTTAAGTTTACAACTCTATTTGAGTGCTTTGATCTTGGTAGCTCCTTGGTTGAAGTAGTAGTTTGTAGTGTAGACGTGGTGTATGGGCTATAATTACTTGTGAATGTCCTCTGATTGGCCGGATAGTGGTAGATCACGTAGGTGACAGCTGCGTTGAGTGCCTCTGTATTCGACTTCCCGTTGATAGGATTGATAGGTGTATAAGTGTCTGGTAGGAGGGAACTCTGATTTCGCCTCTTATTCATGACACTGCCCGATTAGAACGATATTATTCAAAGTTTACCGGTTGTTGGATCTAGATAATCATTTGTTATCTCCTCATTCTTGATATTCTCTGGATTGATTGTATTATTGAGTTAAGAGCCAATAGACTTAGTCAGTATCACCTTTGGGTTCGATATTTAAACCGGGATTGTCTGGCGAAGTGCTACATCGGTGTTTTATGTGTGCGCTTGTGGATACTTTGATAATAATAATATTTAATAGAGTGCAGTTAATTTATACCAACAAGCATTTCTGGCGCCGTTGCCGGGGAACGGTTTGCTGATTTTGGCTTAGTCTATCTTAATCTTGTATTATACTTTTATCTTTTACCATTTAAAGTATGGAACCCACGTCCCAACTTTTATATCAATATGGAGCACCATCGGGATCGTATCTCCAGCCAAAAGCATCATCTTTACCCATCACATCATCTGGCTATGAGTTACGCCCGGGATTAATTAAGTTAGTTCAGGATCATATTTTTTCTGGTAGTTCTAGCGAAAACCCCTATTCCCATTTAGCCAATTTTGAGCAGACATATTCATGTTTGCACATTAAGGGCATGGCAGATGAAACTATAAGATGGAAACTCTTTCCATTTTCATTAATGGGAAAAGAAAAGAAATGGTATAATCGCCATGTTGGGAGTAGCCAAGCAGATTGGGAAGTATTGCGTGCTAATATTTGGCTTAAATTTTTCCCTATCGAAAAGGTCGCTAAACTTCTTTTTGAAATTATTGGATTTAAACAATTAGATAACGAATCATTAGGCAAGGCTTGGGAACACTTTGATGGATTTATAAATTCTGGACCTAATCTTGCTTTGCCAGAACCTATGCTTTTGCAACATTTCTTTTTAGGCCTTGATGATAAAAATAAAGAATACCTTAATTTGGCCGCAGGAGGAGCATTGATGCATATTACTGCTTCACATGCTAAAACTATTCTTACTAATATCTTAATTGATCTTCCTGAAGAAAAAGAAAAGTTGTTAGAAGATGAATTTTTGTCATTTGATTCTAAACTTTTGTCTGATTCATCTCAACCTTTACCTGAACTATCTAATGAGAAGGAGATAACTCCAATTTCTGATTTTATGCTTGAATTTGAGGATGAACTTTTTGATGATTATGGAAACACCTCACGTTATCATAAAATTATGAAACCACAAGAGTCTATGAATTATAAAAGTTTTAATGTTTCATATCCTGCTGATTGAAAATTCCTTAGAGAGATAACTAGAGAATCGATTTTTGTTATGAGTAATGAGTGGTTGATAGAATCTGAGCTTTCAAATGATATAATTCGTTTAAATTCTCCTGCCATTACTATTAAATGTCAAATTGATGCATATCCTTTTGATGCCTTTTATAATCCAATAGTAGGTGTCAATATTATGTCTCTTACATTTGCTGAAAAATTCTTGAAAGATATGCCATCAATTCCTACAAATAAATTATTGAAAAATCGTTCAGGACATATTATTCCTAGTTCAGGTGTTTTATGTTCTCTTCCTATTGTGATTAACGAATTTCAAATTTTGCTGAATTTCTATATCTTTGATGTTTGGGATTTTGATGTAATGATTGGGTTACCAATAGGAAAACTTTTGTGAGAAGGTTGTCTGGGCAATTTAGATATTAAACTTGGGACGGGATTTAATCTCTCAGTGTCGATAACTCATGCATTAAAAGCTAAGGCAGAGCCACCTCCTGAGTTAGATCCAATAGAAGAAGTTAAGGCTGTGTCATTTGAGGAATTTATTGAACCTAATTTAGAGGATAATACTCAGTTCTTCATTAATGAAGAGGAGGAGGATCCGATTGATCCTGAACCTCTGGATGAATTACTAGAGCCACCTAAGCCTTCTATTGAGCTTAAGCAACTACCTTCTGGTCTTAAGTATGTTTTTCTGAATAACGATCAAAATTCTCCCGTGATTATTAGTGATAAAATTTCTAATAAAGAGTCTTTTAGATTAATAACTGTCTTAGAAAAACATCGTGCTGCTTTTGGTTGTTCACTCCAAGACCTTAAGGGGATTAGTCCTATTTTATGCACCCATCGTATTCCAACCAACCCAGAAATTACACCTCCTAGAGAGCCCCAACGTAGGCTTCAAAATGCGAGGTCTTGAAACTTTTGCATGCTAGGATTATTTATCCGGTTCCACATAGTGAGTGGGTAAGCCCTCTTCAAGTTGCACCTAAAAAGGGTGGTATGACTGTAGTTAAAAATGATAAAAATAAATTAATACCCCAGAGAACTGTTACAGGATGGCGAATGTGTATAGATTATAGAAAACTCAATGAAGTGACGAAGAAAGATCATTTTCCGCTGCCCTTCATTGATGAGATGTTAGAGCATTTGGCAAATAATTCTTTCTTTTGTTTCCTTGATGGTTATTCTGGATATCACCAAATTCCTATCCACCCTGATGATCAAAGCAGACCTACTTTTACATGTCCTTATGGAACTTATGCTTATCATAGAATGTCTTTTGGATTATGTAATGCACCTGCTTCTTTTCAAAGATGTACGATGTCTATATTTTCTGAAATGATAGAAGAAATCATGGAAGTTTTTATAGATGATTTTTCAGTTTATGGAAAAACTTTTGATGATTGTCTAGAAAATCTAGATAAGGTTTTGCAGAGATGTGAAGAAAAGCACTTAGTCCTTAATTGGGAAAAATGTCATTTTATGGTTAGAGAAAGAATAGTGCTAGGATATTTAATGTCTGAAAGAGGTATAGAGGTAGACAAGGTAAAAATTGAAGTAATTGAACAACTACCTCCACCTGTTAATATAAAAGGAATCCGAAGTTTTCTTGGTCATTGTGGTTTTTATCGCAGGTATATAAAAGATTTTTCACATATTGCTAGACCACTGACTAACTTGCTAGCTAAGGATGTTCCTTTTGAATTTGATGATGCATGTTTAAAATCTTTTAATATTCTTAAAGAAGCACTTACATCAGCACCAATCATTCAACCCCTTGATTGGTCTTTACCTTTTGAAATTATGTGTGATGCTAGTGATTATGCTGTAGGGGCAGTATTAGGACAAACAAAAGATAAGAAGCATCATGCAATTGCTTATGCAATAACTGAAAAAGAACTCCTGGCTGTTGTTTTTGCTATTGATAAATTTAGATCTTACTTAGTAGGAGCAAAAGTAATTGTTTATTCTAATCATGCTGCTTGAAAGATGCTAAACCTCGCTTAATAAGATGGATTTTGTTACTCCAAGAATTTGACCTAGAAATTAAAGATAGAAGAGGAATAGAAAATCCAGTTGCTGATCACTTGTCTAGAATACACTTTGAGAAACCTCAGGAATTGCCTATTAATGACTCATTAAGAGATGACATGTTGTTTAAAGTGACCAAGTCAGACCCTTGGTACGCGAATATTGTCAACTTTATGGTTGCAGGTTATGTACCACCAGGGGAAAATAAAAAGAAGCTCATTTATGAAAGTCGTCTCCGCATATGGGATCCACCATACCTCTTCAGAATTTGTTCAGATGGATTATTTAAAAGATGTGTACCAGTAGAAGAGGGCATGCAGATCACTCAGAAATGCCACGCATCACCATATGGAGGTCATTATGGAGCATTGCGCACTCATGCTAAAATCTGACAGAGTGGGTTCTTTTGGCCAACTATGTATGAAGACACCAAGGATTTTGTCCAGAGATGTGGATCATGTCAGAGGCACGAAGATATCAATGCAAGAGATACTATGCCACTCACCAACAATCTCCAGATCGAGCTCTTTGATGTCTGGGGAATTGATTACATGGGACCATTTGTGAAATCAAGAAATTATAAATACATCCTGGTGGCAGTTGACTATGTATCCAAGTGGGTAGAAGCTATGCCATGCATGAATGCTGATTCCAAACATTCAAAGAAGATGTTCGAAGAGATTATATTTCCAAGGTTTAGAACACCAAGGGTGGTCATTAGTGACAGAGGGACACACTTCACTGATAAAATGTTTCACCGATACTTGCATGCTCATGGCATCCGTCATAATGTTGCTATACCATACCATCCTCAGACAAGTGGCCAGACAGAAACATCAAACAAACAAATCAAGTATATTCTAAAGAAAACAGTAAATGAAATGGGTACTGCAAGGAAGGACCGATTACCCGAAGCACTTTGGGCATATCGGACCGCATACAAGACACCTTTGGGCATGTCACCTTACCAGCTAGTATATGGTAAGACCTGTCATTTACTAGTGGAATTAGAGAATAAAGCTCACAGGGTTATTAAGAGATGGAACATGAACTTTGAAGCCACTGGAGAAAAGAGAAAAATGCAATTATCAGAATTAGAAGAATAGAGAGAAAAGGCTTATCACAATTCAAAGATCTATAAAGAAAGAAAAAAAGATGGCATGACAATAGGATCAAGAAGAAGGAGTTTGCACACGAAGATAAGGTATTACTTTTTAATTCCAGGTTTAAATTATTTGGGCTTGGAAAACTACGAAGCAAATGGGAAGGACCATTTACAGTTGTGAATGCATCACCACATGGAGCGGTAACTCTACAATCACACGAAGGTACGTTATTCAAGGTAAATGGTCACCGACTTAAATTCTTTTTAGAACTGTTTAATTCAGAAGTTGTTGACGGGCTGGACTTTGTCCAATTACCCACTTTTTAGTCCCGTCATTATCCGTTACGAAAAAGTATCGCGCATCGCAACTAACAGGAAGTAGGAAGAGTCTAGTAGCATCACGAGCTCGGCCACCCAGGAAAGACACCTGGTAGGGCCAGGCGGCGTCCCCCTGTCCCCTCTCGTCCCGACTCAAGTTTTCTTTTCTTTCCCTATCTTTCCTAAACACAATCCCATAGATTCCCGATGCGTACGGATAATCTTTCGTACGAATCCTGTAGAACCTAGATTTGATCTTATCCCGTCTCCTGAAAACCCATATAAATACGCACCTATACCGCCCTCAAATACCATCCCATCATCATTGCTTTCCTCTCCTCCAAAGACACTCTCTAGTTTAGATCTAGTAGCAATGGCAGGCGAAGCAGTCGTCGGCGCTGACTCCGGTAAGATCCAAGGCGACAACTCGAAGGCCATCGCCCTCGCGCAGCCAAAGCCCCTTGCCATCGTGCCACCAAAGCACCTCGCCATCGTGCCACCGAAGCATCTTGCTATGGTGCCCCAGCAGTTTGAGGAAGTCTACTACACGCATGCTCAGCCTGCTCTGCCACACCACCTGAGAGACTGCTGCTAGAAGATGGTACCAGGGGGAAGCAGATCACTATTCCCCGAGGCACCCCACTTCTTCCACCTAGAGATAATGAGCAGCTCCTGTCGATCAAGATCGACAAGAACGGAACGCTGGTATGTGCGAAGTACACCACTGCTCGCCCTGCCATCCAAGGAGTTCGTGCACGTCCAGGCCAAGTCCGCTACACCGAGTTCATACCACCTCCGCCCAAGAGACAGCGGGCTACATCTACATCAGCACTAGAGAAAGTCCCTAAACAGCCCCCGCTCTCTCTACGAATCCTTAATGAGAAGATGGAAGCTCTCTCTAACACCGTTAGGGGAATAGAGAGGAATGAAGACTTAAGGAGCAAGATTATGAGCAACATGACTAAGCAGATAAAAGTCAATGTCAAGTTAATTCGCAGTCTCAAGCGCAAAAAAGATCAGCTAAAAGAAGAGATTGGTGATCTAAAGGAAGAAATTAGGAAGCTCGCAAAGTAGGGGCAGCCTTAAGTTGCCCTTGTTATCTATATAATAAGGCACAAGTGTGTTAGGTTTGGTTATATTATTGAGTGTGCTAAGTTTGATTCATAATATTAAATGTGTTAGGTAAGCCTATTGAGCTAGGGCAGTCATTAGCTCAGTCAGTTATCAGAGTCATCTAGTATCATTAATAAATAAAGTGCCTTATTCTTTTTATCAATATTAATGTTTTAGTTTACTCTACTCTATATTTTTGATACGCATGTTGTCTCCACATGTTGTGCAGAAAAGTATGTAGGAAAACAAGTGTGGGGGAGGCACATCGCGACTATGGAAAATCAATTCGCTCGGGAAAATCATGTAATTCGGAAGATAATCGAACCAGGACCTCGCGCACCGAAGTGGACCCCGTGGGACCACAGAGGCACTCCGCCCGGCGCCCTACCTGGGCCGGCCGGCCCCCTCTCTGCACCCTCTGTATCCCTTTCTCGGTCATGGTCAGGTTTGATCCCCGTACAATATAGTTGCATATGTTTCAATTTCTATTTCGATCCGAATTAAAATTCACATGCTAAATTACTTTTAAAAGAGAAGAAGAGATTGTTTAATTCATGGCTTAAGAATAAATTATATAACACTTTTCTAAGAATCATGTTACTATTGTAAACTATTTATAGGGACCCCATGATTGCTTAAGTCATTGTGAAACATGATATAGTTGAATAATGAGAACTCAATCCCTGATGTTTTGTCTTTGGAGATTTTATTTCGAAAATTTAAATGATTAGTTATACCTCTCCTTTGTGGTAAAAATATTGTCCTACTAGAGCCATATATAGGATAGAAGCCTGCTACATATAATACTTGTCTTTGTATTGAGTTTGGTCAACCTTTGTAACCCTTTGAAGAAAATTGTCATATTTTCGAATCAAGTGCCAATTCCACATAAGCATTACACTAATCCGGAGTAATAGCGAGTCATCCTATTGAAAATGTTTCTCTACACTGGGAGAAAACAACAAAAATAATTATATAGCATAATCACCAAATAATTGCTCCATGTTTTGTTAAAGTCTCTCAACTACTAAATTCAAAAGAGGCATGAGCTATGCAAAAGAAGAAGGGAGTATAAAAAATGGACAAGTGTCCGAAGAAATTAAAACAATGGGTACTTAGATACTCACCTCCCTTAAAAAATAATAATAAAGAAAGATAGCTCATACCCTCTGAATAAGCTCAGTTGTATAAAAGAGAGACTTATTTTCTCAAGGAGTAAGGTAGAATTATGTTCCACCAAATAAAGCTTGATTCGATTATATGCCTCATTTCTCTGTGTATTCATTGTTTGACTTTACAATAAATACAATGCAAGTATGTTTTCACATTTTACCTACCTAAGATCTACATAAGCTTTTTAGAAGTAGGATAAAGAGGGCAATTTTATTAACGCCTTGGTAAGGATACAGAAATATCAGATATATCAGTGATTCGAGAGTACTACAAAGGAGAAGGTAAAGCTAAGTTTATTTACAAAATTACATACCCTCCAATTGACTTAACTAAAGGAAGAGAGTGATCTGTTTTCAAGCTATTCTATTCTTCAACTACTCAAAGATTCATGGTAGACACTTTGAATTCCATAGTACATGCATGACTAGACTAGTTTTATATAATGCACTCTCAAGTTATGTTTTAAATGTTCCATTCTCTCTAAGAATCTTACATCTTAAAACCAACCTTTTCTCTGGACAAGCAAAAGCCTAAGTGTGGGTGTAACTGTTGACACTTGTTATCTTCCAAATTTTATTATCAATTATCCCTGCATTAAAAATGAATATCTAGTAGAATAGGGTTATTATTGACAGATTCCATGAGTTTTGGTGAATTGTGTATTTCCCAGGGGATTTTCTAGAAAAGCTTAAAAGAAGGATTAAAGAGCATAATTACCACGAAACTTGCACGCGAAGGAAACACCCGAACCACCGGGGCCCGAGACCCACTAGGGTGGGGCCTGTCGGCGCCCCCTAGGGTTTCCTCCCGCCGTCTTCTGGAGTCTTCTACCACCGCCTATTAGGAGTCATCTGGGCCCTTGGTTAAGTCGGTTTGATCTAATAGCACGCGTGCATCCCACTGGCCTATAAATGGAGGGCCAGACTCCGCCTGGAGGAAAGCCAGATCAAGAGATGAAGACCCTAAAGCATTAGATAGGTATCCACTAGATCTACGCTAGCAATCAAGAGAGAGATTAGAGAGATTGAGTAGATGAGTAGAGATTCGGAGGAGTCCCAGCCTGTCGGAGCTTCTTCGTAGCTATGTTTGTCTGGATTCAGCTCCCTCGCCCGAAGTTGCGTTCTGAGGTACTTTTGTATTCAACATCCTGATTCAAGTAAGCATTTCTTCTTATTCGTTCTTAAGTTTACAACTCTATTTGAGTGCTTTGATCTTGGTAGCTCCTTGGTTGAAGTAGTAGTTTGTAGGGTAGACGTGGTGTCTGGGCTATAATTACTTGTGAATGTCCCCTGATTGGCCGGATAGTGGTAGATCGTGTAGGTGACAGCTGCGTTGAGTCCTCTGTAGTCCACTTCCCATTGATAGGATTGATAGGTGTATAAATGTCTGGTAGGAGGGAACTCTGATTTCGCCTCTTATTTATGTCACTGCCCGATTAGAACGATATTATTCAAAGTTTACCGGTTGTCAGATCTAGATAATCATTTGTTATCTCCTCATTCTTGATATTATCTGGATTGATTGTATTATCGGGTTAAGAGCCAATAGACTTAGTCAGTATCACCTACTGTTCCTTTGGGTTTGATATTAATACCGGGATTGTCTGGTGAAGTGCTACATCGGTGTTTTATCTATGCGCTTGCGGATACTTTGATAATAATAATAATAATATTTAATGGAGTGCAGTTAATTTATACCAACATCCAGTGAGCCTTGAACTCAAGCTCTACTGGTAAGTGACAAGTTTTTCCATAAACAAGCTGGTATGGTGACATTCCAATTGGTGTCTTGTAGGCTGTTCTATAAGCCCACAGTGCTTCTGGTAGTCTGTCTTTCCATGTTGTTCCCATTTCGTTGACCGTCTTCTACAGAATATTCTTTATCTGCTTATTTGATGTCTCTGCTTGCCTACTTGTCTGAATATGATATGGAGTGGCAATGTTGTGGCGGACCCCTCTTTTTGCTAAATATAGTTGGAATCTTCTGTCGATGAAGTGGGATCCTCCGTCACTGATTACCATCCTTGGAGTACCAAATCTTAGAAATATTATTTCTTCAAACATCCTCTTTGAGCTTCTTGAATCTGCAGCCTTGCATGGCATAGCTTCTACCCATTTTGAGACGTAGTCTACTGCCACCAAAATGTATTCACACTGCTTTGACTTTGGAAACGGGCCCATGCAGTCGATTCTTCAGACATCGAAGAGCTCTACTTGGAGGTTGTTGACGAGGGGCATGGCATCTCTTGAATTGATGTTTCCATGTCATTGGCATGCCCCACATCTCTGGATAAAGCTTTTCATGTCATCATACATGGTGGGCCAAAAGAATCCACTTTGCCAAATCTTTGCATGTGTGCGAAATGCGCCATAGTGTCCTCCATATGGTGATGAGTGGCATCTTTCAATGATCTTGATCCCCTCTTCCGCTGGTACACATCTCCAGAGCAGTCCATCTGAACATATCCTGAAGAGGTATGGCGGATCCCACATGTGTTGTCGACTCTCTTAGATGAGCTTTCTTTTGTCTTCCCCTGGTGGTACATATCCTGCAACCATAAAATTCACAATATTTGCATACCAGGGGTCGGATCGGGTGATCCGGTAGAGCATGTCGTCTCTCATCGAGTCATTGATGGGCATTTCCTACATATTCTCAAAATGCATTCTAGACAAGTAATCTTCTACTAAATTTTCTACTCCCTTTTTATCTTTTATTTCTAAATCAAATTCTTGGAGTAGCAAAATCCATCTTATCAATATAGGTTTAGCATCTTTCTTAGTGAGCAAGTATTTTAAAGCAGCATGATCAGTGTAAACAATCACTTTAGCTCCAACTAAGTAAAATCTAAACTTGTCTATAGCAAAAACAACAACCAGGAGCTCTTTTTCAGTTGTTGCATAATTAAGTTGTGATCCTGTCAGAGTTTTACTAGCATAGGTAATTGCATGATGCTTTTAATCTCTAGTTTGTCCCAAAACTGCCCTCATGGCATAATCACTAGCATCACACATAATTTCAAAAGGTAAAGACCAATCAGGGGGTTGAATGATTGGTGCAGAGATGAGTGCTTGCTTAAGGGTGTTAAAAGATTTCATACAAGTATCACCAAAATCAAAGGGAGCATCCTTAGCTAGCAAGTTTGTAAGAGGTCTAGCAATATGTGAAAAGTTTTGAATAAAGCGTCTATAAAAGCCAGCATGACCAAGGAAACATCTAATCCCTTTAACATTCACAGGTGGAGGTAATTGCTCAATTACTTCAATTTTAGCTCTGTCTACCTCTATCCCTCTTTCAGACATTAGGTGTCCTAGCACTATTCCTTCCCTAACCATAAAATAACATTTTTCCCAATTAAGGACTAAGTGCTTTTCTTCACATCTTTGCAAAACCTTGTCTAAATTTTCAAGACAATCATCAAAAGTTTTTCCATAAACAGAAAAGTCATCCATGAAAACTTTCATGATTTCTTCAATCATATCAGAAAAGATAGACATCATGCATCTATGGAAAGAGGCTGGTGCATTACACAATCCAAAGGACATCCTACAGTAGGCATAGGTTCCATAAGGACAGGTAAAGGTGGTTTTGCTCTGATCATCAGGGTGGATAGGAATTTGATGATATCCAGAATATCCATCAAGGAAGCAAAAGAAAGAGTGGTTTGCCAACCGCTCTAACATCTCATCGATGAAGGGCAAAGGGAAGTGATCTTTCCATGTTGCCTTTTTGAGTTTTCTGTAATCTATGCACATCCGCCATCCAGTGACGGTTCTCTGGGGATTAACTCATTCTTGTCATTCTTGACAACCGTCATGCCTCCCTTTCTAGGCACAACTTGGATTGGGCTTACCCACTCAATATGCGGCACAGGATAAATAATCCCAGCGTGCAATTGCGTCAAGACCTCCTTCTTTACAACCTCTCTCATCGCATTATTGAGCCTACGCTGGGGCTCTCTAGATGGTATGATATTAGGATCAGTTGGAATGTGATGGGTGCAACGAACATGACTAATTCCCTTCAGATCTTGGAGTGAATAGCCAAAAGTTGATAGATGCTTTTCCAGGACAGTGATCAAGCAAATGGTCTCTACTTGGGAGAGTTTATCACTTATGATCACTGGAGAATGCATATCTCCATTTAGGAAAGCATATCTAAGACCGGCTGGCAATGGCTTGAGCTCAATAGGAGGTTTAGGTGGCACTAGGAACTCATCAAGGGGTAAAGGTTCTGGATTTTTGGCTTCTTCCTCAATGAGGAACTCCTCATCTTCTTCAAGATGAGATTCTCTCAGAAAATCTAGGGCTGCCACCGTGATCTCAATAATTGGATCAGGCTCAGGACATGGCTCAGTCTTAACATTTAATGATCGGGTAATGGACAAAGGGAATCTAAAGTTTGGTCCTAATTGAACATGGATTGTCCCTGTTTGTCCTTCTTGAATAAGTCTTCCAATAGGTTGGCCTATCAACAAGTCGAACTCCATGACATCAAAGATATAAAAACTTAGATGGAGCATGGTGTCGTTTACCCGGATAGGGAGCACATATAAAATGCCCAAACTTGGAATGATGTGCCCGGAAGAACTTTTCAAGAGCTTTGTTGTTGGGGTTAGTGGCATATCTAAAGATAAATCTTGAGCAAATGATTCCGACATGATATTAACACCCACAACTGAATTGTAGAAAGCTTCAAAAGGGGCTTTATGGATTTGGCATTTGATTAAGACAGAAGGTGAATCCAAATGGATCACTTCAGAGGAAATCTCTGATTCTTCTAGCCAATCATTGCTGATTATAGCTATAAGCTCTCTTGTGGTCTTTCTGCAGAAGGCTACTTCAGGAGGTTCTATTGGTTCTAAAGATGGTTTCTTGGACTCCTGAGGCTTCTTAATCATATGGAAATGAGAGGTGTTCCTAAAATCGGAGAAAAGATCATCTTCTATGTCAAGTATGAAGTCCGAAAGCGGAGTATCCTCCTTTTCCAAAGGGTTGGAAATCGGGATAGCCGAGGATTGGGATGTTGATGGTAAAAGTTCAGGTTCAGCTACCCTAAGCTCTTCTTCTAACTTCTCCTCTGGTTGGTTATCTAAGATATTGTCCAGGATCTTGCGTGCTTCAGATGTTCTTACCTCTGAAAATCCAACCATGGATTCCATTTGTGCCTTGCTCTAATCCCCTGTGAGGCAACTGCAAACCTGGCCAGCGGCGGCGGCCAGCCTTGCGCCTGCCTGCGGCCAGCGGCTCAGCACGCGTGCGTGGCCCATGGCCCGACGGCGGCGGCCCTTGCGGTCGCACCTCAGAGGCCACGCGGCCTTGAGCGACGACAACGGTCAAAGCTCGTCGTAGGCGCGCGACGCAGTAAGGGGCAGGGGCTGGGCGAGTCCAGGCCTCTACTGTGGTTGCAAGGGCAGGCCCCAGCACCTTGCGCTCGTCTCAATGCCGGCCAACCCCAAGAGACGCTACCGACGGGATAACTGCCCGTGCCTCCGTGCACTGGATAAGGCTGTGCAAATTTGCACATAGGCCATTGAATTAATGTGAAGTATATAATAATTATATTACATTATTAGCGTATTTCAATCTTTTTGTTTAATACTCTGATGGAGCACTGCATTGTGCATCATAATAATTATATTGCAGTTAAGTTACTTTGTATCTTTAGATATATTTTTCTGTCTATAATTTTCTGTTTTAGTCAATGACTTAAACAATATTAGTATGGTAGAGTTTTTACTCTAGACCTTGTTCTTTCTAAGTTCAGAAAATTGTTCATGTCTAAACATACATAGTTTGTTGGTATTTTGTTGTTTGCCAATTAATGTCAATTGCAACAAAATCATAGCCTGTTATTTAATTGATAGTTAATTATGGATTGATGGATTTAGGTTCATATGAGCCTAGTCCGAAAAAGCAAAATGGTGGCCAAACCATTTTGCTTGTAAGGCTAACATAGGAAGTGGATTTTGAACTATTTGCCACTATCCAACTAGAGCACTATGTGCTTAGTAATTTTCTATTTTAGTAGAGTATACTTTGTTGACCTTGTTAATTTAGTAATTTTCTATAAATTGCATTTTTAACAATGGTTGATCCTCATAATTAAGCGTTTCTTAATTAATGATGGATTATGCAAAACTTTTATATTCATATCTTGGATATATTTGGTATCCTAACACAAGTGGTGGAGTCCTAGGCATTGATTGCGCTTAATTCATCTTGAATTATTCTGTCTAGAGACTGTGCCTATGGCAGTGAGTAATCACCCATCATTGAGAGCACTACATCATGTTTATTTAAATTTGATGATTACCTACATTGTATTGTCCCAAATAAGTGTTTTGGATAAATAAGAATGGTACACCTTATGGTGATTACCATCGTTCATTATTAAAGGCTACACACAGGTAGTAGAGTCTTAAACATTGGCTGCAGTATATTCATAAGAATATATCATCCTAGAGACCGCGCCTATAGCAGCAATTTCTTTGCCTACTACTGAGAGATCTACTCTATGTTTCAGACATAAAGATTATCTACAATGTGTGTACCAGGATTAATAATGATTGTTCATGAAGTCTACACATCTTGTGATTACCTCTAATTGTTGGAACGAAAAAGTTTACAATTTTTGTTGAATATCTCCAACAGTCCAAAACAAAGTTCCAAGATATGGAACCCCCTAAATTTTGCATTAGAAATCACAAGATCACCATAGTGATTTTTAATTTACCTTAGCTAAATTAATTAAATCAATGGTTTGTCACATGCTGTGGATATTGACTTCAGAGGAGTCTGCTGAACTCGCTCTCGATGGCATCAACATCCCACATGGACAATGGAGATTAATATTGATTTTATCCCATAAACATTATTAAAGAATTGAATGCCCTCAATTAGGGATTGTTTATTATAGATCAGAGAAAATTGTGCCTTGCTATTGTTTAGGTATTACACATCCATAAAGATTTTCTACAAGAATATCTTATGGAAAGAATTGCACATATTTTATGGCGTACTCTTCTAGAGTATTTGGACAATAAATAAACTCATATAGCTTAAAGGCAAACAATGAGTAGATCGTGTATCTAGTTTTCAAACTAGAAGATTATGATCATATTATTCATAAGGTTTGTTTCCAGTATCGGAAGCAAAAGGCCTAATGTGCAACTAAGTTATGACAAAGTTGAACCCCACAATGACTAAGTGTCATATAAGTGGTCCTGTTTAGCATAGTGCTAAACAATGTCATACTCTTAAATTCGCAATAGATCTATAACAAAAATCTCTAAGGGATAAAACAGGAGCTCTAGAATTTAAGATTTGAAGTATGTTTCAATTTTAATCTGAAGCTATTTATGAGGTTGATTTTGTTGGATCCTCTGGGATCACATCTCAACACTAACTTTTCTCATAAGAGAATATCAAATACATGGAGAACATGATCATCGAATATACTTCGACTGATATATTTTGAGATTTGGAATAATCTCCCTGGTTCATTGATGTTCTCTCATATAGTCCATCAGAATATGTTGTAATACTCATTGTCAATGCATAACTGTTGTGTAAATTAATTGCACTCTACTTAAATAAGATTGTATTCAGATTATCCGCAAGCGCACAGATAATATACCGCTGTCACATTTCACCCGGAGGTTTTAAATATCGTATCCACAAGGAACAGTAGGTGATAATGACCAAGCCGATGAACTTAACCCTACAATGAGGCAAGATAATATCAAGAAAGAGGAAATAGCTAATGATTATCTAGTTCCAACAACTGGTAAACTTTGAATAATTTCGTTCTAACTGGGCAGTGACATGAATAAGAGGCGAAATCAGAGTTCCCTCCTACCTGACACTTATACACCTATCGATCCTATCAACGGGAAGTGGACGACAGAGGACTCAACGCAGCTGTCACCTACGCGATCTACCACTATCCGGCCAATCAGGGGACATTCACAAGTAAACCTAGCCTAGGCACCACGCCTACACTACGAAATACTACTTCAATCAAGCAATTACCAAGATCAAAGTGCTCAATATGAGTTGCAAACTTAAGAACAAATAAGAACAAATGGTTACTTGAATTAGAAGTTGAATACAAAAGTACCTCAGAACGCAGCTCCGGGTGAGGAAGCTGAATCCAGAAGAATACAGCTACGAAGAAGCGCCGACAGGCTAGAACTCCTCCAGAACTGTACTTCTCTACTCTATCTCTCTACTTCTCTAGACAAGACTAGATTTAGAAGAACTAGTCTCTCCTATTTGCTACATCTAACCCTAACTGGAGATATTGAATTGAAGCTCAGGAATAGGGATTGCCTTCAGGGGGGTCTGCCCCTTTATTTATAGCCCGATGAGATGATTACGCGCCGTTGAATCAAACCGACTTGAAACAAGGGCCGAGATGCATCGTGGGAGGCGGTGGAAGAAGACTCCAGAAGGCGGGGGCCAAAATCCTTGGGGGGCGCCGGCCGGCCCCACCCTAGGGCTGGCCGGCCCCACTTTGTGGGGTCTCGGGCCCTGGTTGCTCGGGTGTGTTCCAGACTCTTCCAGGGTCTTCGTGATGATGTTTCCTTGGCGGTTAAGTTTCGTGTCTTTTATGCTCTTTAATCCCTCTTTTATGCTTTTCTGGAATACTCCCTGGAAAATACAGAATATGCAAAACTCATGGAAATTGTCAGTTAAAACCCTAGACTAGTGTGTATTCATGTGTCCTTTCATGTCTAAAGTTCTAATAAAAGTTGACGTTATCCACCGTCAACAACACCCCCAAGCTTACCTGTTTGCCAGTCCCTTGGCAAACAAACTAAGCCTAATTTACCAAAGTATTTGGATCAGGAGTTGCTACAATGCTTTCATACCTTCCAAGTACACATGCTTTCAAACAGAAATCCTCCTCCGAATTAGACAAAACTGCTCTAAATTTTAAACTCACCCATTTTACTTTTAACTACGGGGCTTTACAGCTTTCACATAAGTCTTGAGCAATCAAAAGACAAAGCAATCAAGTCAAGCACTATGTCTCAAATTCTTCATAGTACCAATATTCCGGAGTTTTGTAAGTTTTCAAAATAGAACTCAGAGCTTAATTGTATGACACCTTCAAGTCTCTTAGTATATGTGGCATTTATGGATCTCACTGAGGCATTAACGATGTTATGCCTTCCTACAATTAAGGATTGTAGTGGAGCTTATAGGAGTGGCAATAACAAGGATGAGCATACTTGCAATCCATATATTGTAAAGTCAAACAATAGATCCACAGAGAGTCAAGTCATACAATCAAACCAAGATATGCATGTGTATGGAATATGTTGGATAGGTGTATATATGGTGGCTAATGCTAATTCTACTTTTGCTCTTTGACAATGATTTACTCTCCTTTTTGGAACTTAGAACTTTCGCGGGAAACATAGGCTATTTTTATTCTCTTTTTCTTCTTTTCTTTCTCTCTCTTTTTTTAGGGAGGCGGGCATCTTAGTACCCATTGTTTTAATTGCTGGGACACTTGTCCATCTTTTACTCCCTTTTCTATTTTTTAATACTTTTGCATAGCCACATGCATCCTTTGAATATAGGGAAAATTGGTTTCATAGCATTGAAAGAACGCGAGATCCAAAAAATACCATTGAAAGTTCGTCCTACCGTAAAATATCATTCAAAGTGAGTCTCCGTTCCACGATCTAGCACTCTGTTAGATTCACTGTTAACGTCGTCTACTGGTGCCATTGATAAGATAGATGAAGGACGAAGGATGGCATCTGGTTCTCTATGAGAATGAGGTCGACGGACAGCTGCGCAGGTCTGAGCGGCGTCGTTTGCAGTGATGCCTCCTCGTTGCCCATGGCAAAGTTGACAATGAGCTCGATGATGAAGCAGCCGTCAAGCACTAGCATCTGGACGAAGTCCTTGGTGCTGATGGCACCCAAGTCCGCGTCACCTACGAGGCGAGGTGTCGGCGTGTCGCGCGGGTCCGGGTCGCTGCGGGAGACAAGGCTGTGAAGGTTGTACGCCATCTTGAGCCGGGTGCCGTCCGAAAGCCGATGCTCTGCGTACGCGGACATGAGCAGGCCGATGGCAACAATCCCCGAAGTGTAGGCGTCCGGCTTGTGGCGGCGGACGTGGCCGGGAACACGGGACACGCAGTGGGTGTTCACCATGATCCCGTGCTGCTCTATCTCGCCGCCGCCGTTGCGTCAGGCAGCCCGCCAGCCATTCAACGTGCAAGTTGTTCCCCACGTCCTCCATGGCTTCTGCTCGTTTTCGGGTGAAGAAGAGGCTCAGACAGAGAAACAAACAACGTTAACAGTGGAAGTAACAGAGTGTTAGATTGCGGAATGGATATAAACTTTCAATGGTATTTTATGGTGCGATGAACTTTCCATGGTATTTTCCGGATCTTGTGCTCTTTCGGTGCTATGAAACCAATTTTCCCTTGAATATAAATAATTGGAGAGATAATGATAAGCACTTAGAGCAATTAAACAGAGGCTGTCCTATAGGGTATTTTTTTGGGTGTTTACTCCCAGTGTAGGAGAAAAACATTTTTAAGGTGGATCTGGTTAGAAGTGGAAAATGATTGCGCTTACTCTCAGAGTAGGAGTAATGCATATGTGGGTGGAGTAAGTGATCTTGATTTTAAAAGCATGACAAGACTCTCATAAGGTATACAACAAATGTTGACTGAACTCAATGCAAAGCAAGTAGCATAAATGTGCAAAAGGTTTTTCTATCTATAAATGTATCATATATGTCTTTGGTAGGAATTCACACTTTGTTATACAAGAGCTCATCATGTAAGATTTTGAATTTAAAATAAATCTCCAGAACTTAGTAATGCTAGGAATAAGATAAATAGCAGCTCAACCTTCATGTATCATATCAATCAATCACCTAGACTTAGCTCAAGCATATGCCTCCACAAGTTTCAGGTTCAGAGTAAATTCTTAATTCAAAACAGTAGTATCCAAAACTCGGGAGAATTTAAGGTTGAAAACTAGGCACTTAAAAGGAATTACGGCAGAGCAACTATTCATCATCTCCAAGATAAAATTTTAATGTTCTCTAGTTTTTATTTGACTCTAACCTAGACTGACTATAGACACACTCTAAGACCACTCTAATATATAGCTAAGTTTTTATTTGGTTTTCAAATTTTATCTTACTAGCTAACTCGCACGAAAAAAGCGATATGGTAATAATAATAAGGTGGGAAACTTATAATTAGCTGGATTTTAAATGGAGGGTGCCCTCCCCCAAGTTGGATGTTTGACAGGGTCTTTGATGTTGCAAATTGAGTCATCCTTTGTCGCACCCGGTTTTCCAAAGAATACCAAGCGCTAACTATATGTGTGCCCAGGATGTCCACAAGACACATATAGTGACAAATATAGAGATTATCAAAGAACAATGCATTATTACATATTGAGATATTGTTACAACAAGACTTACATCTATTACAAAAGCATTGCAGAATCTATTCTATATCTTCTCTTCGGGTCTCCATACTCCATAGGGACAGTTGACTGGGGGAGCACTCGCCTAGTACTCATAGTAACTCCTTTGGAAACTCTTCACTTGATCCACCATCTGGTACCCATCTGGGATTTTTGTTGATTGTAAAGCAAGTGTAAGCGCACCATGCTTAGCAAGTATATCAAAGGGTTCACGAGGCTCAAAGGCTTGACTCGGTTTGATAGCGGTTCACAATTTTAAGCTGATCAGGTTTTATTTATCTTATTTCTACTTTTAGTGAGTAACTCTTCCCAGTTTTAAAACATAATTGAATCAATACCTCAACATATCCATTCTTTCACGTAAACAAGAAACATTAATCATGAAGGATCCAGGCCGCTCATATCCGTGAACTCGGCTGATATATCAGGTTAAAGAATTCGGCAGAATTTGTACAACTTTATCCACCGAGTCATGATTCCCATATGCCAGAGGTCCGTCGACCCCATATCATCTCCTCTATGGAAATGCGGTAGGGTTTCATTACGAAACCTTTCACTTGGCACCCTAACAAGTTAGTGGCCGCGAGGTTTCAGTGGCAAGTGTGCACAGACGTATCCTCCTCAAAAACCAAAACATGTTTAAGTGGTCGCAGCACTATACATGAGGCAGGAACATCCATGACCCCACGAGGCACCCCCTCTTGCGCCTTTCGGTAACCACTAACAAGCTAGGAGACACACTAGTTATATGATTAAGACCAGAGCCATTTAGTCCTTGGGGTTGTACGGAACCTCCTGGGTGGCCGCTTCAAGATTAAGTGCCTAATACCTTGTTGCTAAAAAGCATCATTTTACTCACATTCAATATACCATTAATCAAATTATTAGTTATTTTGGTTATGCGCGGCAGCTTCTATCCAATATGCAAAACCCATTCCCATAGGTGACAAGGATATATAGATCAAGTATTCTATGGACAACCTCTAATGGTATTTCAAATTAAACATATGCATATGTATGAATTATAGATGTCCATAGGTAACAAGGAAGCCTTTGTTACACTTGCCTTCCAAATGCTTGCTCAAACTTGTCCAACTTTCCTTTTGGTTCATCCTTGCATAGCTCCTCTTCTATGGATCGCAACAACCATCACAAGCACCATAAAGAAGCCTAAAAATAGTACACCAAGCATAACAAAAATAAGATATAAATGTTTTAAAACACGTAGGGCTTGTAACTACGATCGTTGAGCGCTCAAACTACTAAAAAGGAAATACATTTTAAAAGACATGAAAGTTCCAAGGTAGAAGTTACATTGTATGATAAATGATAGGAATGGAATATATATGATGGGTGTTGGTTTATTTGGAAGATTTGCAAAGCACAAGGATATATAAGTTCAGTACATATATATATATATATTGTATGTAAGGTGGATATGTCATTGATAAGAATGAAGTGAAAATAAATAAATCAAGGGCTAGATCTAATTCGATGGTATGAATGTGCTAGGATTGGTGGAAAAGAGTGTATATAGGCAAATGACTAGACAAAAGTGAATTAACATGGTTATGGTTGAGCCAAGGTGTGTGTCAAGGTTCACGACTAGAACACACCTTTGTGGTGATGTGGTATAATTGAGTTAATATCACATGGCATGAATTGGACAAGTGTTTATGTTAATGATTAGCGCAAGAATGGATCGCACCCCTGAAAATAGGTCATGGTGATGGATGATATGTTATGATATTGAAAAGGGGATGGTTCTTTGGTTATAGAATATGGCAAGGCAGAGCTTGCGGCATGATCAATAGGAGGCATACACTCTTTGAATTTTTGGGAAATATCTTTGGTGGAATCACGTGCATCTACTAAACACACTGCCAGAGGGTTTGCTAGATGGTCAAACATTTGACGGGGAATGTGGTTGCACATTGGTGTTTTCAGGACATGCACATAAATGGACAGAGAGCACTTAGATCATTGCAAAATAGGGTCTTTGCTACACCAATCATTGATCTGTTTTGTGGGTTCATTAGGTGCTATGTCGAGTGTGGTTTGTGAAAAGGATAAGTCTTTTGGAGCATTATTGTGCCGGGGAATGCGATTACAAAACAGGGCAGCATGACTGATTTTTGGATAGCAGCAGTAGCAATTAGTATGTCCATGATAACTCGACCATCGTGACACCTATGGGCAAACCAATTTTCACAGGCATGTGCAAGGATATGAAACATATTGTCATTGAAGGGTTTGATTATTTGGATAGTGGGATAGCGGGGAACGCGATCACAATACTGGATTGTGTGTCTGCAGGCATGGCAGCAGGGATAGCGTTCATGAAGATGACTATATCTCTAGCATTTGGACTCCAATGGTGAAACAGTTTTATAGAGGCATGTGCAAGTACGATATGTATACGGTGGATAAACGATGTGATCATAGGAATACTAGTTCGATGGGGAACGCCAAAACAATTTAGTGCTGCAAGCTGCTAGGACAGCAGAACAGTGGGCGTGAAACCTGACCCAAAACATGGTCCCCACTGGTCCAATGGGTATCAACTTAGCATAACCATGTGCAAATATGTAATACACATGTGGGTGAAAGGCCAAGGCCTCTGGAGTGATAAAACAACGGGAACATGCCTATGAACCAACAGCAGCACTGCTGTAAGGCAGCAGAGGCAACAAGCACAAGAATGATTATGTCTCTCTCATTCTAGATTGTTTGGCCAAACCGTTTGGCATGTACATGTGCAACTTCCATAACTACATCATAGTCAAAGGGCTCGATGGTATGACTGCTAGATCACCGGGAACACAAATGCCAACAGGAAGCAGCGCTGCTGTCCCCAAGAGACAGAGACATGATTGTTTGGAAACTTTGCCGGAATTCGATAACGCGTAGGTTACAGCACGTGTTCTACAGCGAGTAACATGTAAACAAGATGGAGATCATAAAGGGGGTCCTCACATTGGGGAATTAATTGCAGCAGCTGGGGATCAAATTGAAGGTCACCGGCATCGACAATGGGTGATTATCGGGCTGCGATCAACGGGCATCACCAATTCCACTTTTAGAGATGATCTACACCACATGAGAGATCAAAGAGATGAATGAGAGATGCAAGAGCATCATGATCAGAGAGTGGAGAGGGAGACACGACCTTGCTGTTTGGTGGGGGCCAGCAGCGACGTCAATGTGGCTGCCGGGATCGATGGCAGCAGCACGTTCGTAGAGATGGCAGCAATTATTCGACCTTAGAGACGAACTCAATATGTTACAAAAGAGATTAAACAAAAGGTCAGAGGTACAGATAGGGACAGGGTCGACCTTACCACACCACTAAAGTAGTGGCAACAAGGTCTGCGAGATGATCCCGCAGGTTCGGAGAAACAGCAAGGAACACCATGGTGGCGTACATATACCGATTAAATGCTGCGGCGTTTCCATGATCATCACAATAGTGAGGACGACCTCAAGATCAATTTTATGGTGAAGAACAGAGGAGAAACTCCTTACCATGTCATGCTGCACTGGATTCCAACGACAATAATAAACGTGCAGCGACAGCACGGATTTGTCGCAGCGATGGCACTGCATTTTGATGGAGAGGAGGGAGAGAGAGTTAGAAGGAAGAGGAGGGGGCATCCATGGAGATGGGAGGGGAGGAGATGGGCGTCCTTCTCTGTTGTGTGCATACAGAACAAGAAGGGAGAGGGAGTGCGTGTGACTAGAGGAGGGAGAAGAGGTGTCCAGGTGCTTTATATTTGAGAGGGGATAAGGGATTAAAGGAGAGAACTAATGGTGCCATTATTTGCATGAGAGGAAAGGAGGAAAGCACCAGAGAAAGGAGAGGTGAGGCTTGTCCACGTTAAAAGATGCTGAGGAGATATTCCTACCTGCTGCATGCATGCAAATGAAGAGGAAGAGAGAAATTGATGCAGTAAAGCAGCACACATAAGAGAGGTGTGTCTAATGAGTAATAATTAAGAGATGAAGGAATATATGCATTAGTTTGCATGAATAGACAGGGCGTGAGAGCAATAAGAAGATGTGGTCGGTCATGGGTAGTAGCTGCTCTTTACAATGAACTTCGGTTGATAGTTAAGAACAGAAATTAGAGACAAGAATTGTGAGAATTATTGAGGCTGGTTCAAGGAAAGAATGAGGAAGAATTATTCTTGTTGTTTTTGCATGAGAGGGAGAAATGAGAGAGAGAGGGGAGAATGGTGTAGCCGGCCATGCTCTGCAATTAAGTGAGTGCAAAAATAAATGGGAGAGATTAAGGAGGGGCATGCAAAGGCAGTGGGACAAGGGATTAAGTGGAGAACTAATGCAGCTGTTTTGCATGAGAAATGAAAGAAGGCGCCATATGCAGGAGGGGTGGTGTCCATCTGTTGTGCGTGATGGAGGGAGGGACAAGAAGTTATAGCTGCATGCATGCAATTGAAATGATGGAATTAGGAAAGAATAACAAGAGGTGTAACCAAGGGAATTGAGGGTGGAACAATTAGATGCTATTGTTATTTTTGCATGAGCCAGAGTCGACGGGGCTAGCTGCAGGAAAAGGAGAGAGGGTGAGACACGGCTGAAATTGTAGGCACTTGTTTTAGAGCTGAAATTGATGGAGTCATAAAAATTAAAAGAGAAATTATATTTGCATGAGGAAGGCACATGATGCAGCATCAAGTTTGGAGAGATATGCATGTTCTCGTGAGAGTGAAAATGGGAGGGTCGGTGGGAGAGAGGGGAGAAATGCATGGTTTGGGCTGGTATGGACTTTGCCCAAATCAAGATTTACATGGTAAGCAACATGTGGTTGATTTGACTTGACCAAAATGTGATAATTGGATTCTATGAAAGGAAATAGAGCACCATATCTAGTACAAATTTAGGACTTTGGAGAAGACTCAGCCAAAAAGAAATAGAATCTGGAAAAGGATCGAGATGGTTAGGCTAGGGCTTAAGTAGTATCTCCACAAAAGACTTGATGAGTTTTTGTTTTGATGTTTCAGAAGATGAAGATGGAATACAATCCAAGGCGCATTTGGAAATATTAAAATTCATTTTTCAAAACATAAACACTATGCAAAGGCATGAATGCAACAAACCATTAGATTGAGTTGCAAAAATTTTTAGAAACACAATTTTTTCGACTATCTAGAATATAACCAAGTTAACTAAAGCTGGAAAATTTTAGAAAAATGATAAGACCATCTAGTGTTGTTTAGTGTTTTCTAGGTCACATCCCAAAATAAGAATTTTGGGGTATGACAACACTACCCCCCTTAATAGGAATCTCGTCCCGAGATTCGCTGAAGATACACTCATTACAAAGAGTCAAATCATACATGGGCACAATAACAAAACAATCAAGCATGCTAGAGCACACTAACATGACATGGTCCTTATATCATCACACTATCACTTTC
The DNA here is from genome assembly GCA_038502445.1 of Eremochloa ophiuroides. Lineage (NCBI taxonomy): Eukaryota > Viridiplantae > Streptophyta > Magnoliopsida > Poales > Poaceae > Eremochloa > Eremochloa ophiuroides. Next base: position 37,807,105 of record JAHLJS010000005.1, on the reverse strand, counting down.
CTTAGCATCGTTACTAACGTAAAAAGCGCTCGGGGATAGCAACTTCCTAAAGGTTTAGGGTAAATGAGCTTGAACTCTTTAGTCTTTGAGGTAATGCTCTTATTCTCGATGTAGAAACTTGATCTTCCCAGACATATTCGTTGATATTGGAGAAACGTGGGGTTTCGGCAAAAATGTGTTTTTTTAACAAAAACATCAAGGGAAGCAAGGCTAGAATATTTTTTTTTACCAAATTAGGTTTGTAAAATCGACCATTTCTAACTAGGCTGAGCGTCCTACAATCAACATTGCATTGATACCACTCTGTTGCACCCGGTTTTCCAAAGAATACCAAGCGCTAACTATACGTGTGCCCAGGATGTCCACATGACACATATAGTGACAAATATGGAGATTATCAAAGAACAATGCTTTATTACATATCGAGATATAGTTACAACAAGATTTACATCTATTACAAAAGCATTGCGGAATCTATTCTATATCTTCTCTTCGGGTCTCCATACTCCACAGGGACAGTTGACTGGGGGAGCACTCACCTAGTACTCATAGAAACTCCTTTGGAAACTCCTCATTTGATCCACCATCTGGTACCCATCCGTGATTTTTGTTGATTGTAAAGCAAGTGTAAGCGCACCATGCTTAGCAAGTATATCAAAGGGTTCATGAGGCTCAAAGGCTTGACTCGGTTTGACAGCGGTTCAAAATTTTAAGCTGATCAAGTTTTATTTATCTTATTTCTACTTTTAGTGAGTAACCCTTCCAAGTTTTAAAACATAATTAAATCAATATCTCAACATATCCATTCTTTCACGTAAACAAGAAACATTAATTATGAAGGATCCAGGCCGCTCATATCCGTGAGCTCGGCTGATATATCAGGTTAAAGAATTCTGCAGAATTTGTACAACTTTACCCGCCGAGTCATGATTCCCAAATGCCAGAGGTCCGTCGACCCCATATCATCTCCTCTATGGAAATGCGGCAGGGTTTCATTACGAAACCTTCCACTAGGCACCCTAACAAGTTAGTGGCCGCGAGGTTTCAGCGGCAAGTGTGCACAGACGTATCCTCCTCAAAAACCAAAACATGTGTAAGTGGTCGCCGCACTATACACGAGGCAGGAACTTCCATGACCCCATGAGGCACCCCCCTCTTGTGCCTTTCGGTAACCACTAACAAGCTAGAGACGCACTAGTTATATGATTAAGACCAGAGCCATTTAGTCCTTGGGGTTGTACGGAACCTCCTGGGTGGCCGCTTCAGGATTAAGTCCCTAATACCTTGTTGCTAAAAAGCATCATTTTACTCACATTCCATATACTATTAATCAAATTATTAGTTACTTTGGTTATGCGCGGCAGCATCTATCCAATATGCAAAACCCATTCCCATAGGTGACAAGGATATATAGATCAAGTAATCTATGGACAACCTCTAATGGTATTTCAAATTAAACACAAGCATATGTATGAATTATGGATGTTCATAGGTAACAAGGAAGCCTTTGTTACACTTGCCTTCCAAATGCTTGCTCAAACTTGTCCTACTTTCCTTTTGATTCATCCTTGCATAGCTCCTGTTCTATGGATCGCAACAACCATCACAAGCAGCATAAAGAAGCCTAAAAACAGTACACCAAGCATAACAAAAATAAGATATAAATGTTTTAAAACACGTAGGGCTTGTAACTACGATCGTTGAGCGCTCAAACTACTAAAAAGGAAATACATTTTAAAAGACATGAAAGTTCCAAGGTAGAAGTTACATTGTATGATAAATGATAGGAATGGAATATATATGATGGGTGTTGGTTTATTTGGAAGATTTGCAAAGCACAAGGATATATAAGTTCAGTACATATATATATATATATATATTGTATGTAAGGTGGATATGTCATTGATAAGAATGAAGTGAAAATAAATAAATCAAGGGCTAGATCTAATTCGATGCTATGAATGTGCTAGGATTGGTGGAAAAGAGTGTATATAGGCAAATGACTAGACAAAAGTGAATTAACATGGTCATGGTTGAGCTGGGGTGTGTGTCAAGGTTCACGACTAGAACACACCTTTCTGGTGGTGATGTGGCATAATTGAGTTAATATCACATGGCATGAATTGGACAAGTGTTTATGTTAATGATTAGCTCAAGAAAGGATTGCACCCCTAAAAATAGGTCATGGCGATGGATGATATGTTATGATATTGGAAAGGGGATAGTTCTTTGGTTATAGAATATGATAAGGCAGAGCTTGCGGCATGATCAATAGGAGGCATACACTCTTTGAATTTTTGGGAAATATCTTTGGTGGAATCACGTGCATCTACTAAACACACTGCCTAAGGGTTTGCTAGATGGTCAAACATTTGCCAGGGAATGTAAGTTTGTCTCTATTATTTCATGTCTACGACATTCATTGGATGCTTTATTTTCTAGGATTTCCCATGGATTGGTGTCTCTATGTTTGGTCTCGTCTAAGGCTTTCTCTAAACTTGTATGAGTTATGTTTATTACAGAAATTGATTTAAGCTCGCCATTTGAATCTAGACCAAGTTTCGATGCTAGTACTAAGGCTTCATCCTCTTCCATCCATTCTTTGACAATAGCGTATGTGTTTCTAGTATGTTCTATGCATTCCTGCCATTGTCGTAGCTCTTCTTGTCATTCCAATAGTCTTCATGACTCCTATTCTTGGGATGTCCTAATGGGATCCTAGGGTCATTATGAGATTTAGAGAGAGAGCAGAAGAAGGATCATCAGGGTGAAGGATAGGTTTGGATATGGTTTCATATGAGACATTTAATGTGTGCATAGAAGGGGAGAAGATAGGATTGATTCCTAAGTGGCTTGGCTCTCCTTCTATGGCATCACTAGACATGCCATCCTTGCATTCTTCCCAATGTCTTTCAGGGGGGAAAGGAAGTTAACGACACTTTTTCCAAGATGCTCTTCTAAGAAGATCTGATGTACATTGATTGGTAAGCATCTTACCTAATTGGAAGTCTAAATCATCAAGGTGGGGTTTCGATGGTTTAGGATTGACAGCTAAATCTTGGGATTGGAGTGATTGTGTTTTAGCTACCAAAACTTCCTCTGCTTGTTCGGGGTATGATTCCTTCTCTTCCTTGGGGAGCTCGGAATTAGCTAGAGCAACCTTGTTAATTATTGCTCTTGCTTTACTTATAGGCAAATAAGGAAAGGCTTCTCCATAGGATAAATCAAGGGATTCCCTAGAATTCTTGGTAAGACCCAAATAAAAATGTTGAATAAGTACGGGGTCCGGAAAACCCAGGTCAGGGCCAGATGTAACAAGTTCATTAAATCGATCCCGTGATGTACTAAGGGATTCTTGTTCTAGTTGCCTAAAAGTTAGAACCACTTTTCGATGGTTAACTACTCTATGGATGGGAAAGAAATATAAACAAAATTTAGAGTATAAAGTTTCCCAATCCCCTTGCATACTTCGTACGGCTCGATTATACCAATGTTTAGCTCTTCCGATCAAAGAGAACGGAAAAAGCTTCCACCTTAAAGTCTTCTCAGACATGGCAGCAATGTGCAAGCATGCACAGGTCTGCTCGAATTCTCATAGGTGTAACTATGGATTTTCGGTACCTTCTCCTGAGAAGGGTTTATCCCGAATCATATTAATTAGACATGGGCGCAGCTCATAGCCAGGTGTTATGATAGGCTCTACAGATTTTGGTGGCCCGAAGCTTTTGCACATGCCAAATAGATAGATAGGCGTGGAATTTAAAGCATCCATAAGGATGAACATAAAATGATGAAAATGTTGGGATAAAATAGAAAAGACAAAATTATAATACAAGATTAAGCTAAACTCAGTCAAAATCAGCAAACCGTTCCCCGGCAACGGTGCCAGAAATGCTTGTTGGTATAAATTAACTGCACTCTACTTAAATAAGATTGAATTCAGATTATCTGCAAGCGCACAGATAATATACCGTTGTCACATTTCACCCAGAGGTTTTAAATATCGTATCCACAAGGAACAGTAGGTGATAATGACCAAGCCGATGAACTTAACCCTACAACGAGGCAAGATAATATCAAGAAAGAGGAAATAGCTAAAGATTATCTAGTTCTAACAACCGGTAAACTTTGAATAATATCGTTCTAACTGGGCAGTGACATGAATAAGAGGCAAAATCAGAGTTCCCTCCTACCAGACACTTATACACCTATCGATCCTATCAACAGGAAGTGGACTACAGAGGACTCAATGCAGCTGTCACCTACGCGATCTACCACTATCCGGCCAATCAGGGGACATTCTCAAGTAAACCTAGCCTAGGCACTACGCCTACACTATGAAATACTACTTCAATCAAGCAATTACCAAGATCAAAGTGCTCAATATGAGTTGCAAACTTAAGAACAAATAAGAACAAATTCTTAATTGAATTAGAAGTTGAATACAAAAGTACCTCAGAAAGCAGCTCCGGGCGAGGAAACTGAATCCAGAAGAATACAGCTACGAAGAAGCGCCAACAGGCCGGAACTCCTCCAGAACTCTACTCCTCTACTCTATCTCTCTACTTCTCTAGACAAGACTAGATCTAGAAGAACTAGTCTCTCTTAATTGCTATATCTAACCCTAACTGGAGATATTGAATTGAAGCTTAGGAATAGGGATTGCCTTCAGGGGGTCTGCCCCTTTATTTATAGCCCGGTGGGATGAATACGTGCCATTGGATCAAACCGACTTGAAACATGGGCCGAGATGCATCGTGGGAGGTGGTGGAAGAAGACTCCAGAAGGCGGGGGCCAAAACCCTAGGGGAGGCGCCGGCCGGCCCCACCCTAGGGCCGGCCGGCCCTAGGGGTCTCGGGCCGCAGTTGCTCGGGTGTGTTCTAGACTCTTCCAGGGTCTTCATGATGATGTTTCCTTGGCGGTTAAGTTTCGTGTCTTTTATGCTCTTTAGTCCCTCTTTTACGCTTTTCTGGAATACTCCCTAGAAAATACAGAATAAGCAAAACTCATGGAAATTGTTAGTTAAAACCCTAGACTAGTGTGTATTCATGTGTCCTTTCATGTCTAAAGTTCGAATAAAAGTTGACGTTATCCACCGTCGACAATAACTAACAATAACTGATATGAACCCGCAAGGGTTTGTGGTCGATCTTTCGATGAGAGGCGTGAGATAACTCGATTGGTGGATGGAGATGACATTCACGGCCCGACTACAGCCTTCCAAGACCGCGCCTTAACGACCGATACACCACTTCCAAAGGCCGTCACGATCTTGTGGAGCACGACAACCAGCCCCTAGGGCTCCCGTCCTGCAAGCAATCGAAGAACTAGCAAGAACGAGGAAACAAGCACTGAAATTGTAAGATGAAATTGAAGGTTTCACACTGAATCCTATTATGAGTGGGGTTCCGAAGACAAGGAGACGGGCGACTGGATCAGCACGCGCGCCTACAAGCAAGTAGCGATGGCTAAACTTGATCTAAACAAAACCCAAGTGTTCCTGGTGGCGGCTAAGGGGTATATGACGTGTGGAGGATGACCACAAGAGAGTTTGGGTCATGCTCCAACCCTAGGAGGCGTCCCTACTGGACTCTAAATGATACAAGCCCATTGGGCTAACTTAAGGTGGCGCAGCACCCTGGACAGAATAGACCTCTCGGTGATTTTTGGACTGTTGACGCCGCTTCTGAGCAGGTATGAGTACGAGGTCAGATCCGTATGAAAATAGACTTGATTAGCTTTCCAACAAGTCCAGAATCACCCCAATCCCACTCCGTATGTAACCGTGGCGACCGTCGCAAGTTGGAGGTGTGCTGCAGTCCGAATCCAACCTACGCGAGTCCTTTTCCCTTTCGGTCTTCTCCTTGATTCCTAATCAAAACAAGGGTGCACGTGTCTCCAAGATCTAAACAGGATGGAAAAGAGCTCAAGAAGGAACTCACTTGATGATTAAGTTTTCGAGCACGAGTACGAGTAATAGGACCAGCAGGTGTCGGCGTGGACGGCGTGGATGTATGATCGGTGTTGATGTCCCTATCATCCTCCCTTTCTTGAATTTGAGTCGTCCTCGACTCAAGCTCATCTTTCTCACCCAAATAAGGCTTCAAATCTGCAATGTTAAATGTGGGACTAACCCCAAAATCTGCAGGAAGATCAAGCTTATATGCATTCTCATTTATTCGCTGCATCACTTTAAAAGGACCATCCGCTCTAGGCATCAATTTAGATTTTCTTAATTCAGGAAACCTATCCTTTCGCAAATGCAACCAAACCAAATCTCCAGGTTCAAGAATCAATTCCCTTCTACCTTTATCTCCAGCAAATTTGTACTTAGCATTCATGTGCTCTATGTTTTCTTTAGTGGTTTCATGTAGTTTTAGCATCAATTTAGCACGTTGCTTAGCATCAAAATTCAACTTTTCAGAACTTGGCAATGGCATTAAATCAATAGGAGCACATGGTAACAAGCCATAAACAATCTCAAAGGGACACATCTTCATAGTAGAATGCAGCGAACGATTATAAGCAAACTCAATATGAGGCAAACAATCTTCTCACATCTTAATATTCTTCTTTAAAACAGCCCTTAACACAGTAGACAAAGTTCTATTCACAACTTTAGTTTGACCATCAGTTTGGGGGTGACAAGTGGTGGAAATTAGAAGCTTAGTCCCCAATTTAGCCCATAAAGTTCTCCAAAAATGGCTAAGAAATTTAGCATCACGATCAGAAACAATTGTATTTGGCACACCATGCAAGCGAACAACTTCTCGAAAGAACAAATCAGCAATATTTGTAGCATCATCAGTTTTATGACATGGTATAAAATGTGCCATTTTAGAGAATCGATCCACAACCACAAAAACACTATCTCGCCCTTTCCTAGTGCGTGGCAATCCCAACACAAAATCCATAGAAATATCCTCCCAAGGAGCACTAGGAACAGGAAGAGGCATATACAAACCGTGTGGATTCAACCGGGACTTAGCCTTTTGACATGTTGTGCAGCGAGCAACAAATCTCTCCACGTCTCGTCGCATCTTTGGCCAAAAGAAATGACCAGCAAGAATGTCCTCCGTCTTCTTTGCTCCAAAATGCCCCATCAAGCCACCTCCATGCGCTTCCTGCAGCAACAACAAGCGAACGGAGCTAGCTGGAATGCATAGCTTGTTAGCTCTAAACACAAACCCATCATTGACGATGAATTTGTTCCACGTTTTCCCATCTTTACAATGCAGCAGCACTTCTTTAAAATCAGCATCATGAGCATATCGATCTTTAATTGTTTCTAACCGAAAGATCTTGTAATCAAGTTGATTCAGCAAAGTATATCTCCTAGACAATGCATCTGCAATGATATTATCCTTCCCTTTCTTGTGTTTGATAACATAAGGAAAAGATTCAATAAATTCAACCCATTTTGCATGTCTACGATTCAGTTTTCCTTGACTACGAATATGCTTCAAAGATTCATGATCAGAATGTATAACAAATTCTTTGGGCCACAAATAATGCTGCCATGTTTCTAATGTCCGCACTAGAGCATATAATTCCTTATCATATGTAGAATAATTAAGAATAGGCCCGCTCAATTTCTCACTAAAGTATGCAACAGGTTTGCCTTCTTGTAACAAAACACCACCCAATCCAATTCCACTCGCATCACATTCAAGCTCGAAAGTCTTATTAAAATTAGGGAGTTGGAGTAGAGGTGCATGTGTTAACTTATCTTTCAGCACATGGAAGGCGTGCTCTTGTGCTTTGCCCCAAGAAAAGGGCACTCCCTTCTTTGTAAGCTCATTCAATGGTGCAGCAATGGTGCTGAAGTCCTTCACAAAACGGCGATAGAAACCAGCAAGTCCTAGGAAACTCCGCACTTGTGTGACCGTCGTGGGTACAGGCCATCCTTGTATAGCTTCCACCTTGGCTTTATCAACCTCAATTCCCTGTGGAGTGACAACATAGCCAAGAAACGATACTAGATCGGTGCAGAAAGTGCACTTCTCAAGGTTACCAAACAAACGTGCATCACGTAGAGCATTGAAAACAGCACGTAAGTGATCAAGGTGTTCATCCATGGATTTGCTATAAATCAGTATATCATCAAAGTAGACAACAACAAATTTCCCAATGAAAGCACGCAAAACCTCGTTCATTAATCTCATGAAAGTACTAGGTGCATTAGTTAACCCAAAAGGCATGACTAACCACTCATATAGACCGAACTTAGTTTTGAAAGCAGTTTTCCATTCATCTCCCAATTTCATACGAATCTGGTGGTACCCACTACGTAAATCAACCTTTGAAAACACAACAGCACCACTCAATTCATCAAACATATCATCTAATCGTGGAATAGGGTGTCGATATCGAATGGTGATATTATTAATAGCCCTACAATCAACACACATACGCCATATTCCATCTTTCTTAGGCACTAAAATCACTGGAACAGCACAAGGACTAAGAGACTCACGCACATAACCTTTGTCTAGTAGTTCTTGCACTTGTCGCTGAATTTCCTTCGTTTCTTCCGGATTGGTCCTGTATGGCGCACGGTTTGGCAAAGATGCACCAGGGATAAGATCAATTTGGTGCTCAATCCCGCGTATTGGTGGCAGCCCCGCTGGTATCTCACTGGGGAACACATCAGAATACTCCTGCAAAATGTTAGCAACAGCAGGGGGCAAAGAACGTTGCATATCCTCAAATGAAATCAAAGCATCCTTGCATACCAAAGCATAAGCAACAGAGGTGGATGCATTGAACTCATTAATATCAGATTTTGTAGCAAGCATACAACGTCCTTTCAATTTTATCTCACCTTTGTCATCAACAACAGATTTGTCATTTTTATTGCTCTCGCTCTTTGCTTTTGCAGCCTTAGTAACATCAGATTGCGTAATAGCTTCAGGAGACATAGGATGCAACACAATTTTTCGATCATGGTATAGAAACGAATATTGATTTGATCTACCATGATGCATCGAATCTCTATCAAATTGCCATGGTCTACCTAGCAGAATATTGCAAGCTTGCATAGGAACAACATCACATTCAACAATATCATCCGATGGCAAAATCGATTCGCACAAGTCTCATTACCTTTGCCTTACCACTGTTATTCAGCCATTGGATGTAGTAGGGATGGGGGTGTGGTTTGGTGGTGAGGGCGAGCTTCTGTACCATGTCACTGCTTGCCAAGTTGTTGCAGCTACCTCCATCAATGATCATGCGGCACGAACACTCCTTGATGACACACTTTGTTTGGAATAAAGTGTGTCGCTGATTTTGCTCCGCCTTCTCCATTTGTGCACTAAGCACTCGCTGTACAATCAAACTCTCATAGTGCTCCGCGTCACCTGCATTAATGTGTTCTTCTATGTGTTCCTCACTACCTGCATAGTCAGCCGCAAGCAATGCAAGTGTATCTTCATCAAAGTCACTAGCAGATGAACACTCACCATCATCTTTGACAATCATAACACGCTTGTTTGGGCAGTCACGCATCACATGGCCATATCCCTTGCACCGATGACATTGTATGTTGCTTGTTCTACCTGTCGATGCCACGGATGAAGTACTCGCAGCCGGCTTTTGCGCTGTCTTCGCTACTGAATTGGTGGAGGCAGTTCGAGTCTTGTCACTAGATGATGGCGTAGGAGTACGTGTAGACGGAGTTGTAGACGTGCGCTGCTGCCATGAACTAGCTTTCCCAGTAGAAACATTAGTCCTTTCGCTAGCACGTCATCCCTGCACTTCCCGTTCAGCTTTACAAGCAAGATGAAACAGTTTGGTTACGTTATTGTATTCTTTGTAAGCGAGGATATCCTGAATTTCCCGATTTAACCCGCCTAAAAATCTAGCCATAGCAGGTTCCTCATCCTCCTCTAATTTACAACGCAACATACCCGTTTGTAATTCCTGATAGTATTCTTCTACACTTTTAGAACCTTGTCTCAATTGCTGCAACTTATTTATCATATCACGAGCATAGTAAGATGGAACAAATCTAGCTCTCATGGCTCGTTTCAGCGCATCCCAAGTTTTAGGTATGTTATTAGGATTTTTCTTGCCATATTCGATCCACCAAACAGAAGCAAAATCTGTGAACTCACTAGTAGCAGCCCTAACACGTGTGTTCTCAGGAAATTCATGGCATGCAAACTTTTGATCAACAGCAATCTCCCAAGTAATGTATGCATCAGGGTCATATTTACCATCAAAAGGAGGTATTTTAAATTTAATCTTACTGAAAGCATCATCATTATTGTGTACCTCGTGTCGGCGGCGGCCACCCATACCTCTACGGTTGTGACGTAGGCGACGTCGATCACGAGTGTCTCGATCATCATGTTCAGTATCACCTGTGTATTCTTCATCATAACTACCATCCTCTCGATCTTCCTCCTTCTTTTCTTCTTTATGCTTGTCTTTATCATCGTTGTGGAGGTCATCAAAACGCCTCAGCAGAGCAGCAAGGCTTTTGTCCACACTAGCAATGGACTTCTCCAAACCTGCAAGCTTGTTGTTTGCGGCAATCTGCGTAGCCTCCAACTGCCTAAGTTTGTCATTTGTCACCTGCAAGTCATTATCAAGTCCCTCCGTGTGCAGCTTCACTTTTCTTTCAAAATGTTGTATGATGCCCTTTGTGCGAGGCGAATGTGGAATTTGGTTATCTTCGTCGGACCCTGGCATGGTTCAAAGACAAAGACAACAAGAAGACAAGTGAAGAAATAAAAGCCCTACAACTACTAGGATGTAGCTACAGCAAGTCGCTCACTCTCCACCTGTTACACAAGTTCTTACCAGTTCTTACCTTGCTCGATAGGAGGGGTCGTCTGCCAACAAATCTGTAGCAATGGATGAAGTGTATCGGTGCCGCAGCACGAGACCTATCAAACTGTAGAATATGTGGAGCTATAGGTGGGCTGAAACAAGGAACGAACTAGCACCACGTTAGTTACAAAAAGCAAGCTGAATAATCGTTCAACCGGCGATACTATGCTGGTCCTAGCCTAGACCGTGCTAGAGACGCAAGCCTGGACACAAAGGAGAGCACAACACACCACCCGAAGTGAACGAAAAATCTCCAAGATCAGCCCCTTTCTCTTCTTTTCTTTTGCTTCTTTCTCTTTTCTATTTTTTCTTTTTTTGAATATTTTTTTCCAGGGGGCACTCAAAACTGATTATATGAACAAGAACACACCCAAAGAGTAACTCAGCACACACCAAAGGCAGCCCCTCTCTCTCTCTCTCTCTCTCTCTCTAGAGTAAGCTACTCGTTTAGATATGAATACTTGCTGCGTGGTTACTTTGATATTTGTAGCACAGGGTGAACTGATTCCTCGTCCGATTGGAACTTCCAATTCTACTCGGACTTGGCCAACAGCGAGGAATAACCGATTCCTTGATCCGACTCAAACTTGAAAACCTACTTGGATTCGGCCAACAGAGAGGAACAGCCGATTCCTTGTCCGATTCAAACTTCAAACCCTACTTGGATTCGGCCAACAGAGAGACTATATGATAGCGCGTGTTGTGATAGGAAAGTGACAAGAACTCGAAACTCTAAGGGAATAAACTAAGACTAGCAATCCGACACACCCGATGCAACCGAATATTCAACAAGCCCTAACTAGGTAGCACTAGCCACGGCTCAAAGGTCTATAGGATTGCAGGAAACTAATCTACTATTTTTTTGGCTTTTCTGGACTATAGGAAAAATAAAACAGTGAAGGATTGGAAGTCTCTCACTGATAAACCTTGCTCTGATACCAATTGATATGAACCCGCAAGGGTTTGTGGTCGATCATTCGATGAGAGGCGTGAGATAACTCGATTGGTGGATGGAGATGACGTTCACGGCCCGACTACAGCCTTCCAAGACCGCGCCTTAGCGACCGATACACCACCTCCAAAGGCCGTCACGATCTTGTGGAGCACGACAACCAGCCCCTAGGGCTCCCGTCCTGCAAGCAATCGAAGAACTAGCAAGAACGAGGAAACAAGCACTGAAATTGCAAGATGAAATTGAAGGTTTCACACTGAATCTTATTATGAGTGGGGTTCCGAAGACAAGGAGACGGGTGACTAGATCAGCACGCGCGCCTACAAGCAAGTAGCGATGGCTAAACTTGATCTAAACAAAACCCAAGTATTCCTGGTGGCGGCTAAGGGGTATATGACATGTGTAGGACGACCACAAGAGAGTTATGGTCGTGCTCCAACCCTAGGATACGTCCCTACTGGACTCTAAACGATACAAGCCCATTGGGCTAACTTAAGGTGGCGCAGCACCCTGGACAGAATAGACCTCTCGGTGATTTTTGGACTGTTGACGCCGCTTCTGAGTAGGTATGAGTACGAAGTCAGATCCGTATGAAAATAGACTTGATTAGCTTTCCAACAAGTCCAGAATCACCCCAATCCCACTCCGTATGTAACCGTGGCGACCGTCGCAAGTTGGAGGTGTGCTGCAGTCCGAATCCAACCTACGCGAGTCCTTTTCCCTTTCGGTCTTCTCCTTGATTCCTAATCAAAACAAGAGTGCACGTGTCTCCAAGATCTAAACAGGATGGACAAGAGCTCAAGAAGGAACTCACTTGATGATTAAGTTTTTGAGCACGAGTACGAGTAATAGGACCAGCAGGTGTCGGCGTGGACGGCGTGGATGTATGATCGGTGTTGATGTCCTCATCAATAACTATTGTGAGTATCATATTTATGAATTTGATACTTGACAATATTTATATATTTCTATATATTAGACAAGAATTCCATTAATTTATTGTCATATATAGATTGTACGGGAATCATTCCAATATGGAATGATATGTGCTTAGTGGATATTTGTACCACAAACTCTATAATCAGGGAAGAAGCAAAATATTTCTGGTTCTTATGACAAGAAGAGGGAATATTTTTTGGCTATCATTGATATGCGTTGATAGTTTGACATATTTTGCTACTATCATTCTCCCTATTGATACTGAGTTAGTAACTGAGGATATTTAATTATGTCCTAATTACACTCGTGTCTCATAGAGATATCCAAATGTGTTTTCATATGAAAACACAAAAGGACAACATTGGATATGGCATATAAGTAACGAGATAGGTCTCATTTTGGTTGCATTATGCATACAACCATTTCCCATACAACATGTTGCGTATAAGAATTTTTCGCACTGTTGATGCATTCAAGATTTGAAATGTTCAACTTGATCATCCATAGGGATGCGTGAAAAATTATTGGCAATTCATTTGGTCTGAGTTTCCCAAAATATGGATACGACAAGTGTCACAGGGAAATAGATTTTAAGATCCTCTTATCTTAAAATCAGATTGAATCTTAGATTCCTTGATCATATTCAAAAGAATATGTATGGGTCCAATACAAAGATTGTATGGACATTTCAGGCATTTCATAGTTGTAAAGATACATCCATGTGATGATCTTCAGTGTGTGAAGTTTCCCCACTCAGTCATGCATTTGGTAGATAATGCCTCTTGTTATGAGCATTATCCTGAACATTACTAAACTTTTGTGCCTACAATGACGATTGTAAGGTATGATAAAAGTTTAGTTACTATCCAGAACAGGATAACTGGAATCTATGAGTATGACATCAAGGTTATAGTAGGACCATTTTTAGTAAATTGCTATTTACCAATTTTGTGTTGGAGTCAGGTAGATTTACACACTCCTGACTTATGATTAACTGCATATCCCCTATATGCTTTTAGTACGTGGGATTGTATGACGTTGCATACATACCAATCTCACCACCATAGCATACATTGATGGGTTCACACAGAAAACTGGGGATCAATGAGAGATTTCAATCTCTGTCAATTGTTAAGTATCTAGATCTCTTATTTGAAATCAATTTACAACCGTATGCTGGTTTTATAGAGCTTTTTCAGGTATTAAGGGGAAATTAGAGGTACCATATATAATGCCTGAAAATTATTTGGAATGCATAAAGCATTTCAAGCTCACAATCCCATACTAAATGAACTGAATGAGTTCAATTGATTTGCATAATATTGCAAATATGCTGCCAAATACATTTACTGATTAATAATCTGTTGCAAGTATGTGCCCGAAAGAGTAGTGGTATTAAGTAAAACCACTCAACTTCCAATTGTAAATAAGAGGGGCAGAAGTATAGCATAAAATAGGATTATTCATGCTAGCAATAGAAGACTTTCCTTCTAAGATAGTAAATGCATGTCAACCTATATGGTTGGCAATACCTAGTGGGTAAATATTAGTTATTACCCTATGGATAGATGTCATCCACACATACCCAGCTCAGAGGTGTACCAAATACTGATGCTGGGATATCGGAAAGCCCTGACTCTCATTTCAAGAAGTCACGATGAGTCATTCAAGTTTTGATAGATTGGAGAATTATATAATAAAAAGGCAACATTTGTCGACAAATACTTCTCTAAATAAATTGTATACAATATTCCAAGTCATCCAGTTAATAAGACCATGGTAGAGTGCTTTGTCACTCTTACTGGATCGGAACTTGTTGAGTAATGTAATACATACAGAGATAGTCTTGCTCACTAGAGAAGAGGTGTTTTGGGCTATGATGCCAACACCTTAGGTACCTTTACTGTGGGTACAAAATGTTTTCATCTTAGATTGGATTGAGAACAATGTGGTGGTGAGTTACAAAGCAAGACTAGTAGCATAAGGGGTTTACGCAAACCCCAGGCATTGATTTTCAATGCAAATTATTCTCCATAGTAAGTTATAAATTTCCGATACTACCTTTTGATTGGCAGTACAAAGCATCTATCTTTGCAGTTGATAATTGATAGATGTAGTGATCATATATGATCACTTGATTTGGAGTATTTGTGAAGCTTCCAGGAAGGAGTTCATGTACTCAATCCTCATACATAAAATCGCAACATATATCGTGTATTGCTTAAGTCAATATGTGGCTTTAAGCAGATAAGTTGAATTTGGTACAATTGACTTTGTGTGTATAGCGACACAAGATTGATTACATGCAGTGTTCATTTTGAAGCCATTGATTGGATTTCAAAGTATTATATGATTGTCAATACTCTTGACATCATTGGTAATAAACACTTGTCAATAGCACATTGTAATCTAAAGACAGAGTTTGAGATAGGAGATTTGGTTTAAACCAAAATTTCATTTTGTGTTTAAGATCCAAGCATTTTCTCCTAGAATTTTATATTAAAGCTATCTACATCCACATCATATTGAATAACTCAATAGGAAGGTATCCTATGGTTGTTCTACCTCATGATAGAGGAAGATTGTTTGATGCCATTGTGAATGAGACGAGATATTGGGACATGTGGTCCATTATCTCTGTGCTATTTATACGCTAATATATCTTGCAAAAATTCTCGGCCAGATATTGTTTGCAATGATTTGCTATCTAATAGTAGCGTTACTCCTACCAAATGTTGCTGGATTGAAGTTAAGAATATATCTTGATATCTAAAAATAGCATATATAGTCTTGGTATAATCCATGACCCGATTACGTGGATATAATGATTCTGGTCATTTATAAGATTCCCAAATTCCAGATCATTGAAATAGGCTTTATATAACAATCATTCTGATCATATTATATTCATAAGGCTTCACATGAATGTGTATAGCTAGTCAGAATGACATATCACATACTTAGGTTATGTGGTATTGACTCTATTAAATCAAAGATCATTATCTATCAAAGGTAATGCAACTTGTGTTATTTAGATAAAAACAAGTTATACTTAATGCAACATTTCTGCTCTAAGATTGTTCTGTCCCATAGGTAATATGGGCATATGAACATTTGCAAACTAAGTCTTGTGATAATCTCACGTAGATATTCACAAAACCTACGATACTCCACATTTTTTATGTGTTGAGTATATTTGTATAAATTTATTTATTTTAATGTTTGCAAGTATCAGGGGGAGAGTCTCCCTGATTGATAACTTGTTATCAGGAGGAGAGTCTCCCTGATTAATAACTTGTTGCACATATCATATTGCACTCTTTTCTTTGTATGAGTTTTTCCATTGGGTTTCTCATATAAAAGTTTTTAATGGGGCAATATCAACACAAGATTATGTCATATCATCTATTTTTCCCACAGGGGTTTTTGGTGGATGATATTGGACCATAAGATGCAATGTACTCTTTTCTTTATGTGAGTTTTTCCCTTTTAAGGTTTCTCATATAAAGTTTTTGATGAGGCAATGTCAATACAAAGATAGTTGTCATATTATCTATTTTTCCTCAATGAGTTTTTTCAAGGATAATATATGACAGATTGATCATAGATCAAATTGTTCTTAGACTATGTCCTTAGGATCACCTAAAGGGTCTATAAACATCAAGAGATATATACATATATATATCATGGTGTTTCTTCTTATTTTTCCCACGGGGTTTTTAAGGAGTTTTTGCTTGGTATATCAATATACTTTGGATTTTTCCCATTGGGGTTTTCCCAAAAATTTAAGACAATAATATTTCAAAGATCATCTAGTTTACCCGACCGGGGTTTTTAGAAGATTATATTTGAGGAATATTGACCCTATGATCAAGGTGTTTTTAGACTAAGGCTTTGGTACCCAAAGGGTCTAATAACATTGATGATTGTATATCATGGTGTTTCTCCTTATTTTTTCCATAGGGTTTTAAGGAGTTTTGCCTGGTATACCGGTATTACTTTGGTTTTTCCCACAGGGTTTTCTAAGCATCAAGATAATGACTGATGAACAAACAACGACGGTATCTACAAGGGATCAAATTGATCAAGGGGGAGTGTTTAGATCAATTAGGATTAATTAGTAGTGATCAATTATTGTTAATCACGTTATTAGCAACTGCTAATGATAGTTCCCTGTAGATAGACACCTCTTTACAAATAGGCACCTTTTGGCCTACAGGCACATGTCCTTTGGCTTGTATTATATACGTGTACATTGTTCATCAATACAACCGATCAGTCATTCATTCGACCACAACTTTCTCTAATAGGTTCATTGAATACAAATTCTATACCGGTGTTTTTATTACCCCAAAGAATGGCATGGATACAAACCAAAACGAATCTCGCCCGGGAGGGGCGGCACTCCATCGAGGCGCTGAATATGCATGCATACTAATTTATCAGTTTGAGTGTGTTTAGATATTCAATTCAAGATACTTCAAAACTTAATATGCAAAAAATTTTCAACAGAGCCCATACTTTTAAATGTATCACTAAAATACCACTGCAGCAGTATATTAAAAAGTATAACAATATACTATATGGATAACAAAAAGGTATAATCACATACTACTCTAAATGATATAGTATGACCATATACTTCGTCTACATATATTTCTTCGGACCATAGACGATCTAAATTTAGAGACATGGACATGGGAGTAACTACTCCTTGGGAGTAGAAAATAATTTCCCTATATATATAATTTCCCTATATATATATAAATAGGAAATAATTTCCATATATATGGGGAAATTATATATATAGGGAAATTATTTTCTACTCTCAGAGAGTAGTTACTCACATGTCCATATATATTACAATAATAACCCTGCCCAAGGGTTCAGTCCTTCATTCCTCATCATCATCGTCCGTCTGAAAGACTGTCATACAGCACGGTCTGAAACACACCTGCGGAAGCTGCTATCTTGCAACAGGGGTAAACAAACCCTGAGTACAAGAGGTACTCCGCAAGACTTACCTGACTAAAAAGTAGGGCGAAGACTCAGGAATGTAGACTGAGGGGAATCAAGGAGATTCTTTAGCATGAATCAAAGTATTTTGCAAAAAAGCTCTCTAATCTTGAGTTCTATTTTCAATATTTTATCTCAATATTTTAGGGTTTTCTGAACCACTGTCATCACACAATCCAAAAGTCACACAAAACCCTAAGTTATTAAAACTAAATATGAGTTTTATCCTTTAATTAAAAGTGCAATTTATGAAGCAATCCAACTTTGTCCAAATCACTTGTAAATTTTTGTGTAGCTAGCTTATGACCTAAAACAGTGACCACATAAATTTCATGATTTGTGGAATAATATTTTAACCTACAAAAATCCTAGAATTTCCATTTATTAGCTAAAATAGGCATTTTTACTACATACTGAAAGTGACCAACATACATACTTCATATTTTTAATAAATACAGTACGCCACAAGGAGGCTACGCAATCATTTTCATGATTTTTAGAGATCTACAAATATTCCCGTGAAAATAACAAAATCCATTACTATTCATTTTTAGGAAAAATGGAAAAGAATAACTTAAGCTACCTGGCCAACGAAGCAGGCAGGCCTAAGCTGTCCCAGCCAGGCCCAGCTCGGGCCTCCTAATACCTCCGGCTCCTAGGCGTGCACTGAGCGCGTGCGGCGGCAGCTTACCGCCAAGCTCGCCGGTGGCAGCTCCCCCGGCAGAGCCGAGAGCCCCAACTCGCAGCCCATGATATGTGGCAGAATAGGCTAAACTAATTCGAATCCAAGAATACTTATCTTCCTTTAGACACTAAGTACTCAAGCGAATGAAATAATAAAGCCAGTTTCTGTCGAGCACACCCGTAGGAGAACTCGAAAATTCACGTTTTACCTCCAGGATACAACGATGAGTCTGAGGAACCATACATTTATTCAACCAGTTCATACAATACCAAGTCCTACAAATTATTTATTACAATACCATTGTTCGGCGTGCAGAAGGAAACAGTAATACATAAAATAAACTAGAGGAAACGATATGAGAATCCAGCTGTGCCCACTAGAATGGATCCTCCAAGTAAACGATCCACTTAAGCAGCACCTGCAACATTTTAAAATAAAGCTTGAGTACACAATGTACTCACAAGACTTACCTGACTAGTGAGAATAATTTCCTGACACTCAAGGATATGCTGGGGCTATTTGCTTTGCTGGTTTATTTATTTGCGGAAAACCATATATACACGTGTATCTCCATTGTAACATTTTTAGCAGTAAGTTTATCTTCATTAACTTGGCCAACTAGATAAGCACCTATGCTAACATCAAGCAAGTGGTAAACAATCCATATCCTTTTATCCTTTCCATCTTTCAGTTGTTACTACGAAACAAGATAATAGCCAAGTCGTTACCGTCTGAAAAGAGTCGGCGATTCGTGAACCGATATCCTAGCTGGGTACCCCAAAATACACATCCTGTGATTACCCCAAGTGTATGTAAAGACTAGCTTACTCATATCCTATCCAGGGCACACAGATCCCCGTCCAACTAAGACTCTAATCCCCCACATGCCGGCATTATTCCTCGACAGTGGTGCTTAGACCTCCACCTCTCTCTCTGCCTCCATACAATTGACCCGGAAGAGACGGAACCCAAGACAAGATAGAGCTTACTTTCCAAGCCCCATAAAGCAAGTATGTGTCCTGGATAACATCTATGACAATGACTAACATCCCGTTCGAATGGTTCCTAAGCGACACAGATAGGGAAACAATGCACCCAAGTTAAGTTCCGTGGCCGTGGAAAATAACTTGTTGCACCCACCAAGAACCATACCACAACCCTGCCCGATCTCGATTTCACTTTCCATCATTTATCATGAGTAATAATAATTCTCTAGGTGTGAGTAATGGCAGGTTACACACACTATCATTTAACCTATGCAGAGCCACTATCGAACCTGTACTAGTAGAACTCATAGGTAAATATTTATGCAGGTGAGTTTCACATAATTCCTGAAATGTAAATGCACAACATATATTTATATGATAATTATAAAATAGAGGTTATGCATTGGGGCTTGCCTTGGGCAGGTGGGGAATCAGAAAAGTCAGTCCCGGGCAGCTCCTGAAGATTCTCTGGGATAACAATTTCTTCCTCATATTCCTCGATTACTTCCTCGTACTCTGGGTTCTCCGTCGAGACTGTGATCTATATGCTTGTGATGATGATGCAATTATTAATTTATAGGCAACATCAACTTTTAAAATAAAACCCTATAATGTTATAGAGAAGCTTGAACCAATTATACCAAATCGAGGAGCAGGATTTTAGAAAAATAACAAAAGAGGTTTCACAATTTTTGTACAACTACACAATATTTTATCATTGGTTGAAACTTAGCTCTTAAATTAAAATAGGAAAGCAATTTAGAAATCCAACAAAAAAGGAAAAGGAATTCTAGCTAGAGGCGGCCCATCAGTAGGCCGAACTGCCCACGCACGCGCGCTCCGGCCATTTTATGGAAAACCCCCTGATAAAAATAGGAACCAACCCACACTCCTTTACTATTTTACATCTCTCACAGGACTTCGCACTTGACCTCTGCCTTATCTTGAATTTGAAACAAGAAGTCCCCAACCCGACCAGAGCCTAACCGTGCAGCGGCACTGGCACTCTACCGTTACGCCAGCGGCCACGGACTCATAGAGCATGCTTCGACTAGCCGACCTCTATCTACAGGCCTAGCGCCTACCTTAGGCGGCTACTGGAGGGCGGCGGACAAGCAGAGAGGCACGACCATGCCGTGCGGCTGTTCACAGCGGCGGCGAGCGCATTCTGATGAGAACAGAAGGTGAGGGGATTACCGAGCTAGCACTAGAGCAACAGGGGCATACCACTAGCTCAGCGGAGACTATGGTTTGGAGGGAGGGAGGGATGGAGGTCGGAGGGAGCTGGCCGCGTGCGACCCAATGGCACGACGAAGCTCCATGGCGGACACGGTGGTGCCAGCGATGGGTAAAGGCTGGTAGAGTTTCAGCGAACACACGGAGGAGATAGAGGAGCTCAAGGAAAAGTGGATGGAGCAGATAGTTGGACATGAACGGTCTCACAGGAGGTGTATTTCTCTTCGACTTGGTCATGGTCCAACCATGACCAACGACTAGTAAACTCCAAAATTGGAGCTATGCGGTGCTCGAGGAAGGATGATATTGGGCCTATTGGATGACTGACTCAAAGGCAAACCCGAGGACCCGACAAGATGGATTGATATGACTCTTACTGCCAACCACGATGATGGCGACGCTGCACGTCGAACACGTGTTCCCGATGACAAGCACGGCGTCCAGGGCACGCAGCGATGAATGGAGTGCAGTGTTCACTGAAAAGGGAACGTGGGTGAGCAGCACGACAAAACGGCTTGATTTGACTTTCCCCAAGCGAAAACGACAATGGAGTAGAAGTTGAACTATAATGTAAGCACCACGCTTAAACTATAAATAACTACTTCAATCAAGGAGCTACCAAGATTAAAGCACTCAAAAGAATCATAAAACTTAAGAACAATAATAGCAACGTTACTCACTTGGATTAGAAGTTGAACTCCAAAGAAATCTTCAGATACAAGTCCCAAAGAAGGACTTGAATCCGCAGGTACAAGTCGTAGAGCAGTCACCGACAGGCCGGCAACTCCTCCAACTATCTCCAGCTCTACTACCACACTACTTTTAGAACAAGAATAGCCCTAATCTAGAGAGACTACAAGGCTAATCTTCTACTTGATGCTTGGCTCAAGATCCTATCTTGGGTTTCTACTCTATTTGAGATATGTCGGGGGAATTCTGAAACCCTGGATTGATTTCTCTCTGGATTGTCTGAAAATCCTAGGGCTCTGGGGGTCCTTATATAGGCCGGCGGGATGAACCGTAGCCCTTGGATCAAACCGACTTCGACGGGCGACTAGGATTGTGTGAAATTTTGGGGGTCCATGTCGGCCATTCCCCTCTGGCTGACATGTGAGCCCCGCTTCGGCAGGCATGTCTCTGGTATTCTCTAGAATATTCTTGATCTCCTGTCATAGCGTAATTCGGTATTTTTCTCTGCGGTGTGGGTCCTCTTTGGTTCCTGTATAGTCCCTGGAAAACACAGATTCACCAAAACTAGTGGAATTCCGTCAGTTTAAACCCTATTCTAGGTGTTAGCTCTGATTTATATCCTTTTTCATGATTGGTTGACGGGTAAAATCATACAATAACTAATGTCAATAAGCTCCCCCACACTAGATCTTTGCTCGTCCCGAGTAAAGGATGGAATTAAACCATCTTAACTTCAGGACTAGACATCAACATCTCACCATTCCTGGTCATACCTGCACTGCGGGATTCATTGTGTCTACCATGAAACTTTGAGCGGTTGAAGAATAGAACAGCCAGAAACCGATCACCTTCTTCTATCAATCAAGTAGTTGGAGGTTTTTGAATATATTTTATTATTATTATTTTTTTAAAAAAAGCATAGCTTACCTTCTCCTTCTTTGTAGTACTCTCATGTCACTCATATGTGGTGGTGTTAATCCTTGCCAAGGCACAGATGATGTTGCCTTCTCTGTTGCCTACTTCTAAAGCTTATGTGGAGCTGAGGTAGGGGTAGAGTGAAAACATACTTGTATTGCATATATTGTAAAGTCAAAATAAGGATCAAAGGAGAAAAGATGTCATACTCTTAGATCAAGATGTGCATGTGTGTAGAATATATGGTGGCTAACCTAATTCTACTATGCTCCTTTTTGAGGATTTTCTCTCTTTTTCTTTTGCAGGACAACATGGGCTATCTTTCTCTCTTTTTTTTCAGGCGGGCATCAGAGTACCCATTGTTTTGGCATTCCGGACACTTGTCCATTTTTACCTCTCAGGTGGGCATCTTTGTACCCATTGTTTTCTCTCTTCTCACACTTTTGCATAGCCACATGCCTCTTCTCTGCATACTTTAGAGAGATGATAAAAAGAACTTTGGAGCATTTATTCCTAACTTCTTTTTGTGCTTCCTCCAATATTGGAGTGAAACATTTTTTGGGTAGAAAGGCATGTTGTTGCGTATTCCCAGTGTAGGAATAGTAGATATATGTGGAGTATACGTGATCTTGATCTTGGGAGCATGATAAATTTCTCAATAAGGGTCACTCGGTTTGACAAAACTCAAAGCAATAGCAAGTAGTAAATGTAGAAGGTTGATTCTATCCTATATTTCGCTCTGGTAGGTAAATGCTTTTACTACAAAGGAGAAGCATAGCTATTGGGTTTTTAAGTTTTGCAAATAAAATTCTCCAACAACTAGATATCAAGAATCAAGCTTTCATTATTCTTACTATCTCATATTCCACCCTATTTTAAATTCCCAACAGTAGCAAGACTTCTAGGAAAAGTGTTATCCATGTCTATCCTTAAGTCAAAGCTACACAATTTAATCCTTTCATATTTTAAAGTTGTTTAATCATAAGATATTCAATTTAGTGCAAAACAATGAGCGGCGTACGCAAAAATAGAAAGTTCAGGGTGCGTACTTGACCGTGGACGAAACTCGTGGTGAGGCGGCACTAGGATGGATCGGCCGACCTAGGGTAGGGATCGGTCGATTCCTCCTGGTGGCCGTTCGTGCCCTATTTTGTCATGTGTGATTTTTGTGTCGGTTGCTTCTGTTTTGGTGTACTTTCGTCTTCGGTGTTCATCGTTCTATCACGTGCTCCTCCCCCCCACTTGTTTCCTATTTTTTCTTTATGCACAACAAAGTGGAGACAAGCACAAATATATTGACTCAAACTGACTTTTATTAATAGGGCACTTTTATTACACAAAACTTTCAAACTAAAAATGAACTAAGCAAACTAAAGCAAACTAATTGAGCTAAGTGAACTAAATAAACTAAGGGGTGCCCTATGGATACATAACTCTAATACTTCCTAGAATTTTTCTAGGAGAAAAGCTCAAATTTAATCTCTAACTCCCTCTGCTTTCCGTCCTTCAGATCAATCCTAAGATTAGTATCAGCTATAGTTCTAGCAAGGAGCCTATCCTGGTTCTTCATGATCTCCATCTCATGTCTCATCTGGTCCATCTGCTTCTGAAGCTCTGCCGTGGTGACCTTGGAGCGCTTCCGTGGAGGTTGCTCTCCACGTCGTGCTTCCTTGGGTGGCACATACTTGACCTTAGCCGGGTCAGCACGGACTTTGTCGAAGGTGGGGCGAGTGGTGTACTTGGCACATGAGACATGGCCATCCTTGTCGAGCTTCACCCCCGTCAGCATCTCGTTCGGCTTTGGTGGCAGGAGCTTGACATCCTTCGGCGGCTTGACGATTGGTTCCTTCCGTGGCGCGTCCTTCAGGTAGAGGGTCTCCGGCAGGTGATGGAAGGGCTGATTTAGTACAAGCACGAAAGGATTGCTTATGCTTGCGAGGCTGGCTTTGTGGAGCAATGGCGAGAGGGCAGGGAGTTCTGGCAGGGATGATGGCTTGAGAGTCGTCGGTGGGAACCTTGCTAGGATCCATCCCGTAGGGGATGATCTTCTTGTCGGTCATGGGAGTCTTGGAGGAGAGCTCGTAGGCACGAGGAAGAGAATGGGTTGGATGAGATGAGATGGGAGGCTACCAGGGGCTGATTATATATGCGTTCGGTGGCTGCTGGGGCTTCGAAATTTTCCCTATGAGGTTACGGTGGTGGCGGATGACTTAACAAAAATGAAAGTTGGAAAATATGCGAGAAGAGACCCGAGGGATCATGTCACGAAAAGGCGGCGGCGAATGGAGTCAGGGGGATCGGCCGATCTGGTGGTGGGGTCGACCGATCTGCCCTTTTGCCCATTCGGCTCTGGTTTTTTCGTGCGTCTTTCTCGCGATATTTAGTTTCCAAAATTCGGACTTTCCCAAGAGGGAATGCAAAAGGAAGGCTTAGGCCCTAATATACTTGGTAATTTAATAAATGCAATAATATCTATTTCCTCTGGGCCCTTAATTGGTTCTAGAAAGAGTTTGAGGCGGTGACCATTTACCTTGAATAACGTACCTTCGTCGGTTTGAAGTGTGACTGCTCCATGGGACGTAGTGTTGATCACCTTGAATGGTCCTTCCCATTTGCTTCGTAGCTTTCCATGACCGAATAACTTCACCCTAGAATTAAAAAGTAATACCTGATCTTCGGGTGCGAAGTCCTTCTTCTTTAGCCTTTTGTCGTGCCATCTCTTGGTTCTCTGTTCGTAGATCTTGGAGTTGTGATATGCTTTCTCACGCCATTCATCTAGTTCAGAGAGTTGCATCTTTCTTTTTACTCCTACAGTATCCAGATCCATATTCCATCTCTTAATTGCCCAGTGAGCCTTGAACTCAAGCTCTACTGGTAAGTGACAAGTTTTTCCATAACCAAGCTGGTATGGTGACACTCCAAAATGGAAAAGAATAACTTAAGCTACCTGGCCAACAAATCAGGTAGGCCTAACCTGTCCTAGCTAGGCCCAGCTCGGGCCTCCTAATACCTCCCGCTCCTAGGCGCACACTGAGCGCGCGCAGCGGTAGCTTACCGCCGAGCTCGCCAGTGGCAGCTCCCCCGGCAGAGCCGAGAGCCCCAACTCGCAGCCCATGATATGTGGCAGAATAGGCTAAACTAATTCAAACCCAAGAATACTTATCTTCCTTTAGACACTAAGTACTCAAGCGAATGAAATAATAAAGCCAGTTTTTGTCAAGCACACCCGTAGGAGAACTAAAAAATCCACATTTTACCAGCAGGATTCAACTAATTCATACAATACCAAGTGCTACAAATTAGTTATCACAATACCAATGTTCAGAGTGCAGAAGGAAACAGTATACATAAAATAAACTAGAGGAAACGATATGAGAATCCTGCTGTGCCCACTAGAATGGATCCTCCAAGCAAACGATCCTCTTAAACCGCACCTGCAACATTTTAAAATAAAGCTTGAGTACACAATGTACTCACAAGACTTACCTGACTAGTGAGAATAATTTCCTGACTCTCAAGGATATGCTGGGGCTATTTGCTTTGCTAGTTTATTTATTTGCGGAAAAGCATATATACAAGTGTATCTCCATTGTAACATTTTTAGCAGTAAGTTTATGTTCATTAAGCAAGTGGTAAACAAGTGTATCTCCAACTAGATAAGCACCTATGCTAACATTAAGCAAGTGGTAAACAATCCATATCCTTTTATCCTTTCCACCTTTCAGTTGTAACTACGAAACAACATAATAGCCAAGTCGTTACCGTCTCAAAAGAGTTGGCGATTCGTGAACTGATATCCTAGCTGGGTACCCCAAAATACACGTCCTGTGATCACCCCAAGTGTAAGTAAAGACTAGCTTACTCATATCCTATCCTGGGCACACAGATCCCCGTCCAACTCAGACTCTAATCCCCCACATGCCGGCATTATTCCTCGACAGTGGTGCTTGGACCTCCACCTCTCTCTGCCTCCATACAGTTGACCCGGAAGAGACGGAACCCAAGACAAGATAGAGCTTGCTTTCCATGCCCCATAAAGCAAGTATGTGACCTGGATAACATCTGTGACAATGACTAACATCCCGTTTGAAAGGTTCATAAGCGACACAGATAGGGATACAATGCACCCAAGTTAAGTCCCGTGGCCGCGGAAAATAACTTGTTGCACCCACCAAGAACCATACCACAACCTTGCCCGGTCTCGATTTCACTTTCCATCATTTATCATGAGTAATAATAATTCTCTAGGTGTGAGTAACGGCAGGTTACACACGCTATCATTTAACCTATGCAGAGCCACTATTGAACCTGTACTAGTAGGACTCATAGGTAGACATTTATGTCGGTGAGTTTCACATCATTCCTGAAACGTAAATGCACAACATATATTTATATGATAATTATAAAATAGAGGTTATGCACCGGGGCTTTCCTTGGGCGGGTGGGGAATCAGAAAAGTCAGTCCCGGGCAGCTCCTGAAGATTCTCCGAGATAACAATTTCTTCCTCATATTCCTCGATTACTTCCTCGTACTCTTGGTTCTCCGTCGGGAATGTGATCTATATGCATGTGATGATGATGTAATAATTAATTGTAACAGAACCGCCTAAATCACATGGCCCACAGGCACCTGTCATTGTCACTAATGACCTCTGACAGCCGGGCCCGTGTCCTAAATGATCTAGAAGGCCCTGCCGGGTTACATCAGCACCCATTTCTCCGATAGGATCCCATTGCGAAGCCATTACAGAATTACAACATTTCATAATAAAATACATCAGAGTAAAAGTGTGGAAGATTAAATAGTACTTAGATTATAAACTGATTGTCCAAATAGAATTCAAGTGCAGTTATTACAGACCATAATTAAAATAGTAGCAGTAGCAGTAGAACAACAACATGACATAATAAGATAGATGGTAACACGAACCCTGCCCACGGGTTCAACTTCACTCTTCCTCGCTACCGTCCTAGATGATGGTCACACAGCAAGGGGCAAGACAGACCTCTGGCTGCTGACTACCTGCAACGGGGTTAACAAACTCTGAGTACTGGGGTACTCCTCAAGACTTACCCGACTAAAAAAACGGAATGAGACTCAGGAATGCAGGCTGAGGGGAGTCAAGGTAAGGCTTTAGCAAGTGTCAACGTATTTTTGGCTAAAAAAGCATTACTAATCCTGTTTTTAGTATTTTACTCAACATTATTAATAATCAATATCAATAGTTCATAATTCTTTCACAAATATCCTTCAAGTCTAATTACTTATTCATTCTCAAAAACATCCTACTTCCTAACCACTTTTCGATGTAAGTCAGTGGATCAAGTCACCATAACCGAGGAACAACGATGATTTGAATCGATTAAGTACCCAGCTGGGGATCCCTAACCACACTGCATATGTAGCACCTAAGCTTGCATATACCAACCCCGTCTACCACGGCTTTTCTATCCCTGAACCAGTCCTGCGCCACCCGAGAGCACGGTACTCCTCTCGTCGCCAGGCACGCCGACCACGAGGGTCACGCTACTCTCACCATCTCTCCACTCTCAGTGCGTGGTTGTTGGTTCAAGCAATAGAGCCACCGGAGATAGGGCTTCGCGGAGTACGTGACTAGTTGCAAAGTCTCGATCACAGCAGGCCGACAACGAACGGTCCCTAAAACTTTTTCGTTGGAAACCATGCATTGGGATTCTAACCCAAGAACACTGGTGACCACCAGGTTTTCACATCCTTTTTCCGCTGGCGACTATAAGTTGGGACTCTAACCCAAACATACGGCCACCAAACGAAAACCCATCCCCGTTGATGATAATGGACTGGCCAAGTACACCGCCAACACAGAGGACAATACCATTCCCATTTAATGATTCATTCTTTGCATATCATCATAGTTCAAAATAACATTTTATGCAAATCTAATTTAATTAAGCAGGGCTAAGCATTTTTCAATACTTTAATCAAATCAGGTTCTCGGGGTATAACAAGTGGTCAAGGAAAGATAATGCATCACTCAACTCCTATTAACCTAATGCAATAGATTAACCCATGTGATAAAACATTTTAAAAAAACAAGGAAGGGCAAATGCACTGGGGCTTGCCTTGGATTGCATAAAGAGTAGGGTCCGGATCGGTGCCGGAAATGTCAAAGCCTTGCACAATCTCTAGAGCAGTCTCCTCAGTAGTCACTTCAGCTTTTATCTCCTAATTCTCGGTCACTACACGTATGCAATAATGAATGTATGTATGCGATGCGATAACACGGTACATAAAATAATGAATAAAACAACTTTTGAACACTATTATCATCTACAACCTATTCAAAGTAATTGTTTCTAAAAATCTACCCTAGGTCATAAGGTGTTTGACCTAAGGCCACAATAAATCCAAAATTCACACCAACCCTAAATGATTAATGCTTTCATTTATTTTATTAAGCAATTAACCAAGCATTTAATTAATAAATGAATAAACTGTTTTCATTTCATGCCAAACTTTACAAACAGATAGCCCTCATCCTAAAATAGTACCAAATAAATTTTCATGATTTTTGGATCAACAGGGAATTAATTAAAATTCAACAAAGTTGCACTTTTCAATTATTTTACTGATTTTTGATTCCTACAGAAAGTACTCAAACCATACATTTAATATTTTTATTAAATAGTACACATTACAGAGAGCATCCACAAAATTTTTTATGATTTTAGGTGCAGTAGAAATATTCCTACAAAAAGATGAAATAGGGAACTATTCACCTAAAATAAAAATGAAAACCTACTCAAAAATCCCTTCGGAAAAAGAAAAACAGAAAGGCACCCGAAGCGGCCCGGCAGCCTCAGGCCGTCCCAGCGTGGCCCGCTCTCCCCCGCGTGCTCTCTCTCACACACGGAGTCACTGACAGTTGGGCCCCCTCTGTCAGCTCTCTCTCCCACCTCCCGCCGCTCGCTCCCGCACGCGTGCACACGATGGCCCGACGCGCAGCTCGCCGCCTATTGATGGTTGTTAAATGCTAAATATAACCATCAACTATTGCATAAAAAGACCTAAAATAAATTATAAACAATAGTTGTAGGGTTTAAGACTAACAAGTTCCACGAGTTTTGCTTTCTCCTGATGTTTGCAGGTATATTTAATTTTCTATCAATAAAAGTATCTCAAATAAGGAATTGGAGTACACCATTGCGACGGGCTCGTCGAGACGATCGAAATGGGCCTATCATTTGCTATATTCGGAGTTCGGACTCAAAATCTGTGACCAAACATACACCATTCGACTGCGGGAGACCGAAGAAGACACGTCGGCAAAGTGGAGCTCGTGTGGGCCCAGGGCAGCGCCGGCCGGCCCTCGGTCGGCCCTCCACTGCACCGCCTCGCCTTCAGCTTCTGGAAACTTCCTCCCATGCTTCCTTGGCACCTAAGCAAAGTATCCCGACGTCGATCTAAGGTCGGTTTGAACCGACGGTGCATATAACATGAGACGCGGATCGATGACGTGGCGGTTCCTTGTCCCCGACTCCAACTCGGCCTATATAAGGACGACCCAGGCCCCTCCAGAAGGCATTCTACATCCCGGAGCTTCATATTCCCTATATAAATTAGGGCTGGTAGGGTCCCCCTAGTTGATCTAGTTCTAATTCATCTACTTCTAGTTTTAGATCTAGTTCTAGTTCTTCTAGTTGTAAAGAGGGAGAGAGAAGAGGAGAGAGCGGAGGAGGAGCCGGGTCTGTCGGATCTTCCTCAACATTGTACTTTTGCAGTATTTGGTTCGTCTTTCAGCAATCTCTAGGTTCTTTAATTCTTAATTCTTGAGTTCTTTATTTACTTTCAGTATTTACTTTTAAGTTATTTATTAGTTTCCCGCTTGCATCAAGTGCTCTAGTCTTTGCAATGCTAGAGTAGTAATTAATAGATTAGACGTGGTGTTTAGTCTTGCGATTACCTAGAATTGCACCTAGCCCTACGTATAGTTGTGGTAGCCCCAGGTGGTGACAGCCCTGACGGCCGATGTATTCCACCACGTTCAGGTTATAGTTTGTAGGACCGTAGTCGGAACTTCCTAGTCCCCTTCTCATCTCATTCTGAGGCTAGTGTTTTGATATCCCGAAATAGATACACTTATCGTAACCTTGATTCATAGATCATTTAGAGAGCTTAGGAAATCTTTCCCTCTCTCCCCACAAAAACATATATATTTATCCTTGGGCGATCTTGAGACCTAATTAGTACACTTCGCGTTCCCCATGGAAATCGATACCCCGGAATACTCTCGGGTGAAAGCTACAGCGGTATCCGTGCGCTTGCGGATTAATCTGTTTGCGTTAGGAAACGTCAACAAGCTTTCTGGCGCCGTTGCCGGGGAATTGGTAGCTGTGCTAGTTAAAAACCAAGTTCGTCCATCATTTTCTTTTACCACCATTTTTATCTTACCACATGGATTCAACTCCTATATATAAATTTTCCGCTCCAAAGGGTAAGTTGTTGGAGCCTCCACCATCATCACATCCTATAGTTACAGATGGCTATGAGCTTCGCCCTGCTTTAATAGCCATGGTTCGGGAGCAAACTTTCTCTGGAGAAGACGGCGAAAATCCATATATCCACCTACGGGAATTTGAGCAACTGTGTTCGTGCTTGAACATTCCAGGCATGGCACATGAGACCATAAAATGGAAATTGTTTCCGTTCTCTCTTTCTGAGAGGACAAAACAATGGTATGCTCATACCGTTAGAAGTTTAGATGGATATTGGGATGAACTTCAAGACAAATTTTGTCTTGCTTTCTTCCCTATTTCGAGGTTTATCACTCTTCGTTTAGAAATTCTTTCTTTTCAACAAAAAGAGAAGGAAACTATAGGAGCAGCCTGGGCACGATTTTCAACTTTGATCACTTCTGGCCTAGATTTGTCTATGCCTGACCATGTTCTTTTACAACACTTCCATTATGGCCTTAGCAAAGAAGCTACCCTTTTCTCGATGTCTCTTCTAGAGGATCATTCTCTCATAAGACCGTTAGTGAAGGAAAAGCTATCCTTGATAAAATCCTTGAAAACACCCCCTACACTGGCGTCTATGATGAATTCCCCGAAGAAGAAGGTGAGCCAAGCCCCGAACCAAAAGAGGAGAGACACGCAGCCGAATTAGAAACTCCAGTTGATTCATCTCATGATTTGGTTGTTGAAAAACCTCCTAATAAGAGAACACTAAACAAACTAGAGGATGATGAACCATCTCCTTTAGAGTTTCCCTTTGAATTCGAGGAATATATATTTGGAGATTATGGAAATACCTCGAATTTGCCTGTCCAAGCGAGACTTCTGGCACTGACAACACCACATGACCAAGATGAAGAATTGGCCCACATAGAACACATCAAAAGCCTATCTTTAGTCTTGAGTTATGAATGGCTAAGAGAAGCCAATTTATCTCCTGAGGTAGCTCAAATCACCTCTCCTTCAACTATTCTTCTGTGCCAAGTTCAAAGGTCCACTAGGAACATCCATTATAATTCACACATCGGGATAAACTTCATTTCAAAGGCATTAGCCGATATTCTTTTCCCCGATATTCTTTTCTTCAAAGTCCATCAGGATTCATTCTTGAAAGCCTGGGGATTTTAAGGGTTGTTCCTATCACTATCAAGAACTTTGGGTTAAATTTAGATTTTCATATCTTCGACATCTCAGAGATTCCTCTCTTGATTAGCATTCCAATCATGAGGTTGCTACAGGAAAAACCCCTACGAGGTCACTTAGACTTCAAGGTTGGGAATTCCACTTTTGACATTCCTCTTGCCCGAGCCATTAACACATTTGTGGAACCCAAACCTGAACAAGACCCCATGGAGGAAGTTATGATGGCAACACTAGAAGAATTGGCTCAACCTACCTTCGATGATGAACAGTTTATTCAAGAAGAGGAAGAGTTAGCAGAGCCCATTGAGCTCGACAAAAATGAGGAACCACCACCTTCTTCGATCGAGCTCAAACCTCTCCCACTTGGCCTGAAATATGTTTTCTCCATAACAATCGGAACACCCCAGTGATCATTAGTGACAAGCTATCTAATCTTGAAACCCAACAACTTATCACCATCCTAGAGAAACATAAGTCTGCCATAGGCTACTCACTTGAAGACCTCAAGGGCATTAGCCCTACTCTCTGCACACATCGCATCCCTATCCAGCAAGATTGCAAACCTTCAAGGGAGCCACAACGAAGACTTAACAACGCTATGTGAGAGGTTGTTAAGAACGAGGTCCTCAAACTCTTGCAAGCTGGGATTATTTATCCCGTGCCATAAAGCAAGTGGATTAGCCCGGTCCAAGTAGTGCCAAAGAAGGGAGGCATGACAGTCGTTAGGAATGTGAAAAATGAACTCATCCCTCAACGAACCGCCACTGGGTGGCGGATGTCCATTGATTACCGAAAGCTAAACATGGCCACTAAGAAGGATCACTTTCCGCTACCGTTCATAGACGAGATGTTAGAACGGCTCGCGAACCATTCCTTCTTTTGTTTCCTTGATGGATATTCCGGGTATCATCAAATCCTGATCCACCCCGATGACCAAAGTAAGACTACTTTCACATGCCCGTATGGAACTTACGCATACCGATGAATGTCATTCGGGTTATGCAATGCTCCAGCTACGTTCCAATGATGCATGATGTCTATTTTCTCTGACATGATCGAGAAAATCATGGAGGTATTCATGGATGACTTTACCGTCTATGGAAAAAGCTTCGCTGAATGTTTGGAGAACTTAGATAGAGTCTTACAGCAGTGCAAAGAAAAGCACTTAGTCCTGAACTGGGAGAAATGGCATTTTATGGTTTAGGAAGGAATTGTGCTAGGACACAAGGTGTCCGAACGTGGGATAGAGGTGGATAGAGCAAAGATTGAAGTTATTGAACAACTTTCACCTCCCAGGAATGTGAAAGGGATCCATAGCTTCCTAGGACATGCAAGGTTCTATAGGCGCTTTATTAAAGACTTTTCTCAAATTGCTAGACCCTTGACTAGTCTCTTAGCGAAGGATGTCCCTTTCATCTTCAATGATGAGTGCCATGAAGCCTTTCAAACTCTCAAAAAGGCACTCATCTCAGCTTCGATTATTCAACCACCTGATTGGAACCTTCCATTTGAGATCATGTGTGATGCTAGTGACTTTGCGGTTGAAGCCATTTTAGGCCAAACCAAGGATAAGAGGCATTATGCTGTATCCTATGCTAGCAAAACCTTGTCTGGACCTCAGCTCAACTATGCTACCACTGAAAAAGAGCTTTTGGTAGTTGTCTTTGCGATAGACAAGTTTAGATCCTACTTAGTGGGAGCAAAGGTAATCATTTACACAGATCATGCTGCTCTTAAATACCTCCTCACTAAGAGAAATGCTATGCCTCGGCTAATTCGATGGATTCTTCTACTCCAAGAGTTTGACATAAATAAGAGATAAGAAAGGAGTAGAGAACTCGGTAGCCGACCACTTGTCTAGGCTTCAGTACAAGGAAGCACATGAGTTACCCATCAATGACTACCTAAGGGATGAAACCCTTCTCAAGATAACATACTCTGATCCATGGTATGCAAACATCGTGAACTTTATAGTGGCAGGCTATGTCCCACCTGGTGAAGACAAAAGAAAGTTGGTCCATGAGAGTCGTTTTCACCTGTGTGACGAGCCATACCTATATCGAGTTTGCTCTGATGGATTGTTGAGACGATGTGTCCCAATGTCTGAGGCCGTTAAGATTATGGAGAGATGTCACGCCTCGCCATATGGAGGACATTATGGAGCGTTTCGGACACATGACAAGATCTGGCAAAGTGGATTTTTCTGGCCAACGATGTATGCAGATACAAAGGAGTTCGTCAGAAGATGCCATCGATGTCAAAAACAAGGGAATATAAATTCGCGAGATGCGATGCCTCTCATAAATAATCTCCAAGTAGAACTCTTTGATGTTTGGGGTATTGATTTCATGGGTTCATTCCCTAAGTCCAAAAATTGTGAGTATATCTTAGTAGCTGTTGACTATGTATCCAAATGGGTAGAAGCACTGCCATGTCGAGCTACTGATTCCAAACATGCCAAGAGAATGTTCCATGAAGTCATATTTCCGCGCTTCGGTGTACCCCGGATGGTCATAAGCGATGGAGGGTCTCACTTGATAGATAAGGTCTTTCAGAGGTACCTAGCAGAGCACAGAGTTCATCACAACATCGCAACACCATATCATCATCAGACGAGTCGTCAAGCAGAAACATCTAATAAACAAATCAAAAATATTCTGCAAAAGACCGTAGACAAGATGGGTAGGGGATGGAAGGATAAACTCCCTGGTGCACTTTGGGCATACCGAACTGCGTACAAGACACCGATTGGCATGTCACCCTATCAACTTGTATATGGAAAAACATGCCATTTGCCTGTTGAGTTAGAGTTCAGAGCTCATTGGGCAATCAAGAAGTGGAACATGGATCTCCATCTAGCTGGCAAGAATTGTCAAATGCAACTATCTGAGCATGAAGAATGGAGAGAAAAGGCTTATCACAACTCCAAGATTTACAAGGAAAGAACAAAAAGATGGCATGATAAGAGGATCAAGCACAAGGAGTTCAAGCCTAGAGACAAAGTTCTATTGTTCAATTCAAGAGTAAAGCTCTTTGGACATGGTAAGCTGTGAAGTAAGTGGGATAGACCTTATGAGGTCATAGACACTTCAACCCATGGAGCTATCACCATCCGAGATGATACAGGTAACATTTTCAAGGTAAATGGCCAACGGTTGAATCTGTTTTGAATCACAAACCAACATAGGTGAGAAGTAGATGTGATTGAGTTCATAGAATTCTCACATTAAGACTCATTCATCCTTTCTCATAAAATTGGAACCCTTCTTTAGTTTAGAGTTTTAGAATTTAGATTTTGTCTTCATTAGCAAGTTGAATAAATGTTGACTCTCTGGTACTTCTCATCAGGAGAGTCCCCTTGCTTTCACTGTTTTCTATCTATGAATAAATGCCAGGTATTGTTTTGGAGAAGTGTGGGGGAGTGCAACACTCCTATGGTGAGCAAGGCACTGAAGTATACATCATGAATGATAAAAGGGACTGCACATAACCTCTGGAAATCGATTTGATTCTCTTTCACTTGTTCATATGTTTACCTTCTGCTTGCATTACTTGCACTTGTTTAAGCATGCGAATTAAAAAGAACCAAATTCCACACTTAGATTTAAAATTTGAAAGTGGATATGAGTATAGCTTTTTAAGATTGGCATGCATAATGATTACTCCTGACATATACTTGCTGCTTGTGGGAAAAATATCACATAGGGCAATCATATTGACTAAGTTGTTGTGGAGTGTGATATAGTTCTGGCTTAGAAATCCTACCGATTCTAGTTAAGATGCTTGGATAATTTTCTTTTGATAAAAATTATAAAAACCGTAGTATCACATACTCCTCCATGGTGAGAAATTCCTACCAGAGCCATACTTACAGGATAGAAACCTTCCACATGCTACTTGCTTTGTGTTGAGTTTTGTCAAGTCTTGTTGACCCTTGTTGAGAGATTTATCATACTCCCAAAATCAAGATCACGTACACCCACATACATATGCTACTTCTACACTGGAAGTACGCAAAAACATGCTTTCCATTCACCCCAAAATGTTTTACTCCTACACTAGAAGTGAACACCAAAAATATTCTTGATAGGTTAATCCAAATAAATGCTCCCAGTTCTTTTTATTATCTCTCAAAAGAATCATGTTGCAGAGAAGAGGCATGAGGCTAGGCAAAAGTGTGAGATGTGAGAGAAAACAATGGGTACAAAGATGCCCGCCTGAGAGGTAAAAATAGACAAGTGTCCGAATAAATAAAACAATGGGTACTCAGGTCCCCGCCTGAAAAAAAAAGAGCTAGCCCATGTTGTCCTGCAACATAAGCCTCAAGTTTCAAAAAGATAGATTTGCAACAAGGAGCAAAAGTAGAATTAGGTTAGCCACTAAATATTCCACACACATGCACATCTTGATCTAAGAGTATGACATTTCCCTCCTTGGATTCGGGGTTTGACTTTACAACATATGCAAGGTAAGTATGCTATATTTCCCTACCCAAAACTCCACATAAGCTTTCTAGAAGTAGGTAGGACAAGAAGGCAATACTCATATATGCCTTGGTGAGGAATCATTCACCATTGAGTGACCGAGAGTACCATTCAAGGAGTATAAAGTGATCTATGTCTTCTTTTGTGAAAAATTAAAAACTCCAAGTTGCCGAGACAGGAATTCGGGAAGATGACCTCGCTTCGAGAGCTGTTCCACTTTTCAACCACTCAAGAAGATATGTTAGCCACTCCACATACCCCGTAGGTGCAAGGAATGTTTTGGAATAATCTACATACTAGTTCCATTCTTGAATAGTTATATTTATATTTATCCTAACCTTTACTCAAGACGAGCAAAGAGCAATTGTAGGGGAACTTGTTGACGGTTGTTAAATGCTAAATATAACCATCAACTATTGCATAAAAAGACCTAAAATAAATTATAAACAATAGTTGTAGGGTTTAAGACTAACAAGATCCACGAGTTTTGCTTTCTCCCGATGTTTGCAGGCATATTTAATTTTCCATCAAAAAAGTATCTCAAATAAGGAATTCGACTACACCATTACGACGGGCTCATCGAGACGATCGAAACAGACCTTTCATTTGCTATATTCAGAGTTTGGATTCAAAATCTGCGACCCAACATACACCATTGGACTGCGGGAGACCGGAGAAGACAAGTCGGCGAACCGGAGCCCGTTTGGGCCCACGGCAGCGCCGGCCAGCCCTAGGGTGGGTCCGGGTGGCTCTCCATTGTGCCGCCTCGCCTCTGGCTTCTGGAAACTTTCCCCCACGCTTCCTTGGCACCTAAGCAAAGTATTCCGACGTCGATCTAAGGTTGGTTTGATCCGACGGTGCATATAACATGAGACGCGGATCGATGATGTGGCGGTTCCTTGCCCCGTACTCCAACTCGGCCTATATAAGAACGCCCCAGGCCCCATCCAGAAGGCATTCTACATTCCGGAGCTTCATATTCTCTACATAAATTAGAGCTAGTAGGGTCCCTCTAGTTGATCTAGTTCTAGTTCATCTACTTCTAGTTTTAGATCTAGTTCTAGTTCTTCTAGTTGTAAAGAGGGAGAGAGAAGAGGAGAGAGCGGAGGAGGAGCCGGGTCTATCGGATCTTCCTCAACATTGTACTTTTGCAGTATCTGGTTCGTCTTTCAGCAATCTCCAGGTTCTTTAATTCTTAATTCTTGAGTTCTTTATTTACTTTCAGTATTTACTTTTAAGTTATTTATTAGTTTCCTACTTGCATCAAGTGCTCTAGTCTTTGCAATGCTAGAGTAGTAATTAATAGATTAGACGTGGTGTTTAGTCTTGCGATTACCTGAAATTGCACCTAGCCCTACGTATAGTTGTGGTAGCCCCAGGTGGTGACAGCCCTGACGGCCGACGTATTCCACCACGTTTGGGTTAGAGTTTGTAGGACCGTAGTCAGAACTTCCTAGTCCCCTTCTCATCTCAGTCTGAAGCTAGTGTTTTGATGTCCCGAAATAGATACACTTATCGTAACCTTGATTCATAGATCATCTAGAGAGCTTAGGAAATCTTTCTCTCTCTCCCCATAAAAACATATATATTTATCCTTGGGCGATCTTGAGACCTAATTAGCGTTCCCCGTGGAAATCGATACCCCGGAATACTCTCAGGTGAAAGCTACAGTGGTATCCGAGCGCTTGCGGATTAATCTGTTTGCGTTAGGAAACGTCAACACTGCCAGCGACCCGAGCGGTGGAACAAAGCGAACCTACCCGGAGCCTAGACCCTAGTGAGCAGTCTGACACGCCTAGCCCCTACCCTACGCGCCTTCGAAGAGCCTAGGCTTGCCCATGGCGAACGCGGCGGCACGGCGAGACTGTTCCGGCCACGCCACAGCGGTAGCGTTCAAAGAAATAGTAAAGGAAGGTCCAGGGGCTCACCACAACTCGAGACCAATGATTGGTTGGGGCTGAGACGGAGTGGAATGACGGGCATGACGATGACGGCGGAGACAACGGCTCGGACTCGACGACGAACCTCCGTTCCGGCGATCCTAGAGCACCAAAAGGGACCAAGGCGCGCATAACTAAACGAGGATTAGGGATAAGGTGAAACGTACGGGTGCAAGGTCTAGAACTCACATAGATGAGCTAGACACGGCACGGAGGCAGGCGGCGGCGCTCCCGTGACAACCCGAGGACGCCGATGCTCATCCCGGTGAACCTACGGCACCAAAGCTTCGGAAAAGCGTTGCCAATGATGTGCGGTGAAGTCGTCTAGCTGACTGTGAGCTGGAGGGTGTGGAGGTGGTGTGAGAACGGCGGATTTGGCCACGGACAGTGGCGGGCTCATCGGCGACCGGTGGGAGGAGAAACGGAAAGGGGACGGGCTTGTCGCCTTTAAACGACACGGGGATGAGGGGATAAGGATGGGGCTTGGCCCGGACCCCCCTCGCGACGCTGGCATGGCGGCAGCAGCGCGCATCGCGCGCACGCGCGCACGGCGTGGGTGAACAGAGGTAGGGGCTGCTACTGTAGCTAGGACCCTAGAGTCAAACCCTATTTGAATTCAATTGATGGCCCTACTTTTCGAATCAGGGAAAATGGAAAATACAAAAGTTGTGCCAAATTTCCTGTAGAAGATTTTTGCTTTTTGGACCAAGTTCAAATTAGACCAAATTTTGAAATTACACAAAAGGGGATAAAACCGAAGTTTGAATTCGATTTGCAATTCACAAAAATTCTCCAAACTTTGCCATATAAGTTGAAAATCTGTAAAAATAAAAGTTGTCCTAATTGTTGATCTCTACAACTTTCATTAAGGGTATTTTATCAGATTCTTGATAATTTTTGAATTGATGTTTCAAATTTGAATTTCAAGTCACTGTTTTGAGTTTAATTCAAATTTCCAGTGCATAACTTCAAAATCTCCAAAAATAAAAGTTGTTCCATTTTAAAAGATCTACAAGTTTTATTATGAAACTTTCATCAGATTCCTTATAGATTTTGAATTAGGTTTTGGGATCAAATTAGGGCTTAATTGAAATTTCCTTTTGAATTAATTGTTGATTTTCACAAAGGGGTTTAATTGCACAATCAATCATAAACACAATCAAGTCACTCTAGAAACCCTAAGCACAATCATATGCAGGCAGTTAAATTAAATATGATGATATGGCAGATTAATTAAATGTAATATCAGAGGTATTACAGCCTTCCCCCTAAAAGAAATCTCGTCCTGAGATTTGATATAAAACTAAGACTTAAGACAAAGTATTGGAAAAGAAAATGTGTCAATAAAACCCAATTCAACCTTAATCCTTAAACAAGTAGAAGAGTTTACACATTACACAACCAGGAACTTTACATCTACAGGGTAGCGAAAAATTCGGAGAAATTCTTGGAAAGGTAGTCCTCTGATTCCTAGGTAGCTTCATCTTCGGAATGCTGACTCCATTGGATCTTGTACCACCTGGTTGTA
This sequence comes from Eremochloa ophiuroides, assembly GCA_038502445.1. Classification (NCBI taxonomy): domain Eukaryota; kingdom Viridiplantae; phylum Streptophyta; class Magnoliopsida; order Poales; family Poaceae; genus Eremochloa; species Eremochloa ophiuroides. The sequence continues at coordinate 37,767,259 of JAHLJS010000005.1, read as the reverse complement.
GTTCTTCGGGTAACGCGATCCTTTCGATCCAAAACTCGAATCGGATACTCAGAACATGTCAGATCCAGTTCGAGTTCCACTCCTTCAACATCAACAACTTGATCGGGCACTCGAAGGCACTTCTTCAATTGCGACACGTGGAACACATTGTGCACATTAGAGAGGTGCTCTGGTAATTGCAGTCTGTAAGCCATCTTTCCCACACGTTCCATAATCTAAAATGGTCCGATATAACGTGGGGCTAATTTGCCTTTAACTCCGAAGCGGTTGACCCCTTTCATTGGCGACACCTCCAGGTAGACATAGTCTCCAACCTTGAATGCTAACGGTCGACGCCTTTGATCGGCATAACTTTTCTGTCGCGACTGTGCCACTTTCAAATTCTCCCGTATCAGTCGGACCTTCTCTTCAGCTTCATTAACCAAGTTAACTCCGTAGAACCATCTTTCTCCCGGTTCAGACCAATTTAATGGAGTACGACACCTACGACCATACTGATATGCGCATACGCGCGACGGATCACGCGTGAGCTGCTGTTGTTGCTCGATCTTCATGGTGGAGCAAAGGAGAAAAGATAACTATCGCTGCACGACCTGATGCAGAGGTAGTGCACCACGAGATGTTGCACCCGCGACGAACTGCCGAGACATCCACCCTTCCATGCGTCGACGAAAACCAGCCCACGCAATCACGCCGTAAAGACGTGAAGCACAAACTGGGTGAACCGTAGTTCAGCGTTCTACAACCCCCTCAAGAATCGAAAGAACTAAGTTGCAAAGCACTCATGCCTTACCACAGATTTTCAAATATTCTCTCCATCGGAGAAGAACACACACAAGGTGGCTATCTTATCATTATCAAAAGTCTCTTACAATGGGGGATTACATGGGATATTTATAATCTGGAACAACCCTCCAGTAGGTGTAAACATGGGTACTAATTGATGTAGTTGAAATGCCATCTTAGTGGAGAAATGAAGGGTCTTCTTCCATTCTCGGGCAGCCACTAACTACCAGTACAGCCTCCACTAAAACAACCATAACTCCTAGCCTAGAAGTCCAAAAGATGCACCGTTTGTTGCGTTGGAAACTAGACTTCAATATCTTTCTGTTGATGTAGAGAAAGGATGCTGAAACGTGGCATAATGTTGCAGGTATAGCTGAAGAAATTAACCATGTGTTGCAGCAATAATTGTCTGATTAGAGTTGCAGCTGAGTTATACTTGTCCACATCATTCTCCCTCCCTTCAAAACGAGTCGTCCTCGACTCGTGCTCATAGCAGCTGCAGGGACGTACATTATTGGAAACTAGACTTAAGGAGGAACACAAGATAACAGATAACTACACAAACTAGTCACACTACTGGGATACAACTCCAATCAGTATAAACCTGATCAAACATCTAGGAGATTTTGGTGAGAGAAAACAAGTCCACGCAATCACACCGTATAGATGTGAAGGCACAAACAGGGTGAACAAAAGTTCATCTCCCAACAATCTCTACGTTATGATAGTTCAAATCAGATAAACACCAAAACAGAATTGACAACCAGTGTATGAATCAAGTTTGCAGAAGGAATAAGGTATCTTGCTCACACCATGGCAACCGAGGCTCTGATACCAAATGATATGCGCACACGCGCGACGGATCACGCGTGAGCTGCTGTTGTTGCCCGATCTTCATGGTGGAGCAAAGGAGAAAAGATAACTATCGCTGCACGACCTGATGGAGAGGTAGTGCACCACGAGATGTTGCACCCGCGACGAACTGCCGAGACATCCACCCTTCCATGCGTCGACGAAAACCAGCCCACGCAATCACGCCGTAAAGACGTGAAGCATAAACTGGGTGAACCGCAGTTCAGCGTTCTACAACCCCCTCAGGAATCGAAAGAACTAAGTTGCAAAGCACTCATGCCTTACCACAGATTTCCAAATATTCTCTCCATCGGAGAAGAACACACACAAGGTGGCTATCTTATCATTATCAAAAGTCTCTTACAATGGGGGATTACATGGGATATTTATAATCTGGAACAACCCTCCAGTAGGTGTAAACAAGGGTACTAATTGATGTAGTTGAAATTCCATCTTAGTGGAGAAATGAAGGGTCTTCTTCCATTCTTGGGCAGCCACTAACTACCAGTACAGCCTCCACTAAAACAACCATAACTCCTAGCCTAGAAGTCCAAAAGATGCACCGTTTGTTGCGTTGGAAACTAGACTTCAATATCTTTCTGTTGATGTAGAGAAAGGATGCTGAAACGTGGCATAATGTTGCAGGTATAGCTGAAGAAATTAACCATGTGTTGCAGCAATAATTGTCTGATTAGAGTTGCAGCTGAGTTATACTTGTCCACATCACATACACAGCTTCAAACAGAGCCATCTTGTTGCTTTCTTGATAGCTGTTGTTATACGAGAACTCTGCAAGTGCTAAACGCTCGTCCTAGTGTTGATGGTGGATAACGTCAACTTTTATTAGAACTTTAGACACCAAAGGATACATTAATACACACTAGTCTAGGGTTTTAACTGATAATATCCACGATTTTTGCATATTCTCTATTTTCCAGCGGCTATTCCAGAAAAGCATGAAAGAAGGGTTAAAGAGCATAATTACCACGAAACTTAACCGCCAAGGAAACAACATCACGGGAACACTAGAAGCATCTGGAACACACCTGAAGCACCGGGGCCTGAGACCCACTAGGGTGGGGCCGGCCGGCACCCTCCTACTAGGGTTTCGGCCCACCTTCTAGAGTCTTCTTCCGCCGCCTTTGTGGAGTCATCTGGGCCCTTGTTTCAAGTCGGTTTGATCCTACGGCGCACGTGCATCCCACCGGGCTATAAATAGAAGGGCAGACCCCCCTAGAGGCATCAACCCATCATTCATTCAAGGCATCAAGTCCTCAAGCCATCAAGAGCCTCCTAGTTCATCAAGAGCCTCCTAGTTCATAGTTCTAGCCTAGTTAGATTAGAAGTAGAAGAGTTCTAGTTCTTCGGCGGATCTGGAGCCCTGGCGTCTGTCTGGAGCACAGAGTTCGGTATAATTCTAGTTCTCTATTATTGTATTCTTCATTATGATTAGGGAAACATTGTTCTTAATAGTTCATATGTTCTTGATTACAATAGTCTTTGTCTACTTTGATTATATGTCTAGTAGAGTTGGTTTGATCTTATTGAATTCATGTAATTGCTCGTATAGCGTTTATTCATGCGGACGATGGATAGATGATGAATAATATGTAGACATGGTGTCTAGGTATTTTGTTTATCTATGAGTGCACCCTGATGTGCCGGGTGATGTGGTAGATCGCATAGGTGACAGCTGCGTTGAGTCCTCTGTAGTCCACCCCCCATATGTAGGCCAGCAGGCGCGGTCGCGAAGTTAGATGATGACTCTGTTTCACATCCTTCCTAGATGATGCCCTTTGCAGGTGATTATGATATAGGATTAGTCTAACAATGATTGCTAGATGTAATTGCACTAATTAGAGTTATTCATTGATGTAGTTATAGAATTACCTTTGATATTAATTCCTTAGTTTATCCATTGGCTAGCTATTACTATGACTAGAGAGTGCTCTGATGATTATCTTTTATTTATGACGCTTGATCATACTTATCACCTTTATCTTTATTTATCTTGTGACCTCTACCTGTTGTGAGTAAAGTAAATGACATCGGTAATGTCACTTATCCATTGTGTACCATCACTATCAATATAATAGATTAAAGTTTATCCTAGTCCTTCCCAGTGGTATAAATATAAATTGACAACCTAGTAGAACTCACTAGGTAAAATGCTACAATGGTATAATTATCTGTCCGCTTGCAGAACTGATCTTATTTTATTTATATTTATTTCTGCCTAGTCACATAGATTAATATATAAAATGTTTATTTATTCTTAGCATTATTAATTAGGGATGACAACCTAGTTCTTGCATAAGAATGTTGGTAATAGAAAAGTGACAAGTTGCTAATGACAAGTTAATTAATTACCATTCATCTTCTAATCTCGCCTCTCGCATTAAAAGTTATATAGTTATATTTGGCGACGTTAGTAGAGGTCAACACCCAGGTGTTGGTGTAATTGAGTGCACAAGCCCTCAACATGTCTTCCAGAACTTGATTGACCCTTTCAGTCTGTCCATCCGTCTGCGGGTGATCTACTGTGCTATGCAAAAGTTTTGTCCCTAATGACTTGTGAAATGCCTTCCAAAAGTTGGAGACAAACTGGGTACCTCGATAGGAGACAATGGTCTTCGGCACTCCATGCAGCTTCATCAGATTTTCCATATATAGCTTCGCATAGGTTGCAGCAGTATATGCAGTCTTCATAGGCACGAAGTGAGTTTGTTTGGTGAGATGGTCCACAACTACCCAGATTGAATCAAAACCTCGGAATGTCTTGGGCAAACCTACAACAAAATCCATACTAGTGTCTTCCCATTTCCACGCAGGAATAGGCAATGGTTGCAGTTCTCCCCCGGGCTTCATATGCACAGCTTTCACCTTTTGACTCGTATCACACCTGGCAACATACCGAGCGATTTCTATCTTCATCTTAGTCCACTAGAATTTCTGTCCCAAGTCTTGATACATCTTGTTGCTTCCTGGATGAATGGAGAATCTTGTCAAATGCGCTTCATCGAGGATCGTGCGACGTAACTCAGGAACTTTTAGGACTACAAGCCGATTCTTGAACCATACCACACCGTCATCATCAATTCTAAAACAATCCGCCTTTCCAGCTTGTACTTTCTCCTTGATGTGCTTGATTCCTTTGCTTCCCTTTTGAGCAACAATGATTTGCTCCTAGATAGGTGTCTCAATGCTAATGTTGGCTAGACTGTCCTATGGAACTATTTCTATGCCTAATTTTCCAACTCATAGCATAAAGATAGGTCATACGGCTTTACGGTCAAACAGTTGCAGTGAACCTTTCGACTGAGTGCATCAGCAACCACATTAGCTTTATTCGGATGGTAATGTACTTCTATGTCATAATCCTTTATCAACTCAAGCCATCTTCTTTGTCTCACGTTCAACTCTTCTTGAGTAAAGATGTACCTCAAGCTCCTGTGGTCATTATAGACATTACAAATACTACCTAGCAGATAATGATGTCAGATCTTCAAGGCATGTACCACAGCTGCCAACTCCAAGTCATGGGTGGGGTAATTCTCTTCATGACGTTTGAGCTATCGTGAAGCATAAGCAATAACTCGACCCTCTTGCATCAGGACACAACCAAGACCAGTACCAGATGCATCGCAGTACACATCAAATGGCTTTTCAATATCGGGCTGAGCTAAGACTGGTGTTGTGGTCAACAATCTCTTCAAAGTCAGAAAAGCTTTCTCACACTCAGGTGACCAGACAAACTTGACCTGATTCTTCAACAACCCGGTAATAGGCTTAGCTATTCTAGAAAAATCTAGAATAAAGCGATGGTAGTACGCCGCCATTCCCATGAAACTGCGGACTTGATGTACCGTGGTTGGTGGCTTCCAATTCAAGATTTCCTCTACCTTACTCGGATCAACGGATACGCCTTCCACCGACAGAATATGTCCGAGAAACGGAACTCGGTCCAACCAGAACTCACACTTGCTGAACTTGGCATAAAGCTAATGTTCTCTCAAGCAAGACAGGACAATACGGAGATGGTTGGCATGTTCTTCAGGGGTTTTGGAGTAAACAAGGATGTCATCAATGAACACGACCACAAATTTCCATCAGGTACATGAAATAGACAGGGGCATTGGTTAGGCCAAAGGACAAGACTAGATACTCATATAGGCCGTATCTGGTGGTGAAGGCTGTTTTTGGAATGTCTTCGAGGCGGATCTTTATTTGGTGGTAGCCAGACCTAGGGTCAATTTTATAAAACACTTTGGCTCCAGCTAGTTGGTCAAAGAGTAGGTCAATACGAGGTAAAGGGTATTTGTTTTTAATGGTGACCTCGTTGAGTGGACGGTAATCGACACAGAGTCAGAGGGATTTATTCTTCTTCTCCACAAAGATAGCAGGGCAACCCCATGGTGAAGAGCTAGGTCTAATGAAACCCTTATCCAGCAAATCTTGCAACTAAATCTTAAGCTCTGCCAGTTCTTTGGGAGGCATCCTATAAGCTTTACGGGATATAGGTGCTGTTCCAGGCTTCAACTCGATAGCAAACTCCACATCACGATCAGGTGGCAAACCAGGCAAATCATCGGGGAACACGTCCGGGAATTAATAGACTACTGGGATGTCCTGCACTTCTTTGACTGCGGTTGCACATATCCTACACACTACTCTTTGAGGTATTGGAAGTTGAATGAGTAGTTGGGTTTGACTATTAGGAAAGTTTACCCTGATGGTTCTATTCAAAATGTCAATAAGGGCCTTGTGCTAATACGTCCAATTCATGCCTAATATTACATCTATGTCCTGATCCTTGAGTACTATCATGGTGGTAGGGAATATATGCCCGCCCAGTTCTATAGGTACTTGTTGCACTACCTCCTTAGTATTTATACGCCCCCTGGGTGAATGTATTAGGAAATTTTCCTTTATTTCCCCAATTGGTATCTCATGCTCGACGACAAATGTGTGATGAATGAATGAGATGCACTAGAATCAAAAAGCATAATAGCAGGGTAACTTGCGACAGGGAACCTACCCATCATGTCGGGTTCACCCTCGGGGATCTGATCAACCTGGGTGTAGTAGACATGGCCTGCTTTCTTGACCACCTTTCCTTTCTGAGCATGCTGTTGATGACCACGCTGCTGATTCTGGTGCTGCGGATGACCATGACCCTTCTGAGCATTCTGATTATATCTTGCCGTAGTTGTAACACGGGTGATTGTAGTTGACTTGTGGGGTGGTGACACGAACGCCAGGGGTATTTGGCTGAGTGGTGTTTTGCTGGTTGGAGGTGTGGGAGTAGCAGCAGTGCGAACAACAACCTGCTGCTGACGGTACGGTGGATGAGAGTGGTGAGTGGGATGGTAAATGATTTTCTGACGCTTTTGACAGCCAGAAGACCCAGCTTTCTTCTTCTTCTTCTTCTATTCCTCTTGGTGTTTACGGGTCACTCTCTTCAAAGGCTATGGCAATATTGACAGCTTCATGGTAGGTGCAGTGGAGATTGTTGGACAAGCTTCACTGAATCTTATAGTTCAGACCCCTGATAAAACAGTCCTTCCTTTTCTGGTCAGTGTTGATGTGCTCAAGGGCGTACTGCGCCAGGTGATTGAACTGCCCAACATACTGCCTGACAGTAGACTCTTTCTGCTGTAGGGCTAGAAATTGGTCCAACTTCATCTTCATCACACCCGCAGAGATGTAATGAGCATGGAAAGCTTCACGAAATTCTGCCCAGGTCATTTGGTGTCCATTGGGCTGAGCTGCCAGAAGATTTGCATACCAAGCGCTGGCAGGACCTCGCAGTTGCTGTGCTGCGAACAGGGGCTTCTGTATTTCAGTGGAGTGAATCAGACTAAACTTTTGCTCCATGGTGCGGAGCCAATCATCAGCTTCCAGTGGCTCATCGGCCTTGGTGAACACAGGTGGACAGGTATCCGTAAAGTCCACATATGTTGTCTCATCCTCATCGTGACGGCCACAACGCCCACCACGGTTGTCCTTGTTTTGTGCCATCGCATTGGCGGCATTAGCCAAGGCTGCAATAGCATCGGCTAAGGTTGGTGGAATAGGCGGTGGGTTGGGAGCAGCTCCATCCTCAGAGGTACCAGCACCCGTCGAACGGGTATTGACAGGCATCTATTTTAATTGCAAACCGAATTTAGAACTAACATTACTTAAACGAAACATAGTGGCAGTATACTTAACATTACAACACTTAAACGATGCTTAAAAGACATGACTAGGACTTAATCAAAGTTTCCAAAGCCAAGCTAAAGTTCTTGGTACCAACATTACAACACAAAAGATAACGATAGGCTGACGTCCCTAGTCCTAAGACTAGTCTAGTCATCGTTGATCATGATCACCTCCTCCTCATCGTCATCCTCCACAATTACATCCTCCATGGGATCAACTGCCTCCTCAAAGTCATCCTCAACAACCTGCTCCTCGCCTTCCTCCTACCCAGGTCCCTCGACCACACCAAACTCAGGCTCATCCTCCTGAGGAACAACGACAGGGTTAAGCTCATTGTGGAGCCTGTGGATCTCCTCATGCAGAGCATCATTGTATTCCTCAATGTGCTCAACATAGTTCTCCAACTCATGGAACCTTGCCCAAGCCACGTCCTCACGTGCCCAAGCCTCCTCCTTCTTGCGAGTCAGGCAGTCCACCTCACGCTGCAGCTCGGTGACCATGCGCAGATCCCTGTAGTGGTCATGACTTGCCACCTTGAAGTCCTCAGTGAGCAGCTTGATCTCTCCTTGAGCTCCTTGCGGCTGCGGCGGGGACGGCTACTAGACGCCTCTCCATCACGTGGCGCCAGCTGGTGGCGCGGAACTCCCTGGGGACCAGTCATCTTGCGAGCTGTGAGCTTGCGGCGTGCCAGCTAGAGAAGGTAAGTTTGAATTAGCAAAGATATAATAGGCTAGTATGAATAGGTTTGATAGATCCTAACCCATATACCCACTTCTAAGGAGGAAGTTATTATTATGGTCAATTAATCCTGATGCATGAATCGTACTTACAAAATTTAAATCAATGCAAGACAAATAAATGCATAAATAATTTTGACATTGTCGACACTTCTTAGCACAACCACCAGAGATAAGATGTTAGGCTATCTCTGATAACGGCGCCAGAAGTGCCCTGAGGTATTTCTTATGTCTATTGGATAATTCCAAAAGCGCACAGAATCTACCGCTGTAGCACTTCACCCGGGAGTACTCCAAGGTATCGTAATTTTATCCCAAGGTAAAGCGGTTGCTAGGAATAATTAATAGAAAGAGAGGGATCCTTAAGTCTATAGCAACTTAGTATCAACTAGTGATAGGGGGTAAATCGATATATAGAGGAAAGGGTAATGACACCAAGACACGACAAGGTTTTAGGATAACTAAAGATAACTAGTAGAGTATAGCTAGGTGGGAGGACAACGAGTGAGTATAAGACTCCTATGACACTTACTTTACTCTTGTGAACTATCTTATCAAATGGATGAATTATACTAAGACAGCTACCTTACTTCCGGTGTGTAGGGGTAGTGCGAAACAATAGAGGATATAACCTCTACCCGAAACGCCTACTCTCTTATGGGAGTCTACATTTTAAGAACTTGACTAAAACACATGGAGGGATACTAAGACTAGACAGGGCTGTCACCACCTGCTAGCACCCATAAACAATCCGTGCGACAAGCGGCATTCAAAGGTAAGATCTAGTCTAAGCACCACACTTACACTAAGCCTTACTACTCTAGTTGCGTACCAACAACTAAAGCACCCTATGACAGGCGATGAACTACACACGTGAGCTGGTTACAGGATCACTATCTAATATAAGTCAATTATAAGGTAAGACAAAACACAACAATACTATAATGAATAGTAATGCACTAAGTAGAGACTTAGTAAAGTAAAGTAAAGATAATATATTGATAAAGGTAAAGTCTTACAGAAGGAAAGGTACAAGAGCTATACCAGACTCTCTAGCAGACGACTCCGGAGACTCCAAGCGTAGCTCAACTCGACTCTAACTCCCACACTAGACTAATAATAATACTACTACTACTAAAGAGTAGAGCTTCTCTTATCTCTTGTGGCTCTTGTGTATTTTGGGTGTGTTGAAGAGGTTGATGGCTGCCTCTATTTATAGGGGAGAGTTGAGGGGCACCAAGTCAGCGATCCGCGTGCTCCTTGCCTATCCACCCTTGGATGAACCGTCTCAATACCGCCTTAGGATGGACGGCAGAGGTGATTTCATCACGTGGAAGACATGCAGGAAGGCAGTGGGGGCAACCGACCTAGCCAGGCACCAGGGGGTCGGCCGACCCCCTATGACAGGTGGGCCCAGCCAGGTGTGGTCCCCACCAGTCATAGAGTGTTGTCTTGTGCTGGTTCTGTCTTGATTGTATTGTTTCACGCCGTGATCCGTGTGCCTTGATTCTCCACCGTTGAATGGAAGCACATGTTGATCTAATGGTGGAATTGAGCTGGACATAGTGTCACACGGATCCTGCCATGTCACCAGAGCCAGGTGGGCCCCATGGTGGGGTCGGCCGACCCACACATTGATACGCACACGCGCGACGGATCATGCGTGAGCTGCTGTTGTTGCCCGATCTTCATGGTGGAGCAAAGGAGAAAAGATAACTATCGCTGCACGACCTGATGGAGAGGTAGTGCACCACGAGATGTTGCACCCGCGACGAACTGCCTAGACATCCACCCATCGATGTATCGACGAAAACCAGCCCACGCAATCACGCCGTAAAGACGTGAAGCACAAACTGGGTGAACCGTAGTTCGGCGTTCTACAACCCCCTCAGGAATCGAAAGAACTAAGTTGCAAAGCACTCATGCCTTACCACAGATTTCCAAATATTCTCTCCATCGGAGAAGAACACACACAAGGTGGCTATGTTATCATTATCAAAAGTCTCTTATCTTATCTTATTACAATGGAGGATTACATGGATATTTATACTCAGGAACATCCCTCCTGGTTGGGTGTCAACATGGTTACTAATTGATGTAGTTGAAAGGCCATCTTAGTGGAGCACATGACCAGTCTTCACTTCATCTCGCGCAGCCACCAGCAGCATGTGCAGCCTCCACTAAAACACTCATAACTCCTAGCTCGGAAGTCCAGAAGATGCACCGTTTGTTGCGTTGGAAACTAGACTTCAATAGCTTTCTTCACACATGTATTGGGCATGCTAAAACTGCACAGAGATGGTCGCATAGCTCATGGAACAAGAACCACTAGACCACTGAAAATTGTTTTGACGGTTAACGGAATTGCACAATATGCCATGGACAATCCTCATCACACATGAGCCCACTCTGAGCTCTCCTCTCTTCTAGTGATGTATTGAGTCATTTGTTGAAGTGTGATGACTTGGTTCCCAAATACATGGTTCGGCCGACCCATAATATTGGGCTCCAGGTGCTCCAATTTGTTCTGTTTTGATCGTCCCTGTATTCACAAGCTAATAGTACAAGTGAAACTAGTTATTGATAAAATATGTTCATGATATGTTTATTCTCCCTTGAATCCGAGGCCTGTTGACGGTGTTTGAATGTGGATTTTCATGGTATATCCATCATCAACAAGATCCCCCAAGCTTAACCTTTGCTCGTCCCGAGCAAATAATTAAACTTAGCCTCGATGGATCAGGAGTTGCTACAATGTTCATATTTCCTTAGTACCAAGTGCACAACAGAATACTTCTCTTTTGAATGGAAAAATTGACTATAAAAATTCACCCATTTTACCTTAGTCCTTTATGGGGCTAATGACCTTTCCTTTGCCTTAGGTGGTTGAGAGACAGAACAGTTTAACTTGAGCACTAATTTTCTCATTCTTTGCAAGTTTCATACTGGAGGTTTGAACAATGTTTTGCAAAAGATAACTTAATGTTCCTCATATGGTTCTCTCATGTCGCTCAAATGGTGTATGATTCCTTACCAAGGCACAAATTAAATGTTGCCTTCTCTTTATCATTCTACTTCTAAAAATGGTTTATGTGGAGCTTAAGGTAGAAATGAAAGGGTATAGCATACTTACTTTACATATATTGTAGAGTCAAAGCTTGGATCCAAAGAGAGAAGTGTCATGCCCTTAGATCAAGATGTGCAAGTGTGTGGAAAATATAAACTATAGTGCTCCTCTATTTGGAATTGTATCTCTCTCTAATAAATTTTAGAGACATGGCTATCAATTTTCCTTTCTCTATTCATGAGCCTAGACTTGCTCATATATTTTTCTTTTCTTTTCCATGGATTCTCCATGTCCAGCTTTCTTTCTTTTTATTTTATTTTGAATAGCCTTTTGTCTCTTCTACCATATCAACTAAGAGAGATATTTTATGATTTTAACACATGGAGCATTTATTTGGTGGAAATAAAAGGCATGTGGTTGCGTACTTCCAGTGTAGAAGCAGCACATATATATGGTGTGTACGTGATCTTGATCTTGGGAGCATGATAAGACTCTCAATAAGGGTCAACAAGACTTGACAACACTCAATACTAAGCAAATATCTTATGTGGAAGGTTTTAGACATGTGTAGCATATATGGCTGTGGTTGGAATTTATCACCATTTAGGAACAATAAGGTTTTGATTGATTAAGAAATAAATCTCCAGTAATCATGCATGCTTAGAACAATATTATAGCAGTTCTTGTTTCACTATATCATATCTCACAACAACTTAGACTTAGTTCTAGCACTTAGCATCCATAAAGTTTTCAGGTTCATGATGATTGAAAAGAGCCATGTGATCCATACTCAAAGAAGTACTAAGTTGTAAACTAGGCATTAAAGAAACATTAACAGAGCAACTATTCATCATTTCCATGAGGACGATAAACATTCATGAGACATATGGGAATAAGGGATATATTTTTGGTATTTTTATCTTAAAATAATGTAAATAGCTAGGATCGAATACTTACCTTGGTGGGGAGGATCTCCCCCAAGCTTGTCTTTTTGCTCATTGTGGTGGCGGGTAGTATTGGAACCATCCCGCCCAGTGTTGTGCCTCTTCATCTTGTATGGCTTGCGATAATTGGGCATTTTGTTGTGCCATACTTAGAGTTGCATCTTGCTCAACTTGCATTGCGCCCATGTCGTTGATGAGTTGATCCATTTTTGATCCTTGGCTTCGACGACCCCTCGCCCATGTGGACGGACGGGGAGTGCGCACTCTTGGAGTGTGCTGTTGAGGCCGTTCCGTGGACCCTGAAATGTCCATAGAACTTGCCTCATCGCCTTCTTCATATCTCCCTGCAGCTCGTGATGTGCCGCCTTGCTCAAATTGAGCGGCTTGTGACATACTCATTGTCACCCTTCTTGATCCTGCAACATTTTGGCTTCTTGCCTCTTGGTCCCAATTTATGGTTAGTGTACGCAGCACATACAACCGACGCCTCTCACATGGGAGAGAGATTTCAGCTGTATGGCCGGGATAAATCATTTTAAGATCACCATTTTCATCTCTTATTAGGACTTGAGCACTTATGAAGAAATCTTCGGTTACAATATCTCTAGGAGAAGCAATGTATTCAAAGTAGTGTTTTTCATCTAGCAAGTCCATTGTTTCAGCAATGCGAGTGATAAAAGAAGTAAAGAATATGGGCTCGCTTCTATGGAAAATACCAAGCCAAGAGCGGACTAAAATTTTAGCAGGTGAAACTTTTATTTTCTTAGACACAGCATACAGCAGTCTTAGTTCATCATTAAGAAGAATTTGCACATTAGAGCCAGGAAGAAGAGTTATGGCCATCCAATAGCGGATCAAGCGCAAAGTAGGATTATGGATTTCATCAGTTTTAGGCTCAGAGAAATAATTGGATCCAGTTATAGCTTTCTAGAATTCAGCTTTATCAAATTGTCTTGTGGCATTAACTAGATCTAGATGACAATTGTTATCAAAGCCAAGTGCCATACTAAAAACCCCCCAAGTTAAATTATACTCATGGTTGAACATGCGAAAGTAGACATTATTATCAGTGGCTTGTAAAGAGCATAAGAATTCAATGGTGAGTTTTTTGATTCCAAGTTCTTGCACTTCCCAAAAGCTTCCCCACCCAATTGTATTGAAAACAGTATTAAACTCTGCGGTCATACCTTTGTTGTCCAAAAGGATGGAGTCGATGATGCCGGTATGTTCATAACCGCGGTATCGGATGGAGAGGTACCTTTGGTACTCTTCTTGGTTCAACATGAGGCCGCTCTCGGGGTCGAACGTCCTCTTGGGAGGCACTCCAAAGCTTCGTCTTGGTGGAGCTTCTCTTCCTTCATCTTCGTCATGGCGGGGTCGTCGGGAGGAACTTTCTACGACACTCTTGGCCTTCTTGAGTGTGGAAGAGAACTTCTTCATCCTGCAGCAATGAGATAACACAAGAACACACTACAACAACAGGGATTAGCGTTAGCGTTATCTATCCCAATGTTAGTAGTCCTTGAGGGGTATGGCTACCTCCACAAACAAGATATTGAGAGCAAAGATGAGAGTAAGACAAGCTTCTACTACTACATTATTTTTTTGGGTTTTTGGTTTGAGTGGCTAACTAAAACTAAACTTGAGGAAGAACTTGCTCAAATGGAGAGAAGAAGAGATTGTGTGCTCAAGATGATTCAGCTGGTTTGGGTGTGGAATTGAGCATACAATGCAAGGGTAATTATAGGGGGTGAAGGGCTGGTGACCAGGCCACAAGGGCCAGGTCGGCCGACCCCACTATGGCAGTGTCAGGGCTGCTTTCACCTTTGGACAGGGAATCTATTTGAGTTCAAACACAACTTTGCAGACAGGACTTTAAACATGGGTCGGCCGACCCATGTTTGGTCCCCTTTTCAGGTTTAAATAGTGTGTTTCACTTTGTCCAGTAAAGCAAAGACTAGTGGTGGACCAAAAGGGATGAAATTTTCAGAGATTCCCTTGTCTAGTGCTTTGTGAAAGAGAAAGGTGTATGACAAAAGTGGGGACATGCTTTAAAGTGATTCCCTTGGACCATGAGAACACTAATGCATGCCAAAGTGTCCACTTTTCAGAATTTGGATGGTGGTGGATGTTGGATTCTCCTTGGAGCATGTGAAAGTGGTCATGACAAAAAGTTGTCGGCCAAATTCAAGTTGAGCTGGTGATTAAAGTTGAAACAATGATCAGGACACCAGACCAATATCACAAAAGGTGAGTGGGCCCCATGGTGGGGTCGACCGACCCCACCTTGGGTGGTCCCACCACCTCAGGTGTGAGCAACACTGTTCTGCTCAAGTTTTATTTGTCTAATTATTTTATTCTATCGAAATAAATTATTTCAAAATTTAAATATGAAATGCAATGCAAAAATGCACGAATTAAAATGCGAAAAGCAAATATGAGTTAAATACTGATTTACCTTACCAGCAAGGGCTCCATGTTTTAGGTCTGTAGAGCAGAACCTCTCCTTTTTGGGTTCATTCTTTGGGTGCATCGATCGGTCCGAGAGATGGAGACCATGATGATTGCACCTCTTTCTTCCGCCATTCCGTCTTGGTTGATGCTTGTGATTCAGCGGAGTCAGCCTTGTTCACCGGCTCCGCTTTACTTACCAGTTCAGCCTTTTTGGCCTTTGGCAGTTGATTCTTTCGGCGGGATGCATATTGTGGCTTGTTTCTCCACAAGTTCTTCCTTGCCTGTTGCATCGATTTATAACCATTGAAAGGACATTTAATTCTCTTACCTAGGAGTTGGAAGTGGACTTGGCCAGATCCCACGTAGATGATGGCATTCACGGTGTTCAGGAACGGCCTTCCCAGGATGACGGGGACTTTGTCATCGGACCCATGTCAAGAATGATGAAGTCGGCGGGAATGCATTCGTCTTGAACTTTGACAAGGATGTCCCTTGCCAATCCCTCGGGGAACCAGATGGATTGATCGGCCATCTGCAATTTGACAAAAGTAGGGTACAAAGGTCCCCCTAGCAGATTCTCATACATTACCTTGGACATGATGTTCACTCCAGATCCAAGGTCGTAGAAGGCGTTGTTGAAGGTGTGCGGCCCAATCTCGCAAGTGATGGTTGGGTGGCCGGGGTCACTCTTCTTGGCCATGAATAGCGAGTCAAGAAGGCAACCCGGATTTTGCCTAACCGAAGGCTTACCAAACCTCGTAGAGATTAACTTGACACTCTCAATTGGTTCCTTAGGTTTCCCTGGGATCTTACCTTGTTCGAAGGATGGGACAGCTGCTGCTATTTGAGCTAATTGGTTTTCTAGCATTTTATTAAAGCTCAATTTATTTTTTATAGCAGTGTTAAAGCTATCCATTTTCTCACTAAGATTTTCAAGAATCTTAAGATTAGCCATTATTTTCTTGTTTATACTATCATTTATTTTAGATTGGCCTAAGACAAGATCTTTAAGAGAAGGATGGTTACCATAAGAATTATTAAAATTATTGCTATAACTATTACCTTGATTTCCTTGGTAGAAGGGGCGCGAGTTCCATCCTCCTTGTTGCTGGGATTGATACCCATTGTTGTTGTTGTTCTTGATGAAGCTCACTTCCTCCTTCATCTCGGGACAGTTGTTGCCCGAGTGATCTTCTCCACCACATACCTCACACCATGGATCAGCTTCGATTGCTCGTGCGGTGGCAGTGGTTCAAATGGCCTCTTGTTCCTTTTTGGAACCTTCCTCAATCTTTTTCATCAAGAGGTCCAGTTCTGCTAAAAGCATGTCCACCTCATGAACAGTGTGCATACCCCTTTTCTTGGGCTGGAGTCGCTCCTCATTCCATCCATGGTTGACAACCATCTTTTCAATGAGGTCCTTGGCATCCTTGACATTGTGTTGCAAGAATGCTCTTCCAGCGGCAGTATCAAGGTGACTACGGGCTAATCCAGTCAACCCATGGTAGAAACCTTGAATTAGGAGCCATTCTTTAATCCCATGATGAGGACAAGAACGAATATACTCTTGGAGACGTTCCCATGCTTCGAAAATTGTCTCGTCAGCTTGCTGTTGGAAGCTTGAGATCTTTCCACGAAGAGTGCTGGTTTTGCCCATTGGGAAAAATTTCTTGAGAAATGCATTGGCGCACTTCTCTCAAGTGGTAGCTTTATTCTTGTTGGCATAGAACCATTGCTTCGGCTTCCCAAGCAGTGAGAATGGAAATAGGCGAAGACGGATGGCGTCAGCCGAGACATTCTTGATAGTGAAGGTACCACACACCTCCAGGAAGTGCTGGAGATGGGCATTGGCGTCTTCATGTGGCTTCCCACAGAATGGATTGGCTTGCACCATGTTGATAAGCGCTGGCTTATGCTCAAAGGTAGCATCCCCCAAGTTGAGCTGCGGACCGGTGGCAATGTTGTCGGCCGACGGTGCAGAGAACTCAGAGATGGTCTTTTGGGCCATAGCTTCCTTGGTTGATAGTGCGGAGCCTCTTTCCTCGGACGGATTCAGGTTTGAGATGAACCTTTGAGGTGGAACTTGACGGCATCTAGTTCTCCTCAACAATTCCTCAGGATCTTCAATGAAATTTGACAGCAATTGGAAACCGCTCATGCACTGTCTAGCTTCACAATAACAAGAAACACAGACAGGGGTAAGCCCCAAACACTAATCGATATCTAAATTGATAGTAGACTCCAGATTCAATTTTTATTAATATTCCTAGACTGATGCTTTCCCCAGCAACGGCGCCAGAAATGCTTGTTGACACTTCTTAGCGCAACCACCAGAGATAGGGTGTTAGGTTATCTCTGATAACGGCGCCAGAAGTGCCCTGAGGTATTTCTTATGTCTATTGGATAATTCCGCAAGCGCACAGAATATACTGCTGTAGCACTTCACCCGGGAGTATTCCAAGGTATCGTTATTTATTTTATCCCAAGGGAAAGCGGTTGCTAGGAATAATTAATAAAAAGAGAAAGATCCTTAAGTCTATAGCAACTTAGTATCAACTAGTGATAGGGAGGTAAATCGATATATAGAGGAAAGGGTAATGACACCAAGACACGACATGGTTTTAGGATAACTAAAGATATCTAGTAGTGTATAGCTAGGTGGGAGGACAACGAGTGAGTATAAGACTCCTATGACACTTACTTTACTCTTGTGAACTATCTTATCAAATGGATGAATTATACTGAGACAGCTACCTTACTTCCGGTGTGTAGGGGGTACTGCGAAACAATAGAGGATATAACCTCTACCCGAAGCGCCTACTCTCTTATTGGAGCCTACCTTTTAAGAACATGCCTAAAACACGTGGAGGGATACTAAGACTAGACAGGGCTGTCACCACCTGCTAGCACCCACAAACAATCCGTGCGACAAGCGGCATTCAGATCTAGTCTAAGCACCACGCTTACACTAAGCCTTACTACGCTAGTTGCGTACCAACAACTAAAGCACCCTATGACAGGCGATGAACTACACACGTGAGCTGGTTACAGGATCAATATCTAATATAAGTCAACTCTAAGGTAAGACAAAACACAACAATACTATAATAAATAGTAATGCACTAAGTAGAGACTTAGTAAGTAAAGTAAAGATAATATATTGATAATGGTAAAGTCTTACAGAAGGAAAGGTACAAGAGCTATACCAGACTCTCCAGCAGACGACTCCGGAGACTCCGAGGGTAGCTCGACTCGACTCTAACTCCCACACTAGACTAATACTACTACTAATAAAGAGTGGAGCTTCTCTTGTCTCTTGTGGCTCTTGTATATCTTGGGTGTGTTGAAGAGGGTGATGGCTACCTCTATTTATAGGGGAGAGTTGAGGGGTGCCACGTCAGCGATCCACGTGCTCCTTGCCTCTCCACCCTTGGATGAACCGCCTCAATATCGCCTTAGGATGGACGGCAGAGTTGATTTCATCACATGGAAGACATGTAGGAAGGCGGTGGGGACCAACCGACCTGGCCAGGCACCAGGGGGGTCGGCCGACCCCCTATGACAGGTGGGCCCAGCCAGGTGTGGTCCCCATCAGTCATAGAGTGTTGCCTTGTGCTGGTTCTGTCTTGATTGTATTGTTTCACGCCTTGATCCGTGTGCTTTGATTCTCTACTGTTGAATGGAAGCACATGTTGATCTGATGGTGGAATTGAGCTGTATAGAGTGTCACACGGATACTGCCACGTCACCAGAGCCAGGTGGGCCCTATGGTGGGGTCGGCCGACCCACACATGGGCCCACTCTGAGCTCTCCTCTCTTCTGGTGATGTATTGAGTCATTTGTTAAAGTGTGATGACTTGGTTCCCAAATACATGGTTCGGCTGACCCATAATATTGGTCTCCAAATTCTCCAATTTATTCTGTTTTGATCTTCCCTGTATTCACAAGCTAAGAGTACAAGTGGAACTTGTTATTGATAAAATATGTTCATGATATGTTTATTCTCCCTTGAATCCGAGGCCTGTTGACGGTCTTTGAATGTGGATTTTCATGGTATATCCACCGTCAACAAACATAGGGCTTGTAATAATGCTATTCCACTTACTACCATAACTATATTACGGAATAAGATAAGAATAAGCAATTTGGACCAAAATAGCAATTTAATTTTTATGATCCAAAACATTTTGAAGTTTTTGCAATGTAATACCATAATGATTTAGCAATGGAACGCTCTAATACCAACTGTAACGGAACCGCCTAAATCACATGGCCCACAGGCACCTGTCATTGTCACTAATGACCTCTGACAGCCGGGCCCGTGTCCCAAATGATCCAGAGGGCCCTCCCGGGTTAGTTCAGCACCCGTTTCTCTGACAGGATCCCATTGCGAAGCCATTACAGAATTACGACATTTCATAATAAAATATATTAGAGTAAAAGTGCGGAAGATTAAATAGTACTTAGATTACAAACCGGTTTTCCAAATAGAATTCAAGTGCAGTTATTATAGAACATAATTAAAATAGTAGCAGTAGTAGTAGAACAACAACATGACATAATAAGATAGATGGTAATACGAACCCTGCCCACGGGTTCAACTTCACTCTTCCTCGCTACCGTCCTGGATGATGGTCACACAGCAAGGGGCAAGACAGACCTCTGGCTACTAACTACATGCAACGGGGTTAACAAACCCTGAGTACTGGGGTACTCTGCAAGACTTACCCGACTAAGAAAAATGAATGTGACTCAGGAATGCAGGCTGAGGGGAGTCAAGGTAAGGTTTTAGCAAGAGTCAAAGTATTTTTTGCGGAAAAAGCATTACTAATCCTGTTTTCAGTATTTTACTCAACATTATTAATAATCAATATCAATAGTTCACAATTTTTTCACAAATATCCTTAAAGTCCAATTACTTATTCATTCTCAAAAACATCCTACTTTCGAACCACTTTTCGATGTAAGTCAGTGGATCAAGTCTCCATAACCGAAGAGTAACGATGATTCGAATCGATTAAGTACCCAGCTGGGGATCCCTAACCACACTGCATATGTAGCACCTAAGCTTGCATATACCAACCCCGTCTACCATGGCTTTTCTATCCCTGAACCGGTCCTGCGCCACCCGAGAGCACAGTACTCCTCTCGTCTCCAGGCACGCCGGCCGCGAGGGTACACGCTACTCTCGCCATCTCTCCACTCCCAGTCTGTGGTTGTCGGTTCAAGCAATAGAGCCACCGGAGATAGGCCTTCCCGGAGTATGTGGCTAGTTGCAAAGTCTCGATCACAATAGGCCGACAATGAACGGTCCCTAAAACTTTTCCGTTGGAAACCATGCATTAGGACTCTAACCCAAGTACACTGGTGACCACCCGGTTTTCACATCCCTTTTCCGCTGGTGACTATAAGTTGGGACTCTAACCCAAACATACGGCCACCAAATGAAAACCCATCCCCGTTGATGACAATGGACTGGCCAAGTGCACTGCTAACAACGAGAACAATACCATTCCCATTTAATGATTCATTCTTTGCATATCATCATAGTTCAAAATAGCATTTTATGCAAATCTAATTCAATTAAGCAGGGCTAAGCATTTTTCAATACTTTAATTAAATCAGGTTCTCGGGGTATGATAAGTGGTCAAGGAAAGATAATGCATCAATAGGTTATCACTCAACTCCTATTAACCTAATGCAATAGATTAAGTCAAGTGATAAACCATTTAAAAAAAACAAGGAGGGGCAAATGCACCGGGGCTTGACTTGGATTGCGTAAAGAGTAGGGTCCGAATCGGTGCCACAAATGTCAAAGCTTTGCACAATCTCTGGAGCAGTCTCCTCAGCAGTCACTTCAGCTTTTATCTCTTGATTCTCGGTCACTACACGTATGCAATAATGAATGCATGAATGCGATGCGATAACATGGTACGTAAAATAATAAATAAAATAACCTTTGAACACTATTATCATCTACAACCTATTCAAAGTAATTGTTTCTAAAAGTCTGCCCTAGGTCATAAGGGTGTTTGACCTAAGGCCACAATCAATCCAAAATTCACACCAACCCTAATGCTTAAGGCTTTCATTTATTTTATTAAGCAATTAACCAAGCATTTAATTAATAAATGATTAAACTATTTTCATTTGATGCTAAACTTTACCAACAGATAGTTCTCATCCTAAAACAATACTAAATAAATTTTCATGATTTTGGATCAACAGGGAATTAATTAAAATTCAACAAAGTTGCACTTTTCAATTATTTACTAATTTTTGATTCCTACAGAAAATACTCAAACCATATATTTAATATTTTCAATAAATAGTACACATCACACAGAGCATCCACAAAAAATTTTATGATTTTAGGTGCAATAGAAATATTTCTACAAAAAGATGAATACAGGGAACTATTCACCTAAAATAAAAATGAAAAGCTACTCAAAAATCCCTTGGAAAAAAGAAAAACAGAAAGGCACCCAAAGCGGCCAGGCAGCCTCAGGCTGGCCCCGCACGGCCTACTCTCCCCCACGCGCTCTCTCTCTCACACACGGAGTCGCTGACAGTTGGGCCCCCTCTGTCAGCTCTCTCTCCCACCTCCCACCGCTCGCTCCCGCACGCGCGCACGCGACGGCCCGACGCGCAGCTCGCCGCTGGCGACCCGAGCGGCGGAACAAAGCGAACCTACGCGGAGCCTAGACGCTAGAGAGTAGTCTGACACACCTAGCCCCTACCCTACGCTCCGACGAGCCTAGGCTCGCCCATGGCGGACGCGGCGGCACGACGAGACTGTTCCGGCCACGCCACAGCGGTAGCATTCAAGGAAATGGTACGGGAAGGTCCAGGGACTCACCACAACTCGAGACCTACGATTGGTTGGGGCTGAGACGGAGCAGAACGACGGGCGTGACGACGACATTGGAGACAATGGCTCAGACTCGACGGCGAACCTCCGTTCCGGTGATCCTAGAGCACCAAAAGGGACACCGAGGCGCGCATAAGTAAACGAGGATTAGGGAGAAGGTGAAACGTACGGGTGTAAGGTCTAGAACTCACCTAGATGAGCTAGACACGGCACGGAGGCAGGCGGCGGCGCTCCCGTGACAACCCGAGGACGCTGATGCTCGTCCCGGCGAACCTAGGGCACCAAAGCTTCGGAAAAGCATTGCCAATGATGCGCGGTGAAGTCATCTAGCTGACTGTGAGCTGGAGGGTGTGGAGGTGGTGTCAGAACGGCGGATTTGGCCGCGGACAGTGGCGGGCTCATCGGCGACCGGTGGGAGGAGAAACGGAAAGGGGACGGGCTTGTCGCCTTTAAACGACACAGGGATGAGGGGATAAGGATGGGGCTTGGCCTGGACCCCCCTCGCGACGCGGCACGGCGGCGACAGCGCGCCTGCCAGCCGGATGGCGCACGCGCGCACGGCGTGGGTGAACAGAGGTAGGGGGCGGTACTGTAGCTAGGACCCTAGAGTCAAACCCTATTTGAATTCAATTGATGGCCCTACTTTTCGAATCAGGGAAAATGGAAAATACAAAAGTTGTGCCAAATTTCCTGTAGAACATTTTTGCTTTTTGGAGCAAGTTCAAATTCGACCAAATTTTGAAATTACAGAAAAGGGGGTAAAACCCAAGTTTGAATTTGATTTGCAATTCACAAAAATTCTCCAAACTTTGCCATATAAGTTGAAAATCTGTAAAAATAAAAGTTGTCCTAATTTTGAGCTCTATAACTTTCATTAAGGGTGTTTTGTCAGATTCTTGATAATTTTTGAATTGATGTTTCAAATTTGAATTTCAAGTCACTGTTTTGAGTTTAATTCAAATTTCCAATGCATAACTTCAAAATCTCCAAAAATAAAAGTTGTTCCATTTTAAAAGATCTACAACTTTTATTAAGACACTTTTATCAGATTTCTTATAGATTTTGAATTAGGTTTTGGGATCAAATCAGGGCTTAATTGAAATTTTCTTTTGAATTAATTGTTGATTTTCACAAAGGGGTTTAATTGCACAATCAATCATAAACACAATCAAGTCACTCTAGAAACCCTAAGCACATTCACATGCAGGCAGTTAAATTAAATATGATGACATGACAGATTAATTAAATGTAATACCTCTGGTATTACATTAATTTACAGGCAACATCAACTTTTAAAATAAAACCCTATAATGTTATAGAGAAGCTTGAACCAATTACACCAAATCGAAGAGCATGATTTTAGAAAAATAACAAAAGCGGTTTCACAATTTTTGGACAACTACACAATATTTTATCAATGGTTGAAACTTAGCTCACAAATTAAAATAGGAAAGCAATTTAGAAATCCAACAAAAAAGGAAAAGGAATTCTAGCTCCAGGCGGTCCATCAGTAGGTCGAACGGCCCATGCGCGCGCGCTCCGGCCATTTTATGGAAAACCCCCAGATAAAAATAGGAACCAACCCATGCTCCTTTACTATTTTACCTCTCTCACAAGACTTCGCACTTGACCCCCTGCCTTATCTCGAATTTGAAACAAGAAGTCCCCAACCCGACCAGAGCGTAACCGTGCGGTGGCGCTGGCACTCCGCCGTTACGCCAGCGGCCATGGACTCGCAGAACAAGCTTCGACTAGCCGACCTCTATCTACAGGCCTAGCGCCTACCTTAGACGGCTACTGGAGGGCGGCAGACAAGCAGGGAGGCACGACCATGCCGTGCGGCTATTCAAGGCGGTGGCGAGCGCGTTCTGATGAGCACAGAAGGCGAGGGGATTACCGAGCTAGCACTAGAGCAACAGGGGCATACCACAAGCTCAGCAGAGACTATGGTTTGGAGGGAGGGAGGGAGGCTGGAGGGAACTGGTCGCGTGCGACCCGATGGCACGGCAGAGCTCCACGACGGATACGGTGGTGCCAGGGTAGGTAAAGGCTGGTAGAGGTTCAGCGAACGCACGCAGGAGATAGAGGAGTTCAAGGAAAAGTGGATGGAGCAGACAGTTGGACATGAACGGTCTCACAGGAGGAGTATTTCTCTTCGACTTGGTCATGGTCCAACCATGACCAATGACTAGTATACTCCAAAATTGGAGCTATGCGGTGCTCGAGGAAGGATGAGATTGGGCCTATTGGATGACTGACTCAGAGGCGAACCCGAGGACCCGACAAGATGGATTGATAAGACTCTTACTGCCAACCACGATGATGGCGACGCTGCACGTCGAACACGTGTTCCCGATGACAAGCACGGCGTCCAGGGCATGCAGTGATGCATGGAGTGCAGTGTTCGCTGAAAAGGGAACGTGGGTGATCAGCTTGCTCGAAGACGAACCCTGCGCATGACGAAACGGCTTGATTCGACTTTCCCCAAGCAAAAACGACAATGGCGGCCCTGCGCACCGAGCGCACATGCATGACGACCACGCGGCGACCGAGGCGTACAACGTCGAGGAAAGACAGCACTTGCGGCGCGACCGCGGCATAACAACGACTAAGAAGGGCTCAGCAACGCGCGACCAGGAAGGCAAGGACAGCAACTGCAACAACACGTGCACGCAAACATGGGCAGTGTGCATAGAGCGCGTACAGGCCATGACCAACTCGGGCAGAACATCCACTGGCCATGTCCAGTTGTGCGCATGGTTTTTAAAGTGGAGAAAAGTCGATGATTCAGAGAGATAAACACCAAACCGACTTCACAGTTGCATAGATGGCACATCGATATTGATCCAGGAGCCACAACATGACACAAGGGCTAGATAGATTGCTCAGAACAAAAACAAGAACTCAGCCATGCCAACCCAAACTCAACCTCGCCCAAAAAGACTAAGTCAGGGAAAGGAATGAACTCATATTTAGTTTTGAAGTTTACAAACCCTTACCTGACCAAAACCATTTTCGAAAATAGGTATTTCATCACCAACTCTAGAGTTTATATTTCAAACTTCACTTAAGCACTATATACGGTTTTATATTATTTTTGCAAGATAAAAATTAAGTTTCAAGCTCCGTTGATATTACATGCAATAATGGCTCAAGCTCATTTTTATTGTTGAAAGATAAACACATATACATATAAATATACTTTTAGGTTTATCAATGCAATAACAATTAAATATGATGCGCTTGACATGTTTTAGTGAATTGATTAACGCGTAACACTGCGGGTGTTACCAGACACCCCGAACCCAACTATGCACTTGGTTGACCGATTCGCAGATTAGAGAATACCCTAGCACGCCCATGGCGGCTCGGTGAGCATGGTCACCAGCGGCATGCCGCGTTCCCGCCACATCGGGCCTCGACTTCCTAAAATAGGTCACCTACGCATTCAAGAAGCTCACCCAGATGCGATCCGTGAGCTAGCTGAGGCAGTGACGAAGCGAAGCGGGGTTGTCGACGTCAACAGCATCCTCGACGGCGAGCTCCCGTGTGCTCCACGGCGTTCCGGGCTCGACTGTGCTCCACCAAGAAAATCGACGTGAGCATGAGAACCACGAAGTCAAAGTGAACTCAAAATGGCAAGGAAAACTCAGAGAACCTCACCAAGATGACCTGACTGTGACGAACCCGTGCACGGCGGCGTTCTGACCGCCCGTGAAGAAGATGACAACGCGTCGGCGAATCTGGAGACGAGAACGGGCGTGAACAGGCTCAACCGAAGTGCGAGGGGATGGTCGGGCTAACTACAAGACAGAGAGCATGCAGGTGGACGAGGGGTGACGAATTTTACCGGCGATCTCAGGTTGCCGGCGGTGGGCTGGAAAGGGAAAAGGGAGAGAGGAGGCATCGTCGTCACGTTTTATAGAGGAGAGAGAGCAGCTGGAGTTGGCCACGTCGAGCTCGACAACGCCACACACCTGCTTGTGTGCCCTCACGTGCTCTCAATGCCAGAAGCGGCGGGCAGTGACCAGTGACGCGGCAGGGCGCATGGCCTGCCCTAGAACCCCAGCTACTGTAGCAGAGAATTATCGCCTTTCAAGTTCTATTTTTAAAATTACTTCAGATTTTGCTTAATAACTCGAAAAACGGTCAAAATAAGGAATGTGCAGAATTTTTGACCATTCTGAACAACTTCAGTATAGAAAATATTTTTTAATTTTGAATAGTTTTGAAATTATGAAAAGGGGTTAATGGGGTATTTCAAATTCGAGTTTAAATTCAAATATTTATTGAACAACTTCAAAATCTGTAAATACAAAAGTTGCTCTATTTGATGAGCTATACAACTTTCATTTGAGGAGTAACCCCAAATTCTAATTAGGTTTCGAATTAGGGTTCAAATTCAAACATTCAAACGGAAATTAGAGTTTAATTTAAAATTTTGAATAGTGACTTGAAAATCCGCCAATGTAAAAGTTTCTCAACATTTTAGGAGATACCACTTTGCTTTTGGGGTCAAGGCCTAACTCTTCATAATTTTGAAATTAGGGTTTCAAGCCCAACTTAGGGTTTTATTTTTAAAGTGGCGATCAATTAATGTACCCAAATAACAAGCCAAGACAAGATGAAATTAAATCACACTAAATAACTTAAGTGCAATCAACCTATGAAATTAATTTTTTTAAGTTGATGGACATCCATATTGGCTAAACATTAATGCTTTGCAGTGCAGATGATGTCAAGTCCAGTTTTAGTGTGCAGTAACACCACGGTGTTACAGCCCTTCTCCCTTAAAGAAATATCGTCCCGAGATTTAAGTAACATTAAAACCCTAGGTTGAGTAATGGAAAAGAAAATGTGTGAAGCGAACACATCTCAAACTTGACTATAGAACAGGTGCGAGGTTTTTATATTATAAGACTTGAAAAGGATAAGTTACATCTACAGAGTAGTGAAGAAGTTAGGAAAGTTTTCAAGTGGCTTCTTCCTCTGAATGCTGATTCCACTGGATCTAATACCACTTCGTGGTTGTACTATGAGTGACTCGATCCTTTTGATCCAGGACTCTGATTGGATATTCAACATATGTCAGATTTGGCTGATGTTCTACTCCCTCGAAGTCGATGACTTGATTGAGCACTCGAAGACACTTCTTGAGTTGCGATACGTGAAATACATTATGCCCATCAGATAGGTGCTCAGGCAACTTTAGCCAATATGATACTGGTCCACACTTCTGTATGATCTGGAACGGACCAATGTAGCGCGGTGATAACTTCCCCTAACTCTGGAGTGACAAACTCCTTTCATAGGTGAGACCTTCAGATAGACATGATCTCTCACCTTGAATGCTAATGGTCGATGTCTCTTGTCGGCATAACTCTTTTGGCGACATTGTGCTGCCTTCATATTAGCCCGAATAGTTCGGACCTTTTCTGCAGCTTCGTTGACCATATCAACACTAAAGAACCATCGTTCCCCGGGTTCAGACCAATTCAACGGGGTTCGATATCTGCGACCATATACCGCTTCAAAAGGTGCCATAATGCTTTCTTGATAGCTATTGTTGTAAGAAAATTCTGCCAATGGCAAACACTCATCCTACTTAGTCGAATAAGTGAGGACACATGCTCTAAGCATATCCTTTAGAATCTAATTAACTCTTTCAGTTTGACCCCCAGTCTAGGGATGGTAAGCTGTACTGTGTAGAAGTTCAGTGCCGAGTGACTCATGGAAGGATTTCCAAAAGTTAGAGATAAATTTTGTACCTCTGTCAAAAACAATGGTCTTCGGCACTCCATGGAGTTTCAGAATGTTTTTTATGTATAAACTCGCATAAGTTGCTGCAGTATATGTGAGCTTAACTGGTAGGAAGTGAGCTTATTTGGTGAGGCGGTCTACAATAACATAGATTGAATCAATGCCTCTAGATGTCTTAGGCAAACCCACTATAAAATCCATGATGATATCTTCCCACTTTCCTCCTGGAACGGGTGACGGATGTAGTTCCCCAGCTGACTTCATGTGCACAGCTTTTACTCTCTAACATGTATCGCAATTGGCTACGTAATGAGCTATCTCGATCTTCATCTTGGTCCACTAGAATCTCTGTTTTAAGTCCTGATACATCTTATTACTTCCTGGATGAATAGAGAACGGTTACGCAGGAGCTTTTGGAACTACCAGACGATTCTTGAACCATAACACACCTACATCGTATATTTTGAAGGAGTCTACCATTCCAGCTTGAACCTTCTTGATGTGCTTTATACCCTTATTTCCTTTCTGAGCAGTAACAATATGGTCTTGGATAGTTGACTCAATACTGATGTTGGCCAAACTACCTTGTTGGACAATCTCTATATTCAACTTCTCAAGATCATAACACAAAGAAAGGTCTAGTGGCATCACTGTCAGACAGCTACAGTGAGTTTTTCGACTAAGTGCATCAGCAACGACATTGGCCTTACTCGGATGGTAATGCACTTCTAGATCATAATAATTTATCAATTGAAGCCACCTTCTCTGCCTCATATTCAGCTCTGATTGTGTGAACATGTACTTCAAACTCTTGTGATCTGTATAGATATGGCAAGTGTTACCTAACAGATAATGACGTCAGATCTTTAATACATGCACAACTGCGGCTAACTCTAGATCATGAGTCAGATAGTGCTCTTCATGATGCTTCAGCTAAGCAATGACTCAGTCTTCTTGCATCAGTACACAACAACGCTGATACCAGAAGCATCACAATACACATTAAACAACTTCTCGATGTCAGGCTGAGCTAAGATAGGAGCAGTAGTCAAAAGCTTGTTCAAGGTCTGAAAAGCTTCTTCACACTCAGCTGACCATTTGAACATGACATCATTCTTGAGTAGTTCAGTGATAGGCTTAGCTATTCTGGAAAAGTTTGGAATGAATCGACGGTAATATCTCGCCATTTCCTAGAAAACTTTTGACTTGATGGAAAGTGGATGGTGGTTGCTAGTTCAAGACATCTTTGACCATTCCAGGGTGAAAGGTCCAAAAGAGGCTAGAGGGGGGTGAATAGCCTAATTAAAATTCTACAAACAACACTTGACCAAAGGTTAGTACAACAAGTGGCGAAGCGAATTATGCGCTAGCCTATTTAAAAATGCAAGCCTTCCTAACCGTTCTACTTATGTCTCTAAGATCACTCACAAGCTATCCTAGGTTGAGTTACACTACTCCTAGGTGGACAAGCAAACTACAAGTACTACCACTACACAAGTAAATACACAAATGTAAAGAAGAGGGTAAAGAAAGGTTATACCGCCGAGTAGAGTAGATAGCCAATCACCAAAGGATATACCAATACAATCAAAGGTGATGGTCACAATGAAATCCAAATCAACACAATGGAGACAATGAATTTATCCTGAGATTCACGTGCTTGCCGGCACGCTAGTCCCCGTTGTGTCGACCACTACTCGGTGGTTCGGTGGCTAATTGACAACCAATGCCAAGCTCAACCAATGAGCGCCACTAGAACCTACCACGAGTAGGGTAACTCAATGACACGAGCAATCCACTAGGCTACCTTGTGGCTCTCCACCGAGGAAGGTGCAAGCCCCTCACAAAGACCTCCGGGAGTGGCCAGAGACAATCTCCAACTCCACCAACTCCTCCGCTGCTCCAAGACCTTCTAGATGATGGCAATCACCAAGAGAATAGAAGAAATCCGCGGCAACAATGATCAACAAGTGCCAAAAGATGATCTAGATGAACACAATGCACTTGGATCACTCCCTAACTCACTATGGATGAGAATCAAGCTCTAGAGTGAGTGAGAGAGGCTTGAGAGGCTCAAGAGATGCTTAGCAAAGAATGAAATGCACAATATAGACTCCCAAACCCGTTTGATCGGCTATTTATAGGTGAGGGTGAAAAACTAGTTGTTTTACAGTTTCTGTGTGCACACTGAACGTAGATTAAGTTGGCACCGGACGCGTCTGGTGGTTATCCGGTGTACCGCCTGTTGACGCGTGTACTAGCCATTTGAATTACCTCGCTGCGCGCCAACTCACCGCACGCGGAGACGTCACACTGGACGCTCCGACGCCCGTGTCTGGTGCAAGAACATAGAGCATCTAGAGAGCTCAGATTGGCACCGGACGAGTCTGACGTTAGGTCACCGGACGCTGCCAGTGTCCGGTGCTTTCACACAGTCAGAAAACACGAAGTCTCACCGGATGCTCCAAAAACATCATTGGACACACTGGAGTTATTGTTCCAGCGTCCGATGTCTACTCGGAGAGGTTCCAGAGAGGCTCTCACCTCTGAGAGCTGTTTTCGCCCTCTCTTCAATTACCTTGCTTCTAGGTGCTAACAACCAAGTGTATGAGCACTTAGGCACGAGTGTTAGCTTGATTTTAAATCAATTTGCAAGGTTTTAATTTAGTGCTCTAGATCTAAATGCATATGCTCAACTATGTCAACTAGAGGCACTTGATGAGCGGAGTTGTAAACAAAATTTCTTCCCCCTTAATAGTACGGTCATCTGACCTAAATGTGATCACAGTCTCTATAGTGTCTTGATCACCAAAATGCAAAGAGCCCTATTTGTTTCACCTTTTCCTTGAGCTCCATCCCTTGAACCAAGTGTTGAAGCATTTGAACTTCACGTTGATGGGCTTACACTAATGACTTGGATGCCGTCATAGCTCCACACTTGATCTTTCAACCACACTTGTAATCACAACACTTAAACATGTGGTTAGATACTAGGTATCATCAATTAGCCAAAACCAAACATATAGCTTTCAATCTCCCTCTTTTTGTTAATTGATGACAACCTCTACAAAGATATGCAATGAATTCAATTTGGTAAAGCTAGCTCCCCTTACATATGTGCCAAGTGTTTGGATTTGAGAGGCTTTGCACATATGCATTGGATTAGAAGTGTGGGAGAGATATTACTACCAATTTGATGCTAAGGTTTATAGAATTAGACCTTTGAAGCGCGATACCATCGGAGTGCATATATAAACCATCCTTAGCACCACGAATAGCTAGATTCCAGTTGAAATAATTCTAGCAACCAAAGACACTAGAATACACCATGAGATCAACATTAGAAACAAGGTTCTAGTACCACTTGGGAAAAGCCGGGAACTAGCTACCACTCCCTATGCATGCTAGTACTTTAATTCACCACACAATTTAAGACTAGCTATTGGCATTTCTAACGTTATCACAAAAAAAAAGTTAGACTCTATTCCGGTAACGGCGCCAAAAATGCTGATGGTAATAATTAAGTGTCACTTGGTAAATTACTTAGCCACCTCTTTTAAACCTATATCTCTTATAAAAATTAAGTTGTCATCCCTAGCATAAATATAAGAGACATGAATGGAAACTACCTAGAGATATATTAATCAAAGTATCTACAAGCGCACAGATTAATTATACCATTGTAGCATTTTACCCAAGAGTATTCCGGGTTGTCATTTATATTTTATCACTGGGAAGGGTTGGCAATAAATGGGATGTAAGTAGATAGATAGATGTCATATGCATATGCAAATATGGAGATAACCATGCACGACCCATAATCTCAGAACAGTGGTTATGTCACAATAATAATAATAATATATATGATAAGCATAATGATCAATCCAATCAGTCAATATATAATGATCACTTAGAGCTTCTGTACAACAATTATGTACTAAATATTTGCAGCAATTATGTGCAACGAACTCACGATGTGCTAATGAACAAAAGAATCCACACACAACTGGAAGGAAAAGCCATGCTAGACTGAAAAAAGAGATGGTCATCCCTTATCTCTTGTAAATTTTGTTATCTGACAACATGAATGGGTTGAGTTCTAAATTAGTGGAGCTCACAATTTACTTTGTTATGCAGGAAGGTCAAAAGCAAGGACCGGTCCATAGGATTGAATTATGGGACGAAGCTCATAAAAAAAAGGATGGCAGATATGCCAATCGCAATGTGCAGATAGTTATGGTACTTTTCCTATCTTACGAGTTATGATTTGCATTGAATCTGAAATCTTTTTCATAATGTTAATAATTCTGTTTATGTTCACTGTAGGACACATCTTTTGATGAATTGGCAAAACAGAAAGTGAATAACAATGGTATTATTTTAGAAAAAGATTATGAGGAGGTGTTTGATGGTGTAATTGCTAAGGAGTCAAAACCACATGGTTACTATGATGACAAGTATTGGAGCCAAGTGAAGGTATCTCAAGGTATGCCTTTTGTCGAGGAACCTGAAACAAATGGACTAAAAAGACAGATGCAACTCATACATAAGGTGGACCGCATGCATGCTTTCTTAGAGAGAATGTTTCCTGGAGAGGATTGGACAAATGGATCACTACCATCCGAAAATGATGTGGTAAGAACCTAGGCTATATCTTTTCTATTGAATTAAATAAATGTATATTTTGTGCTATGCCCATTTTCAAACATTCTTCTTTTGCTAATCAGGTTGAAAGAGTACATGACAATATTCAACATGACGCTGTTGATAGCAGTAATCACGATTCTAATGAGGATCATGAAGAATCAAATGCTAATGCTCAGTCTCCTAGAGCTTCTGTACAGCAGGTACATTGTTTATATATCTCACACTATTTTTATTAACATTGTTTATATATCTCACACTACTTTTTATTAACAAGTATAGAATGCCATGTTTTTAAATGTCTTCAAACTGTGCTTCACTACTAGGTGGATCCACATTTACAGAGGAATACTAATGACCCAAATTACAATGAGGGTTCTGCTAATTCATCTTTGCCATATGACAGCACAGCTGCAGCGGTATGCTAGAAAAATATTAAATGCTAGTATAGACCAAAACAATATTGTCTATCACATTATTTTTTTTAAAAATGTGCAACTGATGTGAATTTTATTGCAACATAATATTCAGAATGGTAGTCAAAGAAACAAGGGCTATGCAGGTTTAGCCTTGCCACCTGAGTACCTATCAAAATCAAAACAGGTATGAGAAACCCATGACTTGAAATTACTTAATGCAGGAATACTTTCTTTTAGAGGTTATGATTATCCTTGCTTGATAAAGTTATTTGCTGATGGTTAAAATCACTTGTACTGTAGGTACATCCAAACAACACAACATTAGATCATAGTCGACCAATATCTGTATGTTCTTTGCCTCATTTTATTACATAAATTGGTTACATGTGCATATGTAATAGTATTCAATATCTTTGAATGGTAGGGTCAAAAACAGGTTTTCTTGATGTCACTAAGGCATCAAAATAAAGCTACGGCAAAAGGAAACTTAATCTCTACTGATAGCACGTATGTAGTTGAAGGAAACATGCTTGGATATGAATATGTTGTAGTTGCTGTTCACAAAGCTAGTGGCAGGCATGAGAACTTGCCTATACCATATGAAAGTCTTCGCACTGTAAGAGATGCCATAGGTCATGTTGTTGCTTGGCCTAGGTCATGTGTAAGTTCAATTCCACACTGACCTACAGTATATTCCATTTTTTTCTGAATCTTACAAATTTATGATGTTTTTCATGATTATATAGGTGAAAAGACTTAAGACTTCAACTCCAAGATGTGCATGATAACTTGGTTAGTTACATTCTTCTGTAGTTGTTGCTACAGAACATACGATTCTTTAATTTTGAGAAGTCCAATGCCTAATTTTCTTCACTCTCTCATTTTGCAGCAGAATGGATTGATTCAGATGAATGAAGATTGGAAAAGAACTAGATAGTCAGCTAGTTTATAGAACTTAATTATGGATATGTATATATTGCTTGATATATTTTTCTACTTAGAGACTTAGAGATATGGTCCATTCACTATGCAGCAGTTCTATGGATGTTTGACTGCGTTATTATGAATTTTTATAAAAGTGTGTGATGCATAGTTTTATGCTTTTGTGTTTATTTTCAAAAATAGGATCTCTTAATCTTGTTAATGTGACAATAATACGAACATGTTTAAAATGGTTGTGTACTACCATAAAACATGTATCGTTAGTAGACATGAATAGAAACATGTCTGCAAAAGCGGATCAAATATCCTTTAATACACGGTAAAAATTATTATACAATGTATCTACACATGAGTGGATGCATAATGTAAAAGTACATACAAGAGCATTCCTATATGTGTAGACATGCATTAAGCGCATCTATGGAAGCATATCAAAGCTCTTAGACACGTTTAATAGTTTGTGTCTACAAATCTTGACACGATATGGTGTACACATGCTAGGAGCGTGTCTATAAAAACGTCTGAAATCTTGTAGACACGTTTCCTAATTCGTATCTACGTATCCAGACACGGTCCATAGGGAGACGCACCAGACACGCTTTACCAAAGCATATCTATAATCCCATAAAGATGAAATAAAGCGTTTCAAACCCTTGTAAAAAGCATAGCTACAGGTGTGACTTTCTTGTAGTGTAGCATGGATTAGGTTGAAGCATTAGGATATCCTAAATCATTCTAACTATACTATTAAAGACATATTAGATTGGTGCAATTATACTAGCAATCATGGTGAAGACACTTCATATTCATACTTAAGGGAATATTACTAAGGAAGATCAAGATCATAGCCAGCCTTCTAAAGTAATAATAACTTCCTACTCTCCCTACATTCGGAGTGTGGACTACAAAGGACTCAACGGGAGTGTCACATCCGCGATCTACAATAGAAATCAGAATATAGGGTGCAATTGCAGACAAACAACATCTAAGCACCATGCTTACATGCTGTTCATCACCCACCCATGATATCAATGAATGAGAGCTAAACAAACCTATGTATAAATATGAATGCATCCTAACTATGCAAAGTATACAATCTAGATAAGCAATGAATAGCGTAATTGAGAACATAATCAATAGTAGAACAATGTCAATCAACTTTATCTCAATCACTCAAAAGAGGTTGAGATACAAGAGAGAGCTTACAATGGCTCTAGGAAGCCTTCTAGCTCCAAATAGATCTAAAACTCGAGTAGAACTCGCCTCCTTCTACTTCTAACCTATGTAGCTATGCTCTAGATGGTGAAGCTCTAATGATTCTAGGGTTTCTGGTTCTCTTCAACTGGGTTGAACTGATTGATGACTGAATTGATCTGATTGATGTCAAACCCTGGGGGGTCTCGCGGTCCTTATATAGGCCGATGGGATGAATCGTAGCCCTTGGATCAAACCGACTTCGACAGGCAGCTAAGAATGCGTGAAATTTTGGAATGGGGATCCACGTCGAAGCGGAGGCCGAGATGGCTCGCTGAGAGGTCAGCCGACCTGATCAGTGGGTCGACCGACCTCCCCTACTGCTAAGTGGGCCCCGCTTCTGCCAGCGAGTCTCTGGTGTTCTCTAGAATATTCTTGATCTCCTTTCGCGACAGATTTTATATTTTAATCTAACATGTGGGTCTCCCTTGATTCTTTTCTGAATAACTTCACCAAAACTGTGGAATTCTGTCAGTTAAAGCCCTATTCTATGGTGGTGTTTGCTTTTATACCCTTATTTCATATTTAGTTGACGGGTAAAATCATACAATAATTACCGTCAACAAGCTCCCCTAAGCTTAACCTTTGCTAGTCCCTTAGCAAAGCCAAACTTTAGCAGATATTATAAGTTATAGCTATTCCTCACAGATATTCGGTTTTAAGAAGTACTCAAGGATTAGAGTGGACCAAGCTAAACTCAGACTTACCTTTATTGCCTTTAACCATGGAGCTTGTAGCTTTCTCTTGGGTCTTGGGCAATTGAAGGACAGAATGTCTAAGTCAAGCACTATGTCTCAAGCTCTGTCGTTTAACTCTTATCCTGGAGCTTTTGGATGTTTTCAAAATAAAACTCAGAGTTTCCTATGTATGACTGTTGACAGTTACTAACGCTATCAAAAGAGTGTAGCCAAATCTATCCTTTAGCATTGGTAACAATACTTCTCAATGCAGTCACTGGGGTTGTCAATCCCTATGCTCAAAGTATGTGATTGTTGACACTTCTAACGTTGCTACTAGGAATAAAGTTATTTCTAGCAACTGCGCCAAAAATGCTATGGGTAGCTCTATAGGATAGGTGATGGGATTCTGTAAGCGCACAGAACTATCGTGTAGCACTTTACCTGGGAGTACTAGGTGTCGAATTTATATTTTCCCAAAGGAAGGCGGGGTTTGTGATTCCAAGGATCTGATAGTCAAGGATCTAGTATGGATAAATGGGGCAATAACCTTAGTAAGGATAAATCAATGAAGTATAACTAAGGTGGAAACACACTAGGATAAATTGAGGTAGCTCTGGAGTTTGATGGAAGAACTCTAACTCAGTAAAAGATGAAGTGATTGTTGTACCAAAGAGATTGCTATACCCGGGACACGCAAAGTCCTAAACTCGCTAGGGTTCGACTGATTAGGCACCGTACGTCCCAAAAGTCCTACGCTGATAAAACCAGACCGAACATGGTGGAATCCAGAGGATTCTAGGGCTATCACGACCTAGAACCTACCACTACTATCCGTGGGTCTAGCCGCACTCAAGGGTAAGATTATAGCCTAAGCACCTCACTTAATCCATAAAGCTTACTACTCTAACTCTAGCTAAGGAATTAGAGCACTCTAACCAAGCAATGAGACAAGTATGCAACTACTTAAAGTATGACAATAAGTAAATGAAGCAGGGGATCTTTATTACCGATAAGAGTGAAGAACACCGCAGAGGAGGTCACCGACAAGCCTGACTCCTCCACAGACTTCCTCCTTTTCCCGACTTCTCTCACTACTCTACTCTTCTCTAGCTAGCACTCTTCCTAAGAGCAGAGCTTCGCCAGAGAGAGAGAGAGGAGCTACATATTGACTATGAGCTGAATCTCTAGTGATTTGCTAGTGATCCTCTAGTGGTTTCTAATTGTGTTTTGACTTACAAGTGAGGATTCAAGTCCTATTTATAGTGTAGGTGTGCTCCAGGGGTACTTGTAGGGGTCCTGCAGGTCGGTGGCGCAAAGAGGCAGGGCGGGCGCCCCCTAGGGGGCGGGCTTCCCCTTGGATGCACCGCCTTGCATCCTACGGCCCTCCTTCACCCTCAAGGGCGGTTGCAAGGTCCGTTGGAGCTCAGGATTGGCGGTTTGCAACCCCGGGAGGATGACATGTGGGTCCTTCGATCCATGACACATCTCTTGATCATTGTTGGATGAAAACCAACTTCATTTGATGGCTTGGATGACTCTTGGACATCTTTCCTCGGATTATGGACATGGCACTCAATTTGGACAGGGCAGGCGCCTTGTTGGTAGGGCCACCGGATCCTCGTGCCTTGTCTCTGAGCTGTTGATGTGATTTCAACGTGCCATAGGCCATTTGGGAGGATGGCACATGGATCCGTGAGGTGGCATGCCAATTTGGCACACTTCATAGGGCGCCCTATGTAGGGGGCGGGTGCCCCCCTCTGACTCCCATGTGACAGCTGAGGTGCTGAGGTGTCTTGGTATGCTTTGTTTTTTTCCTAATTTCACCATTTTTCCTACATACACAAGATTTCTCCAAGGACATGTGGAACTAGGTAAGTTTCAAGGTGAGTCCTTTGCATTTCATATGGTTTTACCTTGATTTTTGGTGAAATGTTGACGGTAAAATAGGGTGTTAGCGACCGTCAACAATGACTCCCTTAAGTCTCTCAATATGTGGTATTTGTGGATCCTTACCAAGGCAATAGTGATGCATGCCTTCTCTCTCTCACCCTATAACTAATGGCTTATGTGGAGCTCAAGGGTAAGGAGACAGCTCATACATACTTGCAATGAATATTTTGTAAAGTCAAACAGTGGATCCAAAGGAAACAAGTCATACAATTGAATCAAGATGTGCATGTGTATGGATGTGTATGGTGGCTAATCCTAATTCTACTCTTTTGCTCCTTGAAAACATCTCTCTCTTTCTTTTTCAGTACTAGGGAATTGTGCTGCAGGACAACATGGGCTATCTTTCTGTTCTCTTTTTTTAGGCAGGCATCAGAGTACCCATTGTTTTTATAAATTCGTACACTTGTCCATTTTTACCTCTCAGGCGGGCATCTTTGTACCCATTGTTTTCTCTCATCTCACTCTTTTGCATAGCCACATGCCTCTTCTCTGCAACAATGCTTCCCTTTTCTTTTGAGAGATAGCAACAAGAATTTTGGAGCATTGATCTGGGGTAACCATTGGGGTATATTTTTGGGTGTTTCCTCCTAGTGTAGGAGTAAACCTTTTGGGTGGAATAGATGGAATGTGGATGCGCCTACTCAGAGATTGAGTAGTGCATTATGGGTGGAGTGCACATGATCTTGATTCTAAAAGCATGACAAGTCCCTAAGGTATCAACAAAGCGTGACTAAACTCAAAACAAAGCAAGCAGCATATAATATGATGTGTGTTTTTTTCCTATTCTAGCATGTATGGCTGTGGTAGGAATGTAAAGCTCTTGTCATACAGGAACTCATCATGTGGTTTTAAGGATTTTCAAAATAAATCTCCAGAATTCAAGTATCACTAGGAACAATATAAATAGCAGCTTAAACTTTGCATATCATATCCCTCAATTACTTAGACTCAGATCAAGCATTTGCTACCCACAAATTTCAGGCTCAAAGTAAATCTTCAAGTTAAAATGGTTGTGTCTAAAACTTGGGATGATTCAAGGTTGAAAGCTAAGTGTTATGAGGAATCATGGTGGGGTGCTGCTTATCAAATTCCTGAGCATAGTTCCATCTAATCTGAGCAAAATTATTGTAAGCACTCTCTTTTTATTTTATTCAAACACACTAATCTAAACACTATTTATTTGGTTTTGAAATTTTATCTCACTAGCTAACTCACACAAAAAGCAATATGGTACAATAATAAGGTGGGAATCTTATACTTAGCTGGATTTAAGTGGAGGGTGCCCTCCCCCAAGCTGGATGTTTGACAGGGTCTTCGATGTTGCAAGTTGAGTGATCCTTCTGGGAGCAGGTGTACCGACAGTGTAAGGGTGTCGGGTTGACTAGCACTTTGATCTTATATTATCCTGTAAAACTCAATTGCCAACAAGAATACCAAATCTCATGGAGAGGGGTTAGGTTAGTACCACTCCATGGTAAGTGATTAAAATTTTTTATAGTTCCAGTAGAAATTTCCCTAGTTGGGTGGACCTTCATGTGCCCACATATTTTTGGTATTTTTCATAAAGTGCGGACCTTCATGTGCCCACATATTTTTGGTATTTTTAATTTTTATAATTGCAGGAATTAAATATGATGCAGAAATCTATACTAGATGCAAAATTATTTTTGTGCCACCACGGTGACTATGCCATAAGATTAGTCACATGGGGCTTTCAGGTTTTATTATGCTAAGCAATAAATATTTTTATTTTCTTTTTAATGCAGGAAAGTAAATCTGCAACTACTTAGATATTAATGCAATGCTGAAAGTAAATATGGATAAATACCAGTTTTACCTTTTGGCGAAGGCTCGGTAGTTTATAGTCCTCCGACAAGACTCCTTGTCTATTCATTCCTTATCGGGTGCAGCGTCGAGTTGAGGTAACCCTGGTTGCGCTTCTGATGAGCAGCTAGAAGATGACTCCTTCCTCCATTCCTTTCTGGTTGGTGAAGTTGATGTTGCTGGTGAGGTCAAAGCTGGGAGCTCATCTTTCTCAGTCTCTTCTTCCTTCTTTTCTTCGGACTTATTCTTTTCGAGTTCTTCCTTGTAATCTTCCCAACTATCCTTGAGTGATTGGGTCTTTTGAGAAGAACGGCGTCTCCTTCTTGGCCTGTTTTTCTTTAGCTACTCACAAGTTGTGTAACTGTTGAAATAGCAGCGGATCTTCTCGGAACTGGAAGTGGACCTCTCCTATTCTCATATAGATGATTGCTCTGGTAGTGTTAAGGAACAGTCTTCCAAGTACGAGTGGTGGATCGTACTCTTCTTCTCCCATATCCAGGACCAAAAAGTCAGTGGGGACATAATGATCTCGAATTTTTACCATAATGTCATTAGCGATCCCCTCTGGAAATCTGAACGTTTGGTCCGCCATCTGTAGCTGCGTGTAGGTAGAGTACAAGGGTGTCTTGCCAAAGTTACCTTGGCCATTTTGTTGACACTCGAGCCTATGTCGCAGAAGGTCTTGTAAAAGACATTCTTATTAATTGTGCAATCGATCGTCGGTACTCCTGGATCATCTAGTTTGGGCATGTGTGGTGAAACTAGAAGGTGATCGTACTCAGCTCGGACTGAGTTGATCATCCTCACAGCTTCAGTGTGGGTCTGCCTAACCTTATTCTTCCATCTGCTTGTCTTCTTCTGCACAGGCTTGTCTTCATAGATGTACGGCTTCTGTGGATGGGCTGGACTTTCCAGTATTTTTTTCTTGAAACTAAATCTTTCCTTTCTTCCACAGATAGTGAAACAGATCTTAGCGCTGTCGGCATAGATGATAGCCTTGGCGGTGCTAAGGAATGGTCGTCCCAAAATGATTGGGGACTTCTCATCTCCTCCTATCTCGACCACCACGAAGTCGGTAGGTATATACGAGTGTCCAACTCGTACACAGATATCTTCCAGGATCCCCTTTGAATAGCAGAGTGATTGGTCTGCTAGCTGCAAGCACATGTTGGTGTATAGGAGTGCATCTCCATGGATCTTCTCATAGATCACCTTGGGCATAATAATGACGCTTGCGCCAAAGTCACAGATTGCTTCTTCAAAGGTGTGTTCACCAATGGCTATTGGTATGATGGGTCTTCCTGGGTCTCCTTTCATCTCCGGTAGAGAGTCATCGTTCCATCCCTTGGACCGATGCTCTGCATGGTACCATCTTGCATTGAAGATATCCACCAGATTTGCAGTTTCTAGTTCTTCTGGTTGGCCTGGGATTTTTCCTTCATTGGCTGGATGCATAGAGGACGCCAGCTGAGCTATTTGAGATTCTAGCATTTTATTGAAGCTAAGCTGGTTCTTGACAGCAGAGGCAAAACCATCCATCCTGTTATTGATGGTTTCTAGCAACTTATCATTGGAGACTAGCTTCTTGGAAATCCGATCTAGCAGTTTGGTCTGGCCAGAGACTAGATCTCTCAATGGTGTGTTGACGTTGTTACCTTGGTAATTACCTGAGTAATTACCTTAGTAATTAGGCCTTTGTTGCTGATTCCAACCTTGGTTCTGATTCCAGTTCTGATTCTGGGGGACGGTAGTTGTTGTTGTTGCCCATGTAGTTCATATCCTCCTGAATCTCCGGACAGCTGTGACCTAAGTGGCCAGTGCCTCCACATTCTTCGCATGTCATGTAGGCATCGTGGACCTCTCTCTGATCATTGGCTCGATAATCAAGCTTCTTCATCAGCAGGTCCATCTTGGCAGAAATCATGTCGGTCTCGTTGAGCTGGTGCATTCCTCCTCTCTTGCGGGTCGAGGCTCGTTCTTCATTCCAACTCTGGTTGGATGCCATCTTCTCCACAAGGGTAGTAGCTTGCTCAATGGTGAGTGATAGGAAAGCTCCTCCAGCAGTAGCATCCATCGTCTCACGGGTGCTGGTAGTCAACCCATGGTAGAAGGTTTGCATGAGCAACCAATTCTCCATCCCATGGTGAGGACATTCTGAAATGTAGTCTTGAAAGCATTCCTATGCTTCCAGGACTGATTCATCATGCTGTTACTGAAAGCTGGTGATCTTCCTTCTGAGAGCATCCGTCTTGCCCACAGGGAAGAACTTTGCTAGGAAGGCAGTGGAGCAAAGGTCCCATGTAGTGTTCTTGTCTTTGTTTGCATAGAACCACTGTTTAGCTCTTTCCAATAGTGAGAATGGAAACAGGCGGAGCAGGATCATCTCTAGTTACTCCCTTGATGGTGAAAGTGCTGCATATCTCCAAAGAGTGTTGGAGATGGGCACTTGCATCTTCATGCGCCTTTCCACAAAACTGACTAGCTTGCACCATGTTGATAAGCGCAGCTTGCGCTCGAATCCATTGTTTCCAACATCGGTGGGTGGTCCAGCATGGATGTTAGTGGTGGTTGGAGCGGAGAACTCGTGAAGGCTCTTGTTAGCCATGGCATCAAACTCTGGTGTCAAACTTCTTCTTGTACGGATGTCTTCCGACTGAGGATCTGGGGTCTTCTTGAGCTTGGCTCGGGTCTTCCTGATCAAAGCTTATGGGTTTTCAACAAAATTCTGCGGAAGGTCAAATCCATTCATACATCACCCTACATAAGCTACACAAAGAGTAAACAAGGACAGGGTGAGCATGTTTGAATAAGGTTTATATGGTTTCTCAACATATTTGGTGTTATGCATATGATCTATCTACATCTTATGTATGCCAAACGCCTTCCCCGGCAAACGGCGCCAAAAATACTTGTTGGCATTTCTAACATCACCAAAAATAGAGTTAGACTCTATCCCCGGCAATGGCGCCAAAAATGCTTGTTGGCATTTCTAACGTCATCACCAAAAATAGAATTAGACTCTACCCCAGTAACGGTGCCAAAAATGCTGATGGTAATAATTAAGTGTCACTTGGTAAATTACTTAGCCACCTCTTTTAAACCTATATCTCTTATAATAACTAAGTTGTCATCCCTAGCATGAATATAAGAGACATGAATGGAAACTACCTAGAATAATACTAAGCAGTTATTATGAATGCAAGTGACTAAAGAGGATATATTAATCAAAGTGTCTGCAAGCGCACAGATTAATTATACCATTGTAGCATTTTACCCAGGAGTATTCCGGGTTGTCATTTATATTTTACCACTGGGAAGGGTTGGCAATAAATGGGATGTAAGTAGAAAGATAGATGTCATATGCATATGCAAATATGGAGATAACCATGCACGACCCATAATCTCAGAACAGGGGTTATGTCACAATAATAATAATATATATGATAAGCATAATGATCACTCCAATCAGTCAATATATAATGATCACTTAGAGCACTTCCTATCTAGGCACTAGCATGGATTAGGTTGAAGCATAAGGATATTCTAAATCATTCTAACTATACTATTAAAGACATATTAGATTGGTGCAATTATACTAGCAATCATGGCGAAGACACTTCATATTCATACTTAAGGGAATATTACTAAGGAAGATCAAGATCATAGCTAGCCTTGTAAAGTAATAATAACTTTCTACTCTCCCTACATTCGGAGTGTGGACTACAAAGGACTCAACGGGAGTGTCACATCCGCGATCTATAATAGAACCCAGAATATAGGGTGCAATTGCAGACAAACCACATCTAAGCACCATGCTTACATGCTGTTCATCACCCACCCATGATATCAATGAATGAGCGCTATAAAAACCTATGTATGAATATGAATGCATCTTAACTATGCAAAGTATACAATCTAGATAAGCAATGAATAGCATAATTGAGAACATAATCAATAGTAGAACAATGTCAATCAACTTTATCTCAATCACTCAAAAGAGGTTAAGATACAAGAGAGAGCTTACAATGACTCTAGGAAGCCTTCTAGCTCCAGACAGATCCGGAACTCGAGTAGAACTCACCTCCTTCTACTTCTAACCTATGCAGCTATGCTCTAGATGGTGAAGCTCTAATGATTGTAGGGTTTCTGGCTCTCTTCAATTGGGTTGAACTGATTGATGACTGAATTGATCTGATTGATGTCGAACCTGGGGGGTCTGGGGGTCCTTATGTAGGCCGGTGGGATGAACCGTAGCCCTTGAATCAAACCGATTTCGACGGGCGGCTAAGAGTGCGTGAAATTTCGGGATGTGGGTCCACGTCGAAGCGGAGGCCGAGATGTGTCACTGACAGGTCGGCCGACCTGGTCAGTGGGTCAGCCGACCTCCCCCAACTGCCAAGTGGGCCCCGCTTCTGCTAGCGAGTCTCTGGTGTTCTCTAGAATATTCTTGATCTCCTTTCGCGGCGGATTTCATTATTTTAATCTGACATGTGGGTCTCCCTTGATTCTTTTCTGAATAACCCCCTGCAAAACACTGCTTCACCAAAACTGTGGAACTCTGTAAGTTTAAAGCCATATTCTATGGTGGTGTTTGCTTTTATACCCTTATTTCATATTTAGTTGCGAGTAAAATCATACAATAATTACCATCAACACTAGCATACACCAAGCAAGCAAGTATATTGAATTTAAATACAAATGCAATGCATCAAACATATGAATATGCACAATCAAATGCTTGCAATCACGCTTGTGAGCTTGCTCCCCCTAAGT
Organism: Eremochloa ophiuroides; assembly: GCA_038502445.1. Lineage (NCBI taxonomy): Eukaryota > Viridiplantae > Streptophyta > Magnoliopsida > Poales > Poaceae > Eremochloa > Eremochloa ophiuroides. The sequence continues at coordinate 37,723,098 of JAHLJS010000005.1, read as the reverse complement.
GTGAGATCCAAAATAAAAGTTTGTGATCCCTCTCACTTGACCTATATGATACGCACGCGCGTACCAATCACGCGTGTGTAGCTGTTGTTGCCCGATCTTCATGGTGGAGCAAAGGAGAAAAGATAACTATCGCTGCACGACCTGATGGAGAGGTAGTGCACCACGAGATGTTGCACCCGCGACGAACTGCCGAGACATCCACCCTTCCATGCGTCGACGAAAACCAGCCCACGCAATCACGCCGTAAAGACGTGAAGCATAAACTGGGTGAACCGCAGTTCAGCGTTCTACAACCCCCTCAGGAATCGAAAGAACTAAGTTGCAAAGCACTCATGCCTTACCACAGATTTCCAAATATTCTCTCCATCGGAGATGAACACACACGAGGTGGCTATCTTATCATTATCAAAAGTCTCTTATCTTATCTTATTACAATGGAGGATTACATGGATATTTATACTCAGGAACATCCCTCCTGGTTGGGTGTAAACATGGGTACTAATTGATGTAGTTGAAAGGTTATCTTAGTGGAGAAATTGAAGGGGCATCTCTGATTCTCGCGCAGCACTAACAGCCTGTGCAGCCTCCACTAAAACAGCCATAACTCCAAGCTCGGAAGTCCAAAAGATGCACCGTTTGTTGCGTTGAAAAATAGACTTCAATAGCTTTCTGTTGATATGGAATGTGAATGCTGAAACATGTCCTAAATTTGCAGATATAGCTGTAGAAATTGATCCAGTGTTGCTGCGATAATTGTCCAATCAAATTTCCAGCTGGGTTATACTTGTTCACATCATTCTCCCTCCCTTCAAAACGAGTCGTCCTCGACTCGTGCTCGTGGCAGCAGCAAGGATGAACATTATTGGACACTAGACTCAAGGAAGAAAAAGGACTTGACTAGGAACACGGGATAACAGATAACTACACATACTAGTCGCACTACTGGGATACAACTCCAATTAGTATCAACCTGATCAAACATCTAGGAGATTTTGGTGAGAGAAAACAAGTCCACGCAATCACACCATATAGATGTGAAGGCACGAATAGGATGAACAAAAAGTTCATCTCTCAACAATCTCTACCGTATGATTGTTCAAATCAGATCAACACCAAAATAGAATTGATAAACCAGTGCTGCAGAAGGAATAAGGTAGCTTGCTCACACCATGACAACCGTGGCTTTGATACCAAATGATACGCACACGCGTACCAATCACGCGTGTGTAGCTGTTGTTGCCCGATCTTCATGGTGGAGCAAAGGAGAAAAGATAACTAACGCTGCACGACCTGATGGAGAGGTAGTGCACCACGAGATGTTGCACACGCGATGAACTGCCGAGACATCCACCCTTCCATGCATCGACGAAAACCAGCCCACGCAATCACGCCGTAAAGACGTGAAGCACAAACTGGGTGAACCGCAGTTCGGCGTTCTACAACCCCCTCAGGAATCGAAAGAACTAAGTTGCAAAGCACTCATGCCTTACCACAGATTTCCAAATATTCTCTCCATCAGAGAATAACACACACAAGGTGGCTATCGTATCATTATCAAAAGTCTCTTATCTTATCTTATTACAATGGAGGATTACATGGATATTTATACTCAGGAACATCCCTCCTGGTTGGGTGTAAACATGGGTACTAATTGATGTAGTTGAAAGGTTATCTTAGTGGAGAAATTGAAGGGGCATCTCTGATTCTCGCGCAGCACTAACAGCCTGTGCAGCCTCCACTAAAACAGCCATAACTCCAAGCTCGGAAGTCCAAAAGATGCACCGTTTGTTGCGTTGAAAAATAGACTTCAATAGCTTTCTGTTGATATGGAATGTGAATGCTGAAACATGTCCTAAATTTGCAGATATAGCTGTAGAAATTGATCCAGTGTTGCTGCGATAATTGTCCAATCAAATTTCCAGCTGGGTTATACTTGTTCACATCACTATAGCTCTCCCATCATCGGCCTAATGATGGTTCATCGCTCAACCTCCATATCTTTGTTCTATTCTCTCCCTCTTTGTCAGCAAAGACCACAAAATGGTAGCATGGGTAGGATATGATTTGAAATCAAAGGAGGGAACCACTTGTTAAATATTTAGATTATCTTCTATCTTTTAAGCATTTATCTAGATTACTTGCACAAATATATAACTCGGTTTGTCCTTTGACAAGCTTCTTCACGCCACTCGGGGTTATCTTGACAAAGTTGAATTATATACCATAAGTGCTCATATTCTAGTCAAATACTAGGTTCACAAGCCCACAAACTAGTCATATGTCACCACTAGATCAAACAAGTCATAGAAGCAATAGTAGTGGTGTATGATCTCAAAACATTTAGGTTTTCATGAATGAGCCTATTTAAAGAAGAAAGTATGTATACATGCTCTACACAAGTCCTAACAATATATGAGTGACATGCCAAACAATGATACCATTGGTTTGTCGGAGTAGAGGCAAGTCATATAGTAGGGGTGCATTATAACACCCTAATGTTAATCTTGCTAATCTTGCTAAATCACTTGTATTACATTGCATTGGCATGTCATGAGCATCATATTATCATTTCAATGTGTATGAGTAAGGTGATTTCCAATACAAAGCTAGCTATATATATATATATATATATATATATATATATATATATATATATATATATATATATATATATATGCACATAGGGTTATAAATAGGGAAATGCAGCAAAATGTTTTCTTTTCAACACTTTTGGAGTGCCAATTCTAGTTTAGTGTCAAACCAAACCCTGTTCATGTTTGAAGTATCTTGTGATTTGGTCTCTAGCTAGGGTTTGCTTTGGAACCCAACCTAGGGTCATTTAGAGTGAATTTGACAATTCAATTTGAAAGTGCAATTTAAATCATTCAAATGACTTTGATCCTTAAATAAAGATTTTAGGAAATTTAATTTGGGACAAGTGATATTTTGTTTCCAACCCATGAAAATGATTTTTACCTGCTCAATTATGTGTCACAAGGCAGATTAGAGTTTGGTTTCAACTCTGAAAAATTGATTAAGTCCTGGTGCAATGCAGTTTTCATGTACCTCCCTTTGTCGATCTGTAGTTCTCAAACCAAGCCAAACCAGTCCAAGTTGTCTTACTAAAACATATAGATCTCCTATAGTACTTCATTCCATATTAATGAAGTTTGCTTTGAAACCCCATGCTTTGAGAGTTAATAAGCCTTAAAATTCGAGTTTCAGGCAAATGGGTTAGTACTGAACTTCAGTTCAGTCTGAAATGCATCGAGTCGGAGCCTCATCCATTCACCCTCCCTCGGTCATTCTCATGACTTTCACCGTTTCCAGTTTACCCTGCCGACACACACAAACAGCAGGCAGCGACACTGTAGCTTCTCGCCGGCGAAATCCTGCAAATCACCACCCCACAACCCTTCCAAAGCTCACACCAGAAACCACCATGGCCTTCTTTATCCTCCCGCACCGCTAGCAGTTCGTTTTGAGTTTGGCTAAGGCGCTCAGGTCATTTCGCCACTGGTTTTCCATTGTCAAAGCTCTGGTGTGCTCGGGGTTCACCGTGGCCCGTAATGCTACGAGCAGTTTGGGCTCAATTGGTTCTTGTTCTTAGTTGTTTTTTATTCGAATCTGGTGATAATGCAATTTGTTTGGCCGGTTAAGGTTTGGTTCCACCAGAACGGCCTCGCTGTCGTCGTGCTCTGCCGCTGTGGTGCCATTGTGCGTGGTTCGAGCTCTTTCATGTAGCAAACCCGTCTCCAAATCCTAATCCTGGCTTGCTGGAAGTGAATTATTTTTAATAATATTTTTTTATTGATTAATTGCGAATCTAGTATTTGGAATAGAAAAATTACAAAAATAGCACCCTGTCGGCCGCTGGAAAGCCGATTAGTGACCTATCGGCCGCTGAGGAGCCGACAGGACCCTATCAGCCGCTCCACGGCTGACTAGTTCGCCACGCCAGCGGGCCGAGTCAAAGTTGTCGGGCCTGTCGGGCCGATAGGCCCGTCGGCCCCTCGCGACCCGATAGGGACCTGTCGGCTGCCGAGGAGCCGACAGGTCCCTATATCTACCGCGGCCGTCTCCTTCCTCGCGACGCCGCTCGCTCGCGCTCTCTCTCTCTCTCCGCGCGCTCGCCGCCGCCAGCCGCCGTCCCGCCGCTCCGGCCGCCGTCTGCCGCCCCCAGCAGCCGGATCCGGCGGAGGGGCCCCCGCCGCCGCCCTCCAACGTCCCCGCGCGGGCGCGGAGGCCACGAACGGCTCGCCACCGCCGTCGTCGGTCGCCATAGCAGGTGAGTTTTCTTTTTTTTTGTTTTGTTAGTTTTCTGTTTTTTTTACAAATTTGATTGCTTTATGCATTTAGTTTAGATAAAATTAGGTATTTAGAGTTAGTTAGATTTAGTTAGATTTAGGGTTAGGGTTAGTTTAGAGGAAGTTGCAATTATTTTAAAATTAGTTCAGAATTTGAGGAAATTATAAATTATTTTAGAATTAGAGTTAGTTTTAGTGGTACATTAGTTTATGGTTAGTTTGACATGTAGTTTCGTTTAGGATTATTTTTAGTCATACATTAGTTTAGGATTCGTTTTAGTTGTAGATTAGTTTAGCGTTATTTATAGTTGTAGATTCGATCAGGGTAACTTTTAGTTGTACATTATTGAACCGTGGATTTAGGGTTATTTAGTTTTTTTTATTAGGGTTAGTTAGGGTTAGGTTAGTTTCTTTAGTTGTTTATTTACGGTTAGGTTAGTTGATTTAGTTAGTTAGGGTTAGTTTATTTTGTTTTCGGATTAGTTTCTTTGTTAGGATTATTTATTAGAATTGTAGGAATAATTACTGTTAGTTTATTTATGCAGTTAGTGTTAGTTTATTTATGTAGTTAGTATTAGTTTATTTTAAGGATTATTTTTTATTTTCTCTAGTAGTACTTGTTTATTTGATTTAGGGTTATTTGAGTTAGGAATTTTTTGTCTATTTATATTAGTTTTTGTATTAATGTCTTGGTAGGGTTTAGGGTTATACCAATATTCAACTGACAGTGTAATTTTAAAGATGGGAGCAGGAATGTCGTCCGATCTAGTTCGTTTCAGAATTTACTATGGCAAGGGTGAAATCAGAACTGGGGATAGCGATGTAGACCTTAGTCCGTTCCAGTTCTTTGACACGCAACTGAACTCACCGCTGGATCACAGCCGGAGACAAGTATTAGCCTGGTTGCATGAATGGTTTGGTTTTCCACCGTCGCAGCAACGTTTGAAGATTAGTATGTTGGTGCCCAGGTTAAGGGACAATGGATGGAGATGGGAGCTATACGAGGCAAGCAATACGAACAAATGGAAGTTTCTCGTTAGTAATGTTTTCGAACGTGGTTATGACAACATCATGCTTGTTCAGTTCATCGATGGTGCCATGCAAGGAGAGAGTAGCAGCACAGTTCGAGAAGTAGAGGACTTAGAGGCCACAAACGAAGAGCAGACCTATGTTCACGATTCATACGATGTTCAGTTGGGGACAGAGGATGCAGGACAACAACAATATGCAACAAATGCTGAGCAGACCTTGGTTCCCGATTCTGGAGGGGTTGAGCACTGGGCAGAGGATGCGGAAGAACAAGGTTTCAGTACGAACATGGAAGCTGACGAGGGCGAGGAGGATGAAAGAATCGTGGAATAAATGGAACTTGACAATGCAGAGCACCTGACATTTGTGGATGAGCACGCTAGCAAGAGGTTCGAAGACGAGACCGACATCCCCGCGGAATGGACTAACTTCTCACCAGATGCCATGACGGTGGACGATAATCATCACTCGGCGTGGGAGTATTCAAGGACGGAGGTGATGCAGGGGCAGATGTTTCATGACAAGGTTCATCTGCAGCACGCCGTCAGGCGGTGGGCTTATTGTGACAAGAGGCAGTTTACGGTTGTCATTTTCAACCCCAAGACGTGGGACGTTAAGTGTGTCAGCCCAGGGTGCACTTAGCGTGTTCATGGTCATATGCCACGTACGGAGAGCAACTTCATAGCTACTATTGTGCAGCCACATAGTTGCTTGCTGGAGTCGATGCTGACCAAGCATCGAAACATGACAGCACAGTTCGTGGCAAATGAGATGCATGGGGAGATTGTTGAAAAACTTGGCATTTCTCCTTTCCGGATAATGCTGGCTATACGGAACAGATACGGATATGACATATCTTACGACATGGCTTGGAGAGCAAACAAGTTAGCTTTGGAGAAGAGATTTGGAACGTACAAGGATTCATATCACCACCTTCTAACACTCTTACAAACCCTACAAGCTAGAAACCCTGGCACCGTAATTGATTATGAGGACTATATCAACGTCGATGGGGACCGTGTCCTTAAGAGAGCCTTTTGGTGCTTCGGGTGCATGAGACGGAGCTTCAAGTATTGCCGACCTGTGCTATGCGTGGATGGTATATTCCTGACTGGGCAATACAGAGGTACTTTGCTAACAGCTATTGGGGTTGATGGTAATAGTCAGGTTGTTCCCATTGCTTTTGGCTTGGTTGAATCGGAGAACAATGAGAGTTGGTTGTGGTTCCTTAAGTGGCTCAAACGAGCTTTGGTGGAAGAAAGGGAGAATGCTTGTGTGTTGCATGATCGGAATGCAGGCTTACTGAATGCGGTGCAGAAGATGAAGAATGGTGACGATGCAGAGGTTCAATGGCCCGATATACAAAGTCGTTGGTGCATGAGGCATTTAGCTGTAAACTTTTATAAACAGTTCAAGAGCAAGCGTCTGCAGGACCTGTTCAAGCGGCTATGTAAGCAGAACTAGAAAAGAAAATTTGACTTCATCTGGGAACGGCTAGATGAGCTTACCCGGAGCCACATGAAAGATGTGCGCAGGCGACCTGTTGTGGCAACAGAGGAGGAGCCACAGGGCCTTCCACCACTACCAAGCGAGCCTAGAAACAAGACTAGTCGACGTAAGGGGGCCAGGTCAGTAACTTGTTTCTCAGAATGGATTAAAGAGGAGGACCGAGAGAAGTGGTCTTTGTTACATGACACGCACGGTGCACGTTATGGCATAATGAGCACGAATCTCGCAGAGGTTTACAACTGGGTGCTGAAAGGTACACGATCCCTTCCTTTGGTTGCACTTTTGGAGGGTATCCTGAGAGGTACAATGGTTTATCTGCGAGAACGTTGTGCAGCAGTGACCTTAGTAGCACAGAATCCAACTATGACATTTGCGTTCAAGATTTCTGCATACCTAGACGCAAAAAGTGCGAAAGGGGCCATGCATAACGTCTTTCACATTGGCAATCGGGACCTCGTCTTCGAAGTTCAGGTGCGTGATAAGGGTGGACTTGGCACTGGTCCGAGCGAATTAACTATGGAGTGCCAGCTATGGCCAGAACTGAACAAGTGCGAGTGCACATGCAACAAGCCGAAGTACTACCATTATCCGTGCTCCCATGTGCTTGCTGCTTGTGGGAAATGCAATGTCCCGATGACATTTGTGTCCCCTTACTTCAGAATGGAGAATGTGCTGAACACATGGTCTAGCGAGTTTCGAGGGTGGCGGGCCATTGCTGATTTTACAAGGTAAATTGCGGATTGCGATCATTATTGGTCGCCGGATCCCGAAAAAAGGGTTGACACAAAGGGGCGTCGCAAGAGTCGTCGTATTAGGAATGATATGGACGTTTCTGAAGCTGGTGACAAGCGTCCATACTACCTTGCTTGCGGTGGCAACTATTTGAGGAAAAATTGTGATATATATCCGACAGAAAGGCTTCCTGATGGTACGGAAGTGCGGCTTATTCAACATCGATCAGCTCAAAAGGGCAGTCGAGGTGGCCCGTTCGCATAGCAATGCTTCTGAAGTGTTGTAGTTTTTATATTGCGTACTACTTATATTGTGCAAGTGTTGTAACATAAGACTTGTAGTGTTGTAATTTTGTACTACGTACTACTTACATTGCTCAAGTGTTGTTATATGAGACTGGTAGTGTTGTAATTTTCTCGTATGTACTACTTATTTTGTGCAAGTGATGTAATATAAGACTTATGGTGTCGTGATTTGTTTACTATGTACTACTTTTATTACGTAATTGTTCTGTATTATTATGATTTCAGTTTTCTACAATTTCGATATGGTTTTAATTTTATTTTTCCGAACAATGGCAGGTATGGAGCTAATCGACCCCGTTGTCGACCAGAGGCACCGCTCGAACTTGGTGGATGGGCAGCTTCCACCAGCCCTCCACCTACGTACCCACGACGAGCTCTGGCTGCTTGACCCACGCTGGGTTCTCAGGTAACTGTGGTGCTTACCTTGTACGAAGTTTTCTCACACATTGCATTGTACTAATCTGTGTAATATTGTTGCTTACAGGCTACGTGCAGCTGGTCTTCTCCCGTTCGCTCGTCCTGTAGAGCGACACCGAGAGAGGAGCGCACGTTTCCCGGTGGACCATGCCCTACTCTCCGCTTGGGGGGACCATTGGCGATCGGAGACGCACACGTTCCACCTTCCAGTTGGTGAGGTCACCGTCACTTTGGAGGACGTGGCCATGCACTTCGGCCTACCCCTCGCCGGTGCTCCTGTAGGCCCGGTTGCCATGGCCGGGGACTGGGAGGAGCAGTTACTGCAGCGGTTCCAGGGTGCGCTCAACCCTGAGGCCGGACAGGAGCAGTTCGGCTTCCACGAGAGCCACGGCCCGCCCAAGGTGTGGTTGTCTCAGTTCCGTGCGGAGAGGCTGACGGAGGCCGACCCCGAGTGGAGGGTGGAGCGACACCTGGAGGCGTACTTGTTGTGGCTGTTTGGTTGGGTACTCTTCACCAGCTCCCACCACGACACCGTCGACAAGCACTTCGTCCACTATGCGGTGCAGATAGCGTACGCACCACTTGACGCAATCCCCCAGTACAGTTGGGGCTCGGCGGTGCTGGCAGGTACGTACCGAGCACTTTGTGACGCCTGCATTCGGAGGACGGCGTCAGGCACGTTGGCTGGTTGTCCGCTGCTGCCGATGCTATGGTCCTTTGAGCGGTTCGACATCGGGCGGCCAACCCTGTCGTCGTACGAGGCGTATGACGATGGGATGTACTGTTCGACGAGTTTGGTGTGCCCGACGAGATCGATGCGCCGACGATGGGCACACTTTGGTTGTGTCGCGACGTACATATCCTCCTTTTAGCTTAATTTTGTTACTGTGATGACGAGTCCTAATGGTTCTTGTTTTGCAGCCAACGTGGGCAATAGGCACGGCTAGAGGCACGTACACGGCATACGTTGTCGCGATGGACCAGCTTACACCTGACAGGGTTCGGTGGACTCCCTACGCACCACACGACGTTCAGTCCAGGGCTCCACACGGCGTGTCCGAGTTGTGCTACCGTGACCAGGAGTTTTGGCTCACTAGGAAACGACTGGTGTTTGACGTTTGTGTCGAGCCGTACTGTCCGGAACGTGTGGCTCGTCAATTTGGCCGCGCGCAGGTGTTCCCTCTTCCTCGGCTGCAGCTTGACGCGTTCCACGGGTATGTGTTCTATTAATGTCATCAATTCGTTTTGGTTCGACAACTTTATTTATTATTTGTTGTTTTACAGGTGGAGTCGAAAAGGCCAAGGGATAGCGTTCGAGCAGTCTTGGGTGGATAGGGTGGCGCCCTTGGTGGCCGCGTGGGCAGAGGTGCCGACCGACATGCATGACCTAGGTAGGCCTTTCATAGAGGCCGGTTACCCACAGTACTTGCGTTGGTTGCACCGAGCCACGCGCGTTCGTTGCTTCCCAGTGCCAGCGGAGGCCGAGCCACACGAAGCAGAGATCACGGACACCTTCGCGATGGAGCCACCAGCTGCGTTTCATGCGCTGGTAACGATAATTTTTTTAATTAATTTCGTTGTTACTATGACTTTGGTAATGACTAACAGCAATATCTCTAATGATAAATGACCGCTTTGTAGACAGATATATGCACGAACGTTGGCCAGGAGCTTCTGTCGTACGCGCAGCGCTATGAGCAGAACCCTCCACAGGTTGGTAGGCTCGAGTTGGTGGCCGCCCTTCTACGACTGGGGCAACGGTGCTTGGCGGGCATACGTCGAGCATTGTGCCGGTACACCACGTACGACGTTGTTGGGCTCGACGATCAGGGCCAGCCTGCAGGTACTCCCGTGCCTCCCGGAGGTGGCTCCGTACGATGTTCTCGTCCCATGCGCCTAGGTACTTCTTCGATTTTCATTTATTTAATACATTTGTATGTAACGTGCACCGCATGCGTGACATGACCACACTTTGGTTTGTGCAGGGACACTTCCTTCTGCCAGCGAGTACACAGAGGGGGCTAGCAGCTTCGGGAGCTTTGACATAGGCGGTACTCCGCCTAGGCGTCCAGATGAGGCCGGCCCCTCACAGCTTTTTGGTGCACCGCTGCCGACCCAGCTGACGCAGCCGTCTTAGCCTGTAGACCCGACCCCGCCACCACGCCAGCGTCGCCCTCCACAGCAGTTCACTTTTCCTACTGAGCAGATTCGTCGCCTGGGCCCTAAGCGTGGGCGTCATGCAGATTGAGGACATATGCATGTATGATCACAAGTTTCCGTGGATGTTACGTACTGATGCATTAGTATTCTGTCCAATCGTATTTGTGCTTTCCATTTCATTAAATGGAGGCAACGCTCCAGTACGCTCGAATTACGGACATTTCTTCTCTTCTCGAACTTATTACGAAATGGAACAAGCACAACACATGAAACGGCATGTGTCGACCTTAACATGCCTTTGCAAATTAAAACATAAAATGAATACACGAAATGGCATGTGAGAATCCGAACAAAATAAGGGTTCAGACTCTCTGCACTACACCTAACATGCCTTAGGTAATTGAAACATGCATCACGCACATAGATGGACAATCGGACAACCTACTAGTAGTGCTGCCACATATTGAGCTGAGTGGCACCTTCCCCATAGTAACGGCCCATTGGCGGAGATAGTGGCGGTGGCGATTTTGGCGGAGTACCACTATTCTTGTGATGAGGGCAGCGGCAGTACAGGTCTGTGCATTTTGGCTCCTGCGATGTGGCTCCACTGTTGCCTTGTTCCTCATCTTCCTCCTTGTTGTGGCTTGAGTTGTAGATTGGGCCGAGCGAGCCGATGCGGTCCTGCAGGTACCAGATGTACTCCAAATGCGGGGTAATAGGTAGCGGGTCCACCCACTTAGTGAACCCGCAATTGTCTCCTGCCTACGAGGTCTGCGATGAATAGATTTGTTAACATTCGTTTATGTTGCGAAATACATTACTGAAAAGGGACAATAAAACACTACATATGCATAGGGACATTTGAAGAATCGCCAGCCCCCGTGTATCCCGCCCTCGGTTGGTGTACATCTGCACAAGGCAGTCCTCGCCATGCCTGCACTTTGGCCACACTTCTTTATCCTTCTTCACGTACTCCCTCAGAGGTCTTTGTGGACCATAATCACTCTTGCTCTCTTCTGGAAACCTGTCGATTGGTTCGTCGAACTCATCGGGACCAAGACTACCCCCATCATCCCACGTTATTGGCGGGCCCTTGCTCTCCACCGTGCCCTTGAGCTTCCCAACCCCAAACCCCCATTTCTTTGGTCCAGACATCTTGTATTGCTGGTGATGTTCCCTAGCACCGTCCCATATTTATAGAAGCAGCCGAGGGTGACATTGCGTTTGAATAGAACTGAATTAATGCAGGGTTAATTGAGCACAACACTTTGAAGTACTCTGAAAAGGCTATATTCTCGGTCTGCCAAAGTCACTGAAAAGGCTACTCACTGTGCAGTCGCAATCACTGAAGACGCCATGAATTGAATTGACAACTCGCTGAAAAGGCTGCACTAAAAAGCTTATTCGCAAGCCCTCTGAATCACTGAAAAATCTAGATTCTTGGTCTGCCAAAGTCACTGAAAAGGCTACGCACTGTGCAGTCGCAAGCACTGAAAAGGCTATGCACTGAAAAGCCTATTCGCAAGCCCTCTAAATCACTGAAAAGTCTAGATTCTCGGTCTGCCAAAGTCATTGAAAAGGCTATGCACTGAAAAGCCTATTCGCAAGCCCTCTGAATCACTGAAAAGTCTAGATTTTCGGTCTGCCAAAGTCACTTAAAAGGCTGCGCACTGTGTAGTAGCAAGCACTGAAAAGGCTATGCACTGAAAAGCCTATTCGCCAGCCCTCTGAATCACTGAAAAGTCTAGATTCTCGGTCTGCCAAAGTCACTGAAAAGGCTACGCACTGTGTAGTCGCAATCACTGAAAAGGCTATGCACTGAAAAGCCTATTCGCAAGCCCTCTGAATCACTAAAAAGGCTAGTCGCTGTTAATTCCGACTGGTTAAACAGGCTCTTCATTTGCCAATACACTGAAAAGGCTACTCGCTGTGTACTCTGAGGTGAGCAACAGGCTACTCGCAATTATTTGTGTAAAGCCTATAAAGGACTAAGTCGAAAAAGGCTGGGGTCTATGAAATTACTCCTTCACTCCATGCCTGCCCTATTTAAAGACATCCGACGAGTTAGCATACCACACATTTTCTTCTCTAAACCCTCGTCATTCAACTACAATGTCGTCATGGACATCTGACCTAACTCAGCTACCGTCGTGGCGTGAGCGGCCAAAGTGTCGTTGTGGGTTTGTCACTAGGTTGTGCGTGTGGATGGAGTTGGACCGACACTATGGGTGTAGGTACTTCGGGTGCCCAGATCTGGATGACGACTTCATGGTACTATCAACAACTTCTTCTTTCATTTCTCGTAAACTATACACAATTTCATCATTTACATCCACACATGTAGCCTTGTAAGTGGATCCAATGGGTGGATCGAGAGATGCCCGCATGGCCACAGAGGCGTCCGAAGGAGCTTGAAGATAAAGCTCAATATCTTCTGAGGATGAATGAGGCTCGTGAGGTTGACCGCAAAATCAGGGAGGACAAAGAGCGACGGATCAGGGCAGATCAGATCCGTTTCAAAGCTAAGGAGGAAGATCTTGCCAGGAGGAGGGAGGAGTTAAGCTTGCGTGAAGCAATCATCATGCGTAAAGAGGAAGAGCTTAAAGCGCGAGAGGCAGCACTCAAGAACAAGAGGGATGCAGCGGAACTGTCTTCACGGCGTGACAACAAGGGCAAACAACCACGCTGCACCCAGTAGAATAATGTAATAGACCCAGCAAGTTAAATTCTCTAAGTCATGTTTACAATAGTCTGTGGGCTCTTACCAGAGTCACACACACATGCCATTGCAAACCACATATGCCACGCACCGCTCATTTCATGTATCGCTGGGTTACTCTTTTAAATTGAACATGTGTTGTTTTAATTCTATTTTTCGTAGTTTGCAACACACTTCATTTATAGAACAGTCTAGCAAGTCACGAGTAAGTTAAGTTTTCGGAGTGAACCGTATAACGAATATGAAAATAACGTGAAAATAAACATCAAAATGAAAAGGACATGGTAGTAGTGACCTGTCGGCCTCCGGTGACCCGACAGGCCTATCGGCTGCCCGACTGCCGACTGGGCCTATCGGCCCTCCAGAAGCCGACAGGACTCCTGTCGGCGTCGACAGCCGCTGCCGACGCTTGTCGGCTGCGAGGCAGCTGACACGTAAGCCTGTCGGCTGCTGGAGTGCCGACAGGTCCCCTATCGGCTGCTGGATGACCGACCGGATGCTATTTTTGTAATTTTTCGATTCCAAATACTAGATTCGCAATTAATCAATAAAAATATTATTTAAAAAAATTCGCTGGAAGTTAGCTGAAGCCTGTGCTCACGTTAGTTCATCTCGCCGTGGCCGGAATCGGACGGTTCGCAGGTTGCTGCGCCGCCGCTGTAGCCATTAGTGTTAGCCGCCCTATTTACTTCCCTGCTGCATGTTTGGTTGGCCATAGTGTTTAGGGTTGGACTTAATTTTCGAAATTTGTCTTCCAGGGAATGATTTAACCTCTTAAAAATTAATTTTTCAGTTGGGTTCATCCAAAGTTGAGTGAGGTAAATGTTGTTGGGTAGCTGCCTGTATTTGGATGGTGAAACTGTTTTCTGAAATTGGTTCCCAGAGTTCAGTACAGAGTTTTGTTAAATTGTGTTTAGCCCTGAATCTTGTAAATTGTATAGCTAACTCTAGGAATGAACTAAAAGTAGGATTCCACTTTTATGAGTCTGATCATGACCTGTAGTGTTTAGGAATTATATGCTTCCTTCAGAAAATGCAGTAGAGCATAGCTTTGGAGATTAAGTGCTTGATTTAGTGTTTTCTTGTGAATTTTCTCTCTGGGAAAATTATCTAGGCTGCTGGTATGAGTATTTTTCAGTGTGAATTACATGATAGAGGGAGTGCATGAAAAGTATGAAACCTGCAGTTAGAGTCTGTTCTCTGTGCAGAGTAGTTTCAGGTAAATTTTCAGCCTGCAGGCTTCATCTTTTTGTGCAGGCTGTTCTTCCCAGTGAAATGTTCTGAAATTTTGACAGTAAGCTTATGGGAGTAGGAGTTGGCTTCTGTATTTTTCTCAGAATTTTCTGGACCATCAAAGTTTAGGTCCTAGTTCTGTCCTAGTGCTTGTTCTATGGCCTTAAGCATTCAGATATTTGGTTTAGGGCCAACTTTGAGCCTTTTCAGTTGTATGGTGTCTTGTTTGGGTAATTAGCATGTATGTGGAGTTTGCTGTTTTCACAGCAGTAAGCTGCAAGCTTAAATGTGAAGGATATGAATGTGTTGCTTAAATGGAAAAAGTCTAAATCCCCCCTGAACTATGGACCCTGAAACACATGACCCCCTAACCTATGAAACGGTCTAATTTACCCCCTGAACTATCCAAAACCATCTATTTTACCCTGTGCGGTTTTTGATGGCGGTTTGCTACAGTAAAATCAGTTTTCTATGTTTTATTTATTTCCGCTGAGTGTTTGAAAAATCATAGTAAATCATAGAAAAATTATAAAATAAAAAATCCAACTTTGCTGGACTCCACATGATTAGATCTACATAGTGAAAATATATTATGGTATGCTTTAGTACAAAGTTTTTGCTATAAAAAATTTGGATTTGTTCACTGTAAATCTACAACAAAAACTTTGTACTAAAGCATCCCGTATTATATGTTCACTGTGTAGATCTAATCATGTAGAGTATAACAAATTTGAATTTTTTATTTTATGAATTTTCAATGATTTACTATGATTTTTCAAACACTCAGCGGAAATAAATAAAAAATCGAAAATTGGTTTTACTGTAGCAAGCCGTCGTTGAAAACTGCCCAGGGGGTAAAATAGACGGTTTTGGATAGTTCAGGGGGTAAATTAGACCGTTTCATAGGTTGGGGGGTCATGTGTTCCAGGGTCCATAGTTCAAGGGGGATTTAGACTTTTTCCTTGCTTAAATCTACAATGCTTTGCATCTTGCTTGAGTAGAATGTGGATAGGGCTTAGGCTAATTTATATCCATCACATCTTAGATTACAGAAAAAGGGGTAGGTGTAGTGGTGTTGGTTTAGAGAAGAAATATGCACGTACTCGATAAGAGCAATTAGTTTATAAAAGTACGATTATATTCCATCTAAGCATACATAAGCATTATGCATGATGTCTTGTAAGTCATTGCAAATATGCATTCAAATTACTTATTGCAAATACATGCATACAGGATCGTTGGAGGAGTTGAATCTGACCGAGGTGAATCCACCCGAGGAGGAGATTCCTCAGGAGGCCCCCGTTGCCAAGCAAGCCACCGAGGACAACGCTGACCTGCCCGAGTGCCCTGACCACCAGCCCTCAACTTTTCTGAAAGGCAAGCCCCGGTGCATTCTTACTTCCTACGTTTTCGAAATGAATTGACTTGAGTATAGTGATTGTTGCATTAAATGTAGGAATTGTTTGAAAGCGTAGTTGCATTATATTGGACAACTATATATCCTTCACCTAAATAGGTTCAGGATTGTATCTTCTGCTTAGCTCTGCTTAGAACCGGTAGATATGGTGATCCCGGTCACCAAAATAGAAAGTGAGAAGCACGGTTGGCTATATTTGCTATCGTGATATAACCATGAGAGTTGAAAGTAAAATTGGGATTAGCCGGGCATAATAGCAAAGCAATAAGACATGGAGGTCTTGATTGTGTACCTATTCCCCGTCTAATCAGATAGAGCCACCGTTGTTGGGTATCAGTCGAGATTGAAAGACGCCATCACTTAGCTGGTCGGATAAGTCGTTCCGACCGTGAAGCCGAGTAGCTCTATTTGGGCCGGGAACTGGTTAGCAGGGTTTATATACTGGACCGCGTAGGGTTTTGGGAGCTAGATCGGACCATGGGTAGGTGGATTCCTGAGCTTCCTGGCCACTAGTCAATCCCCCAGTATATGGCTCCCCCAGACCCACGGTTGGTACCCAAATAGTACCAAGGGTGACCTAAGGGACCCCGTACAGGTCTGTCTGGGTTTGTGATTGGCATTTGACACCAGCTGGTTTGTAATCGATTTGAATCGCCATCTCTCCTGGTTAGTGAGAAACTGGACTGATCTTCTGGCAACGTAGAGATTGAGAAATTTGATATGATAATAGTTATCGAAAGCTTGAAAGGCCAAATTGCTATGGTTATATATATTTCTTGATTATAATTAATCAAGTGATTGAAATAGACAGTTGCTATGTTAGTAGTAAGGTTTCATGCTTACTAAAAGAATCCTGCTAGTATCTACTCATGATAATCATTTAAAAGAGGCATTTACGCAAAATGAGTCAGCCAACTCCACTGAAAAGCCTCGCATATTCTTTGAGAGTATTTTATTTGGTAAGACGGGTAAGTCTTGCGGAGTACAATCGTGTACTCAGGGTTTATCCCAAATTGTTGCAGGTGGCCAGGTCTTTTATGGTTATTGCAAGAATTGCTTCACCCCGGCCGTGGACGAGGACTGAAGTGTGGGCAGCTTATGTCTTCATGTTTAATAGTTATCTTATCTAGCAGTTTGATCCTAACATGGCACTGTATATTTAATAAGTATGGTTGTGAAAGACTTTGCTTTCAAAACTATATGCTTCCGCTAAGTTTGAAACTTATGATGTAATATCTCTCTACGTACTCCGTACTTTGAAGTCATGCAATATGAATGGATGTTGTTGAAACCTGTACGATCTTGGTTGTGTTACTGTTTGTGTAACACCCCTGATGTTACTGTAACTAAAACCTACCATGTCATCATGATTGAATGCAAATCATCCCGCATAAACTCATTATTACTGTGCATCACTAAAATAATTTTTTTTCCACATATCATTGTGCATAGGTAATTTAGAGTGATTTGTTATATGAGTGCTTGTTTGACTATATAGGATTAAATCAAATTAGAGATTCAAACCGAAATCAATTAAAATCCCTAAATCGGACCCAAAACCCTAAATCAAAAACTAAGTTGAATCAAGGGTTGGGCCTTAAACAAAAGTTGTAAATCTTTAAAAAGTTGAGTAATTTCTATTTTGGGAAATTTTGAAGTTCCTAAAAATAATTTTAAATAAAACCTTAATCTATGCTTTAAAGTTCAAAATTTAAACTCAATTTCAAAAACTATAAGGAATCTGAGGAAAAGGCTTTGATAAAAGTTGTAGATCTTTTAAATTAGAACAACTTTTATTTTTGGAGATTTTAAAGTTATTCAGTGGAAATTCAAATTAAACTCAAATTAATGCCTTGGAATTTAAATTTGAAATGCTATTTCAAAAATTAGCTAGAATCTGATCAAACTCCATTAATGAAAGTTGTAGAGCTTGACAAATAGAACAACTTCTATTTTTACAAATTCAAGCTATTAAGGAAAATCTTGGGATTTAAACTGAATTTGAAACAAATTTTAAAAGGGCAAATTACCCCCTTTTCTGTAGTTTCAAATCTATTCAAAGTTTGAATGTGGTACAAAAACCAAAGTTGTTCAGCACAAAATTTATCACAACTTTTATACTGGTGATTTTTTAACTTTATAAACAAAATAAAAAGTAATTGTCAAAAGAAAACATTTGGGGCCTTGAAGACAACAGTACCAAGCCCCTCCCCTTTTCCTGACCGCGCGCAGGCACGTGCCGCGCCGCCCGTCGACGACGCCCAGGGCCGCCGGCCGCTTGTCATGGCGTAGTGGAGTCGTGGGGGGGGGTCTCGAAGAGCTGTCGACCGTCCCCCATCTCTCTGCTCACCTATAAAGCCCGGGAGCGCCTCCTTTTTCGTTCTCCCTCTCTCCGTTCGCCGCTGGGAACTCTCTGTCCTTGGGCAAAATTTATGGTACACAGTCCACCATCAACAAATTCATCTTAACCATAGAGTCGCCATCTCCTTGTGAAGCCTTTGAGCCCTTTTGTGCCTCCTCTCGCCACCGGAAGCTCCCGCGCAGCTCTCTTCTTCCCCACGACCCGTAGTAACGTTGACATAAGCACTTCACTGAGGCCAGGCTATTTGGGTGAGCTCCTCCCCTTTTGACCATGTGTTCTAGATTCTAGGTGATCCCAGGCATCTCATGCGCAAAACGGTTACCAGTTTGGTCTACAGGGTTCGCCGGAACATCGACGTTGCCGCTGGAGTTTGCTGTTGCAACCGTCACTGACGTCGCCAGTGCTATCCGGTGGCTCTCTGCTCCAACCAACATGAGCACCAAGTCTTGGTGAGCCTCTAGATGCATTAGGTGTAGCTGGTTTGCCTCGGGGAGCTTCGTCTCCGCCGGAACGCGCCGCGTTGTCGTCGCCGAGCCGCCGAGCCGCCATAGCCACGGCTATAGCTTTTATAGGTCAACTTTTGCCAAACCAAATATCCCGTTGGACTTGTCGTGTCTTGGGGAGTCTAACAACCCGCTGCTGCCCCCTTGGCCCCTGCCGGCCGCCCACGGCCTTGGCCGGGGCTGGCCTGGCCGGTCGGCGGTCATGGCGGCTAGGGGTTCGAGCTAGCAGGGCGGCCAGTAGCGGGCCAGGCCAAGCTGGGCTGGGCCGTTGGTGCTGGAGCACTGTGAGAAGGTGGAAGGGTGCGCTGAGCCATGTGTGGGCTGGCCCAGTGGAGCTGGTTGTATTATGTAAACTGGTTTTTCCTTTTCGGAATAAGAATATAGTGCTGTATTTTGTTATTTTCATTGGAATAAATGCAACACTCCCAAAATTATGAAATAAATGTGGTAGCTTTCCCTGTGTAGTATAGTATTTATGAAAAATATGAAATAGGTAGTTTGAGTACTTTCTGTAGATTATAAAAATGTGTCTTTTAATTAATAAATGACATTTCTTTGATTTTTGTAGCTCAAAATATTGATCCAAAATTATGAATTTTTTTAGTAGCTATTATTAGGTATGAGCTACCTCCACAAAAATCTATAGCTCATTTGCACAAGGTTTAAATATTTTGTAATTTTGCCCTTAATAATTAATTATTGAAAGTGACATCAAATAGTTATTAATTTAGGGTTTTTGTGCGATTTTGGATTGTGTGATGACCTTGGATCAAAACCATGATGTGGTCCTTGGCATATCATTAGTTGGTTGAGTTCATCCTTAAATTCGGCTCTCGACAACTACTAAAAAGGAAATCCCGGGTTGATAATTGATAAATTTGTTTTGCTGGCTTGCAAATTTATCGAGAAGTAAAGTGCACTCAACTTTCTAAATTAAGTTTACTTTAATTAATTCACAATGTAGTGCATCTCATGCATCATGGCATACATATCATCATGTTAAATATGCATTATTATTTCGTGTAGTGAACGTGGGATAATTTGTTATTTGAAGCGGGTCCCGAGTAAGGTCTTTACTTGGTGGACGTGGATCTTTCTCGGTGATTGACTTTAGGGTACTATCTGCTCCAAGCAATAGGCAAGCCGTTTTCTTGTGATTTATAAAATGTTTATAACTTTGTGTTAAACTACTGCATTAGATTGATAGGAGTTGATTGACAACCCAATTGATGCATTACCAACCTTGACCACTGAAATACCTTGAAATCATTTTAAAATAAAATGTTTGAAAATGCTTAGCCCTGCTTAAATAATTTAGTTTTGCACAAAAATGCTATTTTTGAGCTATTGTGATAAACTATTGAATAATTCATGAAAAAGGAATATGGTAATGTTCTCGTTCGGTGGCCGTGCACCTGATCAGTACATTGTCATCGACGAGAAAGGGTTTCCGCTCGGTTGGCTGGTATTTGGGTTAGAGTCCCAATGCATGGTCACCGACGGAAGATGATTTGAACCGGTGGTCAACGTATACTTGGGTTAGAGTCCCAATGTACTGACACCAACGAAAAAGAATTAAAGACTGTTCGTTGTAGGCCTGCTAGATCGAGACTTTGCAACTAGCCACATACTACAAAAAGCTCTGACTCTGGTGGCTCTATTGCTTGAACCGATGACCACGCACTAGGAGTGGAGAGATGGCGAGAGTAGCATGTACCCTCGTGGGTTAGAGTCCTGGATTGGAGGTGTATTGTACTCTCGGTTGGCGCAGGACCGGTTCAGGGATGGAAAAGCCGTGTAGACGCGGTTGGCATATGCAAGCTTAGGTGCTACATATGCAGTGTGGATAGGGATCCCAGCTGGGTACTTAATCGATTCGTATCGTCGTTGTTCCTCGGTTATGGAGACTTGATCCACTGACTTACCCAGAAAAGTGGTTTGAAACTAGGTTTTGGAAATGGTAAAACGAATTGAAAATGTGGAGAAGTGTTGGTTAATCAACTTAGAGACAGGACTAAAGATGACTTCTGACATTAATATAAGAATAAAATTTACTAGAGAGCTTTTCTGCAAAAGACTTTGATTCTTGCTGAAGCCTTACCTTGACTCCCCTCAGACTGCATTCCTGACTCTCATTTCTTTTCTTAGTGGGGCATGTCTTGCGGAGTACCCCAGTACTCAGGGTTTGTTAACCCCCTGTTGCAGGTGAATTAAGTGTACAGTTCTGCGTGGGATCGTGCCGGTCAACGGATCGTGCATGGACGGAGGTGTGTATATGATACAAACCCTTAGGCAGGGTGTCTGGTTGTATGCAGCTACTCTACAACGAATCTCTGGTTTGAGATAATGTAATCTAAGTTTGTAAATTTATATTTTTGTAATACTTCCGCACTCTTTACTCTGGTTTATATTAATTGTGCAAACTGTTGTAATACTATAAGGCTTACAATGAAGATCCTCAGGGAAATTAGGGTTTCCTAGGAGACCCGGTAGGCCACCTAGGTCTAGGGGAACTCGTGCAGACTGATCGTGGGTCCTTAGGTACGATGACGGTGCACGTGGGCCCTATGATTAAGGTGGTTCTGTCACAGAGTGGTATCAGAGCATCTCATTGTAAAGTTCTTGCAGTATTACTTTACTAAAACTTCAAAATGATTTGGATCGAATAAAATCAATGGGGTAGTTTGGTCCGAGTTGCTTCTGAACTTTCCTCATTCGTTCTATAGGATCTTTCCTGGATTCTTTCTATAGGTCTGTAGTTAGATTTTAGGCTTTGTAGTGGACTAGCACACTATGTATGCCCTATGTTGAAAACATTGGGTGCATGACACCATATTATGTAATCGGTCTATACATATATATCGGTGTATTCTGATTCGCGTTGGAACGCTCATGCATCTTGACATTGTAACTATTAATAATTTCCCCATTATGGAGTATATCTATATTTTCTGAAATAGAACTTACTTCAAAACATATTTTATTAAAAATAGATTCCCACTCCTTTCCCAAATGAATGGATCCGCAAGACCCTGCTACCGGCATTGACGAGTGTCTAGATATGCTCAGAACCACCAAAATATCATTAGTCCTGCATTATTCTCCTTGGTCGGTCATGGGATGCAGTGTCCCTACAGGTCCTAGCCAGAGCATTAACAACAGACCGACTACAACATTACTTTTGAAAACTTCAAAAGGTTTTATAAATTAGGAACTGTTTGAAGAAAACAAAGTAAAAATGACTCTTCTAGCTTTTCTTGAGCTTGCTGAAAGATCCGGTGATGATTTCTGACACCTGAAGTCGAATACCTCGAAGAGTTTCAGCTCTTCTTCTAAGGATCGGTGAAGAGTCGAAGTTCCCCAACAATGATCTATAGAATGATTCCTGATCTCTCTCTGAATTAGACTAAAGATAATATATAAAGTATTGTCCCATAGGTATAGGTTATATGCTAACTAAAGTTGTAAAGATGCATAGGACGAGCATTCATCATATCATTCACATAAGATAAAAATATAAGTATTTAAATTTTCCCCTTATATATTTTGAGTGCAGCCATTGTCCCGTATAGCTGTTCCATTTTATAAATCTTGACATGGACCAGGTTTTGACCAATCCATGTTAATCTTCGCTCCATAAGTTCCTAATCCTTGGGAACTTCTGGATGCAATTGAAATTAATTTCATCAAATACACAAAACCATGAATCGGTTCTTGACTTTCCAACCTAATGTATGTGTCATGCCTTGATGTGACACATACCACTTCCATGAATTCAATATGTCATTCAAGAAATTAAGGTAATTGTGTCCTATGGTGGTACCATAGCTAGTAACCACGATGCTGCGACAGAACCTAGGGTCTCTTGTATGCCCGAGTCATGCGAGATTCTGCTGGGTGTGCACAGGTATCGAGGTTTAAGGTTGTGGTCTGCCATAGCTTCACAATTCATAAGCTCTCTTTCATTGCACCTTTCGTGGAAATGAATCCATCTCATTGTGATGTATTATGATCTACGAATACAATGTAATGTCGAAACTTGAAACCTCTTGTGGCTCGCTACCATAGGAAATTTTGCAAAGTATTCGCTTACGTTGAGATCCGTAGTCATCATACATCATAATCCTAATTGTTGTACCTTCATTTTTGTGACTTCTTTTGACCGAGACTACCTTAATTGAACCTGATAATGGTGTTTCGGCCGTGACTACGGTGCCTTGCAAAACTGAGAATCTTTTTTGGCATGCTAACACACAATTTTTTCTCAGGGCACATACTGATATCATAGTCAGTGCTCCTCACCCATCAAGGTTACAATTAATATGCTCTCTTCTATCGATACTCTTTGCTCCATAAGTTTCCAGTCCTTTGGAACTTCTGGATTGCACTCAATTTGATACAAGGAATTATCAAATCATTGACTTATCTGCGTATATGTCAGTCTTTCCCTTCTCCTTTCATGACACATACTATTTCCTTGAAATTTTTAACCAACATGTTAGGTGTGGTTGAAAGCTATTGCAATTGTAGTCTATGGGATATCATGATCCGTGAACATGATGCAGCGTCGAAATCTAGGGTCTATTATGGGTCACAACCATAAGAAGTTACTGCTGGACGCTCACTGTTATCAGAGTTAGTGGTCATGATCCTAGCCTGCAATTAGTGTGCTTTCCCTTCTTTTGAAATCTCCTTTGGAAATTCATATCCGTACTTTTCCTGAATTTCTATAAATCCTTGTTATGTATAACTAGCTTGAAACGTACTTTAAGAATACACTTCTTCACAAAACTCCAGGATGCACTTGAACTTAAGCCATTGACCCAGTACAAAAACCTGGCCCTAGTCCTTGACTTTCCGCCAGTGTATGTGTCATGCCTTGATCCGACACAAATCACTTCCTTGAATTCGACATGTTGGTTGTGCCCTATAATGGTGCTATGACCAGTGACCACAGTGCCACGTCGAAACCTAGAGTCTCTTGCGTGCCATGGTCACCCGAGATTCTACTAGGTACGTGAAGGTATTGGGGTCTCAAGTCATGATCCACTATAGCTTTACAACTAATAAGTCCTCTTTCGTTTCACGTTTTGTGAAAACGAATTTCCTTAGCTATGGTGCAATTTGATCTGCGATTTGCGATATAATATAGCAACCCAAAATCTCCTGTAACTCGTGATCACGTGGGATTTTGAAAGGGTATATGCTCGTATCGTGATTTTTGGTCAGTTTCATCATAGCCATCATAAATATGTCTTTTCTCTTTTGACTGAGGTTACTTTAATTGTGCTCTACAATGATATCTCGACCCGTGACTATGATGTCGTGTCAAAACTTGGAATCTTCTGTGGACTGCAGCCGCATAAGACCATACCAGGGTACGCACTAGTATCGTAGTCGGTAATCCTGACCCATTATAGCTCGCAGTTTGAAGTGCTCTCACTCTCCTTGAAACCTCTTTGGGAGGTAGCGAATGACTCGAAATCAGAAATAGTGAGCGGTCATGTCGCTTAGCTAAGGACGGTAGCCACTTTTGTAGACCCGATGTCAGATCAGGTTCAACCAGATGTCGAATACGAATGTAATATAAAACCCTGAGATGACTAGAAAACCAATGTAAAGGCAGTCCGGCAAGTTGCGTCGCGCCAATGTAAGCTGGTAAGTTAAGGCTAACTACGCTATAGGCTTTGTATAATCTTTACATCACTTTTGTAAAATTTTTCTTACTTAAGTTAATGAGTAGTAGGTGTGTTCTTAATGTGGTAGATAACAAAAATTGAAGTTTTAAAAGACACCTTGGTTTGAGGGGTTTTAGTTGGGAGTATTTGATAATGGTGTTAGGGTTAACAACCGATGGTGCCGCGACAAAAGCGGGGGCTTCCCGTGTCATGCAAACAGGGGATTAGCTGCTCGGCACGCGCTGGTATCATCATCCTTGACCTTAGCTCATTATGAACCCACACTCAAATAACATTCCTCATAAGGGTTTAGATCGAAAAGTAAAGTTTAAAGTTCTAGTGTTGAGAAAACAACTGACTATGCCCAATAAAAATCTTCATCATATCAACTAGGAAATTTAAGCATGGGCCAGTAGTTGTCAGTTGAAGTTGCCTGAACAGTTGTCAGCTGTACACAATGTATCCCAAGTATCACAACTTAAGAAATGTCTTCGAGTGCATGGTCAAGCCATCAATGTAGTAGGGGCAAACTCTGAGTATCCAATACAAGACCTAGACCGGAAACAATCGTGTTACTCAAAAGAACCACAACAAGATAGTACAAAGTGCAATGGAGTCAACATTCCAAAGGAGAAGCCACCTGAGCATTAGAGAATCTTCTATCTAAAAACTTTCTTAAGTTCCTTGCTACTCTGTAGACGTAACTTTTATTTTTTTCAAGCTTTGAAATAAGTAAACCTTCTACTTGCTCTATGGTATATTTTGAAAAATATCTACTTGACACATTTTCTTTTCCATTACTAAACCTAAGAATTTAGCCGTTCCTTAAATCTCAAGACGAGATTTATTTTAAGGGGGGAAGGATGCAACACCCTTGGTGTTACTGTAACTAAAACCTGCCATGTCATCATGATTGCATGCAAATCATCCCGCACAAAGTCATTATTACTGTGCATCACTAAAATAATTGTTTTTCCACATATGGTTGTGCATAGGTAATTTAGAGTGATTTGTTATATGAGTGCTTGTTTGAGTATATAGGATTAAATCAAATTAGAGATTCAAACCGAAATCAATTAAAATCCCTAAATCGGACCCAAAACCCTAAATCAAAAACTAAATTGAATCAAGGGTTGGGCCTTAAACAAAAGTTGTAAATCTTTAAAAAGTTGGGCAACTTCTATTTTGGGAAATTTTGAAGTTCCTAAAAATAAATTCAAATAAAATGTAAATCTATGCTTTAAAGTTCAGAATTTAAACTCAATTTCAAAAACTATAAGGAATCTAAGGAAAAGGCTTTAATGAAAGTTGTAGATATTTTAAATTATAACAAATTTTGTTTTTGGAGATTTTGAAGTTATTCAGTGGAAATTCTAGTTAAACGCAAATTAATGCCTTGAAATTTAAATTTGAAATGCTATTTCAAAAATTAGCTAGAATCTGATCAAACTCTATTAATGAAAGTTGTAGATCCTGACAAATAGAACAACTTCTATATTTATAGATTTTCAAGTTATTAAGAAAAATCTTGGGATTTAAACTGAATTTGAAACAAATTTTAAAAGCGCAAATTACCCCCTTTTCCGTAGTCTCAAATCTATTCAAAATTTGAATGTGGTACAAAAACCAAAGTTGTTCAGCACAAAATTTACCACAACTTTTATATTGGTGATTTTTCAACTTTATATGCAAAATAAGAAGTAATTGGTAAAAGAAAACATTTGTGGCCTTGAAGACAACAGTACCGAGCCCCTCCCCTTTTCCTGACCGCGCGCAGGCACGTGCCGCGCCGCCCGCCGGCGATGCCCGGGGCCGTTCGGCCGCCTGTAATGCCGCCTGTCGACCGTCCCCCATCTCTCTGCTCGCCTATAAATCCCGGGAGTGCCTCCTTTTTCATTCTCCTTCTCTCCGTTCGCCGCCGGGAGCTCTCTGTCCTCGGGCAAAATTCGTGGTACATAGTGCACCATCAGCAAATTCATCTTAACCATAGCGTCGCCATCACCTTGTGAAGCCTTTGAGCCCTTTTGTGCCTCCTCTCGCCACCGGAAGCTCCCGTGCAGCTCTCTTCTTCACCACGACCGGTAGGAACGTCAACATAAGCACTTTACCGAGGCCGGGCTATGTGGGTGAGCTCCTCCCCTTTTGACCACGTGTTCTAGATTCCAGGTGATCCCAGGAATCTCATGCGCAAAACGGTTACCAGTTTGGTCTACAGGGTTCGCCGGAACGTCGACGTTGCCGCTGGAGTTTTCTGTTGCAACCGTCACCGACGTCGCCAGTGCTATCCAGTGGCTCTCTGCTCCAACCAACGCGAGCACCAAGTCTTGGTGAGCCTCTAGATGCTTCAGGTGTAGCTGGTTTGCCTCGGGGAGCTTCGTCTCTGCCGAAACGTGCCGCGTTGTCGTCCCCGAGCCGCTGAGCCACCATGGCCGCGGCTATAGCTTTTATAGTTCAATTTTTGCCAAACCAAATACCCATTAGACTTGTCACATCTTGGGGAGTCTAATGACCCGCTGCTGTCCCCTTGGCCCCTACCGGCCGCCCACGGCCTTGGCCGGGGCTGGCCTGGCCGGCCGGTAGTCATGGCGGCTGGGGGTTCGAGCTGGCCAGGGCGGCCAGTAGCAGGCCAGGGTGTACTGTACTGGAGCACTGTGAGAAGGTGGAAGGGTGTGCTGAGCCATGTGTGGGCCGGCCCTGTGGAGCTGGTTGTATTCTGTAAATTGGTTTTTCCTTTTCAGAATAAGGATGTAGTGCTGTATTTTGTTATTTTCATTGGAATAAATGCAGCACTCCTAAAATTATGAAATAAATGTGGTAGATTTCCCTGTGTAGTATTGTATTTAAGAAAAATATGAAATAGGCAGTTTGAGTACTTTCTGTAGATTATAAAAATGTGTCTTTTACTTAATAAATGACATTTCTTTGATTTTTGTAGCTCGAAATATTGATCAAAAAATTATGAAATTTTTGTAGTAGCTGGTATTAGGTATGAGCTACCCCCACAAAAAGCTGTAGCTCATTTGGACAAGGTTTAAATATTTTGTAATTTTGCCCTTAATAATTAATTATTGAAACTGATATCAAATAGTTATAAATTTAGGGTGTTATTGACGGTCGTTAAGTACCAATTTTATACCATCAACTAATGCCTAGGGAAGATCAATAATAGAAGCATAGGGGTTATTACTGACAAATTCCACGAGTTTTGGTGAATTGTGTATTTTTCAGGGATTATTCGAGAAAGGCTTAAAAGAAGGATTAAAGTGCCTAATTACCACAAAACTTAAACGCCAAGGAAACATCAACACGAAGACCCGGAAAGACTGTAGAACACACCCAAAGCAAGCGGAGGCCCACACCTGGCCAGTTGGGGCCGGCCAGCCCTAAGGGGGGCCGGGCGGTGCCCCCCTAGGGTTTCGCTGCCGCCATCTGGAGTCTTCTTCCACCGCCTCTTTGGAGTCATCTGGGCCCTTTTTTAAGTTGGTTTGATCCCACGGCGCACGTTTATCCAACTGGGCTATAAATAGAGGGGCGAACCCCCTCCCAGAGCACCAATTCCTTCCTCCTGCTTCTTTCGTCAAGAGTAGATAGAAGTTACGGTTTCCAGAGATTAGAAATAGGGCTCTAGTTCTTCAAGTTCATTGTTTAGGAGTCTAGCAAGGTTCAAGTAGAGTTGGGCGCTACGCTCGGGATTCCAGATCTGTTCGTCTGGAGATCGGTAATCTTATCTTGTATCTCATTATGACTTTGCTTTATTTTAATATATTGCTACTTATTCAGTTCTTAGTTTATTCTAGTTGCATATTCGATATAGTTGTGATTGGTGATGATTATTGTCATTTGATCGTAAAGCGCCTAATTCAATACTCGAGTGAGTTAGGTGGTATGCATTATGTAGACGTGGTGTCTAGATATACTGTGTACCTACGGAGGCACCCTGATATGCCGGGTCATGTGGTAGTCCACAGGTGATAGCTGCGTTGGTTCCTCTGTAGTCCACCCCCCGTACGTAGGACGAGCAGAGCGCGGTCGCGAAGGAGGTGACCCTTGTGTCTTAATATCCTCATTAGATGATGCTCCTTATGATGTTTTCAAAGTTGATTATGCTATAGATGAAAATGTGTAATGTGGCGTAGGTTGTAGACTTTGTATTTAGTAATTACATAGGTTTCCTTTACTTTAGCCGAATCTCGAGATTGTCATACTACATTAGTGAGTCTCTATATTCTATCTCTGGAATACCATTTACCTCATTTACTCAGTTATCATTTACCATTTATCATTAACTTATTTATCGCTAAAGTACTAGAGTTATGGGTTATCATAGGTCTGCACATTTATCTTTCCAATCATTATAGTAGATTATCCTAATGAGTAGAATGCCTCTTTATGCTTTTGGCATAAAATAAGTCAACGATACTCGGAATACTTACCGAGTAAAGTGCTACAATGGGAGAATTATCTGTGCGCTTGCGGATATATTCTATAGTATTATTTTTAGGAGGCAAGTGAAGATTATTTTACCTTTGGTTTTTGGCATCATGTTAGAGATGACAACTTAACGTGAAGTGATGTTAAAAATACCAACAAGCATTTCTGACGCCGTTGCCGGGGATGGCAATTGTATTCATTAGGATAACTTATTGAGTTCGTTGATTTTATTTGCCAGGATATTTATTCTAGAATTTCATATCGGAGAGTTCTTCATAGATAATATTATAGAAAAACATAAAAATAACTATAGACATAAATACTTATAGATAACCATAACCTTTTGCTTTAGTAGACTTACCCATGTTTTGTTTATGTTTAAGTATCTTATATAGGGTAAGTGCAGGATTGGTTGTGTACTTTAACTCTTATCAATCAGGAACAACCATAGGAAGAAGGATCTTACATTATTTTGTGAAGCCATGACTGAGAAGACTCTACGTGAATTCTCTGCCCCAAGTACTGAGAATATTCGCGTTGGGCCAACTTTTAACATTGGAGATCATGATTACAAGATCAAGCCAAGCCTCATCAAAATGGTGCAAACTATCACATTTTAGTGGAAAGAAAGATGAAGATGCAAGTGTCCATCTACAGAATTTCCAATTTCCTGGAGATTGGCAACACCATCAACATCAAAGGCATTCCTCAAGACGTCATGCCACTTCGTTTGTTTCCGTTCTCATTGGAGGGAAAGGCGAAGCAGTGGTTTTATCAGAATAAAGATCGATTCAAGACATGGGTAGAATGTTCAAAAGCTTTCCTAGAAAAGTTTATCCCAGTAGGCAAAACCAATGCTCTACGAGGAAAGATTTCAGAATTTTGTCAGCAGAAAGGTGAATCTATTCCAGAAGCCTGGGAACGTTTTCAAGATTACATATCAGATTGTCCCCATCATGGAATGGAAAATTGGTTGCTCATTCAAACATTTTATCACGGACTAACTCAAAGGTCACGTGAGCAACTAGATGCCACTGCTGAAGGATTATTTATGTCACTCACCCCTGGAAGAGCTGAAGATATTATGGAAAAGATAGCAGAAAATCAGAATTGGACAAACAACACTCAGACATGCCATAAGAGTGAAGAAGTTCCAGAGGAAGTGTGTGTACTGTCAACCAAGATGGATGTACTGTTGAACTGGTTAGAGCAAAGAGCCAATCATAAAAGAGATCGTCGAGCTATTCAAGATGCATTCAATTCCCAGAATCAGTATAGAGGATCTTTATGAATTGAGTTTGCAAATCCCCCAGAAGATATTAGTACAATCATCAAGTCTACTTCTCAGAAGCAAGGGTGGAATCAACCTCGGTCAACCAGTCAAGGTACCTACATACGCGAAGTATCTTCGAACCATCCTCAACAACAAAGGACCATTACCTTCTACTGAAGTTGTCAAGCTAACGGAGGAGGGTAGTGAGGCAATTCGGAGTTCTTCTCCTACTAAGAAGAAGGATCTAGGGTGTCCCACTATTGATTGTTCAATAGGAGACCAGATGTTTGAGAATGCTTTATGTGATCTTGGAGCAAGTGTCAGCATCATGCCCAAGACCATCTTCGACAAACTCAACTATTCTACGCTCACACCAACCACGATGTGTTTGCAATTAGTTGACCAATCGGTTTGCTATCCCGCAGGAATCGCAGAAAATATTCCGGTAAAAATCCGCGACTTTTTCATTCCTGTAGATTTTGTAGTACTTGACATGCAGGAAGAGAGGAAGATACCTCTCATCCTTGGGTGACCATTCCTAAACACTGCAAATGCAACCATCAACGTCGGAGCTGGAGAGATCACATTCACCATCAATGGGCAAGAAGAGCGATTCGCATTCAAGCCAAGACTGGAGCAATGCCAAACGTTGAAGTGTCATGAAGAACAAGATGCAACAACATCTCCAACACCGAAGATGAGTCATGAAGAATAATTCAACTGGAGAAGTCCGGATCGGCGGACTCAAAAACCCCGAACCTTCGCCGGGAGGTAACTCGGTAGTTATCGGTAATTTAATTCTTGCATTAAAATTTGCATATTTACTTTCTCATAAATTGCATTATTAAAAAAAATAAAAAATAAGCATAGCATGATTAAATCTTAAGCCCCATGTGATTATTACTAACGGAGTATTAAACCCCCGTCAGTGAAATTTACTGTGGTGGTAGAAAATTATAAAAAGACCATCATTAGAATTCTAATTTTTCATAGATTCATAAAAGTAATTTAGTTTTTCATTCTTGTGTCATTATACGGTATAAATACAAGAAACATGTGGGACCCACCATCATCACATCAAGTCATTTCAAGTCCTATCATCAACCACCACCTTTCACTACCATCCAAACTCCATTATTCACACATGCACTACCCACCATCCATCCATTTAGCCATTTCACCAGAGAAAGCATACACACACATGCATTTGGAAGAGCATCTAGGCAATGTTGACACCAACTAAAGAAGAGGGCCAAAGCACACAAGGTGGGGCCGGCCGGCCCCATGCCCACGCCCGCCGGTGCCCCTCCTCCTCTTCTCTGCCTCTCCTTTCTTTTATTCACTCACTCACTCACTCACTCACTCACACACCAGAGAGCACATAGCTACGTTGCCTTGCAGCTCGTCACTTCAAACTTTCACAAATCCTTCATTTGATTCAAGTTTAAGCAAGAGAAGGAGTAGAGAAGAGGATTAGCAAGAAGACCTAGAAGAGGGATCATCACTTTGATTCCTTCTCTTCACTTGTTATTGCTTGTTCTTTTTTTGTTCTTGTGTTCTTGTTCGTTCTTGCCGTGTTCTTTGTGTCCTTCATTTTTCAGGCAAGATGAGCAATAAAATGAAAGGTGCCATTCGATCCCTTGGAAGAGCCTTCTCACGCCGCACAACACGAAGTCAATCATCATCACAAGTGCCATCGTTCGTCGGCTCCGACATGAATATCGATCCTCCGTCACCCTTCACGTATGACAACCCTTCATCCTCTTCCCAACCGGAAGAGAGGTATGAGCTCACAAGCATCACTCAAATTTCATTACCAACTAGACCGCAGAGGGAGATATTAAATGTGGTTAAAAACAAGGAATTTACGCATACTCCAATTTTTTATGCCGCTTTGCTCCAT
This sequence comes from Eremochloa ophiuroides, assembly GCA_038502445.1. NCBI lineage: Eukaryota > Viridiplantae > Streptophyta > Magnoliopsida > Poales > Poaceae > Eremochloa > Eremochloa ophiuroides. The sequence goes on along the minus strand of JAHLJS010000005.1, from coordinate 37,691,120 downwards.
GAAACCGGAATGGAATCTGAGTTTGAGCTTATTTTTAGAAATGTTGGATGGAAAAATGCATGACAAATTAATGAGCAGGGTAGCAAGTTACTCAATATAGAATTTGTTAGCACCCTAGACTTTGATGATGATGAGGTTAATTTTAGAATGTTTAATAAACCTTTCACCCTCTCATGGAAAACTCTTAGTTTAGCACTAGGATTCAATAATCAGTGTGTGGTCAATATAACTGAAACTCTCCAAGACTTTGATAAAGATGATTTTTGGGAGAGCATCACTGCAAAGAAACCTGAAAGAAAACAAAACTATACTACTGAAGAAGTCCATCACCCCACAATGAGGTTTCATGCTTAAATGGCTAGCTTTTACATTCTTTCCTAGAGAGAAGTTAAATACTATTAAACAAGATGAGCTGCATTTGTTATATATCATGATTAAAAAGTGGAAGGCGTCACCTGCAAAAATGATGTTGAATTATTGGAGAACTGTCCCTTCCATGAAAAAGTGCAATATTTCTCTTACTTCCTGGATTACACGTTTAGCTGCAGGGCTAGGATTATTATCAAATGCTTGACTTGTCTGGGCCACCTTATTCCCACTATGTTAATTTTGGTAAACAGGGATCGACGCAGGAGCCACGCTAGCAGTGGACTGCACATGCAGGATGGGAGGAACAGCCTACATTCTAGCAAGGAGAATCTTCATCAGCAGCAGCAGCAGCGGGTCGGGGAGCAACTGATTTTCAGAGAGGACGAGCATCTTTTTCTACACGTGGGAACACGGACTTCACCACTGGTGGACCGTATCCGTTACACGCACCACCGGAAGATGACTACTATCGGCCACCTGAGCAGCACTTTTCAGCTACCACTAATGATTTTCCAGCTTTATCTATGCGTCTCACTAACATTGAATAGGGACAGAACGCAATAAGTGACACACTGCACCAGCACGAGTTGTGGCAGCAGCAGGTCGACGACAGGTTCTACCAGCATGAATAATGGCATCACAGCACGGACCAACGACTTGATCAGATCTATCAAGGATAGCAACAGACGCAGAGCGGATTGAACTATTTGATACATCAGGTGGGATACCCGCCGCCACCTCTACCACATTACTGAGCACAACAACATCCAGCTTGGGGGAGATCCCCGCTAGGTGAGTACTTCTCACCTTTATATATTCTTTTTATTTCAGTATTTAATTCAGTCATCAATTATGTCAATTTTAATATTGCTAAAAAAACAACAAAACAAGAAAACCAAATAAAAATTTATTTATCGCTTTCTTTAGTTATTGCATTAAATTTCTGCTTGTGTAAAAATGAAAATCCAAAAAAAAATATATAGATTGTATAATTAAGTTTGCTTTAAATTCCGCATTCAATTTGTCTTTAGAATAATTAGAACTTGAAGCTAGAGAAAAATCAAAAAGATATTTAAATTGTTTAAATATAATTTCCTGCAATTGCTTAGTATTTAAATTTAAATTCTCCTACGAATTGCATGAAGTTTATCTACCATGAAAATTTATTCTGAAACTTGATATCAGTGGGTAGCATAAGCTTTTTCTAAGTAATTGACGGATATGATATAAGAAGGTTTGAGGTACTATTTATTTTATTCTGAGTGATACCTAAGCTCCAGACATTTCAAAAAATCAAAATCAAAATAAATATAATAATAATTTGCTCCGCTAAATATGATTTAAGTAGACTATTCTGTTATGCATTCATGATTGAATTCACATGCATAAAAACTCTATACGCAAGTCTCTCTCTCTTAGAAGTCCAATAAAGAGTGTGGTTTATCAAATTAAAATATGCCATACCAAAGAAGTATGAGCCTGAAAGATGCCATATCAAAAGGGTATGTGCCAAAAAAAAGAGAGAAAAACAATGGGTGCAAAGACACCCGCCTGGGAGAAAAAAATGGGTACAAAAAGTATCCGCTGGGGAGATAGCCCACACTCTTCAGAAAGACAGAAAAGAGAGGATAATGCATAGGAGTTCAAAAATAGGAAATTTGATCACATTCACACATTCAATCATGATGTATAGCTTAGTAGTCCTCTGCAATCTTATTAGTAGGCTCTCATTATTTCCTAAATAAAAACTATATACTTATTCAAAAAAAATCTGGAGCAATGGTTGAAACAAAGGATGAAAGACTTAGTGCTTGCTTGATTATTCTGTCTCTCAATTGTCTCTCAATTACCTAAGATCTAGTTTAAAAGCCCCACGATTGAAAAGAATAAGAATAAGTTTGAAAGGTGGATTAATGAATTTCAATCCGGAGAAGAATTTCTGTTTAAATATTTAAGTATTTGTTAGGAGTTAAACATTTTTATGGAACCTGAATAAATTATTTCAAGTGAACTTTGCTAAGGGACTAGCAAAGACTTAGCTTGGGGGTGTTGTTGACGGTCGTTAAGTACCAATTTTATACCATCAACTAATGCCTAGGGAAGATCAATAATAGAAGCATTGGGGTTATTACTAACAAATTCTACGAGTTTTGGTGAATTGTGTATTTTCTAGGGATTATTCCAGAAAGGCTTAAAAGAAGGATTAAAGTGCCTAATTACCACGAAACTTAACCGCCAAGGAAACATCATCACGAAGACCCTGGAAGAGTGCAGAACACACCCGAAGCAAGCGAAGGCCCACACCTGGCCAGATGGGGCCAGCCAGCCCTAAGGGGTGGCCGGGCGGCGCCCCCTTAGGGTTTCGTCGCCGCCTTCTGGAGTCTTCTTCCACCGCCTCTTTGGAGTCCTCTGGGCCCTTTTTTCAAGTCGGTTTGATCCCATGGTGCACGTTCATCCCACCGGGCTATAAATAGAGGGGCAGACCCCCCTCCCAGAGCACCAATTCCTTCCTCCTACTTCATTCGTCAAGAGTAGACAGAAGTTAGGGTTTCCAGAGATTAGAAATAGGGCTCTAGTTCTTCAAGTTCATAGTTTAGGCGTCTAGGAAGGTTCAAGTAGAGTTAGGTGCTACGCTCGAGATTCCAGATCTGTTCGTCTGGAGATCGGTAATCTTTTCTTGTATCTCATTATGACTTTGCTTTATTTTAATATATTGCTACTTATTCAGTTCTTAGTTTATTCTAGTTGCATATTCAATATAGTTGTGATTGGTGATGATTATTGTCATTTGATCGTAAAGCGTCTAATTCAGTACTCGAGTGAGTTAGGTGGTATGCATTATGTAGACGTGGTGTCTAGATATATTGGGTACCTACGGAGGCACCCTGACGTGCCGGGTCGTGTGGTAGTCCCCGTAGGTGACAGCTGCGTTGGTTCCTCTATAGTCCACCCCCCGTACGTAGGACGAGCAGAGCGCGATCGCGAAGGAGGTGACCCTTGTGTTTTAATATCGTCATTAAATGATGCTCCTTATGATGTTTTCTGAGTTGATTATGCTATAGATGAAAATGTGTAATGTGGCGTAGGCTGTAGACTTTGTATTTAGTAATTACATAGGTTTCCTTTACTTTAGCCGAATCTCGAGATTGTCTTACTACATTAGTGAGTCTCTATATTCTATCTCTGGAATACCATTTACCTCATTTACTCGGTTATCATTTACCATTTATCATTGACTTATTTATCGCTAAAGCACTAGAGTTATGGGTTATCATAGGTCTGCACATTTATCTTTTCAACCATTATAGTAGATTATCCTAATGAGTAGAATGCCCCTTTATCATTTTGGCATAAAATAAATCAATGATACTCGGAATACTTACCGGGTGAAGTGCTACAAAGGGAGAATTACTGTGCGCTTGTGGATATATTCTATAGTATTATTTTTAGGAGGCAAGTGAAGATTATTTTACCTTTGGTTTTTGGCATCATGTTAGGGATCACAACTTAACATGAAGTGATGTTAAAAATACCAACATGGTTTTTGTGTGATTTTGGATTGTGTCATGACCTTGGATCAGAACCATGATGTGGTCCTTGGCATATCATTAGTTGGTTGAGTTCATCCTTAAATTCGGCTCTCGACAACTGTTAAAAAGGAAACCCCGGGTTGATAATTGATAAATTTGTTTTGCTGGCTTGCAACTTTATCGAGAAGTAAAGTGCACTCAACTTTCTAAATCAAGTTTACTTTAATTAATTCACAATGTAGTGCATCTCATGCATCATGGCATACATATCATCATGTTAAATATGCATTATTATTTCGTGTAGTGAACCTGGGATAATTTATTATTTGAAGCGGGTCCCGAGTAAGGTCTTCACTTGGTGGAGGTGAATCTTTCTCGGTGATTGACTTCATTGTACTATCTGCTCCAAGCAACAGGCAAGCCCCGGTGCATTCAGCCCTTTCCTTGTAATTTATAAAATGTTTATAACTTTGAGTTAAACGACTGTATTAGGTTGGTAGGAGTTGATTGACAACCTAATGGATGCATTACCAACCTAGACCACTGAAATACCTCGAAACCATTTTAAAATAAAATGTTTGAAAATGCTTAGCCCTGCTTAAATAATTTAGTTTTGCACAAAAATGCTATTTTTGAGCTATTGTGATAAACTATCAAATAATTCATGAAAAAGGAATATGGTAATGTTATCGTTCGGTGGCTTTGCACCTGATCAGTACATTGTCATCAACGAGAAAGGGTTTCCGCTCGGTTGGCTGGTATTTGGGTTAGAGTCCCAATGCATGGTCACCGATGGAAGATGATTTGAATCGTGTGGTCGACGTATACTTGGGTTAGAGTCCCAATGTACTGACACCAACGGAAAAGAATTAGAGACCTTTCGTTGTAGGCCTGCTGGATCAAGACTTTACCACTAGCCACATACTACGGAAAGCTCTGACTCTAGTGGCTCTATTACTTGAACCGACGACCACGCACTGGGAGTGGAGAGATGGAGAGAGTAGCATGTACCCTCGTGGGTTAGAGTCCCGGATTGGAGGTGTACTGTAGTCTAGGGTGGCGCAGGACCGGTTCAGGGATGGAAAAGCCATGGTAGACGGGGTTGGCATGTGCAAGCTTAGGTGCTACAAATGCAGTGTGGATAGGGATCCCCAGCTGGGTACTTAATCGATTCGAATCGTCGTTGCTCCTCGGTTATGGAGACTTGATCCACTGACTTACCCCAAAAAGTGGTTTGAAACTAGGTTTTGGAAATGGTAAAACAAGCTGAAAATGTGGAGAAGTGCTGGTTAATCAACTTAGAGACAGGACTAAAGATGACTTCTGACATTATTATAAGAATAAAATTTACTACAGAGCTTTTCTGCAAAAGACTTTGATTCTTGCTCAAGCCTTACCTTGACTCCCCTCAGCCTGCATTCCTGAGTCTCATTTCTTTTCTTAGTCGGGTAATTCTTGCGGAGTACCCCAGTACTCAGGGTTTGTCAACCCACCTGTTGCAGGTGAATTAAGTGTACAATTCTGCGTGGGATCGTGCCGGTCAACGGATCGTGCATGGATGGAGGTGTGTATATGATACAAACCCTTGGGCAGGGTGTCTAGTTGTATGCAGCTACTCCACTATGAATCTCTGGTTTGGGATAATGTAATCTAAGTTTGTAAATTTATATTTTTGTAATACTTCCGCACTCTTTACTCTGGTTTATATTAATTGTGCAAACTGTTGTAATACTGTAAGGCTTACAATGAAGATCTTCGGGGAAATTAGGGTTTCCTAGGAGACCCGGCAGGCCACCTAGGTCAAGGGGAACTCGTGCAGACTGATCATGGGTCCTTAGGGACGATGACGGTGTAGTGGGCCCTATGATTAAGGCGGTTCTGTCATAGTTTGAATTGAAATCCTTTGAGATTTCATTAACTACCGAGTTTATATGGGCTCAAGTGTGGTCGTTTAGCTATTTCGACGGCTATCGCTGTACTTGTGCTCTTATAAATTGGTCGGTTCGGTCACATGCATGCTCAACTCAGGTTTGAGAAATCTAGAATGTTCAATTGATTTCTCAACTTACAAAATCTTGCTTCATCAAGTGGCTTGGTGAGAATGTCGGCGAGTTGATCATCGGTGCCCACACATTCAACTTGAATATCGCCTTTGGCTTGGTGGTCTCTAATGAAGTGATGCCTCACATCAGTATGATTTGTTCTTGAGTGTTGAACTGGATTGGTGGCAATCTTCACGGCGCTTTCGTTATCACATAGCATTGGCACATTCTTTAATTTGATTCCATAATCACTCAATGCGGCCTACATCCATAACAATTGAGTACAACAACTCCCCGCAATAACATACTTGGCTTCAGCGGTAGAAAGTGCAACCGTGTTTTACTTCTTGGATGACCATGATACTAGTGATCTTGCCAACAATTGACATGTACCGAAAGTGCTCTTTCTATTGATCTTGCATCTCGCATAATCGGAGTCCGAATAACCAATCAACTCAAAGTTTGATCCTTTAGGATACCAAAGTCCAACATCGGGTGTGTGCTTGAGATATCTCAAAATTCTTTTAGTTGCCTTCAAATGACTCTCTCTAGGTGAAGCTTGATACCTTGCACACATGCAAACACTAAACATCACATCCGGCCTAGAAGCGGTCACATAGAGTAAGCTTCCAATCATAGATCGATACTTCTTTTGATCCACCATATTTCCGCTCTTATCTTCATCAAGGTGACCATTTGTACCCATTGGTGTACTAATAGATTTTGCATCTTGTATCCCAAATTTCTTCAACATGTCCCTAATGTATTTGCCTTGGCTTATGAAAGTTCCATTCTTCAATTGCTTGATTTGAAGACCAACAAAATAACTCAACTCTCCAATCATGGACATCTCAAATTCATTTGCCATCATTTTTCCAAACTCCTCACAAAAGTCTTGATTGGTTGAAGCAAAGATAATATCATCAACATAGATTTGCAACATAAACAAGTCTTTGCCAATTCTTTTGACGAAGAGAATGGTGTCAACCTTTCCCATTTTGAAACCCTTAGATATAGTAAGAAATCTCTCAATCTTTCATACCATGTCTGTGGGGATATAAACCCCTGTTACCACAAGACAAGATATGGGCCGCACCATCAAAGTTGGTCCGGCCCAGAAGACAAAGACGTGCGGCACAAGGCACTGAACCACATGGTTATTGTACCAACTTGGCTAGTTTACTTGTAACCTTATCCCTTCAGACTATATAAGGAGGGGCAGTGATAGATCCCACAACCCAACTCAAATCATCTACTAGCAATACAATACAGCAACACACATGATGTAGGGTATTACGTCTCACAGCGGCCTAAACCTGTATAAATCTTGTGTCTCACGCCTTCTGCATAACGCTTGTTCGTCTTAGGCGCACCTTCACCGATCAATCTACTACCTCGGGTATACCCCTCGGTAGATTGCCAACGATCCCTCATCGACAGTTGGCGCGTCAGGTAGGGGGTGTGCTTCCTGATCCCACGGCGGGCAAGACGGTGATTTTTTCATCGTCGTCGAACCAGATGAAAATTCTCTTCATCGTCGTCGACCACGGCATTCGGCGGTGGCAGACCAGATGAGAATCATCTTCATCAACATTATCAGCAGCAACCTCGTCGTGATCTGTCTCTTGCGGCGAAATCCGTGCACACTGACGCTCCACGAGATGAATCCAGATCCGTTCAACGATGAAGCCGACCTCCCTCCAATCCAGTCGAACAAGGAGTCGATCGAGGACTTGCATCAAGTGCCGCGGCCACGTTAGAAGTCAATTTGCACAGAACCAGCAACTTGCAACAGCAAGCGAAGACCGACCAAGACCATGCAATCGGGACGTGCATGGGCGCATGCATATACGTGCATACGCTTCTCCCACGTGCAAGAGCAGATTCGTGCAGCAAAACCGGAGGCCAAGCGACGCTATGTTGTCATGCGAAGTAATCAAGACAAAACTTGCGTACGCGAGATCCGATCTTATGCCAAGTACTAGAGACAGAAGACAAATCGGTTAATGACTACGCCATCATCTACGATCGACACGGACTGGATTTTCCAAGTCAAAACATGCAAGCCAATTGCGAATAAGATCGCATCTAGATATATGCAACTCGAGGATAAAGCGCCCACTTCTGTTGGACAAGCTAAGTCACGTCATTTTTTATTGAGATATTTTATTATATATTGTCTTCGGATTTTTCCACAAAATATTTTTTGGCAGAGAATCAATCGCGTTTCTCGTTGTCAACGCTCTACGGCGACCTCAACAACAACAAGCCTGAAGCTGTCCGAGCTATATACCGAGCCACGGCGAGCCGTCCAGCGAGCCACGCCGAGCTATACAGCGAGCCAAGTCGAGCTATCGCTAAGTGAGCCATCTACGACATATCATCGCCAAGATTACCTCCAAGATTCTTCGCCGCCAACATAAACCCCGACCAGACTCGGGCACCTACTCCGGATATCATCGCCAAGGCTATCTCCATGATTTTCCGTTACCGACGTAAGCCCCGCACCTGCTCGGGCAGTCTAACTTCATCGCCGCGTAAGCCCCGCAACTGCTCGGGCAGCACGATCTCGGCTATGCATAAACCCCGCAACTGCTCGGGCAGCACGACCTCAACTATGCATAAGCTCCGCAACTGCTCGGGCAGCACGACTTTGACTACGCGTAAGTCCCGCACCCGTTCGGGCGGCCTAATCACGACGAAGCATAAGCCCTGCGCGATGCAGGCTGCCCGACTTCGCCCCTTCATCGACTGCCCCAATAGATTCAGGAAGCCATGGCCTACGATAAGCGTAAACCCTGTCAGGCGCAGGTAGCTTCTCCACCGCGTAAGCCCCAGGGACACCTGAGCCGTTAATCTTCGCTACTACGTAAGCCCTAGGGACGCTTGGGTAGTTTTAGCAGCGTCTCCACAAGCCCCGTCGAAAGGAACGGGAGCCGGTCGCCGATCTCTCCAAAAAGCCACACGTTCTGGCTCCTCGTCGACCTCTTCAAAAAGACCCGACCACGCTCGGGCACTCACTGAAGATTTTTCTCCGTAAGAGTTCGTCACCGCTCGTCATGCTCCTCGTCGGAGGAAAAGCTGAAGCTAACAAAGATCCAACCAGATCGGAGTCACAAGCAAAGCTACTCAACCTCCTCGCCACCCTCGGATCGGACTTCCCGGGACGCTACTCCCATGCCGGTGGCGCAAGCAACAGACAATCTCAGGATCAATTATGTCAAGCTGCGACCGTGGGCTTCCATACTGCCATCGGTGCCATGATCGGACTCTACCTACTATGTGGTCATATTGATCGGATCTACTCGTCCGACCTGCAGCAAGCTCAACCCAAGGAATAATACGGTGGTTTGCAATAATTTGAAAGGAACAATACGCACTCATGGATGCAAGCGACGGACGCCACCAATCAGAAGCTAAGTCAAAGTTTTAATTAAATATTACTATATGAGTTCCATGCATTATTAATATCATCACTATATGGCCAAAATTAATGCGTACATTGATCTTGGTTCTCCATATACGTACATTGATCTTCCCAGGAATGACCATGCTGACATGTTCGGCACGACTACACCTTCGTACGCCACGATCAGACCGAGCCGACCGGTCCCAAACGTCAAGCAAGCTGGTTGGGCTTCGTTAAGGTTCATCTGCTCGACCACGACGACGCCACGCTGATCACTCCATGCGATCGACAAACAAGTTAAGTCATATTTTTAATATCATTCTACATATTCTTCGATCTCCATATATCTTCAGAAATTATCTCTATGGTTCTTCATCACCGACCTCTCCAAAAGCCCCGACAAAGCTCGAACACTCGCCGACAATTTCTCCATAAGCCCCGACAACGTTCAGGCACTCAGAAGATTTTCTCCGCAGACGAGATACTAAGTATCTACCCGTTTTCTTCTTTTAAGGGTTGCTTAACGTACCTTGGTAGCACACACCTTAATCCGTGAAACCTGTCTTCGCCCCGTAAGCCGTCACACAAACATGGTCATATTAAAAAACCTCTGAACCAGACGCCGGGTTAGGTGCTTAAACGTAACAGGCCAACTATCAGGGGAAATTACGTGACCTGACAAGAGTAAGAAATGAACAATCTTATCATGCATTCTACAATATTAGGATCCGCTCTAAAAGCTGCATCATGTACTACCCATTGTACATATTTATTTTGCAGGGACTCGTCGCCGGACTCGTCGTCGCTTCTCGCCGTCCTCGCACTGCTCGGACAACGCCTCCGACCAGGCTAGGGACTCATCACCGCTCCTCGCCATCCTCACACTGCTCGGACTACGCCTCCGACCAGGCTGGGGAGTCGTCGCTGCTTCTTGTCGTCCTCGCGCTGTTTGGACACCGCCTCCGACCACGCTTGGGACTCGTCGTCGCTTCTCGCCGTCCTCGCGCTGCTCGGACATAATTTCTGACCACGCTGGGGACTCGTCGCCGGACTCATCGCCGCTTCTTGCCGTCCTCGCGCTGCTCGGACACCGCCTCTGACCATGCTGGGGACTCATCATCGCTCCTCGCCATCCTCGCGCTGCTCGGACACTGTTTCCGACCATGCTGGGGACTCGTCGCCGCTCCTCGCTATCCTCGTGCTACTCGGACAGCGCCTCCGACCATGCTGGGGACTCGTCGTCGCTCCTCTCCGTCCTCGCGCTGCTCGGATTTTGTCTCTGACCACGTTGGGGATTCGTCGCCGAGCTATCAAATCACTCCATGCTGTTCGGATCAGGGTGCTGATCTTGGGCAGCACATCGGAGGTCTTGATATGCGCCTCGCCATGCTCGGAAGTGTTTCCGAACACTTGCTGTGCTTGGGGATTGTACCATCACCACGCCTGCTCAAAGGATCTTTCCCGATCACTTGCTGTGCTCGGAGACTTCGTCATCGTCTCGCCTGCTCGGAAGATTTTTCCCGATCACTTGCTGTGCTCGGGGACTGCGTTAACACTTCACATATAAAGACTTTGACCCTGACACCATGTGACTACGTCACCTACTATCAGGCTCGGGGACTAAGTGGATACACTTCACCTAGCCGGTGAAGGTATTGATTCTGGTGAACCAAAAGTGGATACACTTCACCAACGAGAAGGCTTTTTTCAAATTTTTTCAATGCTCCTTACATCCGTCTGGTCATGCAACTCCGAAGATCTGCACCTCCCGACGAATGCAAGGCGCTCGGGGACTAGCTATGGGGATATAAACCCCTGGTACCACAAGAAAAGACATGGGCCACACCATCAAAGGTGGCCCGGCCCAGAAGACAAAGACGTGCGGCACAGGGCACTGCACCGCACGGTTATTGTACGAACTGTTGGTATTTATTAAGTGCAAATAGAATATGAAAGATTCTGCAAGCACACAGAATGCCATTGTAGCATTTTACCTGGAGTATTTCAGGTATCGTTATTTATATTTTACCACAGGGAAACAATGGTTAAAGAATCTGATAACTACCATCATGTATCTACTGACTTAGTAGACCAACTAGACTATAATAGGGGTAAGTGATAAATGATACGAGTTATGTATAGTAATCACTTATAAGATAAATGAGTAGTCTAGCTAAGTTGTGAGGACAACGGGAGAGTTCGGTTCCTAAATACTTCTCTATTACTTGGGTTCTAAGATAACTAAAGGATAGGTAGGTGAAGCAATCACAAAATAGCACTTTGAAGCAACAGTACCTTTCCGATTCTTGAATAGACTGGGAAGGGGTAATCGGGAGAAGGCTAGCAAAAAGCTCTACGAAACACCAACTCCGACGTGGTGGAATACGAAGACCGACAGAGCTGTCACCTCTGGGGCTACCACAGCTAACCGTAAGAATTGGGCGCAATCTCAGGTAAACACTAGCCTAGACACCACGTCTACACCAATGAATACTACTCTAATCACACGTGATAACTAGAGCACTCAATACGAACGGAGATCCTATGCCAAAGTATAACAACTATACTAACCAATCACATAACAAAGCAAATAAGTAAATAGAGAATATATATATATATATAAAAGCATAAGTCTTACAAAGATATACCAAACCCCTGAAGACTTCTCCAGAACCGAAGCATGGCTCCGCTCTCCCTAACTCTCAACTAGAACTAATCTACTATATTGGACAGAGGTTATCCTTCAATAGGCACCTCTCCATCCAATCCCTAACTAGAATATCGAATTCCACCGCGAGAGGAGATCAAGAATATTCCAGAGAACACCAGAGACTCACCAGAAGAAGCGGGACCCACCTGTCATCCATAGGGGGTCGGCCGACCTCCCTCACAGGTTGGCCTTCCCGCGTGCGTTTCAACGTGGACCCACATCCTGATTTTTACATCAATCTCCATCGCCCGTCGAAGTCGGTTTGATCCAAGGGCTACGGTTCATCCCACCGGCCTATATAAACAGCCCTAGACTCCCCAGGGTTTCATAATCAATCAATCAGATATCAGTACATCAAGTTTAGAGAGCTAGAAACCTTAGAATCATTAGAGCTTCACCATCTAAAGCATAGCTACATAGGTTAGAAGTAGAAGGAGGCAAGTTCTACTTGAGTTCCGGATCTTGTCTGGAGCTGGAGGCTTCCCGAAGCCATTGTAAGCTCTCTCTTGTATCTTAAACCTCTCTTGAGTGCTGAGATAAAGTTGATTGACATTGTTATACTATTGAGTATGTTCTTAATTATGCTATTCATTGCTTATATAGATTGTATACTTTGCATAGTTAGGATGCATTCATGTTCATACATAGGTTTGTATAGCACTCATTCATTAATATCATGGGTGGATGATGAACAGCATGTAAGCATGGTGCTTAGATGTGGTTTGTCTGTAAATGCGCCTTATATTCTGGGTTCTGTGGTAGATCACGGATGTGACACTCCCGTTGAGTCCTTTGTAGTCCACACTCCGAATGTAGGGAGAGTAGGAAGTTATTATTACTTTAGAAGGCTGGCTATGATCTTGATCTTCCTTAGTAATATTCCCTTAAGTATGAATGTGAGGTATCTTTGCCATGATTGCTAGTATAATTGCACCAATCCAATATGTCCTTGATAGTATAGTTAGAATGACTTAAGATATCCTTATGCTTCAGTCTAATCCATGCTAGTGCCCAGATAGGAAGTGCTCTAAGTGATCATTATTATACATTGATTGATTGGTTGATTGATCATTATGCTTATCATATATATCATTATTATTGTGACATAACCCCTGTTCTAAGTAAGTAGATCATGCATGGTATTCTCCATATTTGCATATGCATATGATAATTATCTATCTACCTGCATCCCATTTATTACGAACCCTTCCCAGTGGTAAAATATAAATGACAACCCGGAATACTCTTGGTTAAAATGCTACAATGGTGTATATTTTATCTGTGCGCTTGCAGTTACAATATAATATATTTCAGTAACTTGCTAGAAGGAGAGATCTTTTAGAATCATGTTGGGGATGACAACCTACTTATTTCTAATAGATAGAGGATAAGAGTTCAAGTGATCTGTAGGCTAATCAGGTGGCAAATTAATCTATACCTCCCATCATTTTTAGCGCCATTGCTGAGAATAGAGTCTAACTCTATTTTTGGTGGTGATGTTAGAAATGCCAACAAGCATTTTTGGCGCCATTGCCGGGGAAGGCTGTTTGGCATACAAAAGATGTAGATAGATCATATGCATAACACCAAATATGTTGAGAAACCATACAAAATCTTACTCAAACAGGCTCACCCTATCCTTGTTTATTCTTTGTGTAGTTTATGCAGGGTGATGTATGAACGGATTTGACCTTCTGCAGAATTTTATTGAAGATCTAGAAGCTTTGATCAGGAAGACCCGAGCCAAGCTCAGGAAGACCTCAGATCCTCCGCCGGAAGACATCCGTACAAGAAGAAGTTTGACACCAGAGTTTGAGGCCATGGCTAACAAGAGCCTTCGCGAGTTCTCTTCTACAACCACTGCTAACATCCCTACAGGACCACCCACTGATGTTGGAGACAATAGATTCGAGCTCAAGCCTATGGTCATCAACATGGTGCAAGCTAGTCAGTTTTGTGGAAAGCCGCATGAAGATGCGAGCGCACATCTCCAACACTTTTTGGAGATATGCAGCACTTTCACCATCAAGGGAGTAACCAGAGATGCAATCCTGCACCGCCTATTTCCATTCTCATTGTTGGGAAGAACAAAACAGTGGTTCTACGCAAACAAAGACAAGAACACTACCTGGGATCTCTGTTCCACTGCCTTCCTAGCAAAGTTCTTTCTTGTGGGCAAGACGAATGCTCTCAGAGGGAAGATCACCAACTTTCATCAACAGCATGATGAATCTGTCTCGAAAGCATGGGAACGCTTTCAAGACTACATCTCAGAATGTTCTCACCATGGGATGGAGAATTGGTTTCTTATGCAGACCTTCTAGCATGGGTTGACTACCAGCACTCGTGAGATGATGGATGCTGCTGCTGGAGGAGCTTTTCTGTCACTCACCATTGAGCATGAAAACTATTTACTTTACACTCCATGAAACTCATAGGTGTCATGGGAGAAGTGGAACCACGTTTGGATGAGTTTGGATGCGTTGTGAAACCAAGATGCAAGATAGGAGCACGGTTTTCTTTGAACCTAGCATAGGCATGAAAACTATTTTCTTTGCACTCCATGAAACTCATAGGTGTCATGGGAGAAGTGGAACCTCATTTGGATGCGTTTGGATGTGTTGTGAACCCAAGATGCAATATAGGAGCACAGTTTGCATAGAACCAACCATAGGCACGAAAACAACTTGCTTCACACTCCATGAAACACATAGGTGTCATCGGAGAAGTGGAACCTCTTTTGAATGAGTTTTGTATGCGTTGTGAAACCCAGATGCAAGATAGGAGCATGATTTGCTTTGAACCTACCATTGGCACGAAAACTATTTCCTTCCCAATCCATGAAACTCATAGGTGTCTTGGGAGAAGTGGAACCTTGTTTCATTGCGTTTGGATGCATTGTGAAACTAAGATGTGAGATAGGAGCACGTTTTGCTTCAAACCTACCATAGGCATGAAAACTATTTGCTTTGCACTCCATGAAACACATAGGTGTCATGGGGGAAGTGGAACCACGTTTGGATGAGTTTGGATGCGTTGTGAAACCAAGATGCAAGATAGGAGCATGGTTTGCTTTGAACCTATGTTGACGGTGGATAACATCATCTTTTATTAGAACTTTAGACATGAAACGACACATGAATACACACTAGTCTAGGGTTTTAACTGACAGTTTCCACGAGTTTTGCATGTTCTGTATTTTCCAGGGGCTATTCCAGAAAAGCATAAAAGAAGGGGCAAAGAGCATAAAAGACACAAAACTTGACCGCGAAGGAAACATCATCACGAGAACACTAGAAGCATCTGGAACACACCCGAGCCCGGCCGGCCCCAGGGTGGGGCCGGCCGGCGCCCCCCTGCTAGGTCTCGGCCCCGCCTTCTGGAGTCTTCCTCCACCGCCTATTAGGAGTCATCTCGGCCCTTGTTTCAAGTCGGTTTGATCCTACGGCGCACATTCATCCCACCAGGCTATAAATAAAGGGGCAGACCCCCTGCCCTGAAGCATCAAGTAATTTGGAGATCAAGCCATCCAGAGCCTTTCTAGTTCATCAGTGCCTTTCTAGTTCATCAGAGCCTCTCTAGTTCATAGCTTTAGCCTAGCTAGATTAGAAGTAGAGGAGTTCTAGTTCTTCAGCGGGATCCGGAGCCCCTGGCTTCTGTCTGGAGTGCGGAGTTCGGTATATTTCTATTTCTTTTCTCTTATTGTGTTTAACATTATGATTTGGGAAACATTGCTCTTAATCTTATATATGTTCTTAATTGCAGTAGTCATTGTTTACTTTGATTATATGTCTAGCATAGTTAGTTTGATCCTGTTGAATTTATGTAATTGCTCGTATAGAGTTCGTCTAGAGATATCGTGGATGAATGATTGGCAGTATGTAGACGTGGTGTTTAGATATCTTGCTTATCAGCGAGTGCACCCTGACGTGCCGGGTCGTGTGGTAGATCGCGTAGGTGACAGCTGCGTTGAGTCCTCTGTAGTCCACCCCCCGTACGTAGAACGAGCAGAGGGCGGTCACGAAGGAGGTGACCCTTGTGACTTAATATCCTCATTAGATGATGCTCCTTTACATTTAATCATGATGTAGGTAGAGCTAAACACTGACTGGTAGATGTAATTGCACTAATCATAGCATTCATTGACGTAGTTATAGAATTACTTTAGTATTAATTCCTTTATCTATCCATTGGCCAGCTATTGTTATGACTAGATGAGCTCTGATATTTACCTATTTATGATGATGACTGATCATGTTTATCCTATATATCTTTATCATGTGACTTATCCCTGCTGTGAGTAGGATTATAGTTATGGTTTATCTTTTACATTAGTAGTATAAGTTGTAGATAGAATTTAAGTCCTACATGACCTTCCCAGTGGTATAAATATGAATCGACAACCTGGTGATACTCTTGGTAAAATGCTACAATGGTATAATTATCTGTCCGCTTGCAGAATTGTTCTTGGTTTATATTTATTTATATTTCTGCCTAGTCACGTGGAATAATATATAAAACCTTTATTTATTCTTAGCATATATAATTAGGATTGACAACCCAGTTCATTCTAAAGAATGTTGGTAATAGATAAGTGGCTAGTTGCTATTGATCAGTTAATTAAAATACCATACATCTTCTAATCTTGTCACTAGTGTTAGAAGTTATAAAGTTATATTGGGCGACGTTAATAGATGTCAACAACAATTTTTGGCGCCGTTGCCGAGGAAGGTAGCTATGCATATTAAGAATATTGATAGACTCATACTTATTAATGTAATCGAGATAACCATTAACCCCTGCTCAAGCAAGATTACCCGTATTTTGTCTACTTTAATATCTTATGCAGGGTAATGAACGATTAGTTTACGACCTTCCGGCAAGCTCCCACAAAAAGAAGAAACATAATAAATCCAAGATTGGAAAAAGAGGGTCGACGTCACAAAAATTTAATTCATATCTCAAGTGACGGGAATAAAGATGCTACATCACTCACGAATTCCATCATGTGAGACATGGTAAGTATGATCAAATAAAGGTGAGAAAGTCTTACTCATGGACCTTAAATTTGATGAGTAGTTATCTTTTGCATTCCACTGTATGTTTACTTTAAATCCATATATTCACCCTATTTATTCTAAAATTTTTTCTACTCATAACTTATTTAGTTCCATTCATATATCCATCTCACTTGCATTCTTATTAAAAGAAAGAAAAATATATGAGCACATGAAGGCTCATGATTAGTATTTAAAAAAAACTCACCATGATCATGCTTTTTCATCTCTACCCGAATAATTCCCTACTAGTGCTTTCATGTTACCTTTGTCTGCCATAGTAAGTTTTGGTTTGGAGGTACTACATACGGCCATATGAGTATTTTTCAAACGCTTTTAAATTAAGTGTGGTGCTTAGGTTGAAATGCCTTCCTTAACTAAAGCTAGACATGGAGTTTGGTTTGGTTATTGAATTAGAAATTGTTATAGTAGACATTGGATATTTTGTCAGACTAACCCCTGCAGGAAAATTTTGAATCAAATCTAGAGAAGTCAAGAGATGAGTTCACACCAAAGATGAATCAAGGCAGTAATGACTTTGCGCAAGAAGACCTAGCTCATTCTTTATAAGAGGAAGAACTGAGTATCAATGTTTATTCATTTATCTTTTGTTGCAAGTTATCTCTGTTTTGAACCATGCTAGAATGTAGAAACAACAATATAAAACACAATAGACACAATCTATGCTAAACAATCTTAAAACTATATATCATCTTGTTAGCATAAAGGAAAATCGCAAAATAGTATGGACAACAAAACCTGTATTTCAATTTCGTTATATTCCCTTGGGTATGTGTCCATTAACATTTTGCAGAAAAGAATATCCTTAATCTATTGGAGATGAAGTTTTACTTGAACATCAAAAAAGTTCCCCGCCCTGACCATCAAGACGGTTGGCATGTCACTTAAAGAAGAACAACTCATTGCCATGCCAATAGAAGACAAAGACAACCAGGGAGGAACTTGAGTTTGCACCTCCAGTGGACCCAAGCTCATCAACCGCAATTCAATTAAAATCAAGAAAAGGTTGATGAATGAAGAGCATGTAATTGTCTATACTTTCATCGGATGGTGAAAAGGCAAAGATGATAGAAGGAGGGCCTTGCTCAGCAGACCACAAGCTTTCACCAACAGATGAAACGGATAATCTTCCTCTTCCAAGTAAGTTTGTCACCAGTTACTTAGAAGGATGAAGACATAAGGTACATTTGCCCAAGCCTCATGCAATATTTAACTACAATCAACATCTTATATCATGTTGCTAATTTGTCTTGGTCACTCCTACCCTATGCCATGCTCAAACTTAACTTGCTAACAATTAAAACAAATTAAAAAAAATGCTCCTGTGGTTCACCATACATATTCTTGGTTCTATTTGAATAAATATCTTTAGTCATGTAAACTTCCTTGTTCTATTATAAGTATGCTTCAGAATATTACTTGAACATAACTATGAGATCAAAGCATACTTGTCTAAGAATTTGGTTGTAAATGTAGACTCACCTCTCCCAAATAAAAATGTTTAAATCCTATTAGAGACTATCCGTAGAATCAAGTTGAGGTTGAAGGTACTTTTCAAATAATATCTTTACCTTAACCTTATTGAAAAAAAATTGAATGAAGTAATGATGAATCATTTAAAACTAAAGCTATAAATTAACCTTGGCAAACACTATCCGTACTTTAAATTGAATATTCCTTCAGGTATGTGTTGTCTACTAACCCCTTGTAGAAAAAAATAAAAAATAAAAATATATATATATATAAAGAGAGAAGCAGGAGGTCTGAAGAGTCAGAACAGAGTAAAAGAAAAGATGCTAATGAACAACTCAAGATGCAATGAAGGAAAGGACCATTGAATTTCACCTACCCTTTATCATGCTCCAATGATGAAAGTAATATCTTAAGGTAAGTGGTTATTAATTTCCTTTTGATCTTGGTATGCAATAAATGAAAAATACAACCATGTTAGGGTTACTACTTAAATTGATCAACCTGATTAACTCAACATGATTTGTTCTCTAAGTTTGTTCATAGCGCTATTCTCTTGATCCCAGTCTGAACCAAGTAAGCTAGAATTACTTCGTCTATTATTCTTGGAAAATAATAGTCATCATGAAAATTGTAAAGATGAACAGTCTTTCCAACGGTTAAGTAACTTCACTCTTTATCTCACAAGTTTAAATACCATATTTATACTTCTGTATTCTCACCCATGTTATAAATGAACAATATGAATAACATCAATCATATTGTGCCCAAGGTTAGAGAATGAATAAATTTCTGGTTCTGTTGGTGTTTTCCCACCAGTAGAGCCCATGCACTTGATCTCTACCTTGTCTTTTTGGGCATAACACACTTCAATCAAAGTGTGGGGGAGACAATCCCCCAAATTCGATAAGTGGAAGTTTTCAACCAATAATAATGATGTACATAAGATTGGCTTCGAGATGCTGACAAAAGAAAGAAAGAAGGTGGCACCACCATTGGGAGCCACTAGTGGAGGCACCACCTCAAGAGCAAACCAAAGTACTTGACTAATGAATCACTACAAGGAGGAGTCCAGTTCAGAAGACTCAAAACATCGAACCCTCGCCGTGAGGTAACAACGGTAGTTATCCATTTTTGCTTTTCTACATTGCATGAATTATTTTCTCTTAAGTAGGATTACTCTTCTGTATTAGCTTTGCATAGAAAATGACAAGAGTGAATAGGCATGCATTAAGCTGTATCCATGCATCTTAAAAACTTGAAGCCCTATGTGAAACCCTTGCAGTATAAAACCTATAGGAGTACTCATCGTGTGGCCTAAAAATAAATACAAACATAGCATGCATATTTATTTATTTTGCATATTATAACAAAATAAAAATCTTTACCGCTTTATTAGGGCATTGAAAAGAAAGAAAATTTTTTTAGCTTTTATTGCATCAAAAATATTAAAGCCCCATGTAAGTAGACTTATGGTAACCCCATAGGAATATTTGTTGTGGTGGCATCAAAATAAAAATAAAATAGAATCTACATTTATTTTACTACATCACAAAATAGAAAATCTAAAAAGAAGAATCCTGCTAAAATCTGCCAATTAATATTAGCTCATTAGAATAATCAATTACTCATCAGGCTGACCGCTAACCCCTTAAATTCGAGCCTCGAGTTTTGGTTTTCGTTTTTGGAGCACAATTATGCAGGAACGACATATGACTAAGGAGTGAGTCCATCAGTGGAGCCCACTAGGTCTACTGCTGGCAAGCTCGCCCTGAAGATCATCAACACCAAGTATTGCAAACATCTAGCTTGGGGGAGGAGCATCCCCTAGTTATCAGGTAACTATACCTATGCGATTATCGAGTCTGTTTTATAAAGTCATAAAATACCAAAAATATGTGAACACATGAAGGTTCACCATAGTACCATAAGAAAATCCAAAAATACCAAAAATATGTGGGCACATGAAGGTCCACACTTTTTAAACCCAAAAAATATGTGAGCACATGAAGGTCCACCCAATTAGGAAACTTCTGCTGGAAACATAAAATCAATCACTTACCATGGAGTGGTACTAAACCTAACCCGTCTCCATGAGATTTGGTATTTTTGTTGGCAATTGAGTTTCACACGAAAATATAAGATCAAAGAGCTAGTCAAACCGACGCCCTTATGCTGTCAATACACCTGCTCCCAGAAGGATCACTCAATTTGCAACATCAAAGACCCTGTCAAACGAGCTTGGGGCAAGGCACCCTCCATTTAAAATCCAGCTAAGTATAAGTTTCCCAGCTTTTATTATTGTACCATATCACTTTTCGCGTGAGTTAGCTAGTAAGATAAAATTTGAAAACCAAATAAATAGTTATCTATATATTAGAGTATGTTTAGAGTCAGTCTAGGCTAGAGTTAATTAAAACTGATGAACACTAAAATTTTGTCTTGGAGATGATGAATAGTTGCTCTGCCATAATACTTTTCAAATGCCTAGTTTTCAAACCATGAATTCTCCCGAGTTTTAGATATTGCTGTTTTGACTTAAGAATTTACTCTGAACCTAAAACTTGTGGAGGCATATGTTTGAGCTAAGTCTAGGTAATTGATTGATATGATTCATGAAGGTTGAGCTGCTATTTATCTTATTCCTAGCAATACTAAGTTCTGGAGATTTATTTTAAATTTGAAATTTTACATAATGAGTTCTTGTATGACAAAGTGTAAATTCCTACCAAAGCCATATATGATACATTTAGAGATAAGAAAGCCTTTGCACATTTATGCTGCTTGCTTTGCATTGCGTTTAGTCAACCTTTGTTGTATACCTTATGAGAGTCTAACCATGCTTTTAAAATCAAGATCACTTACACACTCCACCCACATTTGCATTACTCCTACTCTGGGAGTAAGCGCAATCATCTTCCACTTTCATCCAGATCCACCTTAAAAATATTTTCTCCTACACTGGGAGTAAACACTCAAACATATATACCCCATAGGATAACCCTTGTTTAATTGCTCTATGTTCTTATCATTATCTCTCCAATTATTTATATTCAAAGGATGCATGTGGCTATGCAAAAGTATTGAAAAAAAGAGAAAAGGGAGTAAAAGATGGACAAGTGTCCTAGCAATTAAAACAATGGGTATTAGATGCCTGCCTCCCTGTAAAAATATATATATAATAAAAAAAAGGAAGAATAAATATAGCCCATGTTTTCCCGCGAAAAGTTCTAAGTTTTAAGGAGGGAGTTATTTTCAAGGAAGTAGAATTAGGATCAACCACTAAATACCATATATACACCTATCCACCATATTCCATACACATGCACATCTTGGTTTGATTATATCCCTCGACTCTCTGTGGATCCATTGTTTGACTTTACAATATATGAATTGCAAGTATGCTCATCCTTGTTATTGCCACTCCTATAAGATCCACTATAATCCTTAGTTGTAGGAAGACATAACATCATTAATGCCTCAGTGAGATCCATAAATGCCACATATTAAGAGACTTGAGGGTGTCATACAATTAAGCTCTGAGTTTTATTTTGAAAATTTGCAAAACTCCGCAATAATAGTACTGTGAAGAATTTGAGACATGGTGCTTGACTTGATTGTTCTGTCTTTCGATTGCTCAAGACTAATGCAAAAGCTGTAAAGCTCCATAGTTAAAGGTAAAATGGGTAAGTTCGAGAGCTACAACAGTTTTGTCTAATCTGAAGGAGAATTTCTATTTGAAAACATGTGTACTTGGAAGGCATGAAAGCATTGTAGCAACTCCTGATCCAATTACATTAGTAATTAGGCTTAGTTTGTTTGCCAAGGGACTAGCAAACAGGTAAGCTTGGGGCTATTGTTGATGGTGGATAACGTCAACTTTTATTAGAACTTTAGACATGAAAGGACACATGAATACACACTAGTCTAGGGTTTTAACTGACAGTTTCCATGAGTTTTGCATGTTTTGTATTTTCCAGGGGCTATTCTAGAAAAGCATAAAAGAAGGGGTAAAGAGCATAAAAGACACGAAACTTGACCGCGAAGGAAACATCATCACGAGAACACTAGAAGCATCTGGAACACACCTGAGCAACTTGAGCCCGGGACCCCACAAAGTGGGGCCGGCCGGCCCCAGGGTGGGGCCGGCCGTCGCCCCCCTGCTAAGTCTCGGGCCCTGCCTTCTGGAATCTTCCTCCACCGCCTATTTGGTCATCTCGGCCCTTGTTTCAAGTTGGTTTGATCCTACGGCGCACGTTCATCCCACCGGGCTATAAATAAAGGGGCAGACCCCCCCTCCCTGAAGCATCAAGTCATTTGGAGATCAAGCCATCCAGAGCCTTTCTAGTTCATCAGAGCCTCTCTAGTTCATAGCTTTAGCCTAGTTAGATTAGAAGTAGAGGAGCTCTAGTTCAGCGGGATCCTGGGCCCCTGGCATCTGTCTGGAGCGCGGAGTTCGGTATACTTCTAGTTCTTTTCTCTTATTGTATTTAACATTATAATTTGGGAAACATTGCTCTTAATCTTATATATGTTCTTAATTGCAATAGTCATTGTTTACTTTGATTATATGTCTAGCATAGTTAGTTTGATCCTGTTGAATTTATGTAATTGCTCGTATAGAGTTCGTCTAGATATATCGTGGATGAATGATTGGCAGTATGTAGACGTGGTGTTTAGATATCTTGCTTATCAGCGAGTCCACCCTGACGTGTCGGGTCGTGTGGTAGATCGCGTAGGTGACAGCTGCGTTGAGTCCTCTGTAGTCCACCCCCCCGTACGTAGGACGAGCAGAGGGTGGTCGCGAAGGAGGTGACCCTTGTGTCTTAATATCCTCATTAGATGATGCTCCTTTACATTTAATCATGATGTAGGTTGAGCTAAACACTGATTGGTAGATGTAATTGCACTAATCATAGCATTCATTGACGTAGTTATAGAATTACTTTAGTATTAATTCCTTTATCTGTCCAATGGCTAGCTATTGTTATGACTAGATGAGCTCTGATATTTACGTATTTATGATGATGACTGATCATGTTTATCCTATATATCTTTATCATGTGACTTATCCCTGCTATGAGTAGGATTATAGTTATGGTTTATCTTTTACATTAGTAGTATAAGTTGTAGATATAATTTAAGTCCTACTAGACCTTCCTAGTGGTATAAATATAAATCGACAACCTGGTGATACTCTTGGTAAAATGCTACAATGGTATAATTATCTGTCCGCTTGCAGAACTGTTCTTGGTTTATATTTATTTATATTTCTGCCTAGTCACATGGAATAATATATAAAACCTTTATTTATTCTTAGCATATATAATTAGGATTGACAACCCAGTTCATGCTAAAGAATGTTGGTAATAGATAAGTAGCTAGTTGCTATTGATCAGTTAATTAAAATACCATACATCTTCTAATCTCGTCCCTAGTGTTAAAAGTTACGAAGTTATATTGGGCGACTTTAGTAGATGCCAACAACCTACCATAGGCACGAAAACTATTTGCTTCGCACTCCATGAAACACATAGGTGTCATTGGAGAAGTGGAACCTCGTTTGGATGAGTTTGGATGCGTTGTGAAACCAAGATGTAACATAGGAACACGGTTTGCTTTGAACCTACGATAGACACGAAAACTAATTGCTTTGCACTCCATGAAACACATAGGTCTCATGTGGGAAGTGGAACCACGTTTGGATGAGTTTGGATGCGTTGTGAAACCAAGATGCAAGATAGGAGAACGGTCTGCTTTGAACCTACCATAGGCATGAAAACTATTTGCTTCGCACTCTATGAAACACATAGGTATCATTGGAGAAGTGGAACCTCGATTGGATAATTTTGGATGCATTGTGATACAAGGATGCAAGATAGGAGCACAGTTTGCTTCAAACCTACCATAGGCACGAAAACCATTTTCTTTGAACTCCATGAAACACATAGGTGTCATGGGAGAAGTGGAACCTCGTTTGGATGCGTTTGGATGTGTTATGAACCCAAGATGCAAGATAGGAGCATAGTTTGAATAGAACCAACCATAGGCATGAAAACAACTTGCTTCGCACTCCATGAAACACAAAGGTGTCATTGGAGAAGTGGAACCTCGTTTGAATGAGTTTTGGATGCGTTGTGAAACCAAGATGCAAGATAGGAGCATAGTTTGCTTTGAACCTACCATAGGCACGAAAACTATCTGCTTCACACTCCATGAAGCCCATAGGTGTCATGGGAGAAGTGGGACCTCGTTTCGATGCGTTTGGATGTGTTGTGAAACTAAGATGCAAGATAGGTGCACGGTTTTCTTCGAACATACCATAGGCATGAAAACTATTTGCTTTGCACTCCACGAAACTCATAGGTGTCATGGGAGAGGTGGAACTTTGTTTGGATGTGTTTAGATGCGTCGTGAAACCAAGATGCAAGATAGGAAAACGGTTTGCTTCGAACCTACCATAGGCATGAAAAATATTTGCTTTGCACTCCATAAAACTCATAGGTGTCATGGGAGAAGTGGAACCATGTTTGGCTGAGTTTGGATGCGTTGTGAAACCAAGATGCAAGATAGGAGGACGGTTTGCTTTGAACCTAGCATAGGCATGAAAACTATTTGCTTTGAACTCCATGAAACTCATAGGTGTCATGGGAGAAGTGGAACCTCATTTGGATGCGTTTGGATGTGTTGTGAACCCAAGATGCAAGATAGGAGCATAGTTTGCATAGAACTAACCATAGGCACGAAAACAACTTGCTTCACGCTCCATGAAACACATAGGTGTCATCAGAGAAGTGGAACCTTGTTTGAATGAGTTTTGTATGCGTTGTGAAACCAAGATGCAAGATAGGAGCATGATTTGCTTTGAACCTACCATAGGCATGAAAACTATTTCCTTCACAATCCATGAAACTCATTGGTGTCTTGGGAGAAGTGGAACCTCGTTTCAATGCGTTTGGATGCATTGTGAAACTAAGATGCAAGATAGGAGCACGGTTTGCTTCAAACCTATCATAGGCACGAAAACTATTTGCTTTGCACTCCTTGAAACACATAGGTGCCATGGGGGAAGTGGAACCACGTTTGGATGAGTTTGGATGTGTTGTGAAACCAAGATGCAAGATAGGAGCACGGTTTGCTTTGAACCTACCATAGGCACGAAATCTATTTGTTTCGCACTCCATGAAACACATAGGTGTAATTGGAGAAGTGGAATCTCATTTGGATGAGTTTGGATGCGTTGTGAAACCAAGATATAAGATAGGAACACGGTTTGCTTTGAACCTATGATAGACATGAAAACTATTTGCTTTGCACTCTATGAAACACATAGGTGTCATGAGGGAAATGGAACCACGTTTGGATGAGTTTGGATGCGTTGTGAAACCAAGATGCAAGATAGGAGCACGGTCTACTTTGAACCTACCATAGGCATGAAAACTATTTGCTTCACACTCCATGAAACACGTAGGTATCATTGGAGAAATGGAACCTCATTTGGATGAGTTTGGATGCATTGTGAAACCAAGATGCAAGATAGGAGCACAGTTTGCTTCAAACCTACCATAGGCACGAAAACTATTTGCTTTGAACTCCATGAAACACATAGGTGTCATGGGAGAATTGGAACCACGTTTGGATGAGTTTGGATGCGTTGTGAAAGCAAGATGCAGGATAGGAGCTTGGTTTGCGTCGAACCTACCATAGGCACAAAAACTATTTCCTTTGCACTCCATGAAACACTCTATGAATCCAACCGAGGAGGAGATTCCTCAGGGGGCCCCCATTGCTGAGCAAGCCACCGAGGACAACGCTGACCTGCCAAAGTGCCCTGACCACCAGCCCTCAACTTTTCTAAAAGGCAAGCCCCGGTGCATTCTGAAAGCTGGCCGGATAAGTCATTCCGACCGCGAAGCCGAGTAGCTCTATTTGGGTCAGGAACTGGTTAGCTGGGTTTATATGCTGGACCGCGTAAGGTTTTGGGAGCTAGATCGGACCATGGGTAGGTGGATTCCTGAACTTCCTGGCCACTAGTCAGTCCCCCAGTATATGGCTCCCCCAGACCCGCGGTTGGTACCCAAATAGTAGCAATGGTGACCTAAGGGACCCCGTACAGGTCTGTCGGGTTTGTGATTGGTATTTGACACCAGCTGGTTTGTAATCGATTTGAATCGCCATCTCTCCTGGTTAGTGAGAAACTGGACTGATCTTCTGGCAACGTAGAGAATTGGAAATTTGATATGATAATAGTTATCGAAAGCTTGAAAGGCCAAATTGCTATGGTTATATATATTCCTTGATTAGAACTAATCAAGTGATTGAAATGACAGGTGCTAAGTTAGTAGTAAGGTTTAATGCTTACTAAAAGAATCCTGCTAGTATCTACTCATGATAATCACTTAAAAGAGGCATTTACACAAAATGAGTCAGCCAACTCCACTGAAAAGCCTCGCATATTCTTTGAGAGTCTTTTATTTGGTAAGACGGGTAAGTCTTGTGGAGTACAATCGTGTACTCAGGTTTTATCCTAAATTGTTGCAGATGGCCAGGTCTTTTATGGTTATTGCAAGAATTGCTTCACCCCGGCCTTGGACGAGGACTGAAGTGTGGGCAGCTTATGTCTTCGTGTTTAATAGTTATCTTATCTAGCAGTTTGATCCTTACATGGCACTGTATGTTTAATAAGTATGGTTGTGAAAGACTTTGCTTTCAAAACTACTTGCTTCTGCTAAGTTTGAAACTTATGTTGTAATATCTCTGTGCGTACTCCGTACTTTGAAGTCATGTAATATTAATGGATGGTGTTGAACCCTATATGATCTTGGTTGTGTTACTGTTTGTTACTGTAACTAAAACCTGCCATGTCATCATGATTGCATACAAATCATCCTGCATAAACTCATTATTACTGTGCATGACTAAAATAATTTTTTTTCTACATATGGTTGTGCATAGGTAATTTAGAGTGATTTGTTATATGAGTGCTTGTTTGAGTATATAGGATTAAATCAAATTAGAGATTCAAACCGAAATCAATTAAAATCCCTAAATTAGACCCAAAACCCTAAATCAAAAACTAAATTGAATCAAGGGTTGGGCCTTAAACAAAAGTTGTAAATCTTTAAAAGGTTGAGCAACTTCTATTTTGGGAAATTTTGAAGTTCCTAAAAATAATTTCAAATAAAGCCATAATCTATGCTATAAAGTTCAGAGTTTAAACTCAATTTCAAAAACTATAAGGAATCTGAGGAAAAGTATTTAATAAAATTTGTAGATATTTTAAATTAGAACAACTTCTATTTTTGGAGATTTTGAAGTTATTCAGTGAAAATTCAAATCAAACTCAAATTAATGCCATAAAATTTAAATTTGAAATGCTATTTTAAAAATTAGCAAGAATCTGATCAAACCCTATTAATGAAAGTTGTAGAGCTTGACAAATAGAACAACTTCTATCTTTACAGATTTTCATGTTATTAAGAAAAATCTTGGGATTTAAACTGAATTTGAAACAAATTTTAAAAGGGCAAATTACCCCCTTTTCTGTAGTTTCAAATCTATTCAAAATTTGAATGTGGTACAAATACAAAAGTTGTTCAGCACAAAATTTATCACAACTTTTATATTGGTGACTTTTCAACTTTATACATAAAATAAAAAGTAATTGGCAAAACAAAACATTTGGGGCCTTGAAGACAACAGTACCAGGACCCACCCCTTTTCCTGACCGCGCGCAGGCGCGTGCCGCGCCGCCCGCCGGCGACGACCGGGGCCAGCTGGCCGCCTGTTGTGGTGCAGTGGAGTCGTGGGGGGTCCCGGAGAGCTGTCGACCGTCCCCCATCTCTCTGCTCGCTTATAAAGCCCGGGTGTGCCTCCTTTTTCGTTCTCCCTCTCTCCGTTCGCCACCGGGAGCTCTTTGTCCTCGGGCAAAATTCATGGTACACAGTCCACCATCAGCAAATTCAACTGAACCATAGCATCGCCATCTCCTTGTGAAGCCTTTGAGCCCTTTTGTGCCTCCTCTCGCCACCGGAAGCTCCCGCGCAGCTCTCTTCCTCCCCACGACCGGTAGGAACGTCGACATAAGCACTTCACCGAGGCCGGGCTGTTTGGGTGAGCTCCTCCCCTTTTGACCAGGTGTTCTAGATTCCAGGTGATCCCAGGAATCTCATGCGCAAAACGGTTACAAGTTTGGTCTACAGGGTTCGCCGGAACATCAACGTTGCCACTGGAGTTTGCCGTTGCACTGTCACCGACGTCGCCAGTGCTATCCGGTGGCTCTCTGCTCCAACCAACATGAGCACCAAGTCTTGGTGAGCCTCTAGATGCTTTAGGTGTAGCTGGTTTGCCTTGGGGAGCTTCGTCTCCGCCGGAACGCGTCGCGTTGTCGTCGCCGAGCCGCCGAGCCGCCATGGCCACGGCTGTAGCTTTTAGAGGTCAATTTTTGCCAAACCAAATATCCTGTTGCACTTGTCGCGTCTTGGGGAGTCTATCAACTCACTGCTTCCCCCTTGGCCCCTGCCGGCCGCCCATGGCCTTGGCTGGGGCTGGCCTGGCCGGTCAGCAGTCATGGCGGCTAGGGGTTCGAGCTGGCCAGGGCGGCCAGTAGCGGGCCAGGCCGAGCTAGGCCAGGCTGTTGGTGCTGGAGCACTGTGAGAAGGTGGAAGGGTGCGCTGAGTTGTGTGTGGGTTGGCCCAGTGGAGCTGGTTGTATTCTGTTAACTGGTTTTTCCTTTTTGGAATTAGAATATAGTGCTGTATCTTGTTATTTTCATTGGAATAAATCCAGCACTCCTAAAATTATGAAATAAATGTGGTAGCTTTCCTTGTGTAGTATAGTATTTAAGAAAAATATGAAATAGGCAGTTTGAGTACTTTCTGTAGATTATAAAAATGTGTCTTTTAATTAATAAATGACATTTCTTTGATTTTTGTAGCTCAAAATATTGATCCAAAAATTATGAAATTTTTTTAGTAGCTGATATTAGGTATAAGCTACTTCCGCAAAAATCTTTAGCTCATTTGGACAAGGTTTAAATATTTTGTAATTTTGCCCTTAATAATTAATTATTGAAAGTGATATCAAATAGTTATTAATTTAGGGTTTTTGTGCGATTTTGGATTGTGTGATGACCTTGGATCAGAACCGCGATGTGGTCCTTGGCATATAATTAGTTGGTTGAGTTCATCCTTAAATTCTGCTCACGACAACTATTAAAAAGGAAACCCCGGGTTGATAATTGATAAATTTGTTTTGCTAGCTTGCAACTTTATCGAGAAGTAAAGTCCACTCAACTTTCTAAATCAAGTTTATTTTAATTAATTCACAATGTAGTGCATCTCATGCATCATGGCATACATATCATCATGTTAAATATGCATTATTATTTCATGTAGTGAACGTGGGATAATTTATTATTTGAAGCGGGTCCCGAGTAAGGTCTTCACTCGGTGGACGTGGATCTTTCTCGGTGATTGACTTCAGGGTACTATCTGCTCCAAGCAACAGGCAAGCTCCGGTGCATTCAGCCCTTTCCTTGTGATTTATAAAATGTTTATAACTTTGAGTTAAACTACTGCATTAGGTTGATAGGAATTGATTGACAACCCAATTGATGCATTACCAACCTTGACCACTGAAATACCTCGAAACCATTTTAAAATAACATGTTTGAAAATGCTTAGCCTGCTTAAATAATTTAGTTTTGCACAAAAATTCTATTTTTGAGCTATTGCGATAAACTATCGAATAATTCATGAAAAAGGAATATGGTAACGTTCTCGTTCGGTGGCTGTGCACCTAATCAGTACATTGTCATCGACGAGAAAGGGTTTCCGCTCGGTTGGCTGGTACTTGGGTTAGAGTGCCAATGCATGGTCACCGACGGAAGATTATTTGAACCGTGTGGTTGACGTATATTTGGGTTAGAGTCCCAATGTACTGACAACAAGGGAAAAGAATTGGGGACCGTTCATCGTAGGCCTGCTGGATCGAGACATTGCAACTAGCCACATACTACGGAAAGCTTTGACTCCGGTGGCTCTATAGCTTGAACCGATGACCACGCACTAGGAGTGGAGAGATGGCGAGAGTAGCATGTACCCTCGTGGGTTAGAGTCCCGGATTGGAGGTGTATTATACTCTCGGGTGGCGTAGCACCGGTTCGGGGATGGAAAAGCCATGGTAGATGGGGTTGGCATATGCAAGCTTAGGTGCTACATATGCAGTGTGGATAGGGATCCCCAGCTGGGTACTTAATCGATTCGAATCGTCGTTGCTCCTCGGTTATGGAGACTTGATCCACTGACTTACCCCGAAAAGTGGTTTGAAACTAGGTTTTGGAAATGGTAAAATGACTTGCAAATGTGGAGAAGTGCGGGTTAATCAACTTAGAGACAGCACTGAAGATGACTTCTGACATTAATATAAGTATAAAATTTACTAGAGAGCTTTTCTGCAAAAGACTTTGATTCTTGCTCAAGCCTTACCTTGACGCCCCTCAGCCTGCATTCCTGAGTATCATTTCTTTTCTTAGTCGGGTAGTCTTGCGGAGTACCCCAATACTCAGGGTTTGTTAACCCCCTGTTGCAGGTGAATTAAGTGTACGGTTCTGCGTGGGATCCTGCCGGTCAACGGATTGTGCATGGACGGAGGTGTGTATATGATACAAACCCTTGGGAAGGGTGTCTGGTTGTATGCAGCAACTCCACTACGAATCTCTGGTTTGGGATAATGTAATCTAAGTTTGTAAATTTATATTTTTGTAATACTTCCGCACTCTTTACTCTAGTTTATATTAATTGTGCAAACTGTTGTAATACTGTAAGGCTTACAATGAAGATCCTCGGGGAAATTAGGGTTTCCTAGGTGACCCAGTAGGCCACCTAGGTCAAGGGAAACTCGTGCAGACTGATCGTGGGGTCCTTAGGGACGATGACGGTGCACGCGGGTCCTATGATTAAGGTGATTCTGTCACAGAGTGGTATCAGAGCATCTCATTGTAAAGTACTTGTAGTATTACTTTACAAAAACTTCAAAATGATTTGGATCGAATAAAATCAATGGTGTAGTTTGGTCCGAGTTGCTTCTGAACTTTCTCATTCGTTCTATAGGATCTTTCCTGGATTCTTTCTATAGGTCTGTAGTTAGATTTTAGGCTTTATAGTGGACTAGCACATTAAGTATGCCCTATGTTGAAAACATTGGGTGCATGAGACCATATTATGTAATCGGTCTATACATATATATCGGTGTATTCTGATTCGCGTTGGAACGCTCATGCATCATGACATTGTAACTATTAACAATTTCCCCATTATGGAGTATATCTGTATTTTCTGAAATAGAACTTACTTCAAAACATATTTTATTAAAAATAAATTCCCACTCCTTTGCTAAATGAATGGATCTGCAAGACCCTGCTACGGCATTGACGAGTGTCTGGATATGCTCAGAACCACCAAAATATCATTAGTCCCGCATTATTCTCCTTGGTCGGTCATGGGATGCAGTGTCCCTACAAGTCCTAGCTAGAGCATTAACAATAGACTAACTACAACATTACTTTTGAAAACTTCAAAAGGTTTTATAAATTAGGAATTGTTTGAAGAAAACAAAGTAAAAATGACTCTTCTAGCTTTTGTTGAGCTTGCTGAAAGATCCAAGAGTTTCAGCTCTTCTTCTAAGAATTGGTGAAGAGTCTAAGTTCCCCAACAACGATCTATAGGATGATTCTCGATCTCTCTCTGAATTAGAGTAAAGATAATATATAAAGTATTGTCCCATAGGTATAGGTTATATGCTAACTAAAGTTGTAAAGACGCATAGGACGAGCATTCATCATATCATTCACATAAGATAAAAATATAAGTATTCAAATTTTCCCCTTATAAATTTTGAGTGCAGCCATTGTCGTGTATAGCTGTTCCGTTTTATAAATCTTGACATGGACCAAGTTTTGACCAATCCTTGTTAATCTTCGCTCCATAAGTTCCTAATCCTTGGGAACTTCTAGATGCAACTGAAATTAATTTCAGCAAATACACAAAAACCATGAATCGGTTCTTGACTTTCCAACCTAATGTATGTGTCATGCCTTGATGTGACACATAGCACTTCCATGAATTCAATATGTCATTCAAGAAATTAAGGTAATTGTGTCCTATGGTGGTACCATAACTAGTAACCACGATGCTGCGACGAAACCTTGGGTCTCTTGTATGCCTGCGTCATGCGAGATTCTACTGGGTGCGCGCAGGTATCGAGGTTTAAGGTTGTGGTCTGTCATAGCTTGACAATTCATAAGCTCTCTTTCGTTTGCACCTTTCGTGGAAACGAATCCATCTCATTGTGATGTATTATGATCTACGAATACAACGTAATGTCGAAACTTGAAACCTCTTGTGGCTCGCTACCATAGGAAATTTTGCAAAGTATTCGCTTATGTTGAGATCCGTAGTCATCATATATCATAATCCTAATTGTTGTACCTTCATTTTTGTGACTTCTTCTGACCGAGAGTACCTTAATTGAACCTGATAATGGTGTTTCGGCCGTGACTACGGTGCCTTGCAAAACTGAGAATCTTTTGTGGCATGCTAACACACAATTTTTTCTCAGGGCACATACTGATATCATAGTCAGTGCTCCTCACCCATCAAGGTTACAATTAATATGCTCTCTTCTATCGATACTCTTTGCTCCATAAGTTTCCAGTCCTTTGGAACTTCTGGATTGCACTCAATTCGATACAAGGAATTATCAAATCCTTGACTTACCTGCGTATGTGTCAGTCTTTCCCTTCTCCTTTCATGACACATACTATTTCCTTGAAATTTTTAAACAACATGTCAGGTGCGGTTGAAAGCTATTGTAATTGTAGTCTATGGGATATCATGATCCGTGACCATGGTGCAGCGTCGAAATCTAGGGTCTCTTAAGGGTCGCAACCATAAGAAGTTATTGCTTGATGCTCGCTGTTATCAGAGTTAGTGGTCATGATCCTAGCCTGCAATTAGTGTGCTTTCCCTCCTTTTGAAATCTCCTTTGGAAATTCATATCCGTACTTTTCCTGAATTTCTATAAATCCTTGTTATGTATAACTAGCTTGAAACGTACTTTAAGAATACACTTCTTCACAAAACTCCAGGATGCACTTGAACTTAACCCATTGACCCAGTACAAAAACCTAGCCCTAGTCCTTGGCTTTCTGCCAGTGTATGTGTCATGCCTTGATTCGACACATATCACTTCCTTGAATTCGACATGTTGGTTGTGCCCTATAATGGTGCTATGACCAGTGACCACAGTGCCACATCGAAACCTAGAGTTTCTTGCATGCCATGGTCACCTGAGATTCTACTAGGTACGCAAAGGTAATGGGGTCTCAATTCGTGATCCACTTTAGTTTTACAACTAATAAGTCCTCTTTCGTTACACATTTTGTGAAAACGGATTTCCTTCACTGTGGTGCAATTTGATCTGCGATTTGCGATACAATATAGCAACCCATAATCTCCTATAACTTGTGATCATGCGGGATTTTGAAAGTGTATATGCTCGTATCATGATTTTTGGTCAATTTCATCATAGCCATCATAAATATGTCTTTTCTCTTTTGACTGAGGTTACTTTAATTGTGCTCTACAATGGTATCTCGACCCATGACTATGATGTCGTGTCAAAACTTGGAATCTTCTGTGGACTGCAGCCACATAAGACCATACCAGGGTACGCACTAGTATCGTAGTCGGTAATCCTGAGCCATTATAGCTCGCAGTTTGAAGTGCTGTCACTCTCATTGACACTTCTTTGAGAGGTAGCGAATGACTTGAAATCAGAAATAGTGAGCGGTCATGTCGCTTAGCTAAGGACGGTAGCCAGTTTTGTAGACCCGATGTCAGATCAGGTTCAACTAGATGTCAAATACGAATGTAATATAAAACCCTGAGATGACTAGAAAACCAATGTAAAGGCAGTCCGGCAAGTTGCGTCGCGCCAACGTAAGCTGGTAAGTTAAGGCTAACTATGCTATATGCTTTGTATAATCTTTACATCACTTTTGTAAAATTTTTCCTACTTAAGTTAATGAGTAGTAGGTGTGTTCTTAATGTGGTAGATAACCAAAATTGAAGTTTTAAAAGACACCTTGGTTTGAGGGGTTTTAGTTGGGAGTATTTGATAATGG
Organism: Eremochloa ophiuroides; assembly: GCA_038502445.1. NCBI lineage: Eukaryota > Viridiplantae > Streptophyta > Magnoliopsida > Poales > Poaceae > Eremochloa > Eremochloa ophiuroides. The sequence goes on along the minus strand of JAHLJS010000005.1, from coordinate 37,656,326 downwards.
TGTTAGGGTTAAGAACCGATGGTGCCGCGACAAAAGCGGGGGCTTCCCGTGTCACGCAAACAGGGGATTAGCTGCTCGGCACGCGCTGGTATCGTCATCCTTGACCTTAGCTCATTATGAACCCACACTCAAATAACATTCCTCATAAGGGTTTAGATCGAAAAGTAAAGTTTAAAGTTCTAGTGTTGAGAAAACAACTGACTATGCCCAATAAAAATCTTCATCATATCAACTAGGAAATTTAAGCATGGGCCAGTAGTTGTCAGTTGAAGTTGCCTGAACAGTTGTCAGCTGTACACAATGTATCCCAAGTATCACAACTTAAGAAATGTCTTCGAGTGCATGGTCAAGCCATCAATGTAGTAGGGGCAAACTCTGAGTATCCAATATAAGACCTAGACCGGCAACAATCGTGTTACTCAAAAGAACCACAACAAGATGGTACAAAGTGCAATGGAGTCAACATTCCAAAGGAGAAGCCACCTGAGCATTAGAGAATCTTCTATCTAAAAACTTTCTTAAGTTCCTTGCTACTCTGTAGACGTAACTTTTATTTTTTTCAAGCTTTGAAATAAGTAAACCTTCTACTTGCTCTATAGTCTAGTTTGAAAAATATCTACTTGACACATTTTTTTTTCCATTACTAAACCTAAGAATTTAGCCGTTCCTTAAATATCGAGACGAGATTTATTTTAAGGGGGGAAGGATGTAACACCCCCTGGTGTCACTGTAACTAAAACCTGCCATGTCATCATGATTGCATGCAAATCATCCCGCATAAACTCATTATTACTGTGCATCACTAAAATAATTGTTTTTCCACATATGGTTGTGCATAGGTAATTTAGAGTGATTTGTTATATGAGTGCTTGTTTGAGTATATAGGATTAAATCAAATTAGAGATTCAAACCGAAATCAATTAAAATCCCTAAATCAGACCCAAAACCCTAAATCAAAAACTAAATTGAATCAAGGGTTGGGCCTTAAACAAAAGTTGTAAATCTTTAAAAAGTTGAGCAACTTCTATTTTGGGAAATTTTGAAGTTCCTAAAAATAATTTGAAATAAAACCTTAATCTATGCTTTAAAGTTCAAAGTTTAAAACTCAATTTTAGAAACTATAAGGAATCTAAGGAAAAGGCTTTAATGAAAGTTTAGAACAGCTTTTGTTTTTGGAGATTTTGAAGTTATTCAGTGGAAATTCAAATTAAACGCAAATTAATGCATTGAAATTTAAATTTGAAATGCTATTTCAAAAATTAGCTAGAATCTGATTAAACTCTATTAATGAAAGTTGTAGAGCTTGACAAATAGAACAACTTCTATTTTTACAGATTTTCTAGTTATTAAGAAAAATCTTGGCATTTAAGCTGAATTTGAAACAAATTTTAAAAGCGCAAATTACCCCCTTTTCTGTAGTCTCAAATCTATTCAAAATTTCAATGTGGTACAAAAACCGAAGTTGTTCAACACAAAATTTACCACAACTTTTATATTGGTGATTTTTCAACTTTATCCACAAAATAAAAAGTAATTGGCAAAAGAAAACATTTGGGGCCTTGAAGACAACAGTACCGGGCCCCTCCCCTTTTCCTGACCGCGCGCAGGCGCGTGCCGTGCCGCCTGCCAGCGACGTCTAGGGCCGGCCGGCCGCCTGTCATGGCGCAGTGAAGTCGTGGGGGGGTCCAAGAGAGCTGTCGACCGTCCCCCATCTCTCCGCTCGCCTATAAATTTTGGGAGCGCCTCCTTTTTCGTTCTCCCTCTCTCCGTTCGCCGCCGGGAGCTCTCTGTCCTCAGGCAAAATTCATGGTACACAGTCCACCATCAGCAAATTCATCTTAACCATAGTGTCGCCATCTCCTTGTGAAGCCTTTGAGCCCTTTTGTGCCTCCTCTCGCCACCGGAAGCTCCCGTGCAGCTCTCTTCTTCCCCACGACTGGTAGGAACGTCGACATAAGCACTTCACCGAGGCCAGGCTATTTGGGTGAGCTCCTCCCCTTCTGACCATGTGTTCTAGATTCCAGGTGATCCCAGGAATCTCATGCGCAAAACGGTTACCAGTTTAGTCTACAGGGTTCGCCGGAACGTCGACGTTGCCGCTGGAGTTTGCCGTTGCAACCGTCACTGACGTCGCCAGTGCTATCCGGTGGCTCCCTACTGCAACCAACTCTTGGTGAGCCTCTAGATGCTTCAGGTGTAGCTAGTTTGCCTCGAGGCGCTTTGTCTCCGCCAGAACGCGCCGTGTTGTTGTAGCCGAGCCCCGAGCCACCATGGCCACGGCTGTAGCTTTTATAGTTCGATTTTTGCCAAACCAAACATCCCGTTGGACTTGTTGCATCTTGGGGAGTCTAACAACCTGCTGCAGCCCCCTTGGCCCCTGCCAGCCGCCCACGGCCTTGGTCGGGGCTGGCCTGGCCAGCCGGTGGTCATGGCGGCTAGGGTTTCGAGCTGGCCAGGGCGGCCAGTAGCGGGCCAGGCTGAGCTGGGCTGGGCCGTTGGTGCTGGAGCACTGTGAGAAGGTGGAAGGGTGCACTGAGCTGTGTGTGGGCTGGCCTAGTGGAGCTGGTTGTATTCTGTAAACTGGTTTTTCCTTTTCGGAATAAGGATATAGTGCTGTATTTTGTTATTTTCATTGGAATAAATGCAGCACTCCTAAAATTATGAAATAAATGTGGTAGATTTCCCTGTGTTGTAGAGTATTTAAGAAAAATATGAAATATGCAGTTTGAGTACTTTCTGTAGATTATAAAAATGTGTCTTTTAATTAAAAAATTACATTTCTTTGATTTTTGTAGCTCAAAATATTGATCCAAAAATTATGAAATTTTTGTAGTAGCTGTTATTAAGTATGAGCTACCTTCACAAAAATCTGTAGCTCATTTGGACAAGGTTTATATATTTTGTATTTTTGCCCTTAATAATTAATTATGGAAAGTGATATCAAATATTTATAAATTTGGGGTTTTTGTGCGATTTTGGATTGTGTGATGACCTTGGATCAGAACCATGATATGGTCCTTGGCATATCATTAGTCGGTTGAGTTCATCCTTAAATTCAGCTCTCGACAACTGTTAAAAAGGAAACCCCGGGTTGATAATTGATAAATTTGTTTTGCTGGCGTGCAACTTTATCGAGAAGTAAAGTGCACTCAACTTTGTAAATCAAGTTTACTTTAATTAATTCACAATGTAGTGCATCTCATGCATCATGGCATACATATCATCATGTTAAATATGCATTATTATTTCGTGTAGTGAACGTGGGATAATTTATTATTTGAAGCGGGTCCCGAGTAAGGTCTTCACTCGGTAGACGTGGATCTTTCTCGGTGATTGACTTCAGGGTACTATCTGCTCCAAGCAACAGGCAAGCCCCGGTGCATTCAGCCCTTTCCTTGTGATTTATAAAATGTTTATAACTTTGAGTTAAACTACTACATTAGATTGATAGGAGTTGATTGACAACCCAATTGATGCATTACCAACCTTGACCACTGAAATACCTCGAAGCCATTTTAAAATAAAATGTTTGAAAATGCTTAGCCCTGCCTAAATAATTTAGTTTTGCACAAAAATGCTATTTTTGAGGTATTGTGATAAACTATCGAATAATTCACGAAAAAGGAATACAATAATGTTCTCATTCGATGGCTGTGCACCTGATCAGTACATTGTCATCGACGAGAAAGGGTTTCTGCTCGGTTGGCTTGTATTTGGGTTAGAGTCCCGATGCATGGTCACCGATGGAAGATGATTTGAACCGTGTGGTCGATGTATACTTGGGTTAGAGTCCCAATGTACTGACACCAGCGGAAAAGAATTAGAGACCGTTTGTTGTAGGCCTGCTGGATCGAGACTTTGCAACTAGCCACATACTACGGAAAGCTCAGATTCCGGTGGCTCTATTGCTTGAACCGACGACCACGCACTGGGAGTGGAGAGATGGCGAGATGTACCCTCGTGGGTTAGAGTCCCGGATTGGAGGTGTACTATACTCTCGGGGGGCGCAGGACCGGTTCAGGGATGGAAAAGCCGTGGTAGACGGGGTTGGCATATGCAAGCTTAGGTGCTACATATGCAGTGTGGATAGGGATCCCTAGCTGGGTACTTAATCGATTCGAATCGTCGTTGCTCCTCGGTTATGGAGACTTGATCCACTGACTTACCCCGAAAAGTGGTTTGAAACTATGTTTTGGAAATGGTAAAACAAATTGAAAACGTGGAGAAGTGCGGGTTAATCAACTTAGAGACAGGACTAAAGATGACTTCTGACATTAATATAATAATAAAATTTACTAGAGAGCTTTTCTGCAAAAGACTTTGATTCTTGCTCAAGCCTTACCTTGACTCCCCTCAGCCTGCATTTCTAAGTCTCATTTCTTTTCTTAGTTGGGTAAGTCTTGCGGAGTACCCCAGTACTCAGGGTTTGTTAACCCCCTGTTGCAGGTGAATTAAGTATAAGTTCTGCGTGGGATCGTGCCGGTCAACGGATCGTGCATGGACGGAGGTGTGTATATGATACAAACCCTTGGGTAGGGTGTCTGGTTGTATGTAGCTACTCCACTACGAATCTCTGGTTTGGGATAATGTAATCTAAGTTTGTAAATTTATATTTTTGTAATACTTCCGCACTCTTTACTCTGGTTTATATTAATTGTGAAAACTTTACAATGAAGATCCTCGGGGAAATTAGGGTTTCCTAGGAGACCCGACAGGCCACCTAGGTTAAGGAGAACTCATGCAGACTGATCGTGGGTCCTTGGGGATGATGACGGTGCACGTGGGCCCTATGATTAAGGTGGTTCTATCACAATTTGGTATGAAATCCTTTGAGATTGCATGGACTACCGAGTTTATATGGGCTCAAGTGTGGTCGTTTAGCTATTTCTATGGCTATCGCCGTACTTGTGCTCTTATAAATTGGTCGGTTCGGTCACATGCATGCTCAACTCATGTTTGAGAAATCAAGGTTGTTCAATTCATTTCTCAGCTTGCAAAATCTTGCTTCATCAAGTGCCTTGGTGAGAATGTCGGTGAGTTGATCATCGGTGCCCACACTTTCAACTTGAATATCCCCCTTTGGCTTGGTGGTCTCCAATGAAGTGATGCCTCACATCAATATGCTTTGTTCTTGAGTGTTGAACCGGATTGGTGGCAATCTTCACGGCGCTTTCGTTATCACATAGCAATGGCACATTCTTGAATTTGATTCCATAATCACTCAATGTGGCCTTCATCCATAACAATTGATCACAACAACTCCCCGCTATAACATACTCGGCTTCGGTGGTAGAAAGTGCAACTGTGTTTTGCTTCTTGGATGACCATGATACTAGTGATCTTCCCAACAATTGACATGTACCGAAAGTGCTCTTTCTATTGATCTTGCATCTCGCATAATCGGAGTCTGAATAACCAATCAACTCAAAGTTTGATCCTTTAGGATACCAAAGTCCAACATCGGGTGTGTGCTTGAGATATCTCGAAATTCTCTTGGTTGCCTTCAAATGACTCTCTCTAGGTAAAGCTTGATACCTTGCACATATGCAAACACTAAACATCACATCCGGCTTAGAAGCGGTCACATAGAGTAAGCTTCCAATCATAGACCGATACTTCTTTGGATCCACAATATTTCCACTCTTATCTTCATCAAGGTGACCTTTTGTGCCCATTGGTGTACTAATAGATTTTGCATCTTGCATCCCAAATTTCTTCAACATGTCCCTAATATATTTGCATTGGCTTATAAAAGTTCCATTCTTCAATTGCTTGATTTGAGGACCAACAAAATAACTCAACTCTCCAATCATGGACATCTCAAACTCATTTGCCATCATTTTCCCAAACTCCTCACAAAAGTCTTGATTGGTTGAACCAAAGATAATATCATCAACATAGATTTGCAACACAAATAAGTCTTTGCCAATTCTTTTGGTGAAGAGAGTGGTGTCAACCTTTCCTATTTTGAAACCCTTAGATAGCAAGAAATCTCTCAATCTTTCATACCATGCCCTTGGTGCTTGTTTCAAACCATACAAAGCCTTTCTCAACATATAGACACGATTGGGCTTCTTCTCGTCTTCAAATCCCGGGGGTTGCTCAACAAATACTAGCTCATTGATGTATCCATTCAAGAAAGCACTTTTGACTTCCATTTGATATAGCTTGATATCATGTGCGCATGGATAAGCTAGAAGGATCCTAATTGCTTCCAATCTTGCAACCGAAGCATAAGTTTCCCCAAAGTCCAATCCTTTCACTTGAGTGTATCCTTGCGCAACTAGCCTTGCCTTGTTTCTCACCACTACGCCATCTTGATCTTGCTTGTTCTTAAACACCAATTTGGTATCAATGACATTGTAGTTCTTAGGCCTCTCAACTAGTTCCCAAACTTGATTTCTCTCAAAGTTGTTGAGCTCTTCATGCATAGCATTCACCCAATCACTATCATTCAAGGCCTTTTCAATGGTGGTTGGCTCTTCAAATGACACAAATGAGAAGTGCTCACAAAAGTTTGATAACTTTGATCTTATTTGAACACCACTTCTAATATCCCCAATAATTTGGTCTAAAGGATGATCTCTTGCAATGTTGACCGGTTGGAGAACTTGGTTGCTTGAACTTGGTTGACCCATTTGAGATGAAATAGCATTTTGATCTTAAACATGTTGCACTTGAGTTTGGTCATGAGAGCCACTAGAGCTTTCTTCATTTGGATTGACTTGCACAATAGATTGAGTTTGCACTTGATCTTTATCATCTTCATCTTCCACATTAACCACTTGTCTTGGCCAAATATCACCAATGTCCATGTTTTTCATTGCATTCACCAATTCAGATCCTCTCACATCATTGTTGATGGTAATAATTGTACGATTTTACCCGTCAACCAAATATGAAATAAGGGTATAAAGGCAAACACCACTATAGAATAGGGCTTTAACTGACAGAATTCCACAGTTTTGGTGAATTCGTGTTTTGTAGGGTGTTAATCAGAAAAGAACCAAGGGAGACCCACATGTCGAACTAGATATCGAATTCCACCGCGCGAGGTGATTAAGAATATCCCAGAGAACACCAGACACTCACTGGAAGAAGCGGGGCCCACCTGTCATCCATAGGGGGTCGGCCGACCTCCCTCACATGTCGGCCTTCCCGCGTGCGTTTCAACGTGGACCCACATCCTGATTTTTACATCAATCTCCACTGCCCGTCGAAGTCGGTTTGATCCAAGGGCTACGGTTCATCCCACCGGCCTATATAAACAGCCCTAGACTCCCCAGGGTTTCATAATCAATCAATCTGATATCATTACATCAAGTTTAGAGAGCTAGAAACCTTAGAATCATTAGAGCTTCACCATCTAGAGCATAGCTACATAGGTTAGAAGTAGAAGGAGGCAAGTTCTACTTGAGTTCCGGATCTTGTCTGGAGCTGGAGGCTTCCCGAAGCCATTGTAAGCTCTCTCTTGTATTTTAAACCTCTCATGAGTGATTGAGATAAAGTTGATTGACATTGTTCTACTATTGAGTATGTTCTTAATTATGCTATTCATTGCTTATCTAGATTGTATACTTTGCATAATTAGGATGCATTCATGTTCATACATAGGTTTGTATAGCACTCATTCATTGATATTATGGGTGGAAATTAGAGATTCAAACTGAAATCAATTAAAATCCCTAAATCGGACCCAAAACCCTAAATCACAAACTAAATTGAATCAAGGGTTGGGCCTTAAACAAAAGTTGTAAATCTTTTAAAAGTTGAGCAACTTCTATTTTGGGAAATTTTGAAGTTCCTAAAAATAATTTCAAATAAAACCTTAATCTACGCTTTAAAGTGATATAAAACAGTGAAGGATTGGAAGTCTCTCACCGATAAACCTTGCTCTGATACCAATTGATATGAACCCGCAAGGGTTTGTGGTCAATCTTTCAATGAGAGGCATGAGATAACTCGATTGGTGGATGGAGATGACGTTCACGGCCCGACTACAGCCTTCCAAGACCACGCCTTAGCGACCAATACACCACTTCCAAAGGCCGTCACGATCTTGTGGAGCATGACAACCAGCCCCTAGGGCTCCCGTCCTGCAAGCAATCGAAGAACTAGCAAGAACGAGGAAACAAGCACTGAAATTGCAAGATGAAATTGAAGGTTTCACACTGAATCTTATTATGAGTGGGGTTCCGAAGACAAGGAGACGGGCGACTGGATCAGCACGCGCGCCTACAAGCAAGTAGCGATGGCTAAACTTGATCTAAACAAAACCCGAGTGTTCCTGGTGGCGGCTAAGGGGTATATGACGTGGGGAGGATGACCACAAGAGAGTTTGGGTCATGCTCCAACCCTAGGACGCGTCCCTATTGGACGCTAAATGATACAAGCCCATTGGGCTAACTTAAGGTGGCGCAGCACCCTGGACAGAAAAAGCTCTCGGTGGTATTTGGACGATTGCTGACGCTTCTGAGATGATATGAGTATGGGACCAGATCCATATGAAAGTAGACTTCACAAGCTTTCCAACAAGTCCTAAATCACCCCAATCCGACTCCGTATATAACCGTGGCGACCGTCACAAGTTGGAGGTGTGCTGTAGTCCGAATCCAGCCTACGCGAGTCCTTTTCCCTTTCGGTCTTCTCCTTGATTCCTAATCAAAACAAGAGTGCACGTGTCTCCAAGATCTAAACAGGATAGACAAGAGCTCAAGAAGGAACTCACTTGATGATTAAGTTTTCGAGCATGAGCACGAGTAATAGGACCAGCAGGTGTCGGCGTGGACGGCGTGGATGTATGATCGGTGTTGATGTCCTCATGATCCTCCCTTTCTTGAATTTGAGTCGTCCTCGACTCAAGCTCCTCTTCCTCACCAAAATAAGGCTTCAAATCTGCAATGTTAACTGTGGGACTAACCCCAAAATCTGCAGGAAGATAAAGCTTATATGCATTCTCATTTATTCGTTGCATCACTTTAAAAGGACCATCCGCTCTAGGCATCAATTTAGATTTTCTTAATTCAGGAAACCTATCCTTTCGCAAATGCAACCAAACCAAATCTCCAGGTTCAAGAATCAATTCCCTTCTACCTTTATCTCCAGCAAATTTGTACTTAGCATTCATGCGCTCTATGTTTTCTTTAGTGGTTTCATGTAGTTTTAGCATCAATTCAGCACGTTGCTTAGCACCAAAATTCAACTTTTCAGAACTTGGCAATGGCATTAAATCAATAGGAGCATGTGGTAACAAGCCATAAACAATCTCAAAGGGACACATCTTCGTAGTAGAATGCAGCGAACGATTATAAGCAAACTCAATATGAGGCAAACAATCTTCCCACATCTTAATATTCTTCTTTAAAACAGCCCTTAACATAGTAGACAAAGTTCTATTCACAACTTTAGTTTGACCATCAGTTTGGGGGTGACAAGTGGTGGAAAATAAAAGCTTAGTCCCCAATTTAGCCCATAAAGTTCTCCAAAAATGGCTAAGAAATTTAGCATCACGATCAGAAACAATTGTATTTGGCACACCATGCAAGCAAACAACTTCTCGAAAGAACAAATCAGCAATATTTGTAGCATCATCAGTTTTATGACATGGTATGAAATGTGCCATTTTAGAGAATCTATCCAAAACCACAAAAACATTATCTCGCCCTTTCCTAGTCCGTGGCAATCCCAACACAAAATCCATAGAAATATCCTCCCAAGGAGCACTAGGAACAAGAAGAGGCATATACAAACCGTGTGGATTCAACCGGGACTTAGCCTTTTGACATGTTGTGCAGCGAGCAACAAATCTCTCAACGTCTCGTCGCATCTTTGGTCAAAAGAAATGACCAGCAAGAATGTCCTCTGTCTTCTTCGCTCCAAAATGCCCCATCAAGCCACCTCCATGCGCTTCCTGTAGCAACAACAAGCGAACGGAGCAAGCTGGAATGCATAGCTTGTTAGCTCTAAACACAAACCCATCATTGACGATGAATTTGTTCCACGTTTTCCCATCTTTACAATGCAGCAGCACTTCTTTAAAATCAGCATCATGAGCATATCGGTCTTTAATTGTTTCTAACGCAAAGATCTTGTAATCAAGTTGATTCAGCAAAATATATCTCCTAGACAATGCATCTACAATGATATTATCCTTCCCTTTCTTGTGTTTGATAACATAAGGAAAAGATTCAATAAATTCAACCCATTTTGCATGTCTACGATTCAGTTTTCCTTGACTACGAATATGTTTCAAAGATTCATGACCAGAATGTATAACAAATTCTTTGGGCCACAAATAATGCTGCCATGTTTCTAATGTCCGCACTAGAGCATATAATTCCTTATCATATGTAGAATAATTCAGAATAGGCCCGCTCAATTTCTCACTAAAGTATGCAACAGGTTTGCCTTCTTGTAACAAAACACCACCCAATCCAATTCCACTTGCATCACATTCAAGCTCGAAGGTCTTATTAAAATCAGGGAGTTGGAGTAGAGGTGCATGTGTTAACTTATCTTTCAGCACATGGAAGGAGTGCTCTTGTGCTTTGCCCCAAGAAAAGGGCACTCCCTTCTTTGTAAGCTCATTCAATGGTGCAGCAATGGTGCTGAAGTCCTTCACAAAACGGCGATAGAAACCAACAAGTCCTAGGAAACTCCGCACTTGTGTGACCGTCGTGGGTACAGGCCATCCTTGTATAGCTTCCACCTTGGCTTTATCAACCTCAATTCCCTGTGGGGTGACAACATAGCCGAGAAACGATACTCGATCGGTGCAGAAAGTGCACTTCTCAGGGTTACCAAACAAACGTGCATCACGTAGAGCATTGAAAACAGCATGTAAGTGATCCAGGTGTTCATCCATGGATTTGCTATAAATCAGTATATCATCAAAGTAGACGACAACAAATTTCCCAATGAAAGCACGCAAAACCTCGTTCATTAATCTCATGAAAGTACTAGGTGCATTAGTTAACCCAAAAGGCATGACTAACCACTCATATAGACCGAACTTAGTTTTGAAAGCAGTTTTCCATTCATCTCTCAATTTCATACGAATCTGGTGGTACCCACTACGCAAATCAACCTTTGAAAACACAACAGCACCACTCAAGTCATCAAGCATATCATCGAATCGTGGAATAGGGTGTCGATATTGAATGGTGATATTATTAATAGCCCTACAATCAACACACATACGCCATGTTCCATCTTTCTTAGGCACTAAAATCACTGGAACAGCACAAGGACTAAGAGACTCACGCACATAACCTTTGTCTAGTAGTTCTTGCACTTGTCGCTGAATTTCCTTCGTTTCTTCCGGATTGGTCCTATATGGCGCATGGTTTGGCAAAGATGCACCAGGAATAAGATCAATTTGGTGCTCAATCCCGCGTATTGGTGGCAGCCCCGCTGGTATCTCACTGGGGAACACATCAGAATACTCCTGCAAAATGTTAGCAACAGCAGGGGGCAAAGAACGTTGCATATCCTCAAATGAAATCAAAGCATCCTTGCATACCAAAGCATAAGCAATAGAGGTGGATGCATTGAACTCATTAATATCAGATTTTGTAGCAAGCATACAACGTCCTTTCAATTTTATCTCATCTTTGTCATCAACAACAGATTTGTCATTTTTATTGCTCTCGCTCTTTGCTTTTGCAGCCTTAGTAATATCAGATTGCATAATAGCTTCAGGAGACATAGGATGCAACACAATTTTTCGATCATGGTATAGAAACGAATATTTATTTGATCTACCATGATGCATCGAATCTCTATCAAATTGCCATGGTCTACCTAGCAGAATATTGCAAGCTTGCATAGGCACAACATCACATTCAACAATATCTTTGTATGATCCGATGGCAAAATCGATTCGCACAAGTCTCGTTACCTTTGCCTTACCACTGTTGTTCAGCCATTGGATGTAGTAGGGATGGGGGTGTGGTTTGGTGGTGAGGGCGAGCTTCTGTACCTTGTCGCTGCTTGCCAAGTTGTTGCAGCTACCTCCATCAATGATCATGCAGCACGAACGCTCCTTGATGACACACTTTGTTTGGAATAAAGTGTGTCGCTGATTTTGCTCCGCCTTCTCCATTTGTGCACTAAGCACTCGCTGTACAATCAAGCTCTCATAGTGCTCCGCGTCACCTGCATTAATGTGTTCTTCTATGTGTTCCTCACTACCTGCATAGTCAGCCGCAAGCAATGCAAGTGTATGTTCATCAAAATCACTACCAGATGAACACTCACCATCATCTTTGACAATCATAACACGCTTGTTTGGGCAGTCACGCATCACATGGCTATATCCCTTGCACCGATGACATTGTATGTTGCTTGTTCTACGTGTCGATGCCACGGATGAAGTACTCGCAGCCGGCTTTTGCGCTGTCTTCGCAACTGAATTGGTGGGGGCAGCTCGAGTCTTGTCACTAGATGATGGCGTAGGAGTACGTGTAGACGGAGTTGTAGACGTGCGCTGCTGCCATGAACTAGCTTTCCCTGCAGAAACATTATTCCTTGCGCTAGCACGTCGTCCCTGCACTTCCCGTTCAGCTTTACAAGCAAGATGAAACAGATGAGGACATCAACACCGATCATACATCCACGCCATCCACGCCGACACCTGCTGGTCCTATTACTCGTGCTCATGCTCGAAAACTTAATCATCAAGTGAGTTCCTTCTTGAGCTCTTGTCCATCCTGTTACACAAGTTCTTACCAGTTCTTACCTTGCTCGAGAGGAGGGGTCGTCTACCAAGAAGTCTGCAGCAATGGATGAAGTGTATCGGTGTCGCAGTACAAGACCTGTCAAGCTGTAGAATATGTGGAGCTATAGGTGGGCTGAAACAAGGAATGAACTAGCACCACGTTAGTTACAAAAAGCGAGCTGAATAATCGTTCAACCGGCGGTGCTGTGCTGGTCCTAGCCTAGACCGTGCTAGAGACGCGAGCCTGGACACAAAGGAGAGCACAACACACCACCCGAAGTGAACGAAAAATCTCCAAGATCAGCCCCTTTCTCTTCTTTTCTTTTTCTTCTTTCTCTTTTCTTTTCTTTTTCTTTTTATTTGAATTTTTTTTCAGGGGGCACTCAAAACTGATTATATGAACTAGAACACTCCCAAAGAGTAACTCAGCACACACACTTTTTCCGAAAGGGCAGGGGTATTCTCTCTCTCTCTAGAGTAAGCCGCTCGTTTAGATATGAATACTTGCTGTGTGGTTACTTTGATAAGGGTGAACTGATTCCTCGTTCGATTGGAACTTCCAATTCTACTCGGACTTGGCCACCAGCGAGGAATAACCGATTCCTTGATCCGACTCAAACTTGAAAACCTACTTGGATTCGGCCAACAGAGAGGAATAGCCGATTCCTTGTCCGATTCAAACTTCAAACCCTACTTGGATTCGGCCAACAGAGAGACTATATGATAGCGCGTGTTGTGACAGGAAAGTGACAAGAACATGAAAATCTAAGGGAATAAACCAAGACCAGCAATCCGACACACCCGATGCAACCGAATATTCAACAAGCCCTAACTAGGTAGCACTAGCCACGGCTCAAAGGTCCATAGGATTGCAGGAAACTAATCTACTATTTTTTTAGCTTTTATGGACTATAGGTAAAAATAAAACAGTGAAGGATTGGAAGTCTCTCACCGATAAACCTTGCTCTGATACCAATTGATATGAACCCGCAAGGGTTTGTGGTCAATCTTTCAATGAGAGGCATGAGATAACTCGATTGGTGGATGGAGATGACGTTCACGGCCCGACTACAGCCTTCCAAGACCGCGCCTTAGCGACCAATACACCACTTCCAAAGGCCGTCACGATCTTGTGGAGCATGACAACCAGCCCCTAGGGCTCCTGTCCTGCAAGCAATCGAAGAACTAGCAAGAACGAGGAAACAAGCACTGAAATTGCAAGATGAAATTGAAGGTTTCACACTGAATCTTATTATGAGTGGGGTTCCGAAGACAAGGAGACGGGCGACTGGATCAGCACGCGCGCCTACAAGCAAGTAGCGATGGCTAAACTTGATCTAAACAAAACCCGAGTGTTCCTGGTGGCGGCTAAGGGGTATATGACGTGGGGAGGATGACCACAAGAGAGTTTGGGTCATGCTCCAACCCTAGGACGTGTCCCTATTGGACGCTAAATGATACAAGCCCATTGGGCTAACTTAAGGTGGCGCAGCACCCTGGACAGAAAAACCTCTCGGTGGTATTTGGACGATTGCCGACGCTTCTGAGATGATATGAGTATGAGACCAGATCCATATGAAAGTATACTTCACAAGCTTTCCAACAAGTCCTGAATCACCCCAATCTGACTCCGTATGTAACCGTGGCGACCGTCACAAGTTGGAGGTGTGCTGTAGTCCGAATCCAGCCTACGCGAGTCCTTTTCCCTTTCGGTCTTCTCCTTGATTCCTAATCAAAACAAGAGTGCACGTGTCTCCAAGATCTAAGCAGGATGGACAAGAGCTCAAGAAGGAACTCACTTGATGATTAAGTTTTCGAGCATGAGCACGAGTAATAGGACCAGCAGGTGTCGGCGTGGACGGCGTGGATGTATGATGGATGTTGATGTCCTCATCATAAAGTTTAGAGTTTAAACCCAATTTCAAAAACTATAAAGAATCTGAGGAAAACGCTTTATTGAAAGTTGTAGATCTTTTAAATTAGAACAACTTTTATTTTTCGAGATTTTGAAGTTATTCAGTGGAAACTCAATTTAAACTCAAAATAATGCCTTGAAATTTAAATTTGAAATGCTATTTCAAAAATTATCTAGAATCTGATCAAACTCTATTAATGAAAGTTGTAGAGCTTAACAAATAGAACAACTTCTATTTTTATAGATTTTCATGTTATTAAGAAAAATCTTGGGATTTAAACTAAATTTGAAACAAATTTTAAAAGGGCCAATTACCCGCTTTTCTGTAGTTTCAAATCTATTCAAAATTTAAATGTCGTACAAATACCAAAGTTGTTCTTCACAAAATTTATCACAACTTTTATATTGGTCATTTTTCAACTTTATACACAAAATAAAAAGTAATTGGCAAAATTAAACATTTGGGGCCTTGAAGACAATAGTACCGGGCCCCTCCCCTTTTCCTGACCGCGCACACACGCGTGCCGTGCCGCCCGGTGGCGACGACCGGGGCTGGCCGGCTGCCTGTCATGGCGCAGTGGAGTCGTGGGGGGTTCCGGAGAGCTGTCGACCATCCCTCATCTCTCTCCTCGCTTATAAAGCCCGGGAGTGCCTCCTTTTTCGTTCTCCCTCTCTCCGTTCACCACCGGGAGCACTTTGTCCTCGGGTAAAATTCATGGTACACAATCCACCACCAGCAAATTCATCTTAACCATAGCATCTGATGAGGACATCATAGGCTTGGATATGACCATGTTAATCAATTCTAAACCAAAGGTGAAACCATTCTATATGAATCTTATTATTGATACATTTGATGAATTGGTGCTGCACCATAAAGTGTGTACATTCTCGTTTGCAGAATTACTTACATGGATCAAGGGAGTGTTTGATTGCATATGGAAAGCATGGAAGGATAATGAAGTTGATTGGGGACCAAATCTAAGTATTCCAAACGTCCTCCATCAAGCCACCACGTCACTTATAGCCCAAGGATGGAAAGAGTTCAAGTCCAACACGTTTTGGTGTGGAATTCGGACTGCAGCAGAGTCCCAACTTGAGACGGTCACCACGACTTCATACGGAGTCCGATTGGGACATTCTAGGACTCTTTGGAAAGCATATCAAGTATGCATTCCAAAGAATCTAGCCCCATGTCCATATCTACTCTGAGGCGTCCGCAATCATCTATTTAATGACGAGAACTTTTTCTGTCTGCAGTGCTGCGTCACCTAATTATTGCCTAATGGGCTGTGTATCAAGTGGGGCCCAATAGGGGCGCGTCCTAGGGTTGTGGGACGACCTCCATGACATCCAGGTCGTCCTCAACCATCTTATATACCTCCGTAGCCGCCACAAACAGATCGGGTTTTGTTTTTGATGTAAGTTTAGCCGCTGCTACTTCCTTGTAGACGCGTGTGTCGACTAGACCATCCGTTCTACTCGATTCAGAACCCCACCTTTATGTGTATCAGATCTGAACTTTCATCTCATATTTGCAATTGAGTGCTTGTTCTTCTTGTTCTTGCTGGTTCTTCGATTGTTTGCAGGAATAACCCTAGTGGTTTGGTTGGTCGTGCTCCGCAAGATCGCGTGCAACCGCTGGAGTTGGTGTATCGGTCGCTAAGGCGCGGTCTTGGAAGGCTGTAGTCGGGTCGTGAACGTCATCTCCTTCCACCAATCGAGTTATCTCACGCCTCTCATCGAAAGATCGACCACGAACCCTAGCGGGTTCTTTTCAATTGGTAATCAGAGCAAGGTTTATCGGTGAGAGATTTCAGTTTACATTATTTTCCTATAGTCCAGAAAAAGCCATAAAAATTGTAGATTTAATTTTCCATAATCCCATAGACCTTTTGTGCCTTTTACTAGTACTACTTAGTTCAGGCTTGTTGAGTTTGGCTTACATCGGTTGAGTCAAGTTGCTGGTCTTAGGGTTAGTCTTTTAGAGTTTCGAGTTCTTGTCACGTTTTGGTCACTGTCAATCATATACGTCTCTGCTGCCATCACCACCATAAACATCTCCATCCTACATCATATTCATCTCCATTGCAATAATTTCCATCATATGCATCTTTGCTGCCGCATACCCATCCCTGCTATTTTATTTTAACACCGGCAAAATCTGATTTGGGCACACAAAGAAAAATCTACATTGCTACTTCTATTCTTGTTACTCCCAGAAAAGAAAGAGAAACACATTGTAAGTTGCTTTTCTGAAATCTGATTTGCAAAGATTCTGATTTGTTCTGGTTGTGCAAAGTAAAAGAACGAAAAAATAGAAAGAAAGAGAAAGAGAAAAGAAAGAAAAGAAAAGAGAAGGAAAAGAAGGGGGAGTGAATTTCTTGCTATTCTTGTGCCTTGTTTCCTATTGTACCGTGGCTTCGTTTGTGTCCAGGCTCGCGTCTCTAGCACGGTCTAGCCTAGGACCAGCACGGTACCACCATTGAACGATTTCTCAGCTTGCTTTTGTGACTAATGTGGTGCTGGTACTTCCTTGTGTATTAATTTCAGCCCTCCTACAACTCCACATATCCGATTACAGCTTGATAGGTGTTCTTGCTGCAGCACCGATACGCTTTTTCCAGGGTTCCCGACTTGTTGGTTGCTGCCACCTCCTGTTTGGCTTGGTAAGAACTTGTAAGAGCTTGTTTGAATAAGTTGAAAGTGAGAGAATTATGATCACCACATCCTTGTAGTTGATAGGAGCATACATGTTATTGTGTTTGTTTCTTGTTTTCTACTAATCATGGCAGGTAATGCAGAGCATCATGAGTTCATGGCATTACACCCTCATATTCTGGATGTCATTCAACACTTGCCTTCATTTGCTGGTAAATTTGATCCTCATGCATACATTAATTGGGAGCTGAAGGTAGATAAGAAATTTGATGAGTATGATTTGTCTGAGAAGCAAATGGTTTTTGCTGCATCTAATGCTTTAACTAAGGATGCTTTGCATGAATGGAAACATCTTTGTAGGAATAACATTGTTCCGCAAACATGGAAAGAATTCAAAATGCATTTTAGAGGTGTATATATTCCTGCATATTATGTGGACCACTTGCTTGCTAAACTGGAGAAACTGAAACAGGGTAGTAGAACCGTGAAACAATACTACCATGATTTTAAAATTTGTGTCATGTTTAGTGGCTTGGATGAATCTATGGAAGATGTAATGAGTAGGTTCATGCAAGGGCTCAGTTCTGAAATTCAATGCTTGCTCGCTGGTGAAACATATAACCATATATCTTGCTTATTTTGTCTTGCTTGTAAAGTTGAAAATCAGATTCTTTTATCTATGAATACTTGCAAGAATGATGTGACACATTGTAACCAGCAATTGTCCACTGTACATGTTAAAAAGGAGCAACAAATAGTGAAACTCAGTGCTGATTTGCCTTTGTCACAACCTGATTTGCTTGTTGTACCTTGTGACCAAGAAGAATTGTGTGATACTTCTCTAATTTCATCACCACAGCTAGAGATAGAGCGTCCTGTTTTTCCCCTCGTTGTCCATAACATTTTGCAGGAGGATGGGAATAAAACCATTGAGTGCATGGAGCAATTTGAGCAACTACACCCGCAGCTAAAGTGGAAAAGAATGAGTATCCAGCACCCACCACATCGGAGGAGAGGAAGCAAACTAACACATTTCATGCTGCCATCACTCAATGATCACTCTCAAGAAGGGGAGCCAAGTTGGCTATTCCCTAGAACATGTGCTCCAACATTGGTCAAACCGAGGACGGTTTGCTGTCAAGAAGGGGAGAATGATGAGGACATCATAGGCTTGGATATGACCATGTTAATCAATTCTAAACCAAAGGTGAAACCATTCTATATGAATCTTATTATTGATACATTTGATGAATTGGTGCTGCACCATAAAGTGTGTACATTCTCGTTTGCAGAATTACTTACATGGATCAAGGGAGTGTTTGATTGCATATGGAAAGCATGGAAGGATAATGAAGTTGATTGGGGACCAAATCTAAGTATTCCAAACGTCCTCCATCAAGCCACCACGTCACTTATAGCCCAAGGAAGGAAAGAGTTCAAGTCCAACACGTTTTGGTGTGGAATTCGGACTGCAGCAGAGTCCCAACTTGAGACGGTCACCACGACTTCATACGGAGTCCGATTGGGACATTCTAGGACTCTTTGGAAAGAATATCAAGTCTGCATTCCAAAGAATCTAGCCCCATGTCCATATCTACTCTGAGGCGTCCGCAATCATCTATTTAATGACGAGAACTTTTTCTGTCTGCAGTGCTGCGTCACCTAATTATTGCCTAATGGGCTGTGTATCAAGTGGGGCCCAATAGGGGCGCGTCCTAGGGTTGTGGGACGACCTCCATGACATCCAGGTCGTCCTCAACCATCTTATATACCTCCGTAGCCGCCACAAACAGATCGGGTTTTGTTTTTGATGTAAGTTTAGCCGCTGCTACTTCCTTGTAGACGCGTGTGTCGACTAGACCATCCGTTCTACTCGATTCAGAACCCCACCTTCATGTGTATCAGATCTGAACTTTCATCTCATATTTGCAATTGAGTGCTTGTTCTTCTTGTTCTTGCTGGTTCTTCGATTGCTTGCAGGAATAACCCTAGTGGTTTGGTTGGTCGTGCTCCGCAAGATCGCGTGCAACCGCTGGAGTTGGTGTATCGGTCGCTAAGGCGCGGTCTTGGAAGGCTGTAGTCGGGTCGTGAACGTCATCTCCTTCCACCAATCGAGTTATCTCACGCCTCTCATCGAAAGATCGACCACGAACCCTAGCGGGTTCTTTTCAGCGTCGCCATCTCCTTGTGAAGCCTTTGAGCCCTTTTGTGCCTCCTCTTGCCACCGGAAGCTCCCGCGCAGCTCTCTTCTTCCCCACGACCAGTAGGAACGTCGACATAAGCACTTCACTGAGGCTGGATTGTTGGGGTGAGCTCCTCGCCTTTTGACCACATGTTCTAGATTCCAGGTGATCCCAGGAATCTCATGCGCAAAACTGTTACCAGTTTGGTCTATAGGGTTCGCCGGAACGTCGACGCTGCCGCTGGAGTTTGCCGTTGCAATCGTCACTGACGTCGCCAGTGCTATCCGGTGGCTCTCTGCTCCAACCAACGTGAGCACCAAGTCTTGGTGAGCCTCTAGATGCTTCAGGTGTAGCTGGTTTGCCTCGGGGAGCTTCGTCTCCGCCGGAATGCGCCGCGTTGTCGTCGCCGAGCCGCCGAGGCACCATGGCCACGGCTGTAGCTTTTATAGGTCGATTTTTGCCAAACCAAATATCTAGTTGGACTTGTCGCATCTTCGGGAGTCTAACAACCTGCTACTGCCCCCTTGGCCCCTGCCGGCCGCCCACGGCCTTGGCCGGGGCTAGCCTGGCCGGCCGGCGGTCATGGCGGCTAGGGGTTCGAGCTAGCCAGGGCAGCCAGTAGCGGGCCAGGCCAAGCTGGGCCAGGCCGTTGGTGCTGGAGCACTGTGAGAAGGTGGAAGGGTGCGCTGAGCCATGTGTGGGCCAGCCCAGTGGAGCTGGTTGTATTCTGTAAACTGGTTTTTCCTTTTCGAAATAAGGATATAGTGCTGTATTTTGTTATTTTCATTGGAATAAATGCAGCACTCCTAAAATTATGAAATAAATGTGGTAGCTTTCCCTATGTAGTATAGTATTTAATAAAAATATGAAATAGGCAGTTTGAGTACTTCATGTAGATTATAAAAATATGCCCTTTAATTAATAAATGACATTTCTTTGATTTTTGTAGCTCAAAACATTGATCCAAAAATTATGAAATTTTTTTCGTAGCTATTATTTGGTATGAGCTACTTCCACAAAAATCTATAGCTAATCTGGACTAGGTTCAAATATTTTGTAATTTCGCCCTTAATAATTAATTATTGAAAGTGATATCAAATAGTTATTAATTTACGGTTTTTGTGCGATTTTGGATTGTGTGATGACCCTGGATCAGAACCGTGATGTGTTCCTTGGCATATAATTAGTTGGTTGACTTCATCCTTAAATTCGGCTCTCGACAACTGTTAAAAAGGAAACCCCGGGTTGAAAATTGATAAATTTGTTTTGCTGGCTTGCAACTTTATCGAGAAGTAAAGTGCACTCAACTTTGTAAATCAAGTTTACTTTAATTAATTCACAATGTAGTGCATCTCATGCATCATGGCATACATATCATCATGCTAAATATGCATTATTAGTTCGTGTAGTGAACGTGGGATAATTTATTATTTGAAGCGGGTCCTGAGTAAGATCTTCACTCGGTGGACATGGATCTTTCTCAGTGATTGAGTTTAGGGTACTATCTGCTCCAAGCAACAGGCAAGATCTGGTGCCTTCAGCCCTTTCCTTGTGATTTATAAAATGTTTATAACTTTGAGTTAAACTACTGCATGAGGTTGATAGGAGTTGATTGACAACCCAATTGATGCATTACCAACCTTGACCACTGAAATACCTCGAAACCATTTTAAAATAAAATGTTTGAAAATGTTAGCCCTGCTTAAATAATTTAGTTTTGCACAAAAATGCTATTTTGGAGCTATTGTGATAAACTATCGAATAATTCATGAAAAAGGAATATAGTAATTTTCTCGTTCGATGGCTGTGCACCTGATCAGTACATTGTCATCGACGAGAAAGGGTTTCCACTCGGTTGGCTGGTATTTAGGATAGAGTCCCAATACATGGTCACCGATGGAAGATGATTTGAACCGTGTGGTCGACGTATACTTGGGTTAGAGTCCCAATGTATTGACACCAACAGAAAAGAATTAGAGACCGTTCATTGTAGGCCTGTTGGATCGTCACATACTACGGAAAGCTCTGACTCTGGTGGCTCTATTGCTTGAACCGACGACCACGCACTGTTAGTGGAGAGATGGCGAGAGTAGCATGTACCCTCGTGGGTTAGAGTCCTGGTTTGGAAATGTATTGTACTCTCGGGTGGCGCAGGACCGGTTCAGCGATGTAAAAGCCATGGTAGATGGGGTTGGCATATGCAAGTTTAGGTGCTACATATGCAGTGTGGATAGGGAGCCCCAGCTGGGTACTTAATCAATTCGAATCGTCATTGCTCCTCGGTTATGGAGACTGATCCGCTAACTTACCCCGAAAAGTGGTTTGAAACTAGGTTCTGGAAATGGTAAAATGAATTGAAAATGTGGAGAAATGCTGGTTAATCAACTTATAGACAGGACTAAAGATGACTTCTGACATTAATTTAAGAATAAAATTTACTAGAGAGCTTTTCTGCAAAAGACTTTGATTCTTCCTCAAGCCTTACCTTGACTCCCCTCAGTCTGCATTCCTGAGTCTCATTTCTTTTCTTAGTTGGGTAAGTCTTGCAGAGTACCCCAGTACTCAGGGTTTGTTAACCCCCTGTCGCAGGTGAATTAAGTGTACAGTTCTGCGTGGGATCGTGCCGGTCAACGGATCGTGCATGGACGGAGGTGTGTATATGATACAAACCCTTGGGCAGGGTGTCTGGTTGTATGCAGCTACTCCACTATGAATCTCTGGTTTGGGATAATGTAATCTAAGTTTGTAAATTTATATTTTTGTAATACTTCCGCACTCTTTACTCTGGTTTATATTAATTGTGCAAACTGTTGTAATACTGTAAGGCTTACAATGAAGATCCTCGGGGAAATTAGGGTTTCCTAGGAGACGCGGTAGGCCACCTAGGTCAAGGGGAACTTGTGCAGACTGATCGTGGTTCCTTAGGGATGATGACGGTGCACGTGGGCCCTTTGATTAAGGCGGTTCTGTTATAGAGTGGTGTCAGAGCATCTCATTGTAGAGTACTTGCAGTATTACTTTACAAAAACTTTAAAATGATTTGGATCGAATAAAATTAATGGGGTAGTTTGGTCCGAGTTGCTTCTGAATTTTCCTCATTCATTCGATAGGATCTTTCCTGGATTCTTTCTATAGGCCTGTAGTTAGATTTTAGGCTTTGTAGTGGACTAGCACATTAAGTATGCCCTATGTTGAAAACATTGGGTGCATGATACCATATTATTTAATTGGTCTATACATATATATAGGTGTATTCTGATTCGTGTTGGAACACTCATGCATCATGACATTGTAACTATTAATAATTTCCCCATTATGGAGTATATCTGTATTTTCTGAAATAGAACTTACTTCAAAACATATTTTATTAAAAATAAATTCCCACTCCTTTCCTAAATGAATGGATCCGCAAGACCCCGCTACCGGCATTGACGAGTGTCTGGATATGCTCGGAACCACCAAAATATCATTGGTCCCGCATTATTCTGCTTGGTCGGTCATGGGATGCAGTGTCCCTACAGGTCCTAGCCAGAGCATTAACAATAGACCGACTACATCATTACTTTTGAAAACTTCAAAAGGTTTTATAAATTAGGAACTGTTTGAAGAAAACAAAGTAAAAATGACTCCAAGAGTTTCAGCTCTTCTTCTAAGTATCGGTGAAGAGTCCAAGTTCTCCAACAATGATCTATAAGATGATTCTCGATCTCTCTCTGAATTAGAGTAAAGATAATATATAAAGTATTGTCCCATAGGTATAGGTTATATGCTAACTAAAGTTGTAAAGACGCATAGGATGAGCATTCATCATATCATTCACATAAGATAAAAATATAAGTATTTAAATTTCCCCTTATATATTTTGAGTGCAGCCATTGTCCTGTATAGCTGTTCCGTTTTATAAATCTTGACATGGACCAGGTTTTGACCAATCCTTGTTAATCTTCGCTCCATAAGTTCCTAATCCTTGGGAACTTCTGGATGCAATTGAAATTAATTTCATCAAATACACAAAACCATGAATCGGTTCTTGACTTTCCAACCTAATCTATGTGTCATGCCTTGATGTGACACATACCACTTCCATGAATTCAATATGTCATTTAAGAAATTAAGGTAATTTTGTCCTATGGTGGTACCATAACTAGTAACCACGACGTTGCGATGGAACCTAGGGTCTCTTGTATGCCCGAGTCATGCGAGATATCAAGGTTTAAGGTTGTGGTCTGCCATAGCTTCACAATTCATAAGCTCTCTTTCATTTGCACCTTTCGTGGAAACGAATCCATCTCATTGTGATGTATTATGATCTACGAATACAACGTAATATCGAAACTTGAAACCTCTTGTGGCTCGCTACCACAGGAAATTTTGCAAACTATTCGTTTAGGTTGAGATCCGTAGTCAACATACATCATAATCCTAATTGTTGCACCTTCATTATTGTGACTTCTTTTGACCGAGACTACCTTAATTGAACCTGATAATGGTGTTTCGGCCGTGACTACGGTGCCTTGCAAAACTGAGAATCTTTTGTGGCATGCTAACACACAATTTTTTCTCAGGGCACATACTGATATCATAGTTAGTGCTCCTCACCCATCAAGGTTACAATTAATATGCTCTCTTCTATCGATACTCTTTGCTCCATAAGTTTCCAGTCCTTTGGAACTTCTGGATTGCACTCAATTCGATACAAGGAATTATCAAATCCTTGACTTACCTGCATATGTGTCAGTCTTTCCCTTCTCCTTTCACGACACATACTATTTCCTTGAAATTTTTAAACAACATGTCAGGTGCGGTTGAAAGCTATTGTAATTGTAGTCTATGGGATATCATGATCCGTGACCATGATGCAGCGTCGAAATCTGGGGTCTCTTAAGGGTCGCAACCATAAGAAGTTACTGCTTGATGCTCGCTGTTATCAGAGTTAGTGGTCATGATTCTAGCCTGCAATTAGTGTGCTTTCCCTCCTTTTGAAATCTCCTTTGGAAATTCATATCCGTACTTTTCCTGAATTTCTATAAATCCTTGTTATGTATAACTAGCTTGAAACGTACTTTAAGAATATACTTCTTCACAAAACTCCAGGATGCACTTGAACTTAACCCATTGACCCAGTACAAAAACCTAGCCCTAGTCCTTGGCTTTCCGCCAGTGTATGTGTCATGCCTTGATTCGACACATATCACTTCCTTGAATTCGACATGTTGGTTGTGCCCTATAATGGTGCTATGACCAGTGACCACAGTGCCACATCGAAACCTAGAGTCTCTTGCGTGCCATGGTCACCTAAGATTCTACTAGGTATGCAAAGGTAATGGGGTCTCAATTCGTGATCCACTATAGTTTTACAACTAATAAGTCCTCTTTCGTTACACGTTTTGTGAAAACGGATTTCCTTCACTATGGTGCAATTTGATCTGCGATTTGCGATACAATATAGCAACCCAAAATCTCCTGTAACTCGTGATCACGTGGGATTTTGAAAGGGTATATGCTCGTATCATGATTTTTGGTCAATTTCATCATAGCCATCATAAATATGTCTCTTCTCTTTTGACTGAGGTCACTTTAATTGTGCTCTACAATGGTATCTCGACCCGTGACTATGATGTCGTGTCAAAACTTGGAATCTTCTGTGGACTGCAGCCACATAAGACCATACTAGGGTACGCACTAGTATCGTAGTCGGTAATCCTGAGCCATTATAGCTCGCAGTTTGAAGTGCTCTCACTCTCCTTGAAACGTCTTTGGGAGGTAGCGAATGACTCAAAATTAGAAATAGTGAGCGGTCATGTCGCTTAGCTAAGGACGGTAGCTAGTTTTGTAGACCCGATGTCAGATCAGTTTCAACCACATGTCGAATACGAATGTAATATAAAACCTTGAGACGGCTAGAAAACCAATGTAAAGGCAGTCTGGCAAGTTGCGTTGCGCCAACGTAAGCTGGTAAGTTAAGGCTAACTACGCTACAGGCTTTGTATAATCTTTGCATCACTTTTGTAAAATTTTCCTACTTAAGTTAATGAGTAGTAGGTGTGTTCTTAATGTGGTAGATAACCAAAATTGAAGTTTTAAAAGACACCTTGGTTTGAGGGGTTTCAGTTGGGAGTATTTGATAATGGTGTTAGGGTTAACAACCGATGCTGCCGCGACGAAACCGGGGGCTTCCCGTGTCATGCAAACAAGGGATTAGCTCCTCGGCACGCGCTGGTATCGTCATCCTTTACCTTAGCTCATTATGAACCCACACTCAAGTAACATTCCTCATAAGGGTTTAGATCGAAAAGTAAAGTTTAAAGTTCTAGTGTTGGGAAAACAACTAATAAGAATATTCATCATATCAACTAGGAAATTTAAGTATGGGCCAGTAGTTGTCAGTTGAAGTTTCCTGAATAGCTGTCAGCTGTACACAATGTATCCCAAGTATCACAACTTAAGAAATGTCTTCGAGTGCATGGTCAAGTCATCAATGTAGTGTTGACGGTGGATATACCCTAAAATTACACATTCAAACACCGTCAACAGGCCTCGGATTCATGGGAGAATAAACATGTCATGAACATATCTTATCAATAACGAGTTCCACTTATACTTTTAAGCTTGTGAATGCAACAAAGATCAAACAGGCCAAGAAACATCAATAAATGGCGCACAACATCACTTAGAAGAGAGGATTGCCTAGGGTGGGCCCATGTATGGGTCGGCCGAACCCTACATGGGGCCCATCTGGCTCTGGTGATGTGGTATGATCCATGTGACCCTCCACCTAGCTCATCTCATCCATCAGATCAACATGTGTTTCTATTCAACGGTGGAGAAATAAAGCACAAGGATTCAATGTGACAAACATACAACCAAGGTGGAACCAACACATGGGGACAATCAACGACAGATGGGGACCATAGTGGTGGGCCCAACTCACCAGAGGTGGGTCGGCCGAACCACCCAAGGTGGGACCAGGCCACTGCTGCACTCCATGGCAGGTAGGGACTCCTTCTAGAAGACCCTGGCTAGGCCCACCTGCCATAGGGGGGTCGGCCGAACCCCCTAGTGCCCGGCAAGGTCAGTTGGCCTCGACCGCCTTCCTGCATGCATCCCACGTGATGGAATCACCTCTGCCATCCATCTTGAGGCGGTATTGAGACGGTTCATCCAAGGGTGGAGAGGCATGGAGCACACGGATCGTTGACGTGGCACCTCCCCTCTCTCCCCTATAAATAGAGGCTGCCATCACCCTCTTCAACACACCCAAGATACACAAGAGCCACAAGAGACAAGAGAAGCTCCACTCTTTAGTAGTAGTAGTATTAGTCTAGTGTGGGAGTTAGAGTCGAGTCGAGCTACGCTCAGAGTGTCCGAAGTCATCTGCTGGAGAGTCTGGTATAGCTCTTGTACCTTTCTTTCTGTAAGACTTTACCTTTATCAATATATTATCTTTACTTTACTTTACTAAGTCTTTACTTAGTGCATTACTATTCATTATAGTATTGTTGTGTTTTGTCTTAACTTATAGTTGAGTTATATTAGATAGTGATCCTGTAACCAGCTCACGTGCGTAGTTCATCGCCTGTCATAGGGTGCTTTAGTTGTTGGTATGCAACTAGAGTAGTGAGGCTTAGTGTAAGCGTGGTGCTTAGACTAGATCTTGCCTTTGAATGCCGCTTATCGCACGGATTGTTTGTGGGTGCTAGCAGGTGGTGACAGCCCTATCTAGTCTTAGTATCCCTCCACGTGTTTTAGGCAAGTTCTTAAAAGGTAGGCTCCCATAAGAGAATAGCCGCTTCGGGTAGAGGTTATATCCTCTACTGTCTCGCCTATCCCCTACACACCGGAAGTAAGGTAGCTGTCTTAGTATAATTCATCCATTTGATAAGATAGTTCACAAGAGTAAATTAAGTGTCATAGGAGTAAACTCACTCGTTGTCCTCCCACCTAGCTACACTCTACTAGTTATCTTTAGTTATCCTAAAACCTTCTCGTGTCTTGGTGTCATTACCCTTTCCTCTATATATCGATTTACCCCCCTATCACTAGTTGATACTATGTTGCTATAGACTTAAGGATCTCTCCCTTTTTATTAATTATTTCTAGCAACCGCTTTCCCTTGGGATAAAAATAAATAACGATACCTTGGAATACTCCCGGGTGAAGTGCTACAGCGGTATATTCTGTGCACTTGCGAAATTATCCAATAGACATAAGAAATACCACAGGCACTTCTAGCACCGTTATCAGAGATAGCCTAACACACTGTCTCTAGTGGTTGCGCTAAGAAGTGTCAACAAGCATTTCTGGCGCCATTGCCGGGGAAAGCATCAGTCTAGGAATATTAATAAAAAATTGAATCCGGAGTCTACTATCAATTTAGTTATCGATTAGTGTTAGGGGCTTACCCCTGTCTATGTTTCTCGTTATTATGAAGCTAGACAGTGCATGAGCGGTTTCCAATTGCCATCAAATTTTATTGAAGATCCTGAGCAATTGTTGAGGAGAACTAGACGCCGTCAAGTTCCACCACAAAGGTTCGTCTGAATCCTGAATCCGTTCGAGGAAAGAGGCTTTGTACTATCAACCGAGGAAGCTATGGCCCAAAAGACCATCTCTGAGTTCTTTGCACCATCGGCTGACAACATTGCCACCGGTCCGTAGCTCAACTTGGGGATGCTACCTTTGAGCTCAAGCCAGCTCTGATCAACATGTTGCAAGCCAATCCATTCTCTGGGAAGCCGCATGAAGACGCCAATGCCCATCTCCAGCACTTCCTGGAGGTGTGTGATACCTTCACTATCAAGAATGTCTCGGCGGACGCCATCCGTCTTCGCCTGTTCCCATTCTCACTGCATGGGAAGGCGAAGCAATGGTTTTATGCCAACAAGAATGAAGCTACCACCTGGGAGAAGTGCGCCAATGCATTTCTCAAGAAATTCTTCCCAATGGGCAAAACCAGCGCTCTTCGTGGAAAGATCTCAAGCTTCCAACAGCAAGCTGACGAGACAATTCCCGAAGCATGGGAACATCTCAGGAGTACATTCGTGCTTGTCCTCATCATGGAATTGAAGAATGGCTCCTAATCCAAGGTTTCTACCATGGGCTGACTGGATTAGCCCGTAGTCACCTTGATGCTACCGCTGGAGGAGCATTCTTGCAACACAATGTCAAGGATGCCAAAGTCCTCATTGAAAAGATGGTTATCAACCAAAGATGGAATGAGGAGCGTCTCCAGCCCAAGAAAAGGGGTATGCACACTGTTCATGAGGTGGACATGCTCTTAGCAAAAATGGACCTCTTGATGAAAAAGATTGAGGAAGGTTCCAAAAAGGAACAAAAGGCCATTCGAACCACTACCACCGCACAAGTAATCGAAGCTGACCCATGGTGCGAGGTATGTGGTGGAGAAGATCACTCGGGCAACAACTGTCCCGAGACGAAGGAGGAAGTGAGCTTCATCATCAACAACAACAACAACAATGGGTATCGACCCCAGCAACAAGGAGGATGGAACTCACGCCCCTTCTACCAAGGAAACCAAGGTAATGGTTACAGCAATAATTTTAACAATTCTTTTGGTAACCAACCTTCTCTTAAAGATCTTGTCTTAGGCCAATCTAAAATCAATGATAGCATAAACAAGAAAATAATGGCTAATGATAAGATTCTTGAAAATCTTAGTGAGAAAATGGATAGCTTTAACCCTGCTATGAAGAATCAATTGAGCTTTAATAAAATCCTAGAAACCCAATTAGCTCAAATAGTAGCAGCTGTCCCATCCTTCGAACAAGGTAAGATCCCAGGGAAACCTGAGGAACCAATTGAGGGTGTCAAGTTAATTTCCACGAGGTTTGGTAAGCCTCCGGTTAGGCAAAACCCAGGTTGTCTTCTTGATCCGTCATTCATGGCCAAGAAGAGTGACCCCGGCCATCCTACCATCACCTACGAGATCGAGCCGCACACCTTCAACAACGTCTTCTGTGACCTTGGATCTGGAGAGAACATCATGTCCAAGGTAATGTATAAGAACTTGCTAGGGGACCTTTGTACCCCACTTTTGTCAAATTGCAGATGGCTGATCAATCCATCCGGTTCCCCGAGGGATTGGCAAGGGACATCCTTGTCAAAGTTCAAGACGAATACATCCCCGCCGACTTCATCATTCTTGACATGGGGGCCGATGACGAAGTCCCCGTCATCCTGGGAAGGCCGTTCCTCAACACTGTGAATGCCATCATCTACGTGGGATTCGGCCAAGTCCACTTCCAACTCCCAGGTAAGAGAATTAAATGTCCTTTCAATGGTTATAAGTCAATGCAACAGGCAAGGAAGAACCTATGGAGAAACAAGCCACAATATGCACCCCGCCGAAAGAATCAACCGACAAAGGCCAAAAAGGCCAAACTGGTAAGTAAGGTCGAGGTGGTAAATAAGGCTGACTCCGCTGAATCACAAGCATCAACCAAGAAGGAATGGCAAAAGAAAGAGATGCGATCATCACGGTCTCCATCTCCGGGACCAACCGAAGCACCCGAAGAATGAACCCGAAACGGAGAGGTCCTGCTCTACGGACCTAAAACATGGAGCCCTTACTGGTAAGGTAAATCAGTATTTATCTCATATTTAATTCCTGCATTTCAATTTTTGCATTTTCTTTATTGCATTTCATATTTAAATTTTGCAATAATTTATTTCAACAAAATAAAATACTTAAATGAATAAAACTTGAGAATGAACAGCAGTGCTCACACCTGAGATGGTGGGACCACCTAGGTGGGGTCGGCCGACCGCACCATGGGGCCCACCCACCTCTGGTGGTGTTGGCTTGGTGTACTGATTCACCTCCTGAATTTTGAACACCATCTCCTTTTGAATTTGGCTGACCGCCTTTGGTCATGACCACTTTCATTTGCTCCAACGAGAATCCAACATCCACTAGCATCCAATTCTAAAAAGTGGATACTTTGGCATGCATAAGTGTTCCCATGGTCCACGGGAATCACTTTAAACATGTCCCCACTTTTGTCATACACCTTTTACCTTCACAAAATAATAGGCAAGGGAATCTCTGAAAATTTCAAAACTTTTGGTCCACCACTAGTCTCTGCTTTGCTGTATAAAGTGAAACACACTGTTTAAAGCTGAAAAGGATACAAGGCCTGGTTCGGCCGAACCATGTTTTGGCACCCTTCATTAAAGTGGTGTTTGAATTCAAATAGATTCCCTGTCCAAAGGCAAAAGCAACTCTGATCATGTCATAATTGGTTCGGCCGACCCATCAATAGAGAGCTGTCAACAAGGTTGAGTTTGAATTCAAATAGATTCCCTGTCCTAAGGAGAAACCAGCTCTGAACAGGCCAGGGGGTTCGGCCGAACTGGTCTTTGTGGCCTGGCCACCAGCCCTTCTCCCCCTATAAGTACCCTTGCATTGTGTGCTCAATTCCACACCCAAACCAGCTGATTCATCTCGAGCACACAATCTCCCTTCTCTCCATTTGAGAAAGTTCTTTCTCAAGTTTAGTTGTAGTTAGCCACTCAAACCAAAAACTCAAAAATATTGTAGTAGTGGAAGCTTGTCTCACTCTAATCTTTGCTCTCAATATCTTGTTTGTGGACGTAACCATACCCCGCAAGGACTACTAACAGTGGGATAGCTAACGCTAACGCTAATCCCTGTTGTTGTAGTGTGTTCTTGTGTGAGCTCATTGTTGCAGGATGAAGAAGTTCTCCTCCACACTCAAGAAAGCCAAGAGTGTCGTTGGGAGTTCCTCCCGACGACCCCGCCATGATGAAGATGAAGGAAGAGAAGCCCCACCAAGATGAAGCTTTGGAGTGCCTTCCGAGAGTATGTTCGACCCCGAGAGCGGCCTCATGTTGAATCAGGAAGAGTACCAAAGGTACTTCTCCATCCGACACCGCGGTTATGAACATACCGGCATCATCGACTTCGTCCTTTTGGAAACACTGGTATGGCCGTAGAATTTAACACTGTTTTCAATACAATCGGGTGGGGAAGCTTTTGGGAAGTGCAAGAACTTGGAATCGAAAAACTCACCATTGAATTTCTATGCTCTTTACAAGCCACTGGTAATAATGTCTACTTTCGCATGTTCAACCAAGAGTATAATTTAACTTGGGGAGTTTTTATTATGGCACTTGGTTTTGATAACAATTGTCATCTAGAACTGGTAAATGCCACACAGAAATTTGATAAAGCTGAATTCTAGAAAGCTATAACTGGATCCAATGATTGCTCTAATGCCTAAAACTGATGAAATCCATAATCCTACTTTGCGCTTGATCCGTTTTTGGATGGCCATAACTTTTCTTTCTGGCTCTAATGTGCAAGTTCTTTATAATGATGAATTAAGACTGCTCTATGCCATGACAAAGAAAATAAAAGTTTCACCTGCTAAAATGTTAGTCCACTTTTGGCTTGGTATTTTCCATAGAAGCGAGCCCATATTCTTTACTTCTTTTATCACGCGCATTGCTAAAACAATGGACTTGTTAGATGGAAAACATTACTTCGAATACATTGCTTCTCCTAGAGATATTGTAACCGAAGATTTCTTCATAAGTGCTCAAGTCCTAAAAAGAGATGAAAATGGTGATCTAAAAATGATTTATCCCGGCCGTACAGCCAAAATCTCTCTCCCATGTGAGAGGCGTCGGTTGTATGCGCTGTGCATACTAACCATAAATTGGGACCGAGAGGCAAGAAGCCAAAATGTTGCAGGATCAAGAAGGGTGACAAGGAGCATGTCACAAGCCGCTCAATTTGAGCAAGGTGGCACATCACGAGCTACAGGAAGATACGAAGAAGAAGGTGATGAGGCAAGTTCCATGGACATTTCAAGGTCCATGGAACGGCCTCAACAGCACACTCCAAGAGTGCGCACTCCCCGTCCGTCCGCATGGGCGAGGGGTCGTCGAAGCCAAGGATCGGAAATAGACCAACTCATCAACGACATGGGCGCAATGCAAGTTGAGTAACACGCAACTCTGAGTATGGCACAACAAAATGCCCAACTATTGCAAGCTATCCAAGACGAAGAAGCACGACGGTGGGCAGGATGGTTCCAATACTACCTGCCGCTACAATGAGCAAAAGGACAAGCTTGGGGGAGATCCTCTCCCCAACCAAGGTAAGTATTCTATCCTTGCTATTTACATTATTTTAATTTATTGCATTTAAAAAAATGCATAAGATAAAAATACCAAAAATATTTCCCTTATTCCCATATGTCTCATGAATGTTTATCTTTGTTGACGGTAGTTATACCAAGTTTTTACCCCATCAAAACCGTCAACAAGGCATTCTTTCTGGAAGGAAACCACCAAACACATAATGACTTAGGTACAAATAACTTGGTTCCACATGTACTTGTCATTATTTGGTTGCAGGCACTCAGAACAGGTACTCTTCAGTGTCCGGAAGCTCTAAATGAAGGTTGGGCAACCTACCAAGTATGGCCAAATGACAAACCAACTTCACATTCAACAATATCACAGCTTCTGGAGACGATGTGCAAAAGATGGGCACAATGAGTGGTTCGGCCAAACCACCCAAAGGCAAGTTAGCACCACCATTGTGCTTAGAATTGCATGGAGAAGACACTTGCAAAAGATGGGCCTTCGATTCCACCAAAGGTAGTTCGGCCGAACCACACTTGGTAGGCCCCGAAGTAACAAACACCTGGGATGGACTCTATGACATGTGGGGACACTCACCAAAGGTCCCACCTGACAATAAGTGGGTCGGCCGAACCCCACTTTGTGGGCCCCAAAGCTCAGCTGCACTCCAGCGTGTTGGGGAGACCTTCTAGAAGACCCTAGCTGGCCCACCTGCCATAGGAGGGTCGGCCGAACCCCTCCTTGGGCCCAGCCAGGTCGGTTGAACCTCCATCGCCTTCCTCATGTTGAACATGTGCTGGAAATCCTCCACCCTTGATCCTAAGGTGGTTATATGGCGGTTGATCCAAGGGTGCATGCTGGAGGTCACGCGGATCGCTGACGTGGCGCTGCCCTTCATCCCCCTATAAATACCCCCCATAGGCCTTCACTTTAGAGCATGACTCAAAGGAGAAAACACTATGTAGTAGCTTAGCTCTGCTATAGTGTTGTGCTAGTTGGGAAAGAGTGAGGGAAGTCTTTAGGAGAAAGCCCCGGGCCTGTCGGGAATCTTCTCCAAGGTGTACCTCAGCGGATGTGAATCTTCAAGTAAGTTTTACATTCGAGTCCTTCTAGTATTTGATATTCTGGTTCTGGTACTTTAAGTATATACTTGCTTTACCTGTACATTGTTTTACTTAGTAAAGTGCTCTAGTCTCTCATGAAGGTTAGAGTAGTAAGTGTAGTGTAGACGTGGTGTCTAGGCTATATCTTGCCAGTGTAGGCCGCTTGTCGCACGGATTGTTTGTGGTAGCCAGCAAGTGGTGACAGCCTTGTCTGGTCTTCGTATTCCACCACGTGTGTAAGACAAGTTATTAAAACGGCTGGGCATTAATACATTAGTACAGCCGCCTTGGGTAGGAGTTATATCTCCTACTGTTTCGCCTGTCGCCCTTGTAAAGGGAGGAGGTGGTGAACCTCTTTATACTTAGAAAGCCAAGACCAGATATCTTTTGCTACATAAGAACCTCTCTACCTAGTTATCATAGCTCCTTTGTCTCATCACTGGACGGCCTTGAACCTAGTTAGAACACTTCACGTTCCCCGTGGAAAATACGATACCTGGAATACTCCCGGTGAAGGCTACATTGACTACCGTACGCTTGCGGTATATCCGTTTGCCACTTCTGGTGTCAACAAGCTTTCTGGCGCCGTTGCCGGGGAACGGTAGCTGTCTTAACTAGAATCGAGTCGTCCAAGTTACCCTTCTTTTATCATTATTTTCTTTTTATCCTTTCCACACCATGAACCAAACACCCATCTCTCATCTCGCCGCTCCAAAGGGCCCTAGTTTGGAGCTACCACCATCATCCCATCCTATTCTTTCGCCTAGCTATGAGCTTCGCCCTAGTTTCATAGCTAAGGTTCAGGAACAATCATTGGCTGGGGAAGAAGATGAAAACCTTTACACTCACTTACTTGATCTTGAGCAATTGTGTTCATGTCTTCAAATTGAAGGCCTGACACGAGATACCTTGAAATGGAAGCTATTCCCGTTCTCTTTGACTGGAGAAGCTAAACATTGGTATGCTCGACACATAGAGAGTGCACATGGAGAGTGGGAAGGCCTTCAATCTAAATTTTGCTTAGCTTTGTTCCCTATCTCTCGTGTTGCTCGTCTTCGACTAGAGATCCTAAACTTCAAACAAAAGGAAAAGGAGACTCTAGGTGCGGCATGGGCCCGTTTCATAGATCTAGTATCCCTTGGTCCTAATCTTGCTATAACCAAGCCAGCACTGTTACAACATTTTTACCTTGGTCTTAGTAAAGATTCCGCACAATTCCTTGATATATCTTCTGGAGGAGCATTTCTTCATTGTACCGTTGGTGAAGGGAAGAAACTTCTTGCTAAAATCCTTGAAAACACTCCCCACACCCAAGGGTATAATGAACCTCCTAAGAAAGAAAAGGAATTAATCCCCGAGCATAAAGAAATCCCGATAGCCGAATCAAAATCAGTTTCATCCAAAGATTTTGTCATAGCACAAATATCAAAAGAGGAAGAAATCCATCCTGCAACCCACTCCTTCGATTTCGAGGGTAATCTCTTATCTGACCTTGCTAGTTTTGGGAATGCCTACAATTATCCCATCTAAAAGAGTCCTTCTAAGAAACATCATTCAAAACCTCTCAAGAAAGGATCTCTTCAAAAATCTCCCAAATTAGCATCATCGGATGCCTCGAATTCCCATGTGGCACATAGGAAAATATCTAGGATCTTGGATGAACCTCCAAAAGGAATGATGACTATGCCCATAGACGGAGAACTAAAATGCTTGGAAGCAAAATCTATACTCTCCCCTTCTATTCCCACATCTGTCATGTCCTTTGAATCCATCTTTAAACTCATCCTTGATCCCGATAAATCTAATTGTGCCCTTCCTTCAAAGTCTTATGACGATCTGGTCATTGACTCTGGAGATTCATTAAGACACCCAAGGCATGAGAGTCATCAGGCCCATAAATCTAACCAAGAAGAGAAACAACAATAGTTGGAGAATCCATCCACTGTTGTAAATCAAGAATGGTTAGAGGAGACCAAAGATTCTAATGGAATCACTAAGATGCCCACTCATGTAAGGAGAATATCTTGTCAAGTCATGGGCATCTATAGTGAAATGTGCTATGATCCTAGCCTTGGGATAAACATCATTCCTTATTCCCATGTTCAAAGTTTCATCAAAGAATCACCTGCTACAATCCCAAAAACACCTTAGGCTCCCAAATGGTCAAATCCTTGATTGTTTAGGAGTCCTTCAAGGCGTACCTGTAGTGATTGATGATCTAAAGATCTCCCTAGATTTTCACATCTTTGACCTTCCTGAACTTTCCTTTCATCTCACATTCATTGGAAGGCCAATCATGCGAATCTTGGAGGACATTGGAAATGAGAAGCTTGGTCATAGAATAGGCAAGGAATATCTACCTGTTTGGTCTTCCCAATCTCTTAGCACAAGGGTAGAATCCAATCCTATTCATGACCCAAGGGGTGAGCTTAAGATGATTTCACAAACAACCATGACATATCCAAGTCTTGAGGAGGATTTGGAATGTCATGAGAAGAAAATCGCTCACCCACACCTTGAGACGGAGAATTTCATCAAAGGGCATGGAAGTTATCCGTCGATCCTCTCATCAAGTCCTTGCACATTTGAGAAATCTCCTGACTCAATCTTTCTCTCTACCACTACACAACAAGAGATCTACAACTCCTTCAATCTTCTTGTGTCCAAAACTTTTGCAATAGAGGTTGTAGATGCTTTTGTTTATCATAAGTTCTCCTAAATTCGTAGTGGTAAGAATTCTTGCAGTTAGGCCCCCACAAGTTGGCCTCAAATTAACATCATTGAACTTGTGTGCCTAACTTGAGTAGGGTAGTACGACTTTTGGTTCTGTTGGTGTGTTGCCACCAACAGAACCCCTGCACTTGATGTTTGCTCTATTTTCCATGACTCAGGACACACCTTACACCAAGTGTGGGGGGTTCATTTGACCCCCTCAAACACATTTGGACGTTGATGGACATCCCGAGCAAAAAGCATCAGTGCATGAACACATCATTAGAGGTAAGAATGCACAAGGAAAGAACCAAAGAGGCTGGAACCTCCAAGGTGGGGTCAGCCGACCCCACCATGGACACCCTAGCCCACTAGTCAACCTCCACTATGTTGAGCCATCCTTCTTGACTGGTTTGTCACTTTCCCTTTCTCTTGTTTAGTGCATTCCCCTTATGTTTGTCTTCAACCCTCTACAATAAAATAATAATAAATAAAATGCTTCTTGTCTTCATCATTCACTCTATTGTCTCTAGTAGAATGAATCTTATTTATCCTATCATGCCTCCTTTTTCTATGTTAGCATGCCTTGGTTTGGATGTACTGATCGTTGCATCGATCATACCTCCATAGTCTTTTTAAATTAAGCATGGTGCTTAGGTTAAATAGACTACCTTAATCAAACATGACATGGTGTTAAGTTCGATTATTGAATCAAAATATACTTGCATGGAACTTGGATGCACTTTTGGACTAACCCCTGTAGCAAGAACCTCGAAATCTCTATGGGTAAGTCATAAGATCATTCAAGAGATAGATTGAGATCCTCATGGTCAAAAGTCAAGTGGTTTGGCCAAGGAGAACTTCAATGCAATTGAGGAGGACCACTGCTACAACTCATCATCTTTAAGGTAAGTGGCCGCCTTCTTAGAGTTTTCCTT
The DNA here is from genome assembly GCA_038502445.1 of Eremochloa ophiuroides. Classification (NCBI taxonomy): domain Eukaryota; kingdom Viridiplantae; phylum Streptophyta; class Magnoliopsida; order Poales; family Poaceae; genus Eremochloa; species Eremochloa ophiuroides. Next base: position 37,618,962 of record JAHLJS010000005.1, on the reverse strand, counting down.
GAACATGAACCTTTGAAGAAGAAGTTGACATGCTAGAATTTATCCCTGATAATGAATTGACATAATTAAAATCTACATGTCTTACTTTCTTTTTCAGTTGTTTGTATAGCTTGATCACTAGATAGGTTCTCAATTAACTGCAAATCCTTTCTTTACCTTGGGTCCCCAAAACTCCCAATTAGAGGTGGACAGCCGAAATTCGGTGACCACTTGGGACCAAAATTAAGCCAGGCGATATAATTTTTAGAAATGCATAATCTGGTCGTACTAGGCCATTCAAACCCAGGTTGGACGACCCGCACTTGGCACAATTTGAAATTTTGAAAAATGGGACAATGTTCAGGAGCTCTTGTAGGCCACGTGACAAAAGTTTGGGGCAAATATATGGGTCGCCCGACCCATACTTTTCATCCCCCAAACTTGTCACGTTTAGGGAAGCATTTGGCAAATGAGTGAGGAAGTGGCCACGGCCATATGACCCATTATTGGGGTCGGCTGAACCACCTTTGGCAACCTAGTGCCACCCATCAGCTCCAGAATATTGTGTCAACGTTCCCCCAACATTTTCTCGCGATATCAAAAAGGAGAATGTTGGCACTCATCTTCTCAACCCCTTCCTCTCCTTCATCTTCCTTCCACCTCCATCCTTCACCATTCCAGCACCTTCCTTCGACCTTGATCCTTAAGAGAAACTCCACCATGGCCCCCACTAGTAAAAATTCCATTGTCCCTTGGGTAAGGGTCCCTTCAGTCCGAAAGATCATTTTTCAAGACCCTAAAGGCTGCCATGGAGGTCAAGATGCTTGAGGTTGAGCCCTACGGAGTATACCAGCTCCTACACGCCTTTGACGCCCACGTTTCATGAAGAACCACAAGGGCATTGGCGGTGGGCCGAACAAGGGAAGTTGCTTTGTTCCCCTGTTCACCTCAGAGGAGAAGAAGTAGTTATGGGAGAAGCTCAACACTCCATAAGGTGAAAGGATAGTCCTCCATGTTAAAGAAGCCGTCAAGGCTCTCTGAGGATGACTGTTTAAGAATAGAGTCATGAGGAAGGTCCTTAGTGCGGTTTGCATACTTAGAAACAATCATGGGGCACGAGGACCTCCACCTTTGATCTTTTTTTCCTTAGATATCTTAAACCTATTCACAAATATGCGAGGCACATAGCTAAGTTCATTCAATCCTTATCATGGTAACTTGTGCCTATGATCCATTCAAAAAAAATGAATAGAATTTCGTTCTGCTGGTGTGTTACCACTAGCAGGACACCTGCACTTGATGTTTTCCTTGTCTTTGCAATTCAGAACACTCAGGAACCCAAGTTTGGGGGGTCGGTCGACCCCCCAACTACGTCTTTGAACTTTTTTGAACATACCACGACGTAGCACATGGCCTGACATGTTGGCACGACGAAATCTGAGCCAAGTAGGGGGGTCAGTCGACCCCCACTTTGGTGGCCAACGCAGAAGTACATTTTCAACAGAGGGAATTCAAATGGCAACAACAGGCAAGCCCAAGTGGGGTTGGCCGACCCCACCAGGGACCTCTGGGCCCACCAGTCAGCATCCACTCATCGACTTCATGTCTCCTGACTGGTTTGCCACCCCTACTCCCCTTTGTTCTTTCCTTTTTACTTTTATTTGCTTTCCTTAGATAAAATAAAATAAAAATAAAAATAAAAAAATAAGAAGACTTGCATCTGAAAATAAAAATGACATGATTCATGACATTTAAAGGGTAAAAGCGTCACCAAGTCTAACTCTTGCATATGCTTATGCTTGTGGGTCACATATCTTGATAGGAATATCATATTGACTAAGTTGTTGACTATTGTGATATAGTTCTTGGCTCATGATTCATACCGTTTCTATTCAAAGTGCTTAGAGATTTTTTTTAAATGTCATAAAACCATAGTGTCACTCACTCCTCGATAGTAAGAAATTCCTACCAAAAGCCATATATGTTCATACCATGATTCAAAACCCCTTCTATATATGCTACTTGTACTTGTTTTGAGTTTGGTCAAACCTTGTTGACCCTAGTTGAGAATTATGTCATAGTCCCAAGATCAAGATCACGTACACACCACATATACACATGCTGCTTCTACACTGGAAGTACGCAAAAACATGCCATCCATCTCATCATAAGTTTGCTTCATGCTTTAAGTTTAGAATATCTCTCTAAGTTTGATCTAGTAGATGAGACATAAGGCTATGCAAAGTGAAAAAAAAGTGGGCACATGAAGGTCCATTACCTTATTCAACAAAAGTGGACACGTGAAGGTCCATTATTTTGAAAAGAAAAAAAAGAGAGAAAAATGCTAGCCATGTCTCAAATAAAATAAAGTAGAGAGAGATCTTATCAAATAAAGGAGCACTAGATTGCATCATTTTCCACACACTTGCACATCTTGATCTAGAATTATGATAGTTTTCTCCTTGGATCCTTGTTTTGACTTTACAATATATGCAATGCAAGTATGCTATCTTATCCCTACCTGAGCTCCACATAAGCCTAATAGATGTAGGATAAAACAAAGAAGGTAACCTCATGATATGCCTTGGTGAGGAATCATATACCTTTTGAGTGACCTGAGAGTACTATTTGAGGAGTAAGAATGAACTATGTGCTTTCTTTTAAAACCATTATAAAAAAAACTCTAAGTGCTAAGGATATGAAAATGGGAAGATGACTTTGCTTTGAGAACTGTTCTATTTTTCAACATCTGAAGGATATATGCTAGACAATACCACATACCCCACTTGTATGAGATATGTCTTGAGTAAAGCTTTGTGTTACCTAATACCTTAAAAATGTCATAATCATATTTTATCATTCTCTCTCTAACCTTTGCTCGAGGACGAGCAAAGACTTAAGTGTGGGGGATCTTGTTGACGGTAGTTATACCATGTTTTTACCCCATCAAAACCATCAACAAGGCATTCTTTCTAGAAAAAAACCACCAAACACATAGTGACTTAGGTACAAATAACTTGGTTCCACATGTACTTGTCATTATTTGGTTGTAGGAACTCAAAACAGGTACTTTTCAGTGTCCGGAACCTCCATATGAAGGTTGGGCAACCTACCAAGTATGGCCAAATGACAAACCAACTTCACATTCAACAATATCACAGCTTCTGGAGACGATGTGCAAAAGATGGGCACAATGAGTGGTTTGGCCGAACCACCCAAAGGCAAGTTAGCACCACCATTGTGCTTAGTATTGTATGGAGAAGACACCTGCAAAAGATGGGCCTTCGATTCCACCAAAGGTAGTTCGGCCGAACCACACTTGGTGGGCCCCGAAGTAACCAACACCTGGGATGGACTCTATGACATGTGGGGACACTCACGCAAGGTCCCACCTGACAATAAGTGGGTCGGCCGAACCCCCTATAAATACCCCCCATTGGCCTTCACTTTAGAGCATGACTCAAAGGAGAAAACACTATGTAGTAGCTTAGCTCTGCTATAGTGTTGTGCTAGTTGGGAGAGAGTGAGGGAAGTCTTTAGGAGAAAGCCCCGGGCCTGTCAGGAATCTTCTCCAAGGTGTACCTCAGCGGATGTGAATCTTCAAGTAAGTTTTACATTCGAGTCCTTCTAGTATTTGATATTCTGGTTCTGGTACTTTAAGTATATACTTGCTTTACCTGTACATTGTTTTACTTAGTAAAGTGCTCTAGTCTCTCATGAAGGTTAAAGTAGTAAGTGTAGTGTAGACGTGGTGTCTAGGCTATATCTTGCCAGTGTAGGCCGCTTGTCGCACGGATTGTTTGTGGTAGCCAGCAAGTGGTGACAGCCTTGTCTGGTCTTCGTATTCCACCACGTGTGTAAGACAAGTTATTAAATTGGCAGGGCATCAATACAATAGTACAGCTGCCTCGGGTAGGAGTTATATCTCCTACTGTTTCGCCTGTCGCCTCTTGTAAAGGGAGGAGGTGGTAAACCTCTTTATACTTAGAAAGCCAAGACCAGATATCTTTTGCTACATAAGAACCTCTCTACCTAGTTATCATAGCTCCTTTGTCTCATCACTAGACGGCCTTGAACCTAGTTAGAACACTTCACGTTCCCCATGGAAAAATATAATACCTAGAATACTCCCGGTGAAGGCTACATTGACTACCGTATACTTGCGGTATATCCGTTTGCCACTTCTGGTGTCAACATTCTTCCTCATGGAAATGATGAATAGTTGCTCTGTTAATGTTTCTTTAATGCCTAGTTTACAACTTAGTATTTCTTTGAGTATGGATCACTTGGCTTATTTAAATCATCATGAACCTGAAAACTTTGTGGATGCTAAGTGCTAGAACTAAGTCTAAGTAGTTGTGAGATATGATATAGTGAAACAAGAGCTACTATAATATTGTTCTAATCATGCATGATTACTGGAGATTTATTTCTTAATCAATCAAAACCTTATTGTTCCTCAATGGTGATAAATTCCTACCACAGTCATATATGCTATACATGTCTAAAACCTTCCACATAAGCTATTTGCTTTGTATTGAGTTTTGTCAAGTCTTGTTGACCCTTATTGAGAGACTTATCATGCTCCCAAGATCAAGATCACGTACACACCACATATATATGCTGCTTCTACACTGGAAGTACGCAACCACATGCCTTTCATTTCCACCAAATAAATGCTCCATGTGTTAAAGTCATAGGAAATCTCTCTTAGTTATTATGGTAGAAGAGACAAAAAGGCTATGCAAAATGAAAAAAAGAAAGATGGACCCAAGAGAGTCCATAGAAAAGAAGAGAAAAATTTGAGCAAGTCTAGGCTCATGAATAAAGAAAGGAAAAATGATAGCCATGTCTCTAAAATTTATTAGAGAGAGATACAATTTCAAATAGAGGAGCATTATAGTTCATATTTTCCACACACTTGCACATCTTGATCTAAGGGCATGACACTTCTCTCTTTGGATCTAAGCCTTGACTCTACGATATATGCAAAGTAAGTATGGTATACTCTTTCATTCCTACCTTAAGCTCCTCATAAGCTATTTTTAGAAGTAGGATGATAAAGAGAAGGCAACATTTACTTTGTGATGTGGTAAGGAATCATACACCATTCGAGCGACATGAGAGAACCATACGAGGAACATTAAGTTGTCTTTTGCAAAACATTACTAAAACCTCCAGTATAAAACTTGTAAAGAATGAGAAAAGTAGTGCTCAAGTTAAACTATTCTGTCTCTCAACCACCTAAGGCAAAGGAAAGGTCATTAGCCCCATAAAGGACTAAGGTAAAATGGTACTAAGGAACTATGAACATTGTAGCAACTCCTGATCCACCGAGGCTAAGTTTAATTATTTGCTCGGGACGAGCAAAGGTTAAGCTTGGGGGATCTTGTTGACGGTGGATATACCCTAAAATTCCACATTCAAACACCGTCAACAGCCCTCGGATTCAAGGGAGAATAAACATATCATGAACATATTTTATCAATAACGAGTTCCACTTGTACTGTTAAGCTTGTGAATGCAGCAAAGATCAAACAGGCCGAGAAACATCAAGAAATGGTGCACAACATCACTTAGAAGAGAGGAGAGCCTAGGGAGGGCCCATGTATGGGTTGGTCAAACCCTACATGGGGCCCATCTGGCTATGGTGACGTGGCATGATCCATGTGACCCTCCACCCAGCTCATTTCATCCATCAGATCGACATGTGTTTCTATTCAACGGTGGAGAAACAAAGCACAAGGATTCAACGTGACAAACATGCAACCAAGGTGGAACCAACACACGGGAACAATCAATGACAGATGGGGACCACAGTGGTGGGCCCAACTCACCAGTGGTGGTTCGGCCGAACCACCCAGGGTGGGACCAGGCCACTGCCACACCCCATGTCAGGTGGGGACTCCTTCTAGAAGACCCTGGCTGGGCCCACCTGCCATAGGGGGGTCGGCCGAACCCCCCTGGTGCCTAGCCAGGTCGGTTGGCCTCCACCGCCTTCCTGCATGCATCCCACGTGATGGAATCACCTCTGCCGTCCATCTTGAGGCGGTATTGAGGTGGTTCATCCAAGGGTGGAGAGGCATGGAGCACACGGATCGCTGACGTGGCACCTCCCCTCTCTTCCCTATAAATAGAGGCTGCCATCACCCTCTTCAACACACCCAATATACACAAGAGCCACAAGAGACAAGAGAAGCTCCACTCTTTAGTTGTAGTAGTAGTATTAGTCTAGTGTGGGAGTTAGAGTCGAGTCGAGCTATGCTCGGAGTCTCTTGAGTTGTCTGCTGGAGAGTCTGGTATAGCTCTTGTATCTTTCTTTCTGTAAGACTTTACCTTTATCAATATATTATCTTTACTTTACTTTACTAAGTCTTTACTTAGTGCATTACTATTCATTATAGTATTGTTGTGTTTTGTCTTAACTTATAGTTGAGTTATATTAGATAGTAATCCTGTAACCAGCTCAGGTGTGTAGTTCATCACCTGTCATAGGGTGCTTTAGTTGTTGGTACGCAACTAGAGTAGTGAGGCTTAGTGTAAGCGTGGTGCTTAGACTAGATCTTGCCTTTGAATGCTGCTTGTCGCACGGATTGTTTGTGGGTACTAGCAGGTGGTGACAACCCTGTCTAGTCTTAGTATCCCTCCACGTGTTTTAGGCAAGTTCTTAAAAGGTAGGCTCCCATAAGAGAATAGCTGCTTCGGGTAGAGGTTATATCCTCTACTGTCTCGCCTATTCCCTACACACCGGAAGTAAGGTAGCTATCTTAGTATAATTCATCCATTTGATATGGTAGTTCACAAGAGTAAAGTAAGTGTCATAGGAGTCTTATACTCACTCGTTGTCCTCCCACCTAGTTATACTCTACTAGTTATCTTTAGTTATCCTAAAACCTTATTGTGTCTTTGGTGTCATTACCCTTTCCTCTATATATCGATTTACCCCCTATCACTAGTTGATACTAAGTTGCTATAGACTTAAGGATCTCTCTCTTTTTATTAATTATTCCTAGCAACTGCTTTCCCTTGGGATAAAAATAAATAACGATACCTTGGAATACTCCCGGGTGAAGTGCTACAGCGGTTTATTCTATGCGCTTGCGGAATTATCCAATAGACATACGAAATACCACAGACACTTCTGGCGCCGTTATTAGAGATAGCCTAACACCCTGTCTCTGGTGGTTGCGCTAAGAAGTGTCAACATGTAGTAGGGGCAAACTCTGAGTATCCAATACAAGACCTAGACCAGAAGGAATCGTGTTACTCAAAAGAACCACAACAATATGGTACAAAGTGCAACGGAGTCAACACTCCCAAGGAGAAGCCACCTGAGCATTAGAGAATCTTCTATCTAAAACTTTCTTAACTTCCTTGCTACTCTGTAGACGTAACTTTTATTTTTTCAAGCTTTGAAATAAGTAAACCTTCTACTTGCTCTATAGTCTAGTTTGAAAAATATCTACTTGACATATTTTCTTTTCCATTACTAAACCTAAGACTTTAGCCGTTCGTTAAATCTCGAGACGAGATTTATTTTAAGGGGGGAAGGATGTAACACCCCTGGTGTTACTGTAACTAAAACCTGCCATGTCATCATGATTGCATGCAAATCAACCCGCATAAACTCATTATTACCGTGCATCACTAAAATAATTTTTTTTCCTCGTATGGTTGTGCATAGGTAATTTAGAGTGATTTGTTATATGAGTGCTTGTTTGAGTATATAGGATTCAATCAAATTAGAGATTCAAACCGAAATCAATTAAAATCCCTAAATCGGACCTAAAACCCTAAATCAAAAACTAAATTGAATGAAGGGTTGGGCCTTAAACAAAAGTTGTAAATCTTTAAAAAATTGAGCAACTTCTATTTTGGGATATTTTGAAGTTCCTAGAAATAATTTCAAATAAAACCTTAATCTATGCTTTAAAGTTCAGAGTTTAAAACTCAATTTCAAAAACTATAAGGAATCTAAGGAAAAGGCTTTAATGAAAGTTGTAGATCTTTTAAATTAGAACAACTTTTGTTTTTTGAGATTTTGAAGTTATTCAGTGGAAATTCAAATTAAACTCAAATTAATGCCTTGAAATTTAAATTTGAAATGCTATTTCAAAAATTAGCTAGAATCTCATCAAACTCTATTAATGAAAGTTGTAGAGCTTGACAAACACAACAACTTCTATTTTTACAGATTTTCAAGTTATTAAGAAAAATCTTGGGATTTCAACAGAATTTGAAACAAATTTTAAAAGGGCAAATTACCCCCTTTTCTGTAGTCTCAAATCTATTCAAAATTTGAATGTGGTACAAAAACCAAAGTTGTTTAGCACAAAATTTACCATGGCTTTTATATTGGTGATTTTTCAACTTTATACACAAAATAAAAAGTAATTGGCAAAAGAAAACTTTTGGGGCCTTGAAGACAACAGTACCGGGCCCCTCCCCTTTTCCTGACTGTGCGCAGGCGCGTGCCGCGCCGCCTGTCGTGGCGGAGTGGAGTCGTGGGGGGTCCTGGAGAGCTATCGACGGTCCCCCATCTCTCTGCTCGACTATGAAGCCCGGGAGCGCCTCCTTTTTCATTCTGCCTCTCTCCGTTCGCCACCGGGAGCTCTCTGTCCTTGGGCAAAATTCATGGTTCACAGTCCAGCATCAGCAAATTCATCTTAACCATAGTGTCGCCATCTCCTTGTGAAGCCTTTGAGCCCTTTTGTGCCTCCTCTTGCCACCAGAAGCTCCCACGCAGCTCTCTTCTTCCCCACGACCGGTAGGAACGTCAACATAAGCACTTCACCGAGGCCGGGCTGTTTGGGTGAGCTCCTCCCCTTTTGACCACATGTTCTAGATTCTAGGTGATCCCAGGAATCTCATGCACAAAACGGTTACCTGTTTGGTCTACAGGGTTCACCGGAACGTCGACGTTGCCGCTGGAGTTTGCCGTTGCAACCGTCACCGATGTCGTCAGTGCTATCCAGTGGCTCTCTGCTCCAACCAACGCAAGCTCCAAGTCTTGGTGAGCCTCTAGATGCTTCAGGTGTAGCTGGTTTGCCTTGGGGAGCTTCGTCTCCGCCGGAACGCGCCGCGTTGTCGTCGCCGAGCCGCCATGGCCACGGCTGTAGCTTTTATATGTCGATTTTTGCCAAACCAAATATCCTGTTGGACTTGTCGCATCTTGGGGATTCTAACAACTCACTGCTGCCCCCTTGGCCCCTGCCGGCCGCCCATGGCCTTGGCCGGGGCTGGCCTGTCCGGCCGGCGGTCATGGCGGCTAGGGGTTCGAGCTGGCCAGGGCGGCCAGTAGCGGGCCAGGCCGAGCTGGGCCAGGCCGTTGGTGCTGGAGCGCTGTGAGAAGGTGGAAGGGTGCGCTGAACTGTGTGTGGGTCGGCCCAGTGGAGCTGGTTGTATTCTGTAAACTGGTTTTTCCTTTTTCAAATAAGAATATAGTGCTGTATTTTGTTATTTTCATTGGAATAAATCCAGCACTCCTAAAATTATGAAATAAATGTGGTAGCTTTCCTTGTGTAGTATAGTATTTAATAAAAATATGAAATAGGCAGTTTGAGTACTTTTTGTAGATTATAAAAATGTGTTTTTTAATCAATAAATGACATTTCTTTGATTTTTGTAGCTCAAAATATTGAGCCAAAAATTATGAAATTTTTGTAGTAGCTGTTATTAGGTATGAGCTACCTCCACAAAAATCTGTTGCTCATTTGGAAAAGGTTTAAATATTTTATAATTCTGCCCTTAATAATTAATTATTGAAAGTGATATCAAATAGTTATAAATTTCGGGTTTTTGTGCGATTTTGGATTGTGTGATGACCTTGGATTAGAACCATGATGTGGTCCTTGGCATATCATTAGTTGGTTGAGTTCATCGTTAAATTCGGCTCTCGACAACTGTTAAAAAGGAAACCCCGGGTTGATAGTTGATAAATTTGTTTTGCTGGCTTGCAACTTTATCGAGAAGTAAAGTGCACTCAACTTTCTAAATCAAGTTTACTTTAATTAATTCGCAATGTAGTGCATCTCATGCATCATGGCATACATATCATCATGTTAAATATGCATTATTATTTCGTGTAGTGAACGTGGGATAATTTATTATTTAAAGCGGGTCTCGAGTAAGGTCTTCACTCGGTGGACGTGGATCTTTCTCGGTGATTGACTTCAGGGTACTATCTACTCCAAACAATAGGCAAGCCCTGATGCATTTAGCCCTTTCCTTGTGATTTATAAAATGTTTATAACTTTGAGTTAAACTACTGCATTAGGTTGATAGGAGTTGATTGACAACCCAATTGATGCATTACCAACCTTGACCACTGAAATACCTCGAACCCATTTTAAAATAAAATGTTTAAAAATGCTTAGCCCTGCTTAAATTCTCTTGGTTGCCTTCAAATGACTCTCTCTAGGTGAAGCTTGATACCTTGCACACATGCAAACACTAAACATCACATCCGGCCTAGAAGCGGTCGCATATAGTAAGCTTCCAATCATAGACCGATACTTCTTTTGATCCACCATATTTTCACTCTTATCTTCATCAAGGTGACCATTTGTGCCCATTGGTGTACTAATAGATTTTGCATCTTGCATCCCAAATTTCTTCAACATGTCCCTAATGTATTTGCCTTGGCTTATGAAAGTTCCATTCTTCAATTGCTTGATTTGAAGACCAACAAAAGAACTCAACTCTCCAATCATGGACATCTCAAACTCATTTGCCATCATTTTCCCAAACTCCTCACAAAATTCTTGATTGGTTGAACCAAAGATAATATCATCAATATAGATTTGCAACACAAACAAGTCTTTGCCAATTCTTTTGGTGAAGATAGTGGTGTCAACCTTTCCCATTTTGAAACCCTTAGATAGCACGAAATCTCTCAATCTTTCATACAATGCCCTTGGTGCTTGTTTCAAACCATACAAAGCCTTTCTCAACATGTAGACATGATTGGGCTTCTTCTCATCTTCAAATCCCGGGGGTTGCTCAACAAATACTAGCTCATTGATGTATCCATTCAAGAAAGCACTTTTGACTTCCATTTGATAGAGCTTGATATCATGTGCGCATGCATAAGCTAGAAGGAACCTAATTGCTTCCAATCTTGTAACCAGAGCATAAGTTTCTCTAAAGTCCAATCCTTCCACTTGAGTGTATCCTTGCGCAACTAGCCTTGCCTTGTTTCTCACCACTATGCCATCTTGATCTTACTTGTTCTTAAACACCCATTTGATACCAATGACATTGTAGTTCTTGGGCCTCTCAATTAGTTCCCAATCTTGATTTCTCTCAAAGTTGTTGAGCTCTTCATGCATAGCATTCACCCAATCACTATCATTCAAGGCCTTTTCAATGGTGGTTGGCTCTTCAAATGACACAAATGAGAAGTGCTTACAAAAGTTTGCTAACTTTGATCTTGTTTGAACACCACTTCTAATATCCCCAATAATTTGGTCCAAAGGATGATCTCTTGCAATATTGACTGGTTGGAGAACTTGGTTGCTTGAACTTGGTTGACCCATTTGAGATGAACTAGCATTTTGATCTTAAACATGTTGCACTTGAGTTTGATCATGAGAGCCACTAGAGCTTTCTTCATTTGGATTGACTTGCACATTAGATTGAGTTTGCACTTGATCTTTATCATCTTCATCTTTCACATCAACCACTTGTCTTGGCCGAATATCTCCATTGTCCATATTTTTCATTGCATTCACCAATTGAGTTCCTCTCACATCATTGTTGATGGTAATTATTGTATGATTTTACCCGTCAACCAAATATGAAATAAGGGTATAAAGGCAAACACCACCATAGAATAGGGCTTTAACTGACAGAATTCTATAGTTTTGGTGAATCAGTGTTTTGTAGGGTGTTAATTAGAAAAGAACCAAGGGAGACCCACATGTCAGACTAGAATATCAAATTCCACCACAAGAGGAGATCAAGAATATTCCAGAGAACACCAAAGACTCACCGGAAGAAGCGGGACCCACCTGTCATCCATAGGGGGTCGACCGACCTCTCTCACAGGTCGGCCTTCCCGCGTGCATTTTGATGTGGACCCACATCCTAATTTTTACATCAATCTCCACCGCCCGTCGAAGTCGGTTTGATCCAAGGGCTACGGTTCATCCCACCAGCCTATATAAACAGCCCTAGACTCCCTAGGGTTTCATAATCAATCAATTAGATATCAGTACATCAAGTTTAGAGAGCTAGAAACCTTAGAATCATTAGAGCTTCACCATCTAGAGCATTGCTACATAGGTTAGAAGTAGAAGGAGGCAAGTTCTACTTGAGTTCCGGATCTTGTCTGGAGCTGGAGGCTTCCCGAAGCCATTGTAAGCTCTCCCTTGTATCTTAAACCTCTCTTGAGTGCTTGAGATAAAGTTGATTGACATTGTTCTACTATTGAGTATGTTCTTAATTATGCTATTCATTGCTTATCTAGATTGTATACTTTGCATAGTTAGGATGCATTCATGTTCATACATAGGTTCGTATAGCACTCATTCATTGATATCATGGGTGGGTGATGAACAGCATGTAAGCATGGTGCTTAGATGTGGTTTGTCTACAAATGCGCCTTATATTTTGGGATCTGTGGTAGATCGCGGATGTGACACTCCCGTTGAGCCCTTTGTAGTCCACACTCCGAATGTAGAGAGAGTAGGAAGTTATTATTACTTTAGAAGGCTGGCTATGATCTTGATCTTCCTTAGTAATATTCCCTCAAGTATGAATGTGAGGTATCTTTGCCATGATTGCTAGTATAATTGCACCAATCCAATATGTCTTTGATAGTATAGTTAGAATGACTTAGGATATCCTTATGCTTCAGTCTAATCCATGCTAGTGCCTAGATAGGAAGTGCTCTAAGTAATCATTATTATATATTGATTGATTGGTTGATTGATCATTATGCTTATCATATATATCATTATTATTGTGACATAACCCCTGTTCTAAGTAAGTAGATCATGCATGGTATTCTCCATATTTGCATATGCATATGATAATTTCTATCTACCTGCATCCCATTTATTGCCAACCCTTCCCAGTGGTAAAATATAAATGACAACCCGGAATACTCTTGGGTAAAATGCTACAATGGTGTATATTTTATCTGTGCGCTTGCGGATACAATATAATATATTTCAGTAACTTGCTAGAAGGAGAGATCTTTTAGAATCATGTTGGGAATGATAACCTAGTTATTTCTAAGAGATAGAGGATAAGAGTTCAAGTGATCTGTAGGCTAATCAGGTGGCACATTAATCTATACCTCTCATCATTTTTAGCGCCATGCTGAGAATAGAGTCTAACTCTATTTTTGGTGGTGATGTTAGAAATGCCAACAAGAATTTTTGGGGCCATTGCCGGGGAAGGCTGTTTGGCATACAAAAGATATAGATAGATCATATGCATAACACCAAATATGTTGAGAAACCATACAAAATCTTACTCAAACAGGCTCACCCTGTCCTTGTTTATTCTTTGTGTAGTTTATGCAGGGTGATGTATGAACGGATTTGACCTTCCACAGAATTTTGTTGAAGATCTAGAAGCTTTGATCAGGAAGACCCAAGCCAAGCTCAGGAAGACCCCAGATCCTCCGCCGGAAGACATCCGTACAAGAAGAAGTTTGACACCAGAGTTTGAGGGCATGGCTAACAAGAGCCTTCACGAGTTCTCTTCTACAACCACTGCTAACATCCTTACGGGACCACCCATTGATGTTCGAGACAATGGATTTGAGCTTAAGCCTGTGGTCATCAACATGGTGCAAGCTAGTCAGTTTTGTGGAAAGGCTCATGAAGATGCGAGTGCACATCTCCAACACTTTTTAGAGATATGCAGCACTTTTACCATCAAGGGAGTAACCAGAGATGCAATCCTGCACCGCCTGTTTCCATTCTCATTGTTGGGAAGAACAAAATAGTGGTTCTATGCAAACAAAGACAAGAACACTATCTGGGATCTCTGCTCCACTGCCTTCCTAGAAAAGTTCTCCCCTGTGGGCAAGACGAATGCTCTCAGAGGGAAGATCACCAGCTTTCATCAACAGCATTATGAATCTGTCTCAAAAGCATGGGAACGCTTTCAAGACTACATCTCAGAATGTCCTCACCATGGGATGGAGAATTGGTTGCTTATGCAGACCTTCTAGCATGGGTTGACTACCAGCACTCGTGAGACGATGCATGCTGCTGATGGAGGAGCTTTTCTGTCACTCACCATTGAGCATGAAAACTATTTGCTTTGCACTCCATGAAACTCATAGGTGTCATGGGAGAAGTGGAACCTTGTTTGGATGTGTTCGGATGCGTTGTGAAACCAAGATGCAAGATAGAAACATGGTTTGCTACTATAGGCATGAAAACTATTTGCTTTGCACTCCATGAAACTCATAGGTGTCATGGGAGAAGTGGAACCTCATTTGGATGCGTTTGGATGTGTTGTGAACCCAAGATGCAAGATAGGAGGATAGTTTGCATAGAACCAACCAAAGGCACGAAAACAACTTGCTTCACACTCCATGAAACACATAGGTGTCATCGGAGAAGTGGAACCTCGTTTGAATGAGTTTTGGATGCGTTGTGAAACCAAGATGCAAGATAGGAGCACGATTTGCTTTGAACCTACCATAGGCACGAAAACTATTTGCTTCCATGAAACTCATGGGTGTCTTGGGAGAAGTGGAACCTCGTTTCAATGCGTTTGGATGCATTGTGAAACTAAGATGCAAGATAGGAGCACGGTTTGCTTCAAACCTACCATAGGCATGAAAACTATTTGCTTTGCACTCCATGAAACACACAGGTGTCATGGGGGAAGTGGAACCACGTTTGGATGAGTTTGGATGCGTTGTGAAACCAAGATGCAAGATTGGAGCACGGTTTGCTTTGAACCTATCTCAGGCACGAAAACTATTTGCTTCGCACTCCATGAAACACATAGGTGTCATTGGAGAAGTGGAACCTCATTTGTATGAGTTTGGATGCATTGTGAAACCAAGATGCAAGATAGGAACACAGTTTGCTTTGAACCTTCGATAGACACGAAAACTATTTGCTTTGCACTCCATGAAACACATAGGTGTCATGAGGGAAGTGGAACCACGTTTGGATGAGTTTGGATGCATTGTGAAACCAAGATACAAGATTGGAGCACGGTCTAGTTTGAGCCTACCATAGCCATGAAAACTATTTGGTTTGCAGTCCATGAAGCTCATTGGTGTCCTGGGAAAAGTGGAACCTCGTTAGGATGCATTTGGAACCATTGTGAAACCAAAATGCCAGATAGGAGCACGGTTTGCTCTGAACCTCCCAGAGGCACAAAAACTATTTGCTTTGCACTCCATGAAACTCATAGATGTCATGGGAAAAGTGGAACCTCGTTAGGATTGGTTTGGATGCATTGTGAAACCAAGATACAAGATAGTAGCATGGTTTGCTGCTGGCCTACCATAGGCATGAAAACTATTTGCTTTGCACTCCATGAAACTCATAGGTGTCATGGGAGAAGTGGAACCTTGTTTGGATGCGTTGTGAAACCAAGATGCAAGATTGGAGCATGGTTTGCTTCGAACCTACCATAGGCATGAAAACTATTTGCTTTGCACTCCATGAAACTGTTGACGGTGGATAACGTCAACTTTTATTAGAACTTAAGACACCAAAGGATACATGCATACACACTAGTCTAGGGTTTTAACTGATAGTTTTCACGAGTTTTGCATGTTATGTATTTTCCAGGGGCTATTCCAGAAAAGCATAAAAGAAGGGTTGAAAAGCATAATTACCACGAAACTTAACCGCCAAGGAAACATCATCACGAAGACCCTGGAAGAGTCTAGAACACACCCAAAGCGACCGGGGCCCGAACCCCACCAGGTGGGGCCGGCCGGCGCCCCCCTTAGGGTCTCGGCCCGCCTTCTGGAGTCTTCTTTCGCCGTCTTTGTGGAGTCATCTCGGCCCTTGTTTCAAATTAGTTTGATCCTATGGCGCACGTGCATCCCACCGGGCTATAAATAGAGGGGCAGACCCCCTGGATCAATAAACCCATCATTCATTCAAGGCATCAAGTCCTCAAGCCATCAAGAGCCTCCTAGTTCATCAAGTGCCTCCTATTTCATAGTTCTAGCCTTGTTAGATTAGAAGTAGAGGAGTTCTAGTTCTTCGGCGGATCTGGAGCCCCGGCGTCTGTCTGGAGCGCGGAGTTCGGTATAATTCTAGTTCTTTCTCTATTATTGTATTCTTCATTATGATTAGGGAAACATTGTTCTTAATAGTTCATATGTTCTTGATTACAATAGTCTTTGTCTACTTTGATTATATGTCTAGTATAGTTGGTTTGATCTTATTGAATTCATGTAATTGCTCATATAGCGTTTATTCATGCGGACGATGGATAGATGATGAACAATATGTAGACGTGGTGTCTAGGTATTTTGTTTATCTGCGAGTGCACCTTGATGTGCCGGGTCGTGTGGTAGATCGCGTAGGTGACAGCTGCGTTGAGTCCTCTGTAATCCACACCCCGTATGTAGGCCAGCAGGCACGGTCCTGAAGTTGGATGATGACTCTGTTTCACATCCTTCCTAGATGATGCCGTTTGCATGTGATTTTGATATAGGATTGGTCTAACAATGATTGCTAGATGTAATTGCACTAATTAGAGTTATTCATTGATGTAGTTATAGAATTACCTTTGATATTAATTCCTTAGTTTATCCATTGGCTAGCTATTTCTATGACTAGAGAGTGCTCTGATGATTATCTTTTGTTTATGATGCTTGATCATACTTATCACCTTTATCTTTATTTATCTTGTGACCTCTACCTGTATGAGTAGAGTAAATGACATCGGTAATGTCACTTATCCATTGTATACCATCACTATCAATATAATAGAGTAGAGTTTATCCTAGTCCTTCCCAATGGTATAAATATAAATCGACAACCTGGTAGAGCTACTAGGTAAAATGCTACAATGGTATAATTATCTTTCCGCTTGCAGAACTGATCTTATTTTATATTTATATTTATTTTTGCCTAGTCACATAGATTAATATATAAAACCTTTATTTATTCTTAGCATTATTAATTAGGGATGACAACCTAGTTCTTGCATAAGAATGTTGGTAATAGAAAAGTGGCTAGTTGCTAATGACAAGTTAATTAATTACCATTCATTTTCTAATCTCACCTCTCGCATTAAAAGTTATATAGTTATACTTGGCGACGTTAGTAGATGTCAACAAGTATTTTTGGCGCCGTTGCCGGGGAAGGCACATTAAACTTAGGAAATATTGATAACATATGTATACATAATGGATAAGATTGTATTACCGATTGATTTCTAACTCAAACAGGCACACCCTTGTTTTTGTCATTTGCTTATCTTATGCAGGGTGATGAATGAATGGTTTTTCTCTTCCAAATAATTTCACTGATGATCCAGAGAAACTCCTGAGAAAAAAGAATTTTGTAGAAGCGAGGGACAATTTCAAGCTACCATCAAGAACACCCATCGCTGGAGCCAGCTCCAATATTGGAAGAAGAACACTTAGAAGAAGATTTATCTCCTGTGTTTGAAGACATGGCTGAGAAGACGCTGCGTGAGTTCTCTGCCCCAATAACAGAAAACATCAGGACTGGACCAGCAGTCAACACGGGGGAGAATAGATTTGAGCTCAAGCCTACTCTTATCACCATGGTTCAAGCCAGCCAGTTTTGTGGAAAAGCTCATGAAGATGCAAGTGCACACTTACAATACTTTCTAGAGATCTGCAGCACCTTCACGATTAGAGGAGTACCAAGAGATGCCATTTTACTCCGTCTTTCCCTATTTTCACTTGTGGGAAAAGCCAAGCAGTGGTTCTACGCCAACAAAGACAAGAACACTACATGGGACTGATGCTCAACTGCTTTTCTGGCAAAGTTCTTTCCTACAGGCAAGATGAATGTTCTGCGTGGGAAAATCTCAAGTTTTCAACAGCAACATGACGAATCATTCACTGAAGCATGGGAGAGATTCCAAGATTATATTGAAGACTGTCCTCATCATGGGATAGAGGATTGGCTACTATTGCAGACCTTCTACCACGGGCTAGTCTCTAGCACCCGTGAGTCCATAGATGCTGCAGCTAAAGGAGCTTTCCTGTCACTGAAGCTTCCAGAAGCTCAAGCACTTGTTGAGAAGATGGCCTCAAATTCAAGCTGTAATGAAGATCGTACTCAACCTCGCAAGAGAGGAGGAGGCATCCATCATCTCAAGGAAACTGACATGGTCACTGCCAAGCTAGACCTCATCATGAAGAAGCTCGACATAGATAAGAAAGAAGTCATGCATATCAATGATTCTCGCATGACCCGTGAAGAATGTGAAAATTACGGGCATTCAGCTGTCAACTGCCCTACGTTGCAAGAGGATGTGAACTTCATCAACAATAACACCTACTAGCGTCCTCAGCAAAATCAAGGATGGAACTAGCCAAACCAAGGATGGAATCAGCAACCTCGACAAGGTAATTACCAAGGTAACAACCAAGGTAATAATTATAATAATTACAATCTTCCGCCTTTAAGAGATTTAGTTGCTGGTCAATCTAAATTGTTAGATCAAATGTCTAGAAAGGTAGCCTTGATAAAGCTTTAGAAAACATAAATACCAGAATGGATACCTTTGCTTCTGCTATAAAGAATCAGCACAACTTTAATAAAATGCTAGAATCACAATTAGCTCAGCTAGCTACTGTAGTCCCTCCATTTGAAAAAGGTAAGATTCCGGGCCAGCCGGAAGATTTAGAAATTGCTAACCTTGTTGATATTCACAATGCAACACAATACCAAATTGAGCCTACAGATCTATAGTGGATAGATCACTCACTACCTGAGAAGATGGAAGACTCTGGAAGACATGTGATTCCTATCTCTATAGGATGTCACAGCTTTCCAGAAGCTATCTGCGATTTCGGCGCAAGTGTCAACATAATGCCCAAGGTAATCTATGAGAAAATTTTAGGTGATCTTTGTTGTACACAGATATGCGTTTACAGCTTGCAGATCAGTCCATTTGCTACCCCGAGGGAGTACTAGAAGAAGCTGTCATCAGAGTGGGGCAATCATATGTCCCAATTGACTTTGTGATCATGGACACGGGAGGAGATGAGAAGGCACCCATTATCTTGGTGTTGGCATTTCTTAACGTCGTTACAAAAGATAAACTAAAAGTCCATCCCCGGCAACGGCGCTAGAAATACTTGTTGGCGTTTCTTAGCATCACTACTAAAGATAGACTATAAGTCCGTCCTTAATAATAATACTAGAAACGTAAGTTGACGTTCCCAACCACCATTACTTCAGAAAGGTAACCCTCGGCCCTAAATGGCGCCGGCCTAGATAATGCAGTCTGGTAATAACAGTTAGAAGTGCCGGATTGGCCTTCCTAACCGTCATTACTTACGATATGCAAAACTATGATACGGCGCCGTGGGGTGCACAAGATTTACAATCCTTAAGTAATGGTACTTAGGTACGCCAATCGATAGCTCAGTAAGAAATAAGATTACTTTGCAAGCGCACAGAACTATCATTGTAGCATTTCAACCCATGAGTAGGGTGTCGTATTTATAATTTCCCGTAGGAGGGCAATATGCATCAAGCGTGGTGTAAACATGATCACTTATTGAGTGCAATGGTAGGTATAGAGTAAACAGGAATAAAACATGATTTTAAGATAGTGGACACACATATGGATCAACCTCAAGGATAAAAGGAAAATAAAGAATAAAAGAATATATCTAACTGAGCAGGCATTGGTCATATATAATTATGCAAAGAACTGTTAGCAAATCATCTAATTAGTAGTTCTAGTATTAGGACTAAGTCTGGGGTGATAGGGAGACCCCCGCAGGTGGTCTTCCAGCCGATAGAGACTTTACGAACTCCTACTCAATATCCGAACGTGGGGGAATTCTAGGGATGGACAGGGCTGTCACCACCTGTCCACCTACCCCTCTGCCCGAGGGATACCGACATATTCGCCGATCTCCGCATACCTGAGCACCATGCTCACGTACTTGGAAACAACTCCTAACCCCCGTGTACCCCAACCCTTCGGATTGACAGGCTAGGTTAAGAGCAACCATGACAGCACGACGAACCATCACCTCATTCCTAGTTCTTCCTCTATTCATACTAATTTGATGAACAATGAAGAACGATGATGAACAAGTCAAGAATATGATACATAAACAATGCACTAGCTCATATACTATGCTCATAACAAGATCATAACTAGACTCTAGTTCATATGCATAATCATATAAGTATGATAAGAACTTGCTCATGGAAGAAGACCGAATTGTATTCATACCAAGATAATGTTTTTCTTCCAAGGAGACAAGCTCTCCTTGATAGCTCTTGCCTTGCTCCCAAACTACTAATACTACTCTAAAGATACAAGTGAGAGGTGTGAGGTAGATGACTCCAAAATGATGTGTGTGTTGAAGGGGATGGAGCACCATCTATTTATAGTGGTACTGTGACGGTTTGGCACATCTAAACATGGAAGGAGGTGAAACCGCCATCAGCAAACCGCCATCAGCACCGCCTCCGAACATGGGCCTGAGAGGCCCCACCAGGGGGGCGGTCGCCCCCGGGGGCAGTCGGTCCCTGGGGAGCGCCATCTGGCCACTGCCTTCGGGTGGTCGGTTGCTCCCTGGGCCTGGGCCTCTCCCGTGGTTGCGGATGGATCCAATTACGCTTTGAAGGTGGGCTTCTTTAGTATTCTTTGTTTGCGCATTTGTCTGATTCGTCATTTGACTTTGCGCTTTCTCCATGTTGATGTGTATTTCCACTTGTTGTGCCATAAAACCTGTAAAACATGAATGCTAGGGGTACAAGTGGAACTTGTTAGTAGTAAAGGCATACGTGCTAGAATATGATTGTTAATCCTCTTTTTAGTCTAAGTTGGTGGTATAAAATTTATCCATAAGGACCACCAACAAGACCCCCAAGCTTAACCTTTGCTCGTCCCGAGCAAATAGCCAAGGCATGGTTGTTGATCAGGAGTTGCTACAATGCCAATATAATTCATAAGTGTCATACCTATAACATAGCATTCATTCGTAATTTAAATAAGTTGGCACTCTATCCACTCTTTTACCTTGCTTTCTTATGGGCCTTGTAGTTTCTCCAATTTCTTGGGCGGTTGCAAGATAGAATGGTTATAATGGACTCACCAATCATTCATTCTTTGATAGACCTTTTATCCGGAGATTTTATGAATTTTTGCAAAATAAAACAAGTTCCTCAAATGATTCTCTTAATCACTCAATGTGTAAGATTTACCTCACCAAAGGCATTGTCTTGTTGCCTTTTCATCCTACTACTGAGGCTGAGAGTGGAGTTTTGGGTAGGTATGAAGGTGGGCGTACTTACATTACTTATATTGCTGAGTCAAAGACCAGACCATAAGGAGATACAAGTCATATACCTTGGTTGAGATGTGCAAGTGTGTGGGATTGTGAAAACCTATCTCTAATCTTTTTGGCACTCCATGCATCATGACTCTTTTTTTATTGGATGGAATAAAACTCTTTGGAGGAATATGGGCTATAGAAATATCATGCTCTTTTTCTCTCTTTTTTTTTGAAAGGGTATTTAGATTATCTTTCCCGTTTGTTTTCTCATGCCCTTTGGCCCTTTTTTTTAGCATTGCCCATATTTTGATTTGACATATGAAAACTTTTGGATGGAGACACGTCATGATGGTGAACAAGGAGTGAAATTTTTTTTGTATGCTCGGCTCTCAAAGTGAGAGTCGGCATTTTTATTTGGTGGATGAAAGGTGTATGTTGTGCGCAACTCTCAGGGTAAGAGTCGGCTTTATTTGGTGGGTGTACGTGAATCTCAATCGTGGGTGCATGACTATAATCTCACTAGGTCTCAGCTTTTTGACTCGACTCAAAGTTCCGCAAGCAGCATATGACTGAGGTTTTGCAAAAGTAGAGCATGTCATATGGCCTTGGTAGGTGTTTCATAATCATTAGGGAACTTTTGATTTTTGAATTTTTAAAAAGAAAACTCCGGATGCCAAGTTTCTCTTAGAACAAGGTCATAGCAAAGTCTATTTGTACCATCTCATATCTTGCAACAACTTAGAAAAGGATCATGCAATTACAACCCACAAAATTTCAAGTTCTCAGAATGAGACATTTTTAGCCAACAAACTTAAATCTTAAGGAATAATAACTTAGGCACAAACGAATTATAGACAGAGCAACTATTCATCATTTCAACAGAAGAGAAACTAACATATATTAGCACATATGGGAGTGGAATATTTTATTTTATTTATTTATTATTATTATTATTATTTTATTTATTTTATTTATATATAAATATATATATTTTTTAATAAGGAAATAAAATTGCAGAATTTAAAAATGCAAGAAATAAAGTGCAAGAAATTTAAAGATACATGTTACCTCTGTGGGGTCTCCTCCCCCAAGCAAGTTCAAGGCCTAGGTCCCGGGAACTGTCCCATAGACCGAAGGTAGGCCATCTGTGCCTCGTGCCGCCGCCGGTTTGCATCTTCGAGGTCCACGAAGTGCTGCTGGTACTGCTCATGCCATTGAGTGGTAGTCTGGATGTGAGCGTTGAGCGTACCTTGGATTTGCCTGTTTTGCAACTCTAGTCCTCCCATGCGTGTGTTGAAAATCTCTAGTGTGACCGGCTGTGGGTGAAGTGGAGGTGGCATGCCTTCAGAATCTGAGGAGTGCACATGCTCGTGCTGCCTTGATCCTCCTGCCTCGTGTGAGTGCTGCCATCCTGACCCTCCAGCCCCATGAGGGTGAGGAATGTGTCCCATACCATATCCATACCCAGGGGTGAATCCGAGTGTAGATATGACAGGGGAACCATCCCATCCCTGGTGTCATGGTGGGCATGGCCGGAGGTGTAGGCTGTACGGATGGTGGAGACTCCTCCTCCTGTACTCCTCTCCTTCGTGATCTCCTGCGGGAAACAGAACTCCTGCGTGCTTCTTCCTTCTCAACAAGGTCGAAGGTGAGAGATGGGGATTTATATAAAGCGAGATCTGGGCTAGGTAACGGTATCTCGTTTATATATTCCAGAAAATAAAATACCAAATTCTGTCCCGATTCGTCACGTTTTAGAGTGTGGGCATATACGAAATAGAACTCATTGAGCATAATATGAGGAGTAGAGAGATAAACAATAGTATTAGCACCATGAGGACCAATACTAGTGGCAAGACGAGTGATGAGTGAAGTGCACATGATAGGTGTAGAAGTTTTGAAGGAATTCAACCAGTGCTTAACAATATCATAGACAGGAGCGACTTTAATCTTTTTAAGCACGGCACAAAGCAACTTCAACTCAATATCATAAGCATGATGCGTGTCCTCTCCAGAAAAGAAAGAATTAGCAATCCACTTAAGCATGAACCTCAAAGTAGGATGATGGATGTTGTTGATATTAGGTTGGAATTTTCCAGTCATATTTTGTCCGGTTATCAAGTGCCAAAAAGTATGACGATGATAACCCGAGAGAGAAAAACCCAAGTCAACAGAGCATCGCTCATGAAAGCCTAAGTGGTTAGCAAAATCCTTCCAATAAAGACTATGCTCCTTCCCAAAGCAGCGGAAAGTAGTACCATAATCGACAATTTGTAGAGTGCCCAAGACTTGGATGGTCAAAAGACGAGATCCAAGTTCTTGCACAGGGGCAACTCAGCTCCAACCGACATCTTCGAAAATGGTATTAAATTCGACGTCCATACCTATCTGCTGGAGAAAGTGTCGGTCGAAGGCCGGTGTATGCAGGAATTCACGTTCCTTGAGGAGGTTGTATGCTAGCATCTCCCGCTCGCTTTCCAAGTCGATGAAGGGGGAGTCGGCCTCGTCGATGGCGTGGCCTCTTGGCGCCTCCTCTTCTTCATGTAGCGGGCTCTCCTCACTTGCGGGGGGGGGGGGGCCATGGCTAGACTCTCCACGAGAGCGACGGCCTTTCCGGAACATGCCGGAAATCCGACCTCCGATCCCACTCATGGTGAGTGAGTTTAGCACGTGAGCTTGCTTTGTGGTGGAAAATGCAAGCGGTTCTTGCGGAATTTTCTTGCACTTGAACTTTTTGGAGAGTGATGGAGCAAGAGAGTGATGGAGGGAGTGAAAGAATATGAGTGTGAGAGGGGTGAGGAGCTCCACCCAAGAT
Organism: Eremochloa ophiuroides; assembly: GCA_038502445.1. Lineage (NCBI taxonomy): Eukaryota > Viridiplantae > Streptophyta > Magnoliopsida > Poales > Poaceae > Eremochloa > Eremochloa ophiuroides. Next base: position 37,594,720 of record JAHLJS010000005.1, on the reverse strand, counting down.
CTTGGTATTTATAGACTTGATCGCAGGTGGGGGAGCGCGGCTAGTAGCCGTTGGCAAAAGGCTGCACTGCAGAGCCGTTGGGCAGGGGGCGGTCGCCCCTGGGACCGGCCGGTCTCCTGGTGGGGCCAGTTCTGTCCCATCTTCTTGCAGCTCCTTCTAAAGGATACCCCCACGATGTAGCCGGTTACAGATGACTCCCATTCGAAATCTTGCTCCAGATTTTGATTTTCCACAAATTTATTTGAAACTTTTTGGTTTTCAAAAATTAATTAAAAATAAGATTTAAATATAGCTAAATCTAAACTTCCTAAGAATAATTTTTATAGAATTTTTGGAGAAGAGTTTATTTTGGACTAAAAATAGAGTTTTATAAAACATGAAAGAGGGGAACTCTTTTTGTAAGAAAGTATATTATACGTTTTTATTATTGTTATATATTTTTTTCGAAAGGATGAGATACAATACCTAAGTGGGGGCACCTCCCCCAAACTTGAATGATGGTGTGAGCCCCTTCAGATAATTATTATTTATATATTTTTATATTTTTAGATAACTGCCGATGTCCTTCGGCAAGGGCTCAACATTTATAGTCTGTTGGCAAGACTCTTCTTCCTTTATTGCTCTGCAGCTGCATGAACAAACTCGGGAGAAGCCTCGGGTTGCCCCAGGATTTTTCCCGTATTGTTGACAGGGATAGAAGCAGCTATTTGAGCTATTTGGGTTTCTATCATTTTGTTGAAACTTGCTTGATTTTGAACAGAAGAAGACAGAGTTTCAAGCTTTGCATTTATATTTTCAAACATTAAGACAGCTTTTTGATCAGATTCTCATTGATCTTAGCTTGTCCTAGCATGAGGTCTTTTAAGGAAGGTTGGTTTGAATGGTAATTTGAATTAAAATTATTACCTTGCGGGCGGTGTTGGTTGTTCCACCCGTTATTACCTTGCTGAGGTTAGCGAAACCCATTATTGACGTATGAAGCTTCTTCTTGGGTTTCGGGGCAGTTGTTCCCCGAGTGGCCAACGTTCCCACAGACTTCACACGTCATGTGTGAGTCCATGGCCTGGACGGTACTCATGATAGGGTTGGTGGCACGATCGTCCAGCTTCTGCATAAGCAAGTCTATTTTTGCGGCAAGCAAGTCCATCTCCTTCACGGTATGCGTGCCTTTTTGTGTTTTTCTTCCTTCTCCCCAACTCTGGTTGGCCACCATCTTCTCAATAAGTGCAGTTGCATCCGCTATGGTGAGAGAGAGGAATGCACCTCCAGCTGTGGCATCTACGTGCCCTTTTGACGTGGCCGTGAGGCCTTCATAGAAGTTTTGGAGCACGAGCCAATCTTCCATTCCATGATGAGGACAAGCTCAGATGTATTCCTGAAGCCTTTCCCAAGCTTCGGGGATGGACTCCAGCGAAGATTGCTGAAAGTTTGAAATCTTTCCCCTTAGAGCTCTGGTCTTACTCATGGGGAAGAACTTGGCGAGGAATGCCGTGGAACATTTGTCCCACGTGTTAGCAGCTTCCTTGTTTTGGTAGAACCATTGCTTCGCTTTCCCCGTGAGGGAGAAAGGAAACAAGCGGAGTCTGATGCTGTCCTGTGCGACATTCTTGATGTCAATGGTGTCGCACAGCTCAAGGAAGTGTTGCAGGTGAGCATTTGCGTCCTCACTTGGCAATCCACAGAACTGACTCGCCTGCACCATAGAGATAAGGCCTGTACGGATCTCAAAATTTCCATCTCCAACATTGACAGCGGGCCCAAAGGGCACGTTGGCAACAACTGGAGTGCAGTAGTCACGGAGTGTCTTGGCCATAGCGGTAGTGGCGGATGGTGCGAGAGTGACCGGTTCATCTGCTGATGGGGTAGCAGAGGAAGAAGCGGTACGAGACCTTTTCTTCCTTAGGAGTGCTTCTGGATTACTGGTGAAATTGTTCGGCAGAGCAAAACCGCTCATACACTATCCTGTTTTCATTCCAATAAAAAGAGGAAGAAAACAGCGAAGTTAGCCTGTTTAAACTACATCTACCAATGCTTTATTATGCAATCGATGTTTATGCTAGCTTAGATGTTTTTGCCCTCCCCGGCAACGGCGCCAGAAATGCTTGTTGGCATTTCTTAATGTCGTTACAAAAGATAGACTAAAAATCCATCCCCGGCAACGGCACCAGAAATGCTTGTTGGCGTTTCTTAGCATCACTACTAAAGATAATAATACTAGAAACGTAAGTTGACATTCCCAACCACTATTACTTCAGAAAGGTAACCCTTGGCCCTTAATGGTGCCGTCCTAGGTAATGCAGTCTGGTAATAGCAGTTAGAAGTGCCGGATTGGCCTTCCTAACCGTCATTACTTACGATATGCAAAACTATGACACGGCACCGTGGGGTGCACAAGATTTACAATCTGTAAGTAATGGTACTTAGGTACGCCAATCGATAGCTCAGTAAGAGATAAGATTACTCTGCAAGCGCACAGAACTATCATTGTAGCATTTCAACCCGTGAGTATTCAAGGGTGCCGTATTTATAATTTCCCGTAGGAGGGCAATATGCATCAAGCGTGGTGTAAACATGATCACTTATTAAGTGCAATGGTAGGCATAGAGTAAACAGGAATAAAACATGATTTCAAAATAGTGGACACACATCTGGGTCAACCTCAAGGATAAAAAGGGAAAATAAAGAATAAAAGAATATAACTAACTGAGCAGGCATTGGTCATATATAATTATGCAAAGAACTGCTAGCAACACATCTAATTAGTAAGTCTAGTATCAGGACTAAGTCTGGGGTGATAGGGAGATCCCTGCAGCTGGTCTACAAGCCGATAGAGACTTTACGAACTCCTACTTCAATATCTGAACGTGGGGGAGTGCTAGGGATGGACAGGGCTGTCACCACCTGCCGACCTACCCCTCTACCTGTGGGATACCGACATATTCGCCAATCTCCGCATACCTGAGCACCATGCTCAAGTACTTGGAAACAACTCCTAAGCTCCGCGGACCCCAACCCTTCGGATTGACAGGCTAGGTTAAGAGCAACCAAGAAGGCATGACGAACCATCACCTCATTCCTAGTTCTTCCTCTATTCATACTAATTCGATGAACAATGAGGAACGATGATGAACAAGTCAAGAACATGACACATAAACTATATTCTAGTCCATATATTATGCTCATAACAAGATCATAACTTTGCTCTAGTTCATATGCATGATCATATAAATATAATAAGAATTTGCTCATGGAAGAAGACCAAATTGTATTCATACCTAGATGATCCTTTTCTTCCAAGGAGACAAGCTCTCCTTGATAGCTCTTGCCTTGCTCCCAAACTACTAGTACTACTCTAAAGATACAAATGAGAGGTGTGAGGTAGATGACTCCAAAATGATATGTGTGTTGAATGAAACAGGACTCCAAAATAGTTGAACTAGGACGGTTTGGCGTCTCTAAACTTGGAAGGAGGTGAAACCGCCTTTGGGAAACTGCCTAGAGCACCGCCACCGAAGACTGGGCCCGGGAGGCCTCACCAGGGGGGCGGCCGGTCCTAGGGGCGGTCGCACCCCTGGCTGGGCCCGCTGGCCACACCACCTTCTGGTGGTCGGTTGCTACCTGGGCCTGGGCCTCTCCCGTGGTTACGGATGGATCCAATTCAGCTTTTTGAGGTGGGTTTTCTTATTTTCTTGGTTTGCGCATTTGCAGAATACGTTGTTTGCTTTTGCGCTTTTTCCATGATGTTGTGCATTTCCACTTGTTACACCATTAAACCTGCAAAACATAAATACTAGGCGTACAAGTGGAACTTGTTAGTAGTAAAGGCATACAGTGCTAGAATATGTTTGTCTTTCTTCTTTTTAGTCTAAATTGGCGACATAAAAGTGATCCATAAGGACCGCCAACACCAACCATTGGCACAAAAACAACTTGCTTCACATATAGGTGTCATCGGAGAAATGGAACCTGGTTTCAATGAGTTTTGGAGGCGTTGTGAAACCAAGATGCAAGATAGGAGCATGGTTTGCTTTGAACCTACAATAGGCACAAAAACTATTTGCTTCACACTCCATGAAACTCATAGGTAGGAGCACGGTTTGCTTGGAACCTACCATTGGCACGAAAACTATTTGCTTTGCACTCCATGAAACACATAAGTGTCATGGGGGAAGTGGAACCACGTTTGGATGAGTTTGGATGCGTTGTGAAACAAAGATGCAAGATAGGAGCACGGTCTGCTTTGAACCTACCATAGGCACGAAGACTATTTGCTTCGCACTCCATGAAACACATAGGTGTCATTGGAGAATTGGAACCTCATTTGGATTAGTTTGGATGTGTTGTGAAACCAAAATGCAAGATAGGAACATGGTTTGCTTTGAACCTACCATGGACACGAAAACTATTTGCTTTGCACTCAATGAAGCTCATTGGTGTCCTGGGAATAGTGGAACCTCGTTAGGATGCATTTGGAAGCATTGTGAAACCAAGATGCCAGATAGGAGCACGGTTTGCATTTAACCTACCATAGGCATGAAAACTATTTGCTTTGCACTCCATCAAACTCATAGGTGTCATGGGAAAATTGGAACCTCGTTAGGATTGGTTTGGATGCATTGTGAAACCAAGATACAAGATAGTAGCACGGTTTGCTTTTAGCCTACCATAGGCAAGAAAACTATTTGCTTTGCACTCCATGAAACTCATAGGTGTCATGCGAGAAGTGGAACTTTGTTTGGATGCGTTTGGATGCATCGTGAAACCAAGATGCAAGATAGGAGCACAGTTTGCTTCGAACCTACAATAGGCATGAAAACGTTTTGCTTTGCACTCCATGAAACTCATAGGTGTCATGGGAGAATAGTAATTTTGTTTGGATGCGTTTAGATGCGTAGTGAAACCAAGATGCAAGATAGGAGAACAGTTTTCTTCAAACCTACCATAGGCATGAAAACTATTTGCTTAGCACTCCATTAAACTCATAGCTGTCATGGGAGAAGTGGAACCACAGTTGGATGAGTTTGGATGCATTGTGAAACCAAGATGCAGGATAGGAGCACGGTTTGCTTTGAAACGAGCATAGGCAAGAAAACTATTTGCTTTGCACTTCATGAAACTCATAGGTGTCATGGGAGAATTCAAACCTCGTTTGGATGTGTTTGGATCTGTTGTGAACCCAAGATGCAAGATAGGAGCACAGTTTGCATAGAACCAACCATTGGCACGAAACAACTTGCTTCACTCTCCATGTAACACATAGGTGTCATTGGAGAAGTGGAACCTCGCTTCAATGAGTTTTGGAGGCGTTGCGAAACCATGGTGCAAGATACGAGCATGGTTTGCTTTGAACCTACCATAGGCACGAATACTATTTGCTTCACACTCCATGAAACTCATAGGTGTCTCGGGAGAAGTGGAACCTCATTTCGATGCGTTTGGATGCATTGTGAAACTAAGATGCAAGATAGGAGTACGGTTTGCTTCAAACCAACAATAGGCACGAAAACTATTTGCTTTGCACTCCATGAAACATATAGGTGTCATTAGAAAAGTGGAACCACGTTTGGATGAGTTTGGATGCGTTGTGAAACCAAGATGCAAGATAGGAGCATGGTTTGCTTTGAACCTACCACAGGCACAAACTATTTGCTTCGCACTCCATGAAACACATAGGTGTCATTGAAGAAGTGGAACCTCGTTTGGATGAGTTTGGATGCATTGTGAAACCAAGATGTAAGATACGAACACTGTTTGCTTTGAACCTACGATAGACACAAAAAATATTTGCTTTGCACTCCATGAAACACATAGGTGTCATGGGGGAAGTGGAACCATGTTTGGATGAGTTTGGATGCATTGTGAAACCAAGATGCAAGATAGGAGCACGGTCTGCTTTGAACCTACCATAGGCATGAAAACTATTTGCTACACACTCCATGAAGCACATAGGTATCATTGGAGAAGTGGAACCCCGTTTGGATGAGTTTGGATGCGTTGTGAAATCAAGATGCCAGATAGGAGCACAGTTTGCTTTGAACCTACCATAGGCCCGAAAACTATTTGCTTTGCACCCTATGAAACTTATAGGTGTCAGGGAAAAGTGGAACCACATTGGGATTGGTTTGGATGCATTGTGAAACCAAGATACAAGATAGTAGCACGGTTTGCTGTTAGCCTACCATAGGCATGAAAACTATTTGCTTTGCACTCCATGAAACTCATAGGTGTCATGGGAGAAGTGAAACCTTGTTTGGATGCGTTCGGATGCGTTGTGAAACCAATATGCAAGATAGGAGCATGGTTTGCTTCGAACCTACCAGAGGCATAAAAACTATTTGCTTTGCACTCCATGAAACTCATAGGTGTCATGGGAGAAGTGGAACCTTGTTTGGATGCGTTTGGATGTGTTGTGAACCCAAGATGCAAGACAGGAGCACAGTTTGAATAGAACCAACCATAGGCACGAAAACAACTTCCTTCGCACTCCATGAAACACATAGGTGTCATTGGAGAACTGGAACCTCAGTTGAATGAGCTTTGGATGTGTTGTGAAACCAAGATGCAAGATAGGAGCATAGTTTGCTTTGAACATATCATAGGCACGAAAACTATTTGCTTCACACTCCACGAAACCCATAGGTGTCATGGGAGAAGTGGGACCTCATTTCGAAGCATTTGGACGCATTGTGAAACTAAGATGCAAGATAGGAGCACGGTTTGCTTCGAACCTACCATAGGCACGAAAACTATTTGCTTTGCACTTCATGAAACACATAGGTGTCATGGGAGAAGGGGAACCATGTTAGGATGAGCTTGGATGCGTTGTGAATCAAAGATGCAAGAATGGAGCACGGTCTGCTTTGAACCTAGCACAGGCACGAAAACTATTTGCTTCGCACTCCAAGAAACACATAGGTGTGATTGGAGAAGTGGAACCTCATTTGGATGAGTTTGGATGCGTTGTGAAACCAAGATGCAAGATAGGAACACGGTTTGCTTTGAACCTACAATATACACGAAAACTCTTTGCGTTGCACTCCATGAAGCTCATTGGTGTCCTGGGAAAAGTGGAACCACATTAGGATGCATTTGGAAGTGTTGTGAAACCAAGATGCCAGATAGGAGCACGGTTAGCATTGAACCTACCATAGGCATGAAAACTATTTGCTTTGCACTCCATGAAACTCATAGATGTCGTGGGAAAATTGGGAACCTCGTTAGGATTGGTTTGTAAGCATTGTGAAACCAAGATACAAGATAGTAGCATGGTTTGCTGCTAGCCTACCGTAGGCATGAAAACTATTTGCTTTGCACTCCATGCAACTCATAGGTGTCATGGGAGAAGTGGAACCTCGTTTGGATGCGTTTGGATGTGTCGTGAACCCAAGATGCAAGATAGGAGCACAGTTTGAATAGAACCAACCATAGGCATGAAAACAACTTCCTTCGCACTCCATGAAACACATAGGTGTCATTGGAGAAGTGGAACCTCGTTTGAATCAGTTTTGGATGCATTGTGAAACCAAGATGCAAGATAGGAGCATGGTTTGCTTCGAACCTACCATAGGCATGAAAACTATTTGCTTTGCACTCCATGAAACTTATAGGTGTCATGGGAGACCTGGAACCTCGTTTGGACGCGTTTGGATGTGTTGTGAACATAAGATGCAAGATAGGAGCACAGTTTGAATAGAACCAACCATAGGCACGAAAACAACTTCCTTCGCACTCCATGAAACACATAGGTGTCATTGGAGAAGTGGAACCTCGTTTGAATCAGTTTTGGATGCATTGTGAAACCAAGATGCAAGATAGGAGCATGGTTTGCTTTGAACCTACCATAGGCACGAAAACTATTTGCTTCACACTCCATGAAACCCATAGGTGTCATGGGAGAAGTGGGACCTCGTTTCGATGCGTTTGGATGCATTGTGAAAATATGATGCAAGATAGGAGCACGGTTTGCTTCGAACCTACCATAGCCACGAAAACTATTTGCTTTGCACTCCATGAAACACATAGGTGTCATGGGAGAAGGGGAACCACGTATGGATGAGTTTGGATGAGTTGTGAAACCAAGATGCAAGATAGGAGCACGATCTGCTTTGAACCTACCTTAGGCATGAAAACTATTTGCTTCGCACTCCATGAAACACATAGGTGCCATTGAGAATTGGAACCTGTTGGTATAAATTAACTACACTCTACTAAATATTATTATTACCAGATTATCTGCAAGCGCACAGATGTAATACCGATGTAGCACTTCAGCCGGAGGTTTTAAATATCGAATCCACAAGGAACAGTAGGTGATAGTGACCAAGCCAACGAACTTAACCCTACAATTAGGCTAGGTAATATCAAGAAAGAGGAAATGGCTAATGATTATCTAGTTCCAACAACCAGTAGGCTTTGAATAATATCATTCTAACTGGGCAGTGAAATGAATAAGAGTGAATATTAGAGTTCCCTCCTACCAAACACTTATACACCTATCGATCCTATCAACGGGAAGTGGACTACAGAGGAATCAACATAGCTGTCACCTATGCGAACTACCACTATCCGGCCAATCAGGGGACATTCACAAGTAAACCTAGCCTAGGCACCTCGCCTACACTACGAAATACTACTTCAATTAAGTAATGACCAAGATCAAAGTACTCAATATGAGTTGCAAACTTAAGAACGAATAAGAACAAATGCTTACTTGAATTAGAAGTTGAATACAAAAGTATCTCAGAACGCAGCTCCGGGCGTGGAAGCTGAATCCAGAAGAATACAGCTACGAAGAAGCGCCGACAGGCCGGAACTCCTCCAAATCTCTACTCCTCTACTCTGTCTCTCTACTTCTCTAAACAAGACTAGATCTAGAAGAACTAGTCTCTCCTAATTGTGACATCTAACCCTAACTGGAGATATTGGATTGAAGCACAGGAATAGGGATGCCTCCATGGGGGTCTGCCCCTTTATTTATAGCCTGGTGGGATGAACATGCGCCGTAGGATCAAACCAACTTAACCAAGGGCCGAGATCACTCTTCAAAGGCTGTGGAGGAAGACTCCAGAAGGCGGGGGCCGAAACCCAAGGGGGGCGCGGGCCGGCCCCACCCTAGGGCCGGCCGGCCCCACTTTGTGGTGTCTCGGGCCCCTGTTGCTCGGGTGTGTTCCAGAGCCTTCTAGAGTTCTGATGACGATGTTTCCTTCACTGTTAAGTTTTGAGTCTTTTACGCACCTTAATTCCTCTTTTACGCTTTTCTGGAATAGCCCCTGGAAAATACAGAACATGCAAAACTCGTGGAAATTGTCAGTTAAAACCCTAGACTAGTGTGTATTCATGTGTCCTTTCATGTCTAAAGTTCTAATAAAAGTTGACGTTATCGACCGTCAACAACTCCCCCAAGCTTACCTTTTGCCAGTCCCTTGGCAAACAACCTGAGCCTAATTACTATTATATTTGGATCAGGAGTTGCTACAATGCTTTCATGCCTTCCAAGTACACGTGCTTTCAAACAGAAATTCTCCTCCGGATTAGACAAAACTGCTCTAACTTTCAAACTTACCCATTGTACCTTTAACTATGGAGCTTCTCAGCTTTTGCATAAGTCTTGAGCAATTGAAAGATAGAACAATCAAGTCAACCACTATGTCTCAAATTCTTCACAGTACCAACATTCCGGAGTTTTGCAAGTTTTCGAAATAAAACTCAGAGATTAATTATATGACACCCTCAAGTCTCTTAGTATATGTAGTATTTATGGATCTCACTAAGGCATTAATGATGTTATGCCTTCCTACAACTAAGGATTATAGTGGAGCTTATAGGAGTGGCAATAACAAGGATGAGCGTACTTGCAATTCATATACTGTAAAGTCAAGCAATGGATCCACAAAGAGTCAAGTCATACAATCAAACCAAGATGTGCATGTGTATGGAATATGGTGGATAGGCGTATATATGGTGGCTAACTGCTAATTCTACTTTTGCTCTAGGAAAATGATTCACTCTCCTTTGTGGAACTTAGAACTTTCGTAGGAAACATGGGCTATCTGTTATTCTCTTTTTCTTCTTTTCTTTCTCTCTCCTTTTTTTCATAGGGAGGCAGGCATCTAAGTACCCATTGTTTTAATTGTTGGGACACTTGTCCATCTTTTACTCCCTTTTCTCCTTTTTTTCAATACTTTTGCATAGCCACATGCATCCTTTGAATATAAATAATTGGAGAGATAATGATAAGAATTTAGAGCAATTAAACAGGGGCTGCCCTATAGGGTATATTTTTGGTTGTTTACTCCCAGGGTAGGAGTAATGCATATGTGGGTGGAGTGTGTAAGTGATCTTGATTTTAAAAGCATGACAAGACTCTCATAATGTATACAACAAAGGTTGACTAAACTCAATGCAAAGCAAGTAGCATAAATATTGCAAAGGTTTTCCTATCTCTAAATGTATCTTCTTTGGCTTTGGTAGGAATTCACACTTTGTCATACAAGAGCTCATCATGTAAGATTTTAAGTTTTCAAAATAAATCTCCAGAACTTAGTATTGCTAGGAATCAGATAAATAGCAGCTCAAACCTTCATGTATCATATCAATCAATCACTTAGACTTAGCTCAAGCATATGCCTCCACAAGTTTCAGATTCAGAGTAAATTCTTAAGTCAAAACAGTAGTATCTAAAACTCGAGATAATTTAAGGTTGAAAACTAGACACTTGAAAGGAATTACGGCAGAGCAACTATTCATCATCTCCAAGATAAAATTTTAATGTTCTCCAGTTTTTATTTGACTCTAACCAAGACTGACTATAGACACACTCTAAGACCACTCTGATATAATAATAATAAGGTGGGAAACTTATACTTAGCTGGATTTTAAATGGAGGGTACCCTCCCCCAAGCTGGATGTTTGACAGAGTCTTTGATATTGCAAATTGAGTGATCCTTCTGGGAGCAGGTGTATTGGTAGTGTAAGGGCGTCGGGTTGACTAGCTCTTTGATCTTGTATTTTCCTGTGAAACTCAATTGCCAACAAAAATACCAAATCTCATGGAGAAGGGTTAGGTTTAGTACTACTCCATGGTAAGTGATTGATTTTATATTTCCAGCACAAGTTTCCTAATTGGGTGGACCTTCATGTGCCCACATATTTTTGGGTCTTTTTAAAAAGTGTGGACCTTCATGTGCCCACATATTTTTGGTATTTTTAGATATTCCTATGATACTATTGTGAACCTTCATGTGCTCACATATTTTTGGTATTTTATGATTTTATAAAACAGACTCGATAATCGCATAGGTATAGTTACCTGATAACTAGGGGATGCTCCTCCCCAAGCTAGATGTTTGCAATACTTGGTGTTGATGATATTTTAGAGCAAGCTTGTTAGCAACAGTCCTAGTGGGCTCCACTGATGGACTCACTCCTCAATCATAGTGTCATTCCTGCAGAATTATACTCCAACAAGAAAACCGAAACTCGAGGCTCGAATTTAATAAAAGGTTAGCGATCAGCCAATAAGTAATTGATTATTCTTTTGAGTTGATTTTAAATTAATAGGTTCTAGCAGGATTCTTTTTAGGATTTTCTGATTTTCTTATGCAGAAAAGTAAATATGTATGCATGATGTATATTTTATTTTTATGCCACCACTGAGAATATTTATTCTCATTGGGCTTAGGATTTTCATAATGCAAGATAGTAAATACAGATGCTATTATTTTTTTATGCCACCACAGTAAATACTCCTACAGGGTTACCATAAGTTTATTCACGTGGGGCTTTAATATTTTGTGATGCAGTAAATAAGACAATAAAGATTTTTATTTTTTTCTTTTTTGTTTTGATATGCATAAAGATGAATATGCTAAAGTGAAATTACTAATGTAGATGGAAATACTAATTAATTTGATAACTACCATATTACCTTATGGCAAAGGTGCGGGATTTAAAGTCTACCGTTAGGACTTTTTCTTCCACTCTTGTGTATCTTTCCGTCTTAGAGATGGAGGTCTTGATGGTTGTACCTCTGGTGATGGTGATGTCACTTTTGTTTTTTGCTTGGCCAGCAGATTGGAGTGGAGCATTAATAGTTGGATCTGGCAGCATCTTGCTCAGTGTGCATGTTCACAGAACTTTCACTTGTAGAATTTTGGGAATCAATAAACTTTGTTCGAAGTGTTGTCCTGTTTGCAAAACCAAGGTAGAGATCAAGTGCATGGGTTCTGCTGGTGCAAAAACACCAACAGAACCAAGTCTATTTCTTTATTTATTCTTCTCTAGCCTTAGGCACATTGAGTAGGACGAAATTGGTGTTGCATAATTTATTTACTTATGACATGAGTGGTAAGATCAGAAGATTAAGCATTTATGTTGCATTTAAGTTCATATGGCAGAAAAGATTTAAATTGCTTAACCAATGGAAGGGTTGTCCATAATATATAAGTTTTCACATGAGTATGACTATCATCTTTCAAAGATAGAATACAATGTTTAGCACATTTGGTTAAGACTGAGATCAAAAGAATGATGCCATGAACAATCTTAAAGGACAAAGCATGTTGAATTAATTAGGTTAATCAATTAAAGCTGTAACTCTAACGTGTTTGTGTCTTTATTTATCTTCATACCAAGATCAAGAGGAGAATAGTGGCCACTTACCTTATGATATTATATTCATTATTAGAACGTGATGGCACTAAGTAATGAAGGGTAGATTATTGGTGGTCCTTTCCTTCTCTTGCATCTTGAGTTGTTCATGAGCATCTTGTCTCCTTTGTTGCTTATCCTCTTTGCCATCTTTTGCTTCTTTGATCTTATGACACCTTGTCACTCCATTCGTTATTATGCCTGACATAGATTAGTGGACAACACATACCCGAAGAAATGTACAACTTTGGAACATAGGTTATTTGTCCAAAATTTTATCATATTCCATCTATGCTACTAAGAAGATAGGGTTGATATTATGTTAGCATAGATCATGTTCTATACCGTCATGGCTTGTGGTAAAGTAACTTGCAGCAGAAGATAAAGTGAATGAATCATTAATACTCACAGTTCTTCCATTCATGATGAATGAGCTGTGTCTTCCTCTGCAAAGTTATTGAAATTCAGCCTGTGCTCTGTCTCATCTCTGATTCGAATTCACCTCATGACTTACCCAGATTAATTTTGAAAGTTTTCTACAAGGGTTAGTCCAACAAAATATCCAATGTCTACTACAGCAATTTCTAGTTCAATAACCAAACCAAACTCTATGTCTAGTTTTAATTAAGGAAGGCATTTTTAACCTGAGCACTATGCTCAATTTAAATGCCAATGGAAGTATTTGCAGTACTTCCAAACCAAATCTTACCATGGCAAATAAAGGTGACATGAAAGCACTTACAGAGATTTATTCATTTAGAGACGAAAAGGCGAACAATTGAACATGGATTAGAAAGGTAGAGACAACAAATATTAGCAACATAAGATTTTCTATTTGAGCCCATTCCCCCAAGCTGGAATTTTGCAAAGCAAAGTTAAACTTGGATGGATATAATTCAATATTGCATGATAATTGGTTGGACATACCTTGCGTTGTCATTCTTCTACTTCAAACCAGAAATGGTTAGTGACAAAAATACCCAAAGGAATATTTTCATAATTATAATTCTATGCTCAATTCAAAAGGGCATTATAGTAAAATTAAAGGTGCAAGCTCAATTCATTTTTCAAGAGTGGTTATTTTAGGACACAAAGTCGTTCTTGGGAAACCTTCTAATTATTGTACTTTAAGTTCATGGGGTGGTTTCCTCTAGGATACCAACCTATGTGCACCTATCTCAAGATTACAACGAGATCTACACTATTTATGATAAACATATGCATCTACAACCACCCTTTCAAAAAATTTATGAACAGGTAGAATGAGGGGGTTGAAGATCTCGTGTGTGATAATGTTAGAGAGACCAATTGATCCAGGAGATTTCTCATATGAGCATGGATTCGATGAGGTGTTAATGAAGTAATTCCCATGCTCATCGATATGATCTCCCTTTTCAAACTCGAAGGGTGTTTCTTCATGGATGTCTATAGGCACCAAGTTTGTCTCTATTATTTCATGTCTACAACATTCATTGGATGTTTTATTTTCTAGGATTTCCCATGGATTGGTGTCTCTAAGTTTGGTCTCGTCTAAGGCTTTCTCTAAACTTGGATGAGTTATGTTTACTACAGAAATTGATTTAAGCTCACCATTTGAATCTAGACCAAGTTTAGATGCTAGTACTAAGGCTTCGTCCTCTTCCATCCATTCTTTGACAATAGCGTATGTATTTCTAGTATGTTGTATGCATTCCTGCCATTGTCATAGCTCTTCTTGGTCATTCCAATAATCTTCATGACTCCTATTCTTGGGATGTCTTAATGGGATCCTAGGGTCACTATGAGATTTAGGAGAGAGAGCAGAAGAAGGATCATCGGGGTCAAGGATGGCTTTAGAGATGGGTTCAGATGATGCATTTAATTTGGGCATAGAAGGGGAGACGATAGAATTGATTCCTATGTGGCTTGGCTCTCCTTCTATGGCATCACTAGACATGCCATCCTTGCATTCTTCCCAATGTCTTTCAGGGGGGAAAGAAAGTTGACGACATTTTTTCCAAGATGCTCTTCCGATAAGATCGGATGTACATTGATTGATAAGCATCTTAGCTAATTGGAAGTCTAAATCATCAAAGTGGGGTTTCGATGGTTTAGAATTGATAGCTAAATCTTGGGATTAGAGTGATTTTATTTTAGCTACCAAAACTTCCTCTTCTAATTTGGGAGATGATTCCTTCTCTTCCTCGGGGGGCTCAGAATTAGCTTGAGCAACCTTGTCAATCATGGCTCTTGCTTTACTTATAGGCAAATAAGGAAAGGCTCCTCCAGAGGATAAATCAAGGGATTCCCTAGAGTTCTTGGTAAGACCTAAATAAAAATGTTAAATAAGCACAGGGTCTGGAAAACCAAGGTAAGGGCCAGATGTAACAGGTTCATTAAAACAATCCCATGATGTACTAAGAGATTCTTGTTCTAGTTGCCTAAAAGTTAGAACCACTTTTCGAAGGTTAACTACTCTATGGATGGGAAAGAAATATAAACAAAGTTCAGAGCATAAAGTTTCTCAATCCCCTTGCATACTTCCTACGGCTCGTTTATACCAACGTCTAACTCTTCCGGTCAAAGAGAATGGAAAAATCTTCCACCTTACAGTTTTATCAGACATGCCAGCAATGTGCAAGCATGCACAAGTCTGATCGAATTCTCGTAGGTGTAAGTATGGGTTTTTGTTACCTTCTCTTGAGAAGGGTTTACACCGAATCATATTAATTAGACATGGGCGCAGCTCATAGCCAGGTGTTATGATAGGCTCTACAGATTTTGTTGGCCCGAAGCTTTTGCGCATGCCAAATAGATAGATAGGCATGGGATTTAAAGCATCCATAAGGATGAACATAAAATGATGAATAGGTAGGGATAAAATAGAAAAGATAAAAGTATAATACAAGATTAAGCTAAACTCTGTCAAAATCAGCAAACCGTTCCCCGGTAACGGCGCCAGAAATACTTGTTGGTATAAATTAACTGCACCCTACTAAATATTATTATTATCAGATTATCCGCAAGCGCACAGATGTAATACCGATGTAGCACTTCAGCCGGAGGTTTTAAATATCGAATCCACAAGGAACAGTAGGTGATAGTGACCAAGCCGATGAACTTAACCCTACAATTAGGCTAGATAATATCAAGAAAGAGGAAATAGCTAATGATTATCTAGTTCCAACAACCGGTAAGCTTTGAATAATATCGTTCTAACTGGGCTATGAAATGAATAAGAGTGGAAATCAGAGTTTCCTCCTACCAAACACTTATACACCTATCGATCATCAACGGGAAGTAGACTACAGAGGAATCAACGTAGCTGTCACCTACGCGAACTACCACTATCCGGCCAATTAGGGGACATTCACAACTAAACCTAGCCTAGGCACCACGCCTACACTACGAAATACTACTTCAATCAAGTAATGACCAAGATCAAAGTACTCAATATGATTTGCAAACTTAAGAACGAATAAGAACAAATGCTTACATGAATTAGAAGTTGAATACAAAAGTACCTCAAAACGCAGTTTCGGGTGAGGAAGCTGAATCCAGAAGAATACAGCTACGAAGAAGCGCCGACAGGCCGGAACTCCTCCGAATCTCTACTCCTCTACTATCTCTCTACTTCTCTAAACAAGACTAGATCTAGACGAACTAGTCTCTCCTAATTGCTACATCTAACCCTAACTGGAGATATCGAATTGAAGCTCAGGAATAGGGATGCCTCCAGGGGGGTTTGCCCCTTTATTTATAGCCCGGTGGGAGGAACATGCGCCGTAGGATCAAACCAACTTAACCAAGGGCCAAAATGACTCTTCAAAGGCGGTGCAGGAAGACTCCAGAAGTCAGGGGCCGAAACCCTAAGGGGGCGCCGGCCGGCCCCACTTTGTGGGGTCTCGGGCCTCGGTTGCTCGGTTGTGTTCCAGAGCCTTCTAGAGTTCCGATGACGATGTTTTGTTCATGGTTAAGTTTCGTGTCTTTTACGCACTTTAATCCGTCTTTTACGCTCTTCTGGCATAGCCCCAGGAAAATACAGAATATGCAAAACTCGTGGAAACTGTCAGCTAAAACCCTAGACTAGTGTGTATTCATGTGTCCATTCATGTCTAAAGTTCTAATAAAAGTTGACGTTATCGACCGTCAACAGAACCACATTTGGATGAGTTTGGATGTGTTGTGAAACCAAGATGCAAGATAGGAACACGGTTTGCTTTGAACCTACCGTGGACACGAAAACTATTTGCTTTGCACTCCATGAAGCACATTGGTGCCCTGGGAAAAGTGGAACCTCGTTAGAATGCGTATGGAAGCATTGTGAAACCAAGATGCCAAATAGGAGCTCGGTTTGCATTGAACCTACCATAGGCATGAAAACTATTTGCTTTGCACTCCACGAAACTCATAGGTGTCATGGGAAAATTGGAACCTCGTTAGAATTGGTTTGGATGCATTGTGAAACCAAGATACAAGATAGTAGCATGGTTTGCTTTTAGCCTACCATAGGCAAGAAAACTATTTGCTTTGCACTCCATGAAATTCATAGGTGTCATGGGAGAAGTGGAACTTTGTTTTGATGCGTTTGGATGCGTCGTGAAACCAAGATGCAAGATAGGAGCACGGTTTGCTTCGAAGCTACCATAGGCATGAAAACTTTTTGCTTTGCACTCCATGAAACTCATAGGTGTCATGGGAGAAGAGTAATTTTGTTTGGATGCGTTTAGATGCCTCGTGAAACCAAGATGCAAGATAGGAGAATGGTTTGCTTCAAACCTACCATAGGCGTGAAAACTATTTGCTTTGCACTCCATGAAACTCAATGGTGTCATGGGAGAAGTGGAACCACGGTTGGATGAGTTTGGATGCGTTGTGAAACCAAGATGTAAGATAGGAGCACGGTTTGCTTTGAACCTAGCATAGGCACGAAAACTATTTGCTTTGCGCTCCATGAAACACATAGGTGTCATGGGAGAAGTGGAATCTCGTTTGGATGCATTTGGATGTGTTGTGAACCCAAGATGCAAGATAGGAGCACAGTTTGCATAGAACCAACCATTGGCATGAAAACCACTTGCTTCACACTCCATGAAACACATAGGTGTCATCGGAGAAATGAAACCTCGTTTGAATGAGTTTTGGAGGCATTGTGAAACCAAGATGCAAGATACAAGCATGGTTTGCTTTGAACCTTCCATAGGCATGAAAACTATTTGCTTCACACTCCATGAAACTCATAGGTGTCTTGGGAGAAGTGGAACCTCGTTTCGATGCGTTTGGATGCATTGTGAAACTAAAATGCAAGATAGGAGCACGGTTTGCTTCAAACCTACCATAGGCACAAAAACTATTGGCTTTGCACTCCATGAAACACATAAGTGTCATGGGGGAAGTGGAACCACGTTTGGATGAGTTTGTATGCGTTGTGAAACCAAGATGCAAGATAGGAGCACGGTTTGCTTTGAACCTACCATAGGCACGAAAACTATTTGCTTCGCACTCCATGAAACACATAGGTGTCATTGGAGAAGTGGAAGCTCGTTTGGATGAGTTTCGACGCGTTATGAAACCAACATGTAAGATACGAACATGGTTTGCTTTGAACCTACGATAGACATGAAAACTATTTGCTTTGCACTCCATGAAACACATAGGTGTCATGGAGAAAGTGGAACCACGTTTGGATGAGTTTGGATGCGTTGTGAAACCAAGATGCAAGATAGCAGCACGGTCTGCTTTGAACCTACCATAGGCATGAAAAGTATTTGCTTCGCACTCCATGAAACACATAGGTATCATTGGAGAAGTGGAACCTCATTTGGATGAGTTTGGATGCGTTGTGAAACCAAGATGCAAGATAGGAACACGGTTTGCTTTGAAGCTACCATAGAGAGGAAAACTATTTGCTTTGCACTCCATGAAGCTCATTGGTGTCCTGGGAAAAGTGGAACCTCGTTAGGATGCGTTTGGAAGCATTGTGAAACCAAGATGCCAGATAGAAGCACAGTTTCCTTTGAACCTACCAGAGGCACGAAAACTATTTGCTTTGCACTCCATGGAACTCTTAGGTGTCATGGGTGAAGTGGAACCTCATTTCGATGCATTTGGATGCATTGTGGAACTAAGATGCAATATAGGAGCGCGGTTTTCAATGAACCTACCATAGGCTTGAAAACTATTTGCTTTGCACTCCAGGAAATACATAGGTGTCATGGGGGAAGTGGAACCACGTTTGGATGAGTTTGGATGCGTTGTGAAACCAAGATGCAAGATAGGAGCACGGTCTGCTTTGAACCTACCATAGGCACGAAAACTATTTGCTTCGCACTCCATGAAACACATAGGTGTCATTGGAGAAGTGGAACCTCGTTTGGATGAGTTTGGATGTGTTGTGAGACCAAGATGCAAGATAGGAACACGGTTTGCTTTGAACCTACCTTACACACGAAAACTATTTGCTTTGCACTCCATGAAGCTCATTGGTGTCCTGGAAAAAGTGGAACCTCGTTAGGATGCGTTTGGAAGCATTGTGAGACCAAGATGTCACATGGGAGCACAGTTTGCTTTGAACCTGCCATAGGCACGTAAACTATTTGCTTTGCACTCCATGAAACTCATAGGTGTCATGGGAAAGGTGGAACCTCGTTAGGATTGGTTTGGATGCATTGTGAAACCAAGATACAAGATAGTAGCATGGTTTGCTTCTAGCGTTCCATTGGCATTAAAACTATTTGCTTTGCGCTCCATGAAACTCATAGGTGTCATGGGAGAAGTGAAACTTTGTTTGGATGTGTCGTGAAACCAAGATGGAAGATAGGAGCACGGTTTGCTTCGAACCTACCATAGGCATGAAAACTATGTGCTTTGTACTCCATGAAACTCATAGGTGTCATGGGAGATCTGGAACCATGTTTGGATGCATTGTGAAACCAAGATGCAAGATAGGAGCATGGTTTGCTTTGAACCTACCATAGGCATGAAAACTATTTGCTTTGCTCTAAATGAAACTCATAGGTGTCATTAGAGAAGTGGGACCTCGTTTGGATGCATTGTGAACCCAAGATGCAGGACAGGAAAACAGTTTGCATAGAACCAACCATAGGCACGAAAACTATTTGCTTCACACTCCATGAAACTCATAGGTGTCATGGGAGAAGTGGAACCTGGTTTTGATGCATTTGGATGCATTGTGAAACTAAGATGCAAGATAGGAGAACAGTTTGCTTCGAACCAACCATAGGCACGAAAACTATTTGCTTTGCACTCCATGAAACACATAGGTGTCGTGGGGGAAGTGGAACCACGTTCGGATGAGTTTGGATGCGTTGTGAAACCAAGATGCAAGATAGGAGCACGGTATGCTTTGAACCTACCATAGGCACGAAAACTATTTGCTTCGCACTACATGGAACACATAGGTGTCATTGGAGAAGTGGAAGCTCGTTTGGATGAGTTTGGATGCGTTGTGAAACCAAGATGCAAGATAGGAACACGGTTTGCATTGAACGTAACATAGACATGAAAACTATTTGCTTTGAACTCCTTGAAGCTCATTGGTGTCCTGCGAAAAGTGGAATCTCGTTAGGATGCATTTGGAAGCATTGTGAAACCAAGATGCCAGATAGGGGCACGATTTTCTTTGAACCTACCATAGGCATGAAAACAATTTTCTTTTCACTCCATGAAACTCATAGGTGTCATGGGAAAAGTGGAACATCGCTAGGATTGGTTTGGATGCATTGTGAAACCAAGATACAAGATAGTAGCACAGTTTCCTTCTAGCCTACCATAGGCATGAAAACTATTTGGTTTGCACTCCATAAAACTTATAGGTGTCATGGGAGAAGTGGAACTTTGTTTGGAAGCGTTTGGAAGCTTCGTGAAACCAAGATGCAATATAGGAGGACGGTTTGCTTCGAACCTACCATGGGCTTGAAAACTATTTGCTTTGCACTCCATGAAACTCATAGGTGTCATGGGAGAAGTGTAACCACGTTTGGATGCGTTTGGATGCGTTGTGAAACCAAGATGCAAGATAGGAGGACGGTTTGCTTTGAACCTACCATAGCCAAAAAAACTATTTGCTTTGCACTCCATGAAACTCATAGGTGTCATGGAGAAAGTGGAACCACGTTTGGATGAGTTTGGATGCGTTGTGAAACCAAGATGCAAGATAGGAGCACGGTATGCTTTGAACCTACCATAGGCACGAAAACTATTTGCTTCACACTACATGGAACACATAGGTGTCATTGGAGAAGTGGAAGCTCGTTTGGATGAGTTTGGATGCGTTGTGAAACCAAGATGCAAGATAGGAACACGGTTTGCTTTGAACCTAACATAGACATGAAAACTATTTGCTTTGAACTCCTTGAAGCTCATTGGTGTCCTACGAAAAGTGGAATCTCGTTAGGATGCATTTGGAAGCATTGTGAAACCAAGATGCCAGATAGGGGCACGATTTTCTTTGAACCTACCATAGGCATGAAAACAATTTTCTTTTCACTCCATGAAACTCATAGGTGTCATGGGAAAAGTGGAACATCGCTAGGATTGGTTTGGATGCATTGTGAAACCAAGATACAAGATAGTAGCACAGTTTGCTTCTAGCCTACCATAGGCATGAAAACTATTTGGTTTGCACTCCATAAAACTTATAGGTGTCATGGGAGAAGTGGAACTTTGTTTGGAAGCGTTTGGAAGCTTCGTGAAACCAAGATGCAATATAGGAGGACGGTTTGCTTCGAACCTACCATAGGCTTGAAAACTATTTGCTTTGCACTCCATGAAACTCATAGGTGTCATGGGAGAAATGTAACCACGTTTGGATGCGTTTGGATGCGTTGTGAAACCAAGATGCAAGATAGGAGGACGGTTTGCTTTGAACCTACCATAGCCAAAAAAACTATTTGCTTTGCACTCCATGAAACTCATAGGTGTCATGGGAGAAGTGGAACCTCGTTTCGATGCTTTTGGATGCATTGTGAAACTAAAATCCATGATAGGAGCATGGTTTGCTTCGAACCTACCATAGGCATTGTTGACGGTGGATAAGCAATAAAATTCCACACTCTAACACTGTCAATAGACTTGGTTTCTGATGGAAGATCAACATAACATGAACATATTTTATCGAATAACTAGTTCCACTTGTACTCTTAGCTTGTGAATGCAGGGAAGATCAAACAGAGTAGAAATGAGCACTTGGAGCCCAATATGTTGGTCGGCCGAACCACCCACTTGGGCACCAAGTTGTCACACTTCAACAAATGACTCAAGGAGGCACATAGAAGAGAGTGAAGCACATGGAAGGCCCACATGCAGGTCGGCCGACCCACATGTGGGGCCACCAGGGCTCTGCTGACATGGCATGAACCGTGTGACACACCTCTCAGCTCACTTTCACCATTGGATCAAAGTTGTGTTTCCAATCAACGGTGGAAGATCAAAGCACATGGATCAAGGCGTGAACTGATAAGACCAAGGAGAAACTAGTACATAGCCACACTCTATGACCAGTGGGGACCACAGTGGTAGGCCCACCTTGCCATAGGTGGGTCAGCCGACCCACCCATGGTTGGCCTAGGCCACTGCCATGCTCCACCGACTTCCTGCATGCTTCCCACGTGATGGTTTTGCCACTGCCATCCATCTAAGGCGGTTTCAATGACGGTTTATCCAAGGAAGGAGAATGAAGCAGCACGCGGATCGCTGACGTGGCACCTCTCCACTTCCCCCTATATATAGAGGCTGCCTCCACCCTCTCAAGACATGATTCATTCAAGATACACGTGAGAAACAATGTAGTTCCACCTCTAGTAGTAGTGTAGTCTAGTGTGGGAGTTAGAGTTGAGTCGAGCTGCGCTCGGGGTCTCCGGAGTCGTCTGCTGGAGAGTCTGGTATAGCTCTTGTAACTTTCTCTTTATGTAAGACTTATTTACTTTAATATAATATTCATGCTTTACTTTACTGAGTCTTTACTTAGTGCAATATTATTCTTGCAATAGTATTGTTGTGAGTTATCATATTACTTGGTCGGCATACATTAGATTGTGATCCTGTAACCAACTCACGTGTGTAGTTCATCGCCTGTCATAGGGTGCTCTAGTTGCCTTGGCCACAGCTAGAGTAGTGAGAATTAGTGTAAGCATGGTGCTTAGACTAGATCTTACCTTTGAATGCCGCTTGTCGTACGGATTGTTTGTGGGTGCTAGTAGGTGGTGACAGCCCTGTCTGGTCTTAGTATCCCTCCACGTGTTTTAGGCAAGTTCTTGAAAGGTAGTCTCCCAAAAGAGCATAGGCGCTTCGAGTAAAGGTTATATCCTCTATTGTCTCGCACTATCCCCTACACACCAGAAGTAAGGTAGCAGTCTTAGTGTACTTCGTCCATTTGATACGATAGATCACAAGAGTAGAGTTTGAATCACAGGAACCTTTCTCTCTTGTTGTCCTCCCACCTAACTATACTACACTAGTTATCCTTTACCATCTTCTTTGATTATCTTTGAATCATCACCTTCCTATCATACTTCGATTACACCCTCTATGCTAGTTGCTAGTAAGTTGAGATAGATTTAACGATCTCCTTCTATTAACATTTCTAGCAATCGCTTTCCCTTGGGATAAAATAAATAACGATACCTTGGAATACTCCCGGGTGAAGTGCTACAGCGGTATATTCTGTGCGCTTGCGGAATTATCCGATAGACATAAGAAATACCCCAGGCACTTCTGGCGCCATTATCAGAGATAGCCTAATACCCTGTGTCTGGTGGTTGCGCTAAGAAGTGTCAACAAGCATTTCTGGCGCCGTTGCCGGGGAAAGCATAGCCTAGAAATTTTAATAAGATCGAATTCGAACCTATCATCAATTTAGTACCAATTAGTTGTAGTAGGGTTTACCCTTGCCTCTGCTTCTCTTTATCGTGAAGCAAGGTATTATATGAGTGGATTCCAGTTTCGAGCCACAACAATAGAAAATTCAGGGACATCCACTAGGAGTTCTAGACATCATCTAGCCTCCACTTGGAAGTCCGATTCGGTTTTGGAACCACTCAAGGAAGGAGGCTCTGCTCTTTCACCTAAGGAGGCTATGGCCCAAAAGACCATCTTTGAGCATTCTGCACCGTTGGCCGACAATGTCAGCACCGGACCGCAGCCTAGTTTGGGGATGCCACTTTTGAGCTCAAGCCATCTCTTATCAATATGGTGCAAGCCAACCCATTCAGCGGAGAACCCCATGAGGATGCAAATGCGCATCTCTAGAATTTCCTGGAGTTGTGTGGCACTATTGCCATAAACTCAAAGTGGACACCATCTGTCTTCGCCTTTTTCCGTTCTCCTTGCTCGGAAGGCAAAACAATGGTTCTACACTTATCCCGAAGATATTGGCAATTGGACAAGCTGCACCAATGCATTTCTCAAAAAGTTCATCCCGATGGGCAAAAACCACTGCTCTTCGAGGAAAGATCTTAGGCTTTAGACAACAAACGGATGAGACAATTCCCGAAGCATGGGAACGTCTCCAGGAATACATTCGGGAATGTCCTTACCATGAGATCCAAGAATGGCTCCTGATTCAAGGTTTCTACCAAGGGCTAACCCCGATAGCCCTAGTTATCTTGATGCCGCTACTAGAGGAGCATTCACTTCACTCAATGTGACACAAGCCAAGAACCTGATAGAAAAGATGGTGACAAATCAAGGGTGGAATGAAGACCGACTCCAATACAAGAAAAAGAGTACACATACCATCCAGGAAGTAGATACAATCTATGAGTACATGGATCTTTTATTGAGAAGGCTGGAAGAACGTGCCAACTTCAAGAAAGATCGAGAGGCCATCCAATATTATGCTTCCAAGCATCAATGGAATTAGGTATGTAGTACAACACATTCAGGGAAGAACCCTGAGGAGATAGACGCCGTCTGCAACAATGCAAACTATCCTCAACAAGGAAGATGGACGTCACACTCTAAGTTTCAAGGTAATGCAAATTTTGGTAACCAATTATCATTAAAAGACCTTGTCATGAACCAAGATAAATTAATGAAAGCATGAATAAAAGGCTGATAGCAAATGACAAGACCTTGAAACATTAAATACTAGGATGGATCTTCTTTCTTCTTCTGTAAAGGAACAAATGAGCTTTAATAAAATGTTAAAATATCAATTAGCTCACCTTGTTGCTACTACTTCATCTCCTAAAATGCTTGCAATACTTTAAATGTCAATGCGGTATCCACGAGGGGAGGTAAGTCCACTCACTATCCACCACATCCTAACATGGTAGGAAAGGACGCAAGAAAAGACCAGGAGAATGATAAAGAAGAAGAAGAGTCGCCACCTTCTGAAGGACAAGGAAGCAAACCACCGACGAGCAATTCGGGAAATTCGTCGAGGTAATTCCTGCCTCAAGGACTTGAGAAGGTAAATCTCCCGCCAAGGTAAGTACTTAATTTTTCCTATTCAGTATTTACTTTAGCATTTATTTATCTTTCTTTCATTCTCAACCTTGATTAGCTAAACACTGATAAAACATAATACTAAACCCCTGGGTGAATTTGCAACCCTAAAGTAGAGTCTAGGGAGGGGTCAGTCGACCCCCGCCAATGGACCTACCATCTTCCACTTTACCCCTACAATAATATAGGTTGCATCACATTGATTGAAATGAGACAAAAGGAGGGGTCAGCCGACCTGCCCTCGGAGGTCTCCCTCTCCCATTTGCTGACATGAATTTGGGGTTAGTAGCTCATCAAAGAAATCAATGGATGTGGTGATCAATAGTGTTTATGATGAAAGAATCCTTCTTAATCTAGCTTTGTGAGCACATAAAATAATCACGATACTTGTTGATTCTCCCCTTGTGAGAATGGGAACTTTCATATCCCATCCTTGTCTCCCACTCAATTTCACATCCCATCCTTGGTTCCCACTTGAGCAAACTTCCAAAGTGAGACGAAATCAAAAAACCCTTCTTCAGTTTTGTGCAAAATTTGGAGGTGATGAAGGGGTCTGCCGACCCTTGAAGTTCACCCTCCGACCCTTGAAGTTCACCCTCCGACCACACCAACATTGCCTTGTCCCAAGATAACAAGATTCCTTTGTTGTTGGCAAAAGCTGGGTGAAGAAGTGGGTCGGCCGACCCACCAACATGCTCCCCACTTGTCCATCTTTCTCTTACTTCAACACATGCAAGATTCCTCCAATTGCCAGTGCAATTTGAATGAGCAGAGGTGTCGTCCGACCCACTACTCTCCTCTTCCTTTCATTTTAAAAGCGCACGAAGGAGAGTAGCCTTCCTTCATCTAGAGAATTTCAACACTCAAGAACTCTGCTCCTTTAACCCTCTCTCCAATCAAGTGTTCATCTCCCGAAGAACTCCAGAAACGTACTCATCCGGTAAGAAGGTTCATTGAATTAAGCTAACCCCCTAGTGCTAGCTTTGTTCGTCTTCTTCTCTTGCAAGCATGAAGAATCCATTCAAAGCCGCAGCAAGGAAGGTGCACACAACATTGAGCGGGAGTTCACGACGTTCATCACAGGAGGGGCAATCCTCCCATGACACCGAGATATGACTCTCGGGGTCACAAGATGAACATACTTCTGGAGAACCTTTGCCTGTGCGGAGCGACAACATGGAGGACATTGAACAACCATCTCACGATCATGAAGAAGTTAATGAGGAATCCAAAGAAGAAGAGCAACCTGTCAGAACACAAAACCCAGAAACAGGCATTTGGGTCACTCCACAAGAACTACTCATCTTCATCTTGATCCGCAACCGCAACTTCGAACACACTTAGGTAATTGATTTAGGACTCCTCCAACACATAGGCATGTATAAGGAGTTCTTTAATGTTTTTGGTGCAATAGGTTGGGGTAAATTTTGGGATTTCTCTAACTTCCCTGGTAGCAGGCTTCTCACTTGAGAATTCATGTGCACGGTAAAAACAACTAGAGACAACATCTATTTTCGCTTGTTTAAGCACGATTGTGATTTTGATGGGAGCAATTTAGTGCTTGTCTAGGTTTTATAAACTGCACCACAAATTTGGAAGCTGCTACCCGTAGGTTCAATAAGCTTGAATTCTGGCATGAAATAACAGGGGAAAATAAAATGGGGAAACTGTGCGCTAGTCATATTTGCAACCCTATGCTTCGCTTTCTGCATGTATGGATATCACCCTTTTCCCCAGGGATGATGTTAGAATTGTTAGAGAAGATGATTTAAGAATAATGTATGCTATGGAACATAAAATTCGAGTGTCACCTGTAAAAGCCATGGTAGAACATTGGATTTCTGCACCCTCAAGAATTGGCTCATTTGATTTCACATCTATTATCACAGAATTTTGTAGCTACCTTGAGATGCTTAATGGGTACAACTGGTACCTAATCAGCCCTAGAACCATCCTAGATGCAGATCATTTTATAAAGGCACATATTATTGCTGGTGGTCCCCAAGGAACAATTGAATTTAAATTCCATAATACCGCTGCAAGACTCACCCTGCCATGTGCAGAATTAAAACTGTATGAGGGCCACCCTTTAGTACCTAACATTGCAGGAGTAGGTGGCCGTTGGAGTTTTACAAAACCTGTTACTCGGGGACGTGCATGAGCTGCACAGTTTGGAGAACACTCCGAAGAAGATGACAGCACCTATGCAGGCAGTTCAAATGCCATGCAAACCTCCAGTTCTGGAGGGAGAAGTCAGACAGTTTGGTGTGCTGCGGGCCGTCTATGAGGACATTCATAATGTCACAGTTCAAACCCCACAGCAGGCCCAACAGTTACCGCAACCATATCCACTAGCATATCCACCACGGTATCCTCCTCACTATCCACCACCATATCCACCACGTCCACCTCAATGACACATCTACAAAAGGGCAAGCTCGGGGGAGATTCTCTGCCCCACTAAGGTAAGTATCCTATCTTAGCATTGTTTTTAATTTGATGCATTTAAATAAAAATAAAAATAAAATAAAATAAAAACACCAAAAATATTTCCTTTGTCTCATATGTTTCATGAATGTTTATTTTCCTCATGGAAATTATGAATAGTTGCTCTGTTAATATTTCTTTAATGCCTAGTTTACAACTTAGTATTTCTTTGAGTATGGATCACTTGGCTCATTTAAAAGCATCATGAACCTGAAAACTTTGTGGGTTGCAAGTGCTAGAACTAAGTCTAAGTTGTTGTGAGATATGATATAGTGAGACAAGAGTCGCTATAATATTGTTCTAAGCATGCATGATTACTGGAGATTTATTTCTTTGAAAAATCAAAATCTTATTGTTCCTCAATGGTGATAAATTCCTACCACAGCCATATAAGCTATACATGTTTAAAACCTTCCAAGCTATTTGCTTTGTATTGAGTATTGTCAAGTCTTGTTGACCCTTATTGAGAGACTTATCATGTCCCCAAAGATCAAGATCACGTACACACCACACATATATGCTGCTTCTACACTGGAAGTACGCAACAACATGTGATTCATTTCTACTAAATAAATACTCCATGCTTTAAAGGTCTTAGAATATCTCTCTTAGTTGATTTGATAAAAGA
This sequence comes from Eremochloa ophiuroides, assembly GCA_038502445.1. Classification (NCBI taxonomy): domain Eukaryota; kingdom Viridiplantae; phylum Streptophyta; class Magnoliopsida; order Poales; family Poaceae; genus Eremochloa; species Eremochloa ophiuroides. The sequence continues at coordinate 37,566,510 of JAHLJS010000005.1, read as the reverse complement.
GAGACAAAAGGCTATGCAAAATAAATGAAAAAGAAAAAAATGGACACAAGGAAGTCCATAGAAAAGAAAAGAAAAAGAAATGAGCAGGTCTAAGCTCATGAATAAAAGAAAAGAAAAATGATAGCCATGTCTCAAAAACTTTATTAGAGAGAGATACAATTCCAAATAGAGGAGCATTATAGTCCACTAACACACTTGCACATCTTGATCTAAGGGCATGACACTTCTCTCTTTGGATCCAAGCTTTGACTCTACAATACATGCAAAGTAAGTATGCTATATTTTTTCATTCCCACCTTAAGCTCCACATAAGCCATTTTTTAGAAGTAGGATGACAAAGAGAAGGCAACATTTACATTGTGCCTTGATAAGGAATCATACACCATTGGAGCGACATGAGAGAACCATCTGAGGAACATTAAGTTTTCTTTTGAAAAAAACATTCTAAAACCTCCAGTACGAAACTTGCAAAGTCTCAAGTCAAATAGTTCTGTCTCTCAACCACCTAAGGCAAAGGAAAGGCCATAAACCCCATAAAGAACTAAGGTAATATGGATGAATTTTTAGAGCCAATTTTTCCATTCGAAAGAGAAGTATTTTGTTGTACACATGGTACTATTGAAATATGAACATTGTAGCAACTCCTGATCCACCGATGCTAAGTTTAATTATTTGCTCGGGACGAGCAAAGGTTAAGCTTGGGGGATCTTGTTGACGGTGGATAAGCAATAAAATTCCACACTCTAACACCGTCAATAGACTCAGTTTCTCATGGAAGATCAACATAACATGAACGTATATTATCCAATAACTAGTTCCACTTGTACTCTAAGCTTGTAAATGCAGGGAAGATCAAACAGAGCAGAAATGAGCACTTGGAGCCCAATATGTTGGGTCGGCCGAACCACCCACTTGGGCACCAAGCTGTCACACTTCAACAAATGACTCAAGGAGGCACATAGAAGAGAGTGGAGCACCTGGAGGGCCCACATGCAGGTCGGTCGACCAACATGTGGGGCCCACCAGGGCTCTGCTGACATGGCATGATCCGTGTGACACTCCTCTCAGCTCAATTCCACCATTGGATCGAAGTTGTGTTTCCAATCAACAGTGAAAGATCAAAGCACATGGATCAAGACGTGAACTGACAAGACCAAGGCGAAACCAGTACATAGCCACAGTCTATGACCAGTGGGGACCACAGTGGTGGGCCCACCTCGCCATAGGTGGGTCAGCCGACCCACCCATGGTGGGCTCAGGCCACCGCCGTGCTCCACCGACTTCCTGCATGCTTCCCACGTGATGGTTTTGCCACTGCCGTCCATCTAAGGCGGTTTCAACGACGGTTTATCCAAGGGAGGAGAATGAAGGAGCACGCGGATCACTGATGTGGCACCTCTCCACTTCTCCCTACATATAGAGGCTGCCTCCACCCTCTCAAGACATGATTCATTCAAGATACAAGTGAGAAACAATGTAGTTCCACCTCTAGTAGTAGTGTAGTCTAGTGTGGGATTTAGAGTTGAGTCTAGCTACGCTCGGGGTCTCTGGAGTCGTCTGCTGGAGAGCCTGGTATAGCACTTGTATCTTTCTCCTTATGTATGACTTATTTATTTTAATATAATATTCCTGCTTTACTTTACTGAGTCTTTACTATTCTTGCAATAGTATTGTTGTGAGTTATCATATTACTTGGTCGGCATACATTAGATTGTGATCCTGTAATCAAGTCACGTGTGTAGTTCATCGCCTGTCATAGGGTGCTCTAGTTGCCTTAGCCACAGCTAGAGTAGTGAGAATTAGTGTAAGCATGGTGCTTAGACTAGATCTTACCTTTGAATGCCGCTTGTCGCACGGATTGTTTGTGGGTGCTAGCAGGTGGTGACAGCCCTGTCTAGTCTTAGTATCCCTCCGCGTGTTTTAGGCAAGTTCTAAAAAGGTAGGCTCCCATAAGAGCATTGGCGCTTCTAGTAGAGGTTATATACTCTATTGTCTGGCACTATCCCCTACACACCGGAAGTAAGGTAGCAGTCTTAGTTTACTTCGTCCATTTGATAGGATAGATCACAAGAGTAGAGTTTGAATAACAGGAACCTTTCTCTCTCGTTGTCCTCCCACCTAGCTACACTACACTAGTTATCCTTTACCATCTTCTTTGTTTATCTTTGAATCATCACCTTCCTATCATACTTCGATTACACCCACTATGCCAGTTGCTAGTATGTTGACATAGATTTAAGGATCTCCTTCTATTAACATTTCTAGCAATTGCATTCCCTTAGGATAAAATAAATAATGATACCTTGGAATACTCCCGGGTGAAGTGCTAGAGTGGTATATTTTGTGCGCTTGCGGAATTATCCAATAGATATAAGAAATACCCCAGGCACTTCTGGCGCCATTATCAGAGATAGCCTAATACCCTGTCTCTGGTGGTTGCGCTAAGAAGTGTCAACAGGCATGAAAACTATTTGCATTGCACTCTATGAAACACATAGGTGTCATGGGAGAAGTGGAACCACGTTTGGATGAGTTTGGATGCGTTGTGAAACCAAGCTGCAAGATAGGAGCACGATTTGCTTTGACCCTACCATAGGCACGAAAACTATTTGCTTCGCACTCCATGAAACACATAGGTGTCATTGGAGAAGTCGAACCTCATTTGGATAAGTTTGGATGAGTTGTGAAACTAAGATGCAAGATTGGAACACGGTTTGCTTTGAACCTACCATAGTCATGAAAACTATTTGCTTTGCACTTCATGAAACTCAAAGGTGTCATGGGAAAAGTGGAACCTCGTTTGGATGCGTTTGGATGTGTTGTGAAACCAAGATGCAAAATAGCAACACGGTTAGCTTTGAACCTACCATAGGCGCAAAAACTATTGGCTTTGCACTCCATGAAACACATAGGTATCACGGGAGAATAGGAACATCGTTTGGATGAGTTTGGATGTGTTGTCAAACCGAGATGCAAGATAAGAGCACGGTTTACTTTGAACCTACTATAGGCACGAAAACTATTTGCTTTGGACTCCATAAAACACATAGGTATCATGGGAGATGGGGAACAACGTTTGGATGAGTTTGGATGCGTTGTGAAACCAAGATGCAAGATAGAAGTACGGTGTGCTTTGAACCTACCATAGGCACGAAAACTATTTGCTCCGCCCTCCACGAAACTCATAGGTGTCATAGAAAAAGTGGAACATCGTTTGGATGCGTTTGAATACAATGTGAAACCAAATGCATGATGGGAGCACAGTTTGCTACGAACCTACCATAGGCACGAACACTATTTGCTTTGCACTCCATGAAACTGATAGGTTTCATGGGAGAAGTGGAACCTCATTTGGAAGCGCTGTGAAACTAAGATGCAAGATACGAGCACGATTTTGCTTCGAACCTACCATAGGCACGAAAACTATTTTCTTAGCACTCCATGAAACACATAGGTGTCATGGGAGAAGTGGAACCTCGTTTGGATGTGCTTTGATGCATTGTGAAACCAAGATGCAAGATAGGAGCACGATATGCTTTGAACCTATCATAGGCACGAAAAGTGTTTGCTTTGCACTCCAAGAAACTCATATGTGTCATGGAAAAAGTGGAACCTCGCTAGGATTGGTTTGGATGCATTGTTAAACCATGATGCAAGATAGTAGCACGGTTTGCTTCTAACCTACAACAGGCATGAAAACTATTTGCTTTGCACTCCATGAAACTCATAGGTGTCATGGGAGAAGTGGAACCTTGTTTGGATGCGTTTGAATGCGTTGTGAAACCAAGATGCAAGATAGGAGCACGGTTTGCTTTGAACCTACCATAGGCACGAAAACTATTTGCTTTGCACTCCATGAAACTCATATGTGTCATGGGAAAAGTGGAACCTCGTTAGGATTGGTTTGGACGCATTGCGAAACCAAAATGCAAGATAGTAGCATGGTTTGCTTCTAACCTACCATAGGCATGAAAACTATTTGCTTTGCAATCTATGAAACTCATACGTGTCATGGGGGAAGTGGAACCTTGTTTGGATACGTTTGGATGCGTTGTGAAACCAAGATGCAAAATAGGAGCACGGTTTGCTTTTAGGCATGAAAACTTTTTTGTTTGCACTCCTTGAAACTCTTAGGTGTCATTGGAGAAGTGGAACCTCATTTGGATGCGTTTGGATGTGTTGTGAACCCAAGATGCAAGATAGGAGCACAGTTTGCATAGGACCTACCATAGGCATGAAAACAACTTGCTTCGCGCTCCATGAAACACATAGGTGTCATTGGACAAGCGGAACCTCGTTTGAATGAGTTTGGATGCGTTGTGAAACCAAGATGAAAGATAGGAGCATGGTTTGCTTTGAACCTACCGTATGCACGAAAACTATTTGCTTCACACTCCATTGTTGACGGTGGATAACGTCAACTTTTATTAGAACTTTAGACATGAAAGAACACATGAATACACAATAGTCTAGGGTTTTAACTGACAATTTCAATGAGTTTTGCATGTTTTGTATTTTCCAGGGACTATGCTAGAAAAGCATAGAACAAGGGCTAAAGAACATAAAAGACACGAAACTTAACCGCCAAGGAAACATCATCACGAAGACCCTGGAAGAGTCTGGAACACACCCGAGCAACCAGGGCCCGAGACCCCACAAAGTGGGGCCGGCCGGCGCCCCCACCTAGGGTTTCGGCCCCGCCTTCTGGAGTCTTCTTCCACTACCTCCAGTTAAGTCGGTTTGATCCTACAGCGCACGTTCATCCCACCGGGCTATAAATAGAGGGGCAGACCCCCCTGGAGGCAATCCCTATTCCTGAGCTTCAATTCAATATCTCCAGTTAGGGTTAGATGTAGCAATTAGGAGAGACTAATTCTTCTACATCTAGTCTTGTTTAGAGAAGTAGAGAGATAGAATAGAGGAGTAGATATTCTGAGGAGTTCCGGCCTGTCGGCGCTTCTTCGTAGCTGTATTCTTCTGGATTCAGCTCCCTCGCCCAGAGCTGCATTTTGAAGTACTTTTGTATTCAACTTCTAATTCAATTAAGCATTTGTTCTTATTTGTTATTAAGTTTGCAACTCATATTGAGTACTTTGATCTTGGTAATTGCTTGATTGAAGTAGTATTTCGTAGTGTAGGCGTGGTGCTTAGGCTAGGTTTACTTGTGAATGTCCCCCTGATTGGCCGGATAGTGGTCGATCGCGTAGGTGACAGCTGCGTTGAGTCCTTTGTAGTCCACTTTCCGTTGATAGGATCGATAGGTGTATAAGTGTCTGGTAGGAGGGAACTCTGATTTTGCCTCTTATTCATGTGACTGCCCAGTTAGAACGATATTATTCAAAGTTTACCGGTAGTTGGAACTAGAACTCAATAGCTATTTCCTCTTTCTTGATATTATCTAGCCTAATTGTGCGGTTAAGTTCATCGGCTTGGTCATTATCACCTACTGTTCCTTGTGGATACGATATTTAAAACCTCCGGGTGAAATGTGACAGCGGTATATTATCTGTGCGCTTGTGGATAATCTGAATATAATCTTATTTAAGTAGAGTACAGTTAATTTATACCAACAAGCATTTCTGGCGCCGTTGCCGAGGAACGGTTTGCTGATTTTGACTGAGTTTAGCTTAATCTTGTATTATACTTCTATCTTTTCTATTTTATCCCTACCTTTTCATCATTTTATGTTCATCCTTATGGATGCATTAAATTCCACGCCTATCTATCTATTTGGCATGCGCAAAACCTTCGGACCACCAAAATCTGTAGAGCCTATCATAACACCTGGCTATGAGCTGCGCCCATATGTAATTAATATGATTCAGGATAAACCCTTCTCGGGAGAAGGAAACAAAAATCCATACTTACACCGACGAGAATTTGAGCAGACCTGTGCATGCTTGCACATTGCTGGCATGTCTGATAAAACTTTAAGATGGAAGCTTTTTCCGTTCTCTTTGATCGGAAGAGCTAAATGGTGGTATAATCGAGCCGTAGGAAGTGTGCGAGGTGATTGGGAAACTTTATGCTCTGAATTTTGTTTATATTTCTTTTTCATCCATAGAGTAGTTAACCTTCGAAAAGAGGTTCTAACTTTTAGGCAACTAGAACAAGAATCTCTTAGTACATCATGGGATCGTTTTAATGAACTTGTTACATCTGGACCTAACCTTGGTTTTCTAGACCCCGTATTTATTCAACATTTTTATTTGGGTCTTACCAAGAATTCTAGGGAATCCCTTGATTTATCCTCTGGAGGAGCCTTTCCTTATCTGCCTATAAGTAAAGCAAGAGCCATGATCGACAAGGTCGCTCTAGCTAATTCCGAGCTCCACGAGGAAGAGAAGGAATCATACCCTGAACAAGCAGAGGAAGCTTTGGTAGCTAAAACATAACCATTCCAATCCCAGGATTTAGCTGTCAATTCTAAACCATCGAAACCCCACTTTGATGATTTAGACTTCCAATTAGCTAAGATGCTTATCAATCAATGTACATCAGATCTTCTTAGAAGAGCATCTTGGAAAAAATGTCGTCAACTTTCTTTCCCCCCTGAAAGACATTGGGAAGAATGCAAGGATGGCATGTCTAGTGATGCCATAGAAGGAGTGCCAAGCCACTTAGAAATCAATTCAATCTTCTCCCCTTCTATGCTCACATTAAAAGCCTCATCTGAACCCATCCTTGACCCTGATGATCCTTCTTCTGCTCTCTCTCCTAAATCTCATAATGACCCTAGGATCCCATTAAGACATCCCAAGAATAGGAGTCATGAAGATTATTGGAATGACCACGAAGAGCTGTGACAATGGCAGGAATGCATAGAACATACTAGAAACACATACGCTATTGTCAAAGAATGGTTGGAAGATGACGATGCCTTAGTACTAGCATCTAAACTTGGTCTAGATTCAAATGGTGAGCTTAAATCAATTTCTAGTAGTAAACATAACTCATCCAAGTTTAGAGAATGCCTTAGACAAAACCAATCTTAGAGACACCAATCCATGGCAAATCCAAGAAAATAAAACATCCAATGAATGTCATAGGCATGAAATAATAAAGACAAACTTGTTGCCTATAGACATCCATGAAGAAACACCCTTGGAGTTTGAAAAGGGAGATCATATCGATGACCATGGGAATTACTTCATTAACACCTCATCGAATCCATGCTCATATGAGAAATCTCCTGGATCAATTGGTCTCTCTAACATTATCACACATGAGATCTTCAACCCCCTCATTCTACCTGTTCATAAATTTTTCGAAAGGGTGGTTGTAGATGCATATGTTTATCATAAATATTGTATATCTCGGTGTAATCTTGATATAGGCGCATAAAGACTGGTGTTCTAGAGGAAACCACCCCATGAACTAAGGTTTCCCAAGAATGACTTTGTGTCCCGAAATAACCGCTCTTGAAAAATGAATTAAGCTTGCACCTTTAATTTTACTATAATGCCCTTGTGATTGAGCATAGAATTATAATTATGAAAATATTCCTTTGGGTATTTTTGTCACTAACCATTTCAGGTTTGAAGTAGAAGAGTAACAACGCAAGGTATGTCCAACCAATCATTATGTAATATTGAATTATATCCATCCAAGGTTAACTTTGCTTTGCAAAATTCCAGCTTGGGGGAATGGGCTTACTTAGAAAATCTTATGTTGCTAATATTGGTTGTCTCTACCTTTCTAATCCATGTTCAATTGTTCACCTTTTTATCTCTAAATGAATAAATCTCTATAAGTGCTTTCATTTCACCTTTGTCTGCCATAGTAAGTTTTGGTTTGGAAGTACTACGTACGACGGTATAGGTATTTTCAAAGGCTTTTAAATTGAGCATGGTGCTCAGGTTAAATAGCCTTCCTTAACTAAAGTTAAACATGGAGTTTGGTTTGGTTATTGAACTAGAAATTACAGTAGTAGACATTGGATATTTTGTTCGACTATCCCCTACAGGAAACTTTCACAATTAATCTGGGTAAGTCATGAGATAAATTTCAAATCAGAGATGAGACAGGGCGCATGCTGAACTTCAATAACTTTGTAGAGGAAGACACAGCTCATTCATCATGAATGGAAGAACTGTGAGTATTAATGATTCATTCACTTCATCTTCTGCTGCAAGTTACTTTACCTTAAGCCATGCCTGTATAGAACATGATCTATGCTATCATAATATCAATCATATCTTCTTAATAGCATAGATGGAACATGATAAAATTATGGACAAACAACCTATGTTCCAAAGTTATACATTCCTTCAGGTATGTGTTGTCCACTAATCTGTTGCAGGCATAATAATGAATGGACTGACAATGTGTCATAAAATCAAAGAAGCAAAAGATGGCAAAGAGGATAAGCAACAAAGGAGACAAGATGCTCATGAACAACTCAAGATGCAAGAGAAGGAACGGACCACCAGTCATCTACCCTTCATTACTTAATGCCATCACGCTCCAACAATGAAGGTAATATTTTAAGGTAAGTAGTCACTATTCTTCTCTTGATCTTGTTAAGCACATAAATGAAGATGCAAACATGTTAGAGTTACAGCTTTAATTAATTAACCTAATTAACTCAATATGTTTTGTCCTTTAAGATTGTTCATGGCGCCATTCTTTTGATATTAGTCTTAACCAAATGTGCTAAAACATTGTATTCTATCTTTGGAAGATGATAGTCATACTCATGTGAAAATTTATATATTATGTAGAGATAGACAACCCTCCCATTGGTTAAGCAATTTAAATCTTTTCTGCCATATGAACTTAAATGCAACATTAATGCTTAATTGTCTGATCTTACCACTCATGTCATGAGTAAAAAAAATTATGTAACATCAACTTTGTCTTATTCAATGTGCCTAAGGCTAGAGAAGAATAAATAAAGAAATAGATTCGTTTATGTTGGTGTTTTTCCACCAGCAGAGCCCATGCACTTGATCTCTACCTTGGTTTTACAAACAGGACAACACTTCGACCAAAGTTTATTGATTCCCAAAATTCTACAAGTGAAAGTTCTGTGAACATGCACACTGAGCAAGATGCTGCCAGATCTAACTATTAATACTCTACTCCAACCTGCTGGCCAAACAAAGGATAAAAGTGACATCACCATCACCACAGGTGCAACCATCAAGACCTCCATCTATAAGACGGAGAGATACACAAGAGCAAAAGAAAAAGTCCTATCGGTAGACTTTAAATTCCTCACCCTTGCCATAAGGTAATATGGTAGTTATCTAAATAATTAGTATTCATAATTTACATTAGTAATTTTACTTTAGCATATTCATCTTTATGCATATCAAAAAAATCTTTATTACCTCATTCACTGCATCATAAAATTTTAAAACCCCACGTGAATAAACTTATAGTAACCCTGTAGGAGTATTTAATGTGGTGGCATAAAAAATGATAATAGCATCTGTATTTACTTTCTTGCATTATGAAAATCCTAAGCCCCATGAGAATAAATATTCTCAGTGGTGGCATAAAAATAAAATATGCATCATGCATACATATTTACTTTTCTGCATAAGAAAATCCTGCTAGAACCTATCAATTTAAAATCAACTCAAAAGAATAATCAATTACTTATTGGCTGATCGCTAACCCCTTATCACATTCGAGCCTCGAGTTTTGGTTTTCTTGTTGGAGTATAATTCTGCAGGAATGACACTATGACAGAGAAGTGAGTCCATCAGTGGAGCCCACTAGGACTGTTGCTGACAAGCTTGCTCTAAAAGATCATCAACATCAAGTATTGCAAACAACTAGCTTGGGGGAGGAGCATCCCCTAGTTATCAGGTAACTATATCTATGCGATTATCGAGTCTGTTTTATAAAGTCATAAAATACAAAAAATATGTGAGCACATGAAGGTTCACAATAGTATCATAGGAATATCTAAAAATACCAAAAAATGTGGGCACATGAAGGTCCACACTTTAGAAAAACCCAAAAAATATGTGGGCATATGGAGGTCAACCCAATTAGGAAACTTCTGCTGGAAATATAAAATCAATCACTTACCATGGAGTGGTACCTCTCCATGAGATTTGGTATTTTTGTTGGCAATTGAGTTTCACAGGAAAATACAAGATCAAAGAGCTAGTCAACCTGATGCCCTTACATTGCCGATACACTTGCTCCCAGAAGGATCACTCAATTTGCAACATCAAAGACCCTGTCAAACATCCAGTTTGGGGGAGGGCACCCTCCATTTAAAATCCAGCTAAGTATAAGTTTCCCACCTTATTATTATTGTACCATATCGCTTTTTCGCGTGAGTTAGCTAGTAAGATAAAATTTGAAAACCAAATAAAAACTTAGCTATATATTAGAGTGGTCTTAGAGTGTGTCTATAGTCAGTCTAGGTTAGAGTCAAATAAAAACTAGAGAACATTAAAATTTTATCTTGGAGATGATGAATAGTTGCTCTGCCGTAATTCCTTTCAAGTGTCTAGTTTTCAACCTTAAATTCTCCCGAGTTTTGGATACTACTATTTTGGCTTAAGAATTTACTCTGAACCTAAAACTTGTGGAGGCATATGCTTGAGCTAAGTCTAGGTGATTGATTGATATGATACATGAAGGTTGAGCTGCTATTTATCTTATTCCTAGTAATACTAAGTTCTGGAGATTTATTTTAAATTTAAAATCTTACATGATGAGCTCTTGTATGACAAAGTGTGAATTCCTACCAAAGCCATATATGATACATTTAGAGATAGGAAAACCTTTGCATATTTATGCTGCTTGCTCTGCTTTGAGTTTAGTCAACCTTTATTGTATACCTTATGAGAGTCTTGTCATGCTTTTAAAATCAAAATCACTTACACACTCCACCCACGTATGCATTACTCCTACTCTGGGAGTAAGCGCAATCGTTTTCCACTTCCAACTAGATCCACCTTAAAAATGTTTTTCTCCTACACTGGGAGTAAACACCCAAAAATATACCCTATAGGACAGCCCCTTTTTAATTGCTCTAAGTTCTTATCATTATCTCTTCAATTATTTATATTCAAAGGATGCATGTGGCTATGCAAAAGTATTGGAAAAAGAAAAAAAGAAAAGGGAGTAAAAGATGGACAAGTGTCCCAACAATTAAAACAATGGGTACTTAGATGCCTGCCTCCCTATGAAAAAAAGAAGAAGAAGAAAAAGAGAGTAAAGATAGCCCATGTTTCCCGCAAAAGTTCTATGTTCCAAAAAGGAGAGTAAATCATTGTCAAAGAGCAAAAGTAGATTTAGGATTAGCCACCTTATATACACCTATCCACCATATTCCATACACATGCACATCTTGGTTTGATTGTATGACTTGACTCTCTGTGGATCCATTATTTGACTTTACAATATATGAATTGAAAGTATGCTCATCCTTGTTATTGCCACTCCTATGAGCTCCACTATAATCCTTAGTTGTAGGAAGGCATAACAACATCATTAATGCCACAGTGAGATCCATAAATACCACATATACTAAGAGACTTGAGGGTGTCATAGAATTAAGCTCTGAGTTTTATTTCGAAAACTTGCAAAACTCTGGAATATTAGTACTGTGAAGAATTTGAGACATAGTGCTTGACTTGATTGTTCTATCTTTCAATTGCACGAGACTTATGCAAAAACTGAGAAGCTCCATAGCTAAAGGTACAATGGGTAAGTTTGAAAGTTAGAGCAGTTTTATCTAATCCGGAGGAGAATTTCTGTTTGAAAGCATGTGTACTTGGAAGGCATGAAAGCATTGTAGCAACTCCTGGTCCAAATATATTAGTATTAGGCTTAGGTTGTTTGCCAAGGAACTGGCAAAAGGTAAGCTTGGGGGTGTTGTTGATGGTGGATAACGTCAACTTTTATTAGAACTTTAGACATGAAAGGACACATGAATACACAATAGTCTAGGGTTTTAACTGACAATTTTCACGAGTTTTGCATGTTCCGTATTTTCCACGGACTATTCCAGAAAAGCATAAAAGAAGGGTTAAAGAACATAAAAGACACGAAACTTAACCGCCAAGGAAACATCATCACGAAGACCCTAGAAGAGTTTGGAATACACCCGAGCAACCATGGCCCGAGACCCCACAAAGTGGGGCCAGCCCTAGGGTGGGGCCAGCCGGCGCCCCCACCTGGGGTTTCAGCCCCCGCCTTCTGGAGTCTTCTTCCACCGCATCCCACGATGCATCTCGGCCCTTGTTTTAAATCGGTTTGTTCCTACAGCGCACGTTCATCCCATAGGGCTATAAATAGAGAGGCAGACCCCCTGGAGGCAATCCCTATTCCTTAGCTTCAATTCAATATCTCCAGTTAGGGTTAGATGTAGCAATTAGGAGAGACTAGTTCTTCTAGATCTAGTCTTGTTTAGAGAAGTAGAGAGATAGAGTAGAGGAGTAGAGATTCGGAGGAGTTCCGGCCTGTCGGTGCTTCTTCGTAGCTGTATTCTTCTGGATTCAGCTCCCTCGCCCGGAGTTGCTTTCTGAAGTACTTTTGTATTCAACTTCTAATTCAAGTAAGCATTTTTCTTATTTGTTCTTAAGTTTGCAACTCATATTGAGTACTTTGATCTTGGTAATTGCTTGATTGATGTAGTATTTCGTAGTTTTAGGCGTGGTGCCTAGGCTAGGTTTACTTGTGAATGTCCCCTGATTGGCCGGATAGTGGTAGATCGCGTAGGTGACAGCTGCGTTGAGTCCTTTGTAGTCCACTTCCCGTTGATAGGATCGATAGGTGTATAAGTGTCTGGAAGGAGGGAACTCTGATTTCGCCTCTTATTCATGTCACTGCCCAGTTAGAACGATATCATACAAAGTTTACCGGTAGTAGGAACTAGAACTCAATAGCTATTTCCACTTTCTTGACATTATCTAGCTTAATTGTAGGGTTAAGTTCATCGGCTTGGTCATTATCACCTTCTGTTCCTTGTGGATACGATATTTAAAACCTTCGGGTGAAATGTGACAGCGGTATATTATCTGTGCGCTCGCGGATAATCTGAATACAATCTTATTTAAGTAGAGTGCGGTTAATTTATACCAACATCCATGAAACTCATAGGTGTCATGAGAGAAGTGGAACCTCAATTTGATGCGTTTGGATGCGTTGTGAAACTAAGATGCAAGATAGGAGCACGGTTTGCTTCGAACCTACCATAGGCACGAAAACTATTTGCTTCGCACTCCATGAAACACATAGGTATCATTGGAGAAGTGGAACCTCGTTTGAATGAGTTTGGATGCGTTGTGAAACCAAGATGCAAGATGGGAACATGGTTTGCTTTGAACGTACCATAGACACGAAAACTATTTGCTTTGCACTCCATGATGCTCATTGGGTCCTGGGAAAAATGGAACCCCGTTAGGATGCGTTTGGAAGCATTGTGAAACCAAGATGCCAGATAGGAGCACAATTTGCTTTGAACCTACCATAGGCACGAAAACTATTTGCTTCGCAGTCCATGAAGCTCAATAGGTGTCATTGGAAAAGTGGAACCTCGTTAGGATTGGTTTGGATGCATTGTGAAACCAAGATAGAAGATAGTAGCACGGTTTGCTTCTAGCCTACCATAGGCATGAAAACTATTTGCTTTGCACTCCATAAAACTCATAGGTGTCATGGGAGAAGTGGAACTTTGTTTGGAATGCGTTTGGATGCGTCGTGAAACCAAGATGCAAGATAGGAGCACAGTTTGCTTCGAACCTACCATAGGCATGAAAACTATTTACTTTGCACTCCATGAAACTCATAGGTGTCATGGGAGAATTGGAACCACATTTGGATGAGTTGGGATACATTGTGAAACCAAGATGCAAGATAGGACCATGGTTTGCTTTGAACCTACCATAGGCACGAAATCTATTTGCTTTGCACTCTATGAAACTCTTAGGTGTCATGGGAGAAGTGGAAGCTCGTTTCGATGCGTTTGGATGTGTTGTGAGCCCAAGATGCAAGATAGGAGCATAGTTTGCATAGAACCAACCATAGGCACGAAAACAACTTGCTTCGCTGTTGACGGTGGATATACCATAAAATTCCACACTCAAACACCGTCAACAGGCCTCGGATTCATGGAAGAATAAGCATGACATGAACATATTTTATCAATAACTAGTTCCACTTGTACTCTTAGCTTGTGAATGAAGGAAAGATTAAGGAGGCCATAAAACTTCAAGATATGGTGCACAACATCACACAGAAGAGAGGAGAGCTCAGGGTGGGCCCATGTGTGGGTCGACCGACCCCACCATGGGGCCCACCTGTCTCTGGTGACATGGTATGATCCGTGTGACATTCCACCCAGCTCATTTCAACCCTCAGATCAACATGTGTTTCCATTCAACGGTGGAGAAGCAAAGCACAAGGATCAAGGGATAAATCAACGTGACAAACATGAAGCAAAGGTGGAACCACACCCTATGACAGATGGGGACAGCTTCTAGAAGGACCTGGCTAGGCCTACCTGTCGTAGGGGGTCGGCCGACCCCCCTGGTGCCTAGCCAGGTCAGTTGGCCTCCACCGCCTTCCTGCATGCTTCCCACGTGCTGGATTCACCAATGCCATCCATCTTGAGGCGGTTCAAGGTCGGTTCATCCAAGGGAGGAGAGGCGAGGAGCACACGGATTGCTGAGGTGGCAGGCCTCCATTCTCCCCTATAAATAGAGGCTGCCGTCACCCTACACAAGACACACAAGATACACAAGAGACAAGAGAAGCTCCATTCCTTAGTAGTAGTATTAGTCTAGTGTGGGAGTTAGAGTCGAGTCGAGCTACGCTCGGGGTCTCCGGAGTCGTCTGCTGGAGAGTCTGGTATAGCTCTTGTACCTTCCTTCCGTAAGACTTTACTTTTATCAATATATTATCTTTACTTTACTTTACTAAGTCTTTACTTAGAGCTTTACTATCCATTATAGTATTGTTGTGTCTTGTCTTGCCTTATAGTTGATTTACACTAGATTGTGATCTTGTAACCAGCTCACGTGTGTAGTTCATTGCCTGTCATATGGTGCTTTAGATGTTTGGTACCCAGCTAGAGTAGTGAGAATTAGTGTAAGCGTGGTGCTTAGGCTAGATCTTACCCTTGAATACCGCTTGTCGCACGGATTGTTAGTGGGTGCTAGCAGGTGGTGACAGCCCTGTCTAGTCTTAAAAGGTAGGCTCCCATAAGAGCGTAGGCGCTTCGGGTAGAGGTTATATCCTCTATTGTTTCGCACTACCCCCTACACACCGGAAGTAAGGTAGCTGTCTTAGTGTAATTCATCCATTTGATAAGATAGTTCACAAGAATAGAGTAAGAGTCATAGGAGTCTTATACTGTCCTCCGACCTAGCTATACTCTACTTGTTATCCTTAGTTATCCTAAACCTTGTCGTGTCTTTGTGCCATTACCCTTTCCTTTATTTATCGATTTACCCCCCTATCACTAGTTGATACTAAGTTGCTATAGACTTAAGGATCTCTCTCTTTTATTAATTATTCCTAGCAACTGCTTTCCCTTGGGATAAAATAAATAACGATACCTTGTAACAATCCCGGGTAAAGTGCTATAGCGGTATATTCTATGCGCTTGCGGAATTATCCAATAGACATAAGAAATACCCCTCAGGGCACTTCTGGCGCCGTTATCGGAGATAGCCTAACACCCTATCTCTGGTGGTTGTGCTAAGAAGTGTCAACAAGCATTTCTGGCGCCGTTGCCGGAGAAAGCATCAGTCTAGGAATATTAATAAAAATTGAATCCGGAGTCTACTATCAATCTAGTTATCGATTAGTGTTAGGGGCTTACCCCTGTCTGTGTTTCTCGTTATCGTGAAGCTAGACAGTGCATGAGCGGTTTCCAATTTCCATCAAATTTCATTGAAGATCCTGTGCAATTGTTGAGGAGAAGTAGACACCGTCAAGTTCCACCTCAAAGGTTCAACTCAAACCTGAATCCGTTCGAGGAAAGAAGCTCCGCACTTTCAATCAAGGAAGCTATGGCCCAAAAGACCATCTCTGAGTTCTCTGCACCGTCGGCTGACAACATTGCCACCGGTCCGCAGCTCAACTTGGGGGATGCTACCTTTGAGCTTAAGCCAGCACTCATTAATATGGTGCAAGCCAACCCATTCTGTGGGAAGCCACATGAAGATGATAATGCCCATCTCCAACATTTCTTGGAGGTGTGTAGTACCTTCACTATCAAGAATGTCTCGGCAGACGCCATCCGCCTTCGCCTATTCCCATTCTCACTGCTTGGGAAGGCAAAGCAATGGTTCTATGCCAACAAGAATGAAGCTACCACTTGGGAGAAGTGCGCCAACGCATTTCTCAAGAAATTCTTCCCAATGGGCAAAACCAGCGCTCTTCGTGGAAAGATCTCAAGCTTCCAACAACAAGCTGATGAGACAATTCCCGAAGCATGGGAACATCTCCAGGAGTATATTCGTGCTTGTCCTCATCATGAAATTGAAGAATGGCTCTTAATCCAAGGTTTCTAACATGGGCTGGCTGGATTAGCCCTTAGTCACCTTGATGCTGCCGCTGGAGGAGCATTCCTGCAACACAATGTCAATGATGCTAAAGACCTCATTGAAAAGATGGTTATCAACCAAGGATGGAATAAGGAGCGTCTCCAGCCCAAGAAAAGGGGTATGCACACCGTTCATGAGGTGGACATGCTCTTAGCAAAAATGGACCTCTTGATGAAAAAGATTGAGGAAGGTTCCAAAATGGAACAAGAGGCCATTCGAACCACTGCCACCGCACGAGCAATTGAAGCTGATCCATGGTGCGAGGTAAGTGGTGGAGGAGATCACTCGGGCAACAACTGTCCTGAGACGAAGGAAGAAGTGAGCTTCATCAACAACAACAACAATCGGTATCGACCCCAGCAACAAGGAGGATGGAACTCACGCCCCTTCTACCAAGGAAATCAAGGTAATGGTTACAGCAATAATTTTAATAATTCTTATGGTAACCAACCTTCTCTTAAAGATCTTGTCTTAGGACAATCTAAAATCAATGATAGTATAAACAAGAAAATAATGGGTAATGATAAGATTCTTGAAAATCTTAGTGAGAAAATGGATAGCTTTAACACTGCTATGAAAAATCAATTGAGCTTTAATAAAATGCTAGAAACACAATTAGCTCAAATAGCAGCAGCTGTCCCATCTTTCGAACAAGGTAGGATACTAGAGAAACCTGAGGAACCAATTGAGGATGTCAAGTTAATTTCCACGAGGTTTGGTAAGCCTCCGGTCAGGCCAAACCCGGGTTAGCTTCTTGACCCGCCATTCATGGCCAAGAAGAGTGACCCTGGCCATCCTACCATCACCTGTGAGATCGGGCCGCACACCTTCAACAATGCCTTCTGCGACCTTGTATCTGGAGTCAACATCATGTCCAAGGTAATGAATGAAAATCTGCTAGGGGCACCTTTGTACCCGACATTTGTCAAATTGCAGATGGCGGATCAATCCATTCGGTTCCCGGAGGGATTGGTAAGGGACATCCTTGTTAAAGTTCAAGACAAATACATCCCCACCGACTTCATCATTCTCAATATGGGGGCCAATGACGAAGTCCCCGTCATCCTGGGAAGGCCGTTCCGGAACACCGTTAAAGCCATCATCTACGTGAGATCCGGCCAAGTCCACTTCCAACTCCAAGGTAAGAGAATTAAATGTCCTTTGAATGGTTATAAATCTATGCAACAGGCAAGAAAGAACCTTTGGGAGAAGAAGCCTCAATATGCACCCCGCCGGAACAATGAAGCACCGAAGGCCAAAAAGGCCGAAGTGGTAAGTAAAGCTGAGGCGGTGAACAAGGCTGACTCTGCTGAGTCACAAGCATCAACCAAGAAGGAATGGCGGAAGAAAGAGGTGCGATCATCACGATCCCCATCTCCGAGACCAATCGATGCACCCGAAAAATGAACCCGAAAAGGAGAGGTCCTGCTCTACGGACCTAAAATATGGAGCCCTTGCTGGTAAGGTAAATCAGTATTTATCTCATATTTAATTCCTGCATTTCAATTCCTACATTTTCTTCATTGCATTTCATATTTAAATTTTGCAATATTTTTATTTCGACAAAATAAAGAACTTAGATAAATAAAACTTAAAAAGAACTGTAGTGCTCATGCCTGAGGTGGAGGGACCACCAAAGGTGGGGTCAGCCGACCCCACCATGGGGCCCACTCACCTCGGGTGATGTTGCTCTGGTGTCCTGATCATTGTCTCATCTTTAATCACCAGTTCGTTTTGAATTTGGTCGACCACTTTTTGGTCATGACCACTTTCACATACTCCAAGGAGAATCCAACATTCACCACCATCCAAATTCTGAAAAGTGGACACTTTGGCATGCATTAGTGCTCCCATGGTCCATGGGAATCACTTTAAAGCATGTCCCCACTTTTGTCATACACCTTTCTCTTTCACAAAACACTAGACAAGGGAATCTCTGAAAATTTCTTCACTTTTGGTCCACCACTAATCTTTACTTTACTGGACAAAGTGAAACACACTGTTTAAAGCTGAAAAGAGGACCAAACATGGGTCGGCCGACCCATGTTTAAAGCCCTTTATGCAAAATTGTGTTTGAATTCAAATAGATTCCCTGTCCAAAGGTGAAAGCAGCTCTGACACTGCCATGATGGGGTTGGCCGACCTGTCCCTAGTGGCCTGGTCACCAGCCCTTCTCCCCCTATATATATCCCTACATTGTGTGCTCATTTCCACACCCAAACCAGCTGAATCATCTCGAGCGCACAATCTCTCTTCTTCTCTCTAGTTGAGCAAGTTCTTTTCTCAAGTTTAGTTGTAGTTAGCCACTCAAACCAAAAACCCAAAAAAATAATGTAGTAGTAGAAGCTTGTCTTACTCTCATCTTTGCTCTCAATATCTTGTTTGTGGAGGTAGCCATACCCCTCAAGGACTACTAACATTGGGATAGATAACGCTAACGCTAATCCCTGTTGTTGTAGTGTGTTCTTGTGTTATCTCATTGCTGCAGGATGAAGAAGTTCTCTTCCACACTCAAGAAGGCCAAGAGTGTCGTAGGAAGTTCCTCCCGACGACCCCGCCATGACGAAGATGAAGGAAGAGAAGCTCCACCAAGACGAAGCTTTGGAGTGCCTCCCAAGAGGACGTTCGACCCCGAGAGCGGCCTCATGTTGAACCAAGAAGAGTACCAAAGGTACCTCTCCATCCGATACCGCGGTTATGAACATACCGGCATCATCGACTCCATCCTTTTGGACAACAAAGGTATGACCGCAGAGTTTAATACTGTTTTCAATACAATTGGGTGGGGAAGCTTTTGGGAAGTGCAAGAACTTAGAATCAAAAAACTCACCATTGAATTCTTATGCTCTTTACAAGCCACTGATAATAATGTCTACTTTCGCATGTTCAACCATGAGTATAATTTAACTTGGGGGGTTTTTAGTATGGCACTTGGCTTTGATAACAATTGTCATCTAGATCTAGTTAATGCCACAAGACAATTTGATAAAGCTGAATTCTAGAAAGCTATAACTGGATCCAATTATTTCTCTGAGCCTAAAACTGATGAAATCCATAATCCTACTTTGCGCTTGATCCGCTATTGGATGGCCATAACTCTTCTTCCTGGCTCTAATGTGCAAATTCTTCTTAATGATGAACTAAGACTGCTGTATGCTGTGACTAAGAAAATAAAAGTTTCACCTGCTAAAATTTTAGTCCGCTCTTGGCTTGGTATTTTCCATAGAAGCGAGCCCATATTCTTTACTTCTTTTATCACTCGCATTGCTGAAACAATGGACTTGCTAGATGAAAAACACTACTTTGAATACATTGCTTCTCCTAGAGATATTGTAACCGAAGATTTCTTCATAAGTGCTCAAGTCCTAACAAGAGATGAAAATGGTGATCTTAAAATGATTTATCCCGGCCATACAGCTGAAATCTCTCTCCCATGTGAGAGGCGTCGGTTGTATGTGCTGCGTACACTAACCATAAATTGGGACCAAGAGGCAAGAAGCCAAAATGTTGCAGGATCAAGAAGGGTGACAATGAGTATGTCACAAGCCGCTCAATTTGAGCAAGGCGGCACATCATGAGCTGCAGGGAGATATGAAGAAGGCGATGAGGCAAGTTCTATGGACATTTCAGGGTCCACGGAACGGCCTCAACAGCACACTCCAAGAGTGCGCACTCCCCGTCCGTCCACATGGGCGAGGGGTCGTCGAAGCCAAGGATCGAAAATGGATCAACTCATCAACGACATGGGCGCAATGCAAGTTGAGCAAGATGCAACTCTAAGTATGGCACAACAAAATGCCCAATTATCGCAAGCCATACAAGATGAAGAGGCACAACACTGGGCGGGATGGTTCCAATACTACCCGCCACCACAATGAGCAAAAAGACAAGCTTGGGGGAGATCCTCCCCACCAAGGTAAGTATTCGATCCTAGCTATTTACATTATTTTCAGATAAAAATACCAAAAATATATCCCTTATTCCCATATGTCTCATGAATGTTTATCGTCCTCATGGAAATGATGAATAGTTGCTCTGTTAATGTTTCTTTAATGCCTAGTTTACAACTTAGTACTTCTTTGAGTATGGATCACATGGCTCTTTTCAATCATCATGAACCTGAAAACTTTATGGATGCTAAGTGCTAGAACTAAGTCTAAGTTGTTGTGAGATATGATATAGTGAAACAAGAACTGCTATAATATTGTTCTAAGCATGCATGATTATTGGAGATTTATTTCTTAATCAATCAAAACCTTATTGTTCCTAAATGGTGATAAATTCCAACCACAGCCATATATGCTACACATGTCTAAAACCTTCCACATAAGCTATTTGCTTAGTATTGAGTGTTGTCAAGTCTTGTTGACCCTTATTGAGAGTCTTATCATGCTCCCAAGATCAAGATCACGTACACACCATATATATGTGCTGCTTCTACACTGGAAGTACGCAACCACATGCCTTTTATTTCCACCAAATAAATGCTCCATGTGTTAAAATCATAAAATATCTCTCTTAGTTGATATGATAGAAGAGACAAAAGGCTATTCAAAATAAAATAAAAAGAAAGAAAGCTGGACATGGAGAATCCATGGAAAAGAAAAGAAAAATATATGAGCAAGTCTAGGCTCATGAATAGAGAAAGGAAAATTGATAGCCATGTCTCTAAAATTTATTAGAGAGAGATACAATTCCAAATAGAGGAGCACTATAGTTTATATTTTCCACACACTTGCACATCTTGATCTAAGGGCATGACACTTCTCTCTTTGGATCCAAGCTTTGACTCTACAATATATGTAAAGTAAGTATGCTATACCCTTTCATTCCTACCTTAAGCTCCACATAAACCATTTTTAGAAGTAGAATGATAAAGAGAAGGCAACATTTAATTTGTGCCTTGGTAAGGAATCATACACCATTTGAGCGACATGAGAGAACCATATGAGGAACATTAAGTTATCTTTTGCAAAACATTGTTCAAACCTCCAGTATGAAACTTGCAAAGAATGAGAAAATTAGTGCTCAAG
This sequence comes from Eremochloa ophiuroides, assembly GCA_038502445.1. Taxonomy (NCBI): domain Eukaryota; kingdom Viridiplantae; phylum Streptophyta; class Magnoliopsida; order Poales; family Poaceae; genus Eremochloa; species Eremochloa ophiuroides. The sequence goes on along the minus strand of JAHLJS010000005.1, from coordinate 37,544,951 downwards.
TTAAACTGTTCTGTCTCTCAACCACCTAAGGCAAAGGAAAGGTCATTAGCCCCATAAAGGACTAAGGTAAAATGGGTGAATTTTTATAGTCAATTTTTCCATTCAAAAGAGAAGTATTCTGTTGTGCACTTGGTACTAAGGAAATATGAACATTGTAGCAACTCCTGATCCATCGAGGCTAAGTTTAATTATTTGCTCGGGACGAGCAAAGGTTAAGCTTGGGGGATCTTGTTGATGATGGATATACCATGAAAATCCACATTCAAACACCGTCAACAGGCCTCGGATTCAAGGGAGAATAAACATATCATGAACATATTTTATCAATAACTAGTTTCACTTGTACTATTAGCTTGTGAATACAGGGACGATCAAAACAGAACAAATTGGAGCACCTGGAGCCCAATATTATGGGTCGGCCGAACCATGTATTTGGGAACCAAGTCATCACACTTCAACAAATGACTCAATACATCACTAGAAGAGAGGAGAGCTCAGAGTGGGCTCATGTGTGGGTCGGCCGACCCCACCATGGGGCCCACCTGGCTCTGGTGATATGGCAGGATCCGTGTGACACTATGTCCAGCTCAATTCCATCATTAGATCAACATGTGCTTCCATTCAACGGTGGAGAATCAAGGCACACGGATCACGGCGTGAAACAATACAATCAAGACAGAACCAGCACAAGACAACACTCTATGACTGGTGGGGACCACACCTCGCCGGACCCACCTGTCATAGGGGGTCGGCCGACCCCCTGGTGCCTGGCCAGGTCGGTTGCCCCCACTGCCTTCCTGCATGTCTTCCACGTGATGAAATCACCTCTGCCGTCCATCCTAAGGCGGTATTGAGACGGTTCATCCAAGGGTGGATAGGCAAGGAGCACGCGGATCGCTGACTTGGTGCCCCTCAACTCTCCCCTATAAATAGAGGCAGCCATCAACCTCTTCAACACACCCAAAATACACAAGAGCCACAAGAGATAAGAGAAGCTCTACTCTTTAGTAGTAGTAGTAGTATTATTAGTCTAGTGTGGGAGTTAGAGTCGAGTTGAGCTACGCTTGGAGTCTCCGGAGTCGTCTGCTAGAGAGTCTGGTATAGCTCTTGTACCTTTCCTTCTGTAAGACTTTACCTTTATCAATATATTATCTTTACTTTACTTTACTAAGTCTCTACTTACTGCATTACTATTCATTATAGTATTGTTGTGTTTTGTCTTACCTTATAGTTGACTTATATTAGATAGTGATCCTGTAACCAGCTCACGTGTGTAGTTCATCGCCTGTCATAGGGTGCTTTAGTTGTTGGTACGCAACTAGAGTAGTAAGGCTTAGTGTAAGTGTGGTGCTTAGACTAGATCTTACCTTTGAATGCCGCTTGTCGCACGGATTGTTTGTGGGTGCTAGCAGGTGGTGACAGCCCTGTCTAGTCTTAGTATCCCTCCATGTGTTTTAGTCAAGTTCTTAAAAGGTAGGCTCCCATAAGAGAGTAGGCGTTTCGGGTAGAGGTTATATCCTCTATTGTTTCGCACTACCCCTGCACACCGGAAGTAAGGTAGCTGTCTTAGTATAATTCATCCATTTGATAAGATAGTTCACAAGAGTAAAGTAAGTGTCATAGGAGTCTTATACTCACTCGTTGTCCTCCCACCTAGCTATACTCTACTAGTTATCTTTAGTTATCCTAAAACCTTGTCGTGTCTTGGTGTCATTACCCTTTCCTCTATATATCGATTTACCCCCTATCACTAGTTGATACTAAGTTGCTATAGACTTAAGGATCTCTCTCTTTCTATTAATTATTCCTAGCAACCGCTTTACCTTGGGATAAAATTACGATACCTTGGAGTACTCCCGGGTGAAGTGCTACAGCGGTAGATTCTGTGCGCTTTTGGAATTATCCAATAGACATAAGAAATACCTCAGGGCACTTCTGGCGCCGTTATCAGAGATAGCCTAACATCTTATCTCTGGTGGTTGTGCTAAGAAGTGTCGACAATGTCAAAATTATTTATGCATTTATTTGTCTTGCATTGATTTAAATTTTGTAAGTACGATTCATGCATCAGGATTAATTCACCATAATAATAACTTCCTCCTTAGAAGTGGGTATATGGGTTAGGATCTATCAAACCTATTCATACTAGCCTATTATATCTTTGCTAATTCAAACTTACCTTCTCCAGCTGGCACGCCGCAAGCTCACAGCTCGCAAGATGACTGGTCCCCAGGGAGTTCCGCGCCACCAGCTGGCGCCACGTGATGGAGAGGCGTCTAGTAGCCGTCCCCGCCGCAGCCGCAAGGAGCTCAAGGAGAGATCAAGCTGCTCACTGAGGACTTCAAGGTGGCAAGTCATGACCACTACAGGGATCTGCGCATGGTCACCGAGCTGCAGCGTGAGGTGGACTGCCTGACTCGCAAGAAGGAGGAGGCTTGGGCACGTGAGGACGTGGCCTGGGCAAGGGTCCATGAGTTGGAGAACTATGTTGAGCACATTGAGGAATACAATGATGCTCTGCATGAGGAGATCCACAGGCTCCACAATGAGCTTAACCCTGTCGTTGTTCCTCAGGAGGATGAGCCTGAGTTTGGTGTGGTCGAGGGACCTGGGTAGGAGGAAGGCGAGGAGCAGGTTGTTGAGGATGACTTTGAGGAGGCAGTTGATCCCATGGAGGATGTAATTGTGGAGGATGACGATGAGGAGGAGGTGATCATGATCAACGATGACTAGACTAGTCTTAGGACTAGGGACGTCAGCCTATCGTTATCTTTTGTGTTGTAATGTTGGTGCCAAGAACTTTAGCTTGGCTTTGGAAACTTTGATTAAGTCCTAGTCGTGTCTTTTAAGCATCGTTTAAGTGTTGTAATGTTAAGTATACTGCCACTATGTTTCGTTTAAGTAATGTTAGTTCTAAATTCGGTTTGCAATTAAAATAGATGCCTGTCAATACCCGTTCGACGGGTGCTGGTACCTCTGAGGATGGAGCTGCTCTGATGAGGACATCATTGGCTTGGATATGACCATATTAAACATTTCTAAACCAAAGGTGCAACCGTTCTATATGTTTCTTATTATTCATACATTTGATGAATTGGTGCCGCACCATAAAGTGTGTGTATTTTTATTTGCAGAATTACTTACATGGATCAAGGGAAGGTTTGATTGCATAACGGAAGCATGGAAGGTCAATGAAGTTGATTGGGGACCAAATCCATGTGCCCTGAATGTTTTGCACCAGGTCACCACGTCACTTTAGCCCATCGAAGGAAAGAGTCCAAGTCCAACACGTTTTGGATGTGGAATTCGGACTGCAGAAGAGTCCAAACTTGCGACGGTCACCACAACTCCATACGGACTCCGATTGGGACGTTCTAGGACTCCATGGAAAGCATATCAAGTCTACTTTCCAATGGATCTATTCTTGTTGCCATATCCTATCAGATACGTTCGTAGTCGTCGTTTTAACGTCAAGACCTTCTCTGCTTATGGTGCTGCGTCACCTAATTTTGGGCTGTTGGCCCATGTATCAAGTTGGGTCCATTAGGGACACGTCCTAGGGTTGGAGGACGACCCCAACACCTCCTTGGTCGTCCTTCCATCTACATATATGCCTCTAGAGCCGCCACAAACAGATTGGGTTTTGTTTTTGATGTAAGTTTAGCCGCTGCTACTTCCTTGTAGACGCGTGTGTCGACTAGACCATCCGTTCTACTCGATTCAGAACCCCACCTTCATGTGTATCAGATCTGAACTTTCATCTCATATTTGCAATTGAGTGCTTGTTCTTCTTGTTCTTGCTGGTTCTTCGATTGCTTGCAGGAATAACCCTAGTGGTTTGGTTGGTCGTGCTCCGCAAGATCGCGTGCAACCGCTGGAGTTGGTGTATTGGTCGCTAAGGCGCAGTCTTGGAAGGCTGTAGTCGGGTCGTGAACGTCATCTCCTTCCACCAATCGAGTTATCTCACGCCTCTCATCGAAAGATCGACCACGAACCCTAGCGGGTTCTTTTCATGCTCCCAACCCACCGCCTATTCCACCAACCTTAGCCGATGCTATTGCAGCCTTGGCTAATGCCGCCAATGCGATGGCACAAAACAAGGACAACCGTGGTGGGCGTTGTGGCCGTCACGATGAGGATGAGACAACATATGTGGACTTTACGGATACCTGTCCACCTGTGTTCACCAAGGCCGATGAGCCACTGGAAGCTGATGATTGGCTCCGCACCATGGAGCAAAAGTTTAGTCTGATTCACTCCACTGAAATACAGAAGCCCCTGTTCGCAGCACAGCAACTGCGAGGTCCTGCCAGCGCTTGGTATGCAAATCTCCTGGCAGCTCAGCCCAATGGACACCAAATGACCTGGGCAGAATTTCGTGAAGCTTTCCATGCTCATTACATCCCTGCGGGTGTGATGAAGATGAAGTTGGACCAATTTCTAGCCCTACAGCAGAAAGAGTCTTCTGTCATGCAGTATGTTGGGCAGTTCAATCACCTGGCGCAGTACGCCCCTGAGCACATCAACACTGACCAGAAAAGGAAGGACTGTTTTATCAGGGGTCTGAACTATAAGATTCAGTGAAGCTTGTCCAACAATCTCCACTGCACCTACCATGAAGCTGTCAATATTGCCATAGCCTTTGAAGAGAGTGACCCGTAAACACCAAGAGGAATAGAAGAAGAAGAAGAAGAAAGCTGGGTCTTCTGGCTGTCAAAAGCGTCAGAAAATCATTTACCATCCCACTCACCACTCTCATCCACCGTACCGTCAGCAGCAGGTTGTTGTTCGCACTGCTGCTACTCCCACACCTCCAACCAGCAAAACACCACTCAGCCAAATACCCCTGGCGTTCGTGTCACCACCCCACAAGTCAACTACAATCACTCGTGTTACAACTACGGCAAGATATAATCAGAATGCTTAGAAGGGTCATGGTCATCCGCAGCACTAGAATCAGCAGCGTGGTCATCAACAGCATGCTCAGAAAGGAAAGGTGGTCAAGAAAGCAGGCCATGTCTACTACACCCAGGTTGATCAGATCCCCGAGGGTGAACCCGACATGATGGGTAGGTTCCCTGTCGCAAGTTACCCTGCTATTATGCTTTTTGATTCTAGTGCATCTCATTCATTCATCACACATTTGTCGTCGAGCATGAGATACCAATTGGGGAAATAAAGGAAAATTTCCTAATACATTCACCCAGGGGGCGTATAAATACTAAGGAGGTAGTGCAACAAGTACCTATAGAACTGGGCGGGCATATATTCCCTACCACCATGATAGTACTCAAGGATCAGGACATAGATGTGATATTAGGCATGAATTGGACGTATTAGCACAAGGCCCTTATTGACATTTTGAATAGAACCATCAGGGTAAACTTTCCTAATAGTCAAACCCAACTACTCATTCAACTTCCAATACCTCAAAGAGCAGTGTGTAGGATATGTGCAACCGCAGTCAAAGAAGTGCAGGACATCCCAGTAGTCTATTAATTCCCGGACGTGTTCCCCGATGATTTGCCTGGTTTGCCACCTGATCGTGATGTGGAGTTTGCTATCGAGTTGAAGCCTGGAACAGCACCTATATCCCGTAGAGCTTATAGGATGCCTCCCAAAGAACTGGCAGAGCTTAAGATTTAGTTGCAAGATTTGCTGGATAAGGGTTTCATTAGACCTAGCTCTTCACCATGGGGTTGCCCTGCTATCTTTGTGGAGAAGAAGAATAAATCCCTCCGACTCTGTGTCGATTACCGTCCACTCAACGAGGTCACCATTAAAAACAAATACCCTTTACCTCGTATTGACCTACTTTTTCACCAACTAGCTGGAGCCAAAGTGTTTTATAAAATTGACCCTAGGTCTGGCTACCACCAAATAAAGATCCGCCTCGAAGACATTCCAAAAACAGCCTTCACCACCAGATACGGCCTATATGAGTATCTAGTCTTGTCCTTTGGCCTAACCAATGCCCCTGTCTATTTCATGTACCTGATGGAAATTTGTGGTCGTGTTCATTGATGACATCCTTGTTTACTCCAAAACCCCTGAAGAACATGCCAACCATCTCCGTATTGTCCTGTCTTGCTTGAGAGAACATCAGCTTTATGCCAAGTTCAGCAAGTGTGAGTTCTGGTTGGACCCAACTTGATACATGGGCCAACAGCCCAAAATTAGGTGACGCAGCACCATAAGCAGAGAAGGTCCTGACGTTAAAATGATGACTATGAACGTATCTGATAAGATATGAGAACAAGCATAGATCCATTGGAAATTAGACTTGATATGCTTTCCAAAGAGGCCTAGAACGTCCCAATCGGAATTCGTATGAAGTCGTGGTGACCGTCGCAAGTTTGGACTTTTCTGCAGTCCGAATTTGATGTCCAAAACGTTTTGGACTTGGACTCTTTCCATCCTTGGGCTCAAGTGACGTGGTGGCCTGGTGGAGGATGTTTGGAATACTTAGACTTGGTCCCCAATCAACTTCATTGACCTTCCATGCTTTCCATATGCAATCAAATCTTCTCTTGATCCATGTGAGCAATTCTGAAAAGGAAAACGTACAAACTCCAAAGTGCAACATGCATTCATAAAATATATCAAATATAAACCTCATATAGAATGGTTTCACCTTTATCTTTGAAGGGGTTAACATGGTCATATCTAAGCCAATCATGTCCTCATCAGGACCACTAAAGTATTTTAGTCCCGCACTGTTCTCCTTGGTCGGTTGAGATTTGAAGTGTCCCTACAGATCCTAGCCAGAGCATTAACAATGGATCAACTATAACTTTACTTTTGAAAACTTCAAAAGATTTTATAAATTTAAAAATGATTCTTCTAGCCTCCCTTGTGCTTGCTGAAAGATCTGGTGCTGATTTCTGACAACTCAAGTCGAAGACACACAAGAGTCCCCAGCTCTTCTTTAGAGGGCCAGTGAAGAATCAAATTTCTCCAAAATTGTTCTGTATAACATTTCTCATCCTCTCTCTGAATTAGGGTAAGGATGGTATATAAAGTGTTACCCTATATATAACTAAGTTTCACTAACATTGAGAAGTCGTATAGGATGAGCGTTCATCATAACATCTATATGAGATTAAAATATTTAAATTCTCTCTTACATTCAAGAACAGCTGTTGTCTAGTGTGTCGGTTTTCAACATAGATAGCGACTTGATTTATTAAAACAAATACTTCCAAAAGGGGGTATCCACTATTCTTACAAAAAGGGAGTGATGCTTTGATTCGAAAACTAAACCATTCGAACCAAGTTTTGAAAATTGTTTCTGAAAGTAAGACATTCAAAGGGGTTTTGTTTCAAAACTCGTATTGATTTTAAAATTATTTACAAACTGTTCCGATTCTAAAGCCTCACAAAAACGCTTCCCAATTTCCAAATAAGGTTTCAATTCCATCATCTTGAAAGGTTTTTGGCAATTGTGCAACGTTTTCTGCAAAACGGTTCCAACTCCGCATACCACCATTTTAAATACTTTTGACCAAAACTTCATTGCAAAGAGATTATGAAACGACTCAATTTCTGAAATTCTTTCTTTCAAAAGTCACCAATACCTGAGGATTTCAAAAGAATGATCTTCTAAATCATTTAAAAATAATTGTTCAAAAGGCTCTTTTTCCTTCTCTTGCTTGGAATGTCAAACTGATGATAGTACCTCGATGGGATAAGTCATTCCCGACCTACGGTACCGCTATGAAACTTGGGGCCCATGTGGGATGCATCCACATGGCTTGCTGCCGAGCGTATGCGGGTATTGTGGTATGATCATGACCGCTCTCAAATGATACTGGGCACAACTGAATTTCTAAGTTGGACTCTGTTAAAAATCTTCTTACAAAGGAAAAATCGAATTCATTAAAAAGTTACACATTGCATATCAAGTTTTTGTCAGTTTTTAGTAATCTTTGCTCCATAGGTTCCTAGTCCTTGGGGAACTTCTGGATGCACTCATTTACTATGCCAACTCCCTACAAAACTTTGGCTAATCCTTGATTTCTTAAACCCATTCATGAGTAAATTCTTATCTTCTACTCTCAAGACACTGCTATTTTCCTGAAAGCTATTGTAGTCGTAGTCTACGGGATATCATGATCCATGACCGTGATGCGGCGTCGAAATCTAGGGTCTCTTATGGCTCGCGACCATAGGTAATTACTGTCGAACGCTCACTGTTATCAGGGTTAATGGTCATGATCCTAGCCTGCAATTAATGTGCTTTCACCATCTTTCAAATCTCTCTTACAAAATTCAAATCCATATTTATTCCTGAATTTCTAAAATTCTTTTGCTATTTATACCTATCTTCAAATCTACTTTGAGAATTCATAACTGATCACTCTGAGTTCCCGAAATTCTTTGTCCTTGCAATCATCTTAATCTCATTGATAAAATAACGGGAACCAATTTGGAAATGGTACCTAAGATCCAATCACTTGGAAATGGTATCTACGATCCGCTGAGGATTCCCTGTTATTTTATGGATTCCTGGTTAATTACAAATATCTTGACATTTATTTTGAAAATTCACTCCTTCGGAAACTTTAGGATGCACTTAAATTCACCCACATACTCAGTACGAAAAAACTAGCACTAGACCATGACTTTTATCGGTATACGTGGCATGCCTTGATCCGACACGCACCACTCACTCAAATTCAACATGTTATTCCAAAGTCGTTATGGTTGTGCCTATAGTGGCGCCATGACCTGTGACCACGGTGTCGCGTCGAAACCTAGGGTCTCTCACGTGTCATGGCCACACCAAGATTCTGCTAGGCACGTGCAGGTATCGAGGTCTAGGGTTGTGACATACTATAGCTTCACAACTTATAAAATTTCTTTGTTTGCACTTTATGTGAAAACAAATTCATCTCGCTACGATGTAACATGATCTACAGCTGGGATACAATATAGCAACCTGGGATCTCCTGTAACTCACAATCACATGAGATTCTGAAGGGTATATGCAACCTGGGATCTCCTGTAACTCACAATCACATGAGATTCTGAAGGGTATATGCTCGTATCAAGGTCTGTGGTCATTTTACATCATAGTCACAATCGATATACTTTCTCTCTTTTACTGAGGTTACTTTAATTGTGTTCTATGATGATATCTCGACCCATGACTATGGTGCTGTGTCAAAACTCAGAATCTTCTGTGGACTGCAGCCACATAAGATCTTGCCAGGGTACACACTGGTATCGTAGTCGGTGCTCCTAAACCATTGTAGATCACAATTAATGTGCCCTCACTCTCATTGAAACCCACCCTTAAAAGATATTTCTCGAAAAGGGTTATTTTGAAGAGAAAAGGTTAAAGCTTTTAGTGTTGAGAGACAACTGATTAGATTAAATAAGAATCTTCATTATAGCAGATAGGAAAAGAAGTGTGGGCTAGTAACTTATCAACTAAAGTGTCTGAACACTTGTCATCTGCACAGGATGTAGTTCATGTATCACCACTTGACAAGTCTTCAAATACCAGATCGAGATATTGGCTCGGTAGGAGTTGAATTGAATTAGATCTGACATACTCCGAATATCCAGTGTACGTCATAAACCCAAAAGAGATCGTGTTACTCAAAGGACTTCAACAGGATGATGCGCAAGTACTTCGGAATCGGTCTTCAGGAGAAGAAGCTACCCAAGACATCAGAGAATTTCTCATCTAAAAACTTTCCTAAGTTCCTTGCTACCATTTAAAAATAATTTATCCCTTTCAAGTCTTACAAAACATAAAACCCCTACTTGCTCTATAGTCAAGTTTGAAAAATATTTACTTGACACATTTTCTTTTCCATTACTAAAATTAAGGCTTTAGCCGCATCTTAAATCTCGAGACGAGATTTATTTTAAGGGGGGAAGGATGTAACACCCCTGGTGTTACGATAACTAAAACCTGCCATGTCATCATGATTGCATGCAAAAGCATCCAGCATAAACTCATTTTTCTGTGCAATAACTAAAGTAAAATTTATTCTTGCATATGATTGTGTGTAGGTACTTTAGAGTGATCTGATTATGTTAATGTTTGTGTATGTATGTGGGATAAAAATAAAATTAAAGAAATTTAAAAGGAATCATTTATAAACCCTACGTCGGACCCGAAACCCTAATTTTAAAACTAAAAGGAATTAGGTGTTGGGTCTTCAACAAAAGTTGTAAATCTTTAAAATTTGAGCGACTTCTATTTTGGGCAATTTTGAAGTTATTAAAAATAATTTCAAATAAAACCTTAATTCATGCTTTAAAGTTTAGAATTACAACTCAATTTCAAAAAACTAAAAGGAATCTGATGAAAGTAATTTAATCAAAATCATAGATCTTTTAAAATGGGATAACTTTCATTTTCGGAGATTTTCAGGTTTACCAGTGGAAATTTAAATTAAACCCCAATTAGTGTTTGTTTATTCAAATTTAAAATGTCTCTTCAAAAACTATCAAGAATTTGGGCAAACTCCTTTAATAAAAGTTGTAAGGCTTTTCAAGTTGAATAACTTTTATATTTAGGGATTTTGAACTTATGCAGTGAGATTTCAAATTAAACCCTAATGAGTGTTTTGGAAATTTAAATTTGAAATATTATTTTAAAATCTACAAGGAATCTAACCAAACTTCCTTAATAAAAGTTGTAGAGCTCAGCAAACAGAACAATTTTTATTTTCACAAAATTTCAAGTTATTGAGAAATTTTTGGAGAATTTAATCGAATTGCAAATCAAATTCAAACTCGAGATTTACCCCCTTTCTGATATTTTCAAAAATATGCAGAATTTGGACATGGTTCAATAATCAAAACTGAACTTCACAAAATTGTCCACAACATTCATTCTGGGTACTTCCCTTGATTCTACATGGATAGGGCATAATTGCAACAGATAGACTTTGACCTTTTCCACTGCTACAGTCCCGGACCTCTACCCAGCCATGCACGCGTGCGCCGCGCCGCGCGCCGGCGCCGTCCGGCCGGGCAGGGCGCTGTCGCCGCCAACGCCATCGACGCAGGGGCCCCGGCCGCGTCCTTATCTCGCCCTGTCCCTGCGCTCTTATCCTCTGCCCTATTTAGTGCCAGTCGTCGCTGTCTCTTCCTTTTTCCTCCATCGCCGCCGCCGATGAGCTCTCGGATTGAGGGCAAAATTCATCGTCCTCTATGCGCCTTCATCCAATTCCTCTAGCCAATGAGCTCACCTAATCCTAGCGCTTAGTCTGGGCTAGCTCGTGACACCTACCGCTGCCAAAATTTCCCGGCCGCCGTCTCCTTCCTCACGACCGGTCAAGCGCCGCCGTGCTCGGTGAGTCGTGGCTGGGATAGCTCGGTAGGGTTAACTCTGATTTCCTTGCGTGTTTTAGTTTCCTTGTAACCCTGTGATTCTCATGTACCCGCCGGTTTTCCCTTCGGTGCCCTCAAAACGCCAGAACGGCGACCCCGCCACAGGAACACGTCTCCGAACCGCCGTTGCGTCACCCGACTCCATTAGAAGCCTGCGGTGAGCACCCTGGACCTTATCTGAGTCTCATCCCAACCTCTACTGCACCCTAACAGCCGGACCACGTACGCGCCATCAAGCATTCACTGGCCGAGCCGCCATGGCCACGGCTAGGTTCTCTTGAGGTCAAGGACCGCCCCACTAGTTATCTAGGTGCGTGCAAGAGGTGGTGGGGGCATTCGGGTGATGATACCGTTGCTGGGGGGGTCACCGGTGGCAGGCCGACGTGGTCAGTGCCGCCGCGCGCGCTGCCATCCTTCGAGAGGGAGAAGGGGAGCTGGGGCCGTGCCGGGCCGTCTTGGGCCATTCCAGCAGTGCGGGAGAGGGGAGGAGAAGAGTCTGGGCCAGTCTAGTGACTCTGGCTCGAGGCAATTGTTTTGTCTTTTCAATTTTCCAATTATGTGAATAGTGTTACATTTTGATTATTTTGTGGGAACATTTCTAGAGCCCCAAAAATTATGGAAATAATTGTGAACCCTCATTGCGTGATCAAGTTTATTATAAAAATATGAAATTTAAATTTGAGCACTATCTGTTTCTGGCAAAAATGCCTCATTTAATTCACATATGGGAATTTTAGGATTTTTGTAGACTAGAATAATTATCCAAAAATCATGAAATTTAACTGGGAATTATTTTAAGCTGAGGTCTAGCTGTATAAAAAGTTTGAGCTCAATTTGACAAAGTGGAGTATTTCTTATTTTTAATGTTCTATTCAAAAATAAAATAGATGGAAAACCTTAATCAATTAAGGGATTGTGTGATTTTGGGATGGTGTGTTAACCTTGGGTCACTATCATGTGCTGACCCTTGGTACCTTGCTAACTTGCTAAGCTTATGCTAATCCTATTGATTACAATATGTAAATGTTATTTTATGTAATTAGTTTACTTGTTTATTAATTGATGCTCTATTAAATGATTATTAAAATAAATAGAAAACTCTACTGACTAAGGTTTTGCGTGACTTTCAGATTCATTGTGGACCTTGAGTCATTAATTTAAAATGATCTATGGTATCTATAATAATTGTTTGAGTTCATTATTAACTTGTTTAAGAGTTGAATGAATAGATTAATGCGGCTTTCTACTACGGTTAAAATGACCAATCAACTAAATTACGTAATCACCACATGGTTTAGTGGAATTGGCTTACAAATACATCATGAAGGAAAGTTGTACTCAACTTTCTCAAATAAATTTACATTTTAATTTAGTGCATCTCGTGCATCATGACATACATATCATCATGTTAAATATACATTATTATTTTACGTGTAGTAAACGGGTTTTCGGAAGACTTGCTTGGTATCCAACGGAGGATCATTCGTTTGGAGAAGTCAAGTGGGTTTCTCTGGTATTTCAGAAGAAGTGATTCACCTGCAACACAGGCAAGCCCCGGTGCATTCAGCCCCTCTCCTTGGGATTTGAAAAATGTTTATGACTTGAGTTAATCTATTGCATTAAGTTGATAGAAATTGATTGATAACCCAATTGCTGCATTACCAACCTTGACCACTGAAATTCCTTGAAACCATTTTAAAATAAAATATTTGAAAATGCTTAGCCCTGCTTGAATAATTTAGATTTACACAAAATGCTATTTTTGAGCTATTGTGATATATTATTGAGTAATTCATGAAAAAGGAATTGGTAGTGTTCTCGTTCGGTGGCTGTGCACCTGATCAGTACATCGTCATCGACGGGAGGGGATTTTTCTTTTCGGTGGTTGTATCACTTGGGTTAGAGTCCTGAAGTTTGACCACCGGCAGAAATGGGAAATGTTTCGCTCGGTTGATGTGCACATGGGGCGGCGTTCCCCATGTCTTATCACCGGCAGGCATGGATTTGGAAACCGTTGGGTAACTGTGTACTTGGGTTAGAGTCCCAATGCATGGTCACCGACGGAAAAAGGGTAGGGACCGTTCGTTGTAGGCCTACTGGATCGAGACTTTTTGCAACTTGCCACATACTTCGGGAGGCCCTATCTCCGGTGGCTCTATTTCTTGAACCGATAACCACGCACTGGGAGTGGAGAGATCGCGAGAGTAGCGTGTACCCTCGTGGCCTGTGTGCTTGGAGACGAGAGGAGTACTGTGCTCTTGGGTGGCGTAGGACCGGTTCAGGGATAGAGAAGCCGAGGTAGACGGGGTTGGTATATGCAAGCTTAAGTGCTACATATGCAGTGTGAATAGGGATCCCTGGCTGGGTATTAATCGATTTGAACCGTCGTTGCTCCTCGGTTAATGGAGACTTGATCCACTGCCTTACCCCGAAAAGTGCTTCGGAACTACGATGTTTTTGAGAATGAAAAAGCAATTGGAATTTGAAGGCATATGTGAAAGAACTGAGAACTATTGATTTTGATTATAATAACATTGAGTAAAATACTGAAAGAAGGATTAGTAATGTTTTTTTCGCAAAATACTTTGACTCTTGCTAAAGCCTTACCTTGACTCCCCTCAGCCTGCATTCCTGAGTCTCATTCCTTTTTCTTAGTCGGGTAAGTCTTGCGGACTCAGGGTTTGTTAACCCCTAATGCAGGTGAGCCGAGAGTACAGTTCTGCTTGAGACCGTGCCGGTTGGTGGATCGGGCACGGATGATGAGGTGTATGATATAACTCTTGGGCAGGGTGTCCAATCGTATGATGCTCCTCCACTACGAAACTCTGGTTCGGGCTAATGTAATCTATATTTGTAAACCTATGGTTATGTAACACTTCCGCACTCTTTACTCTGATTCTTTTATTTGTGTAAACTATTGTAATACTACAATGCTTACAATGAGATCCTCAGGAAGTTAGGGTTTCCTAGGGATCCTGGTAGGCCACCAAGGTCAAGGGGAACTCGTGCAGACTAATCGTGGGTCCTTAGGGACGATGACGGTGCACGTGGGCCCTATGATTAAGGCGGTTCTGTCACAACCATAGGCATGAAAACGTTTTTCTTTCCACTCCATGAAACTCTTAGGTGTCATGGGAGAAGTGGAACCTTATTTGGATGCGTTTGGATGTGTTGTGAACCCAAGATGCAAGATAGGAGCACAGTATGCATAGAACCTACCATAGGCATGAAAACAACTTGCTTTGCACTCCATGAAACACATAGGAGTCATTCGACAAGTGGAACCTCATTTGAATGAGTTTGGATGCGTTGTGAAACCAAGATGAAAGATAGGAGCATGGTTTGCTTTGAACCTACCATAGGAACGAAAACTACTTGCTTCACACTCTATGAAACTCGTAGGTGTCATGAGAGAAGTGGAACCTCATTTCAATGCATTTGGATGCGTTGTGAAACTAAGATGCAAGATAAGAGCACGGTTTGCTTCGAACCTACCATAGGCATGAAAACTATTTGCTTCGCACTCCATGAAACACATAGGTATCATTGGAGAAGTGGAACCTCGTTTGGATGAGTTTGGATGCGTTGTGAAGCCAAGATGCAACAAAGGAACACGGTTTGCTTTGAACCTACCATAGACACGAAAACTATTTGCTTTGCACTCCATGAAGCTCATTGCTGTCCTGGGAAAAGTGGAACCTCATTAGGATGCGTTTGGAAGCATTATGAAACCAAGATGCCAGATAGGAGCACGGTTTGCCTTGAACCTACCATAGGCACGAAAACTATTTGCTTTGCAATCCATGAAACTCATAGGTGTCATGGGAAAAGTGGAACCTCGTTAGGATTGGTTTGCATGCATTGTGAAACCAAGATACAAGATAGTAGCACGGTTGGCTTCTAGCCTACCATAGGCATGAAAACTATTTGCTTTGCACTCCATGAAACGCATAGGTGTCTTGGGAGAAGTGGAACTTTGTTTGGATGCCTTTGGATGCGTCGTGAAACCAAGATGCAAGATAGGAGGACGGTTTGCTTTGAACCTACCACAGGCATGAAAACTATTTGCTTTGCACTCCATGAAACTCATAGGTGTCATGGGAGAAGTGGAACCACGTTTGGATGAGTTGGGATGCATTGTGAAACCAAGATGCAAGATAGGAGCATGGTTTGCTTTGTACCTACCGTAGGTACGAAATCTATTTGCTTCGCACTCCATGAAACACAAAGGTGTCATGGGAGAAGTGGAACCTCGTTTGGATGCGTTTGGATGCGTTGTGAACCCAAGATTGAAGATACGAGCACAGTTTGCATAGAACCAACCATAGGTACGAAAACAACTTGCTTCGTACTCCATGAAACACATAGGTGTCATGGGAGAAGTGGGACCTTGTTTGAATGAGTTTTCGATGCGTTGTGAAACCAAAATGCAAGATAGGAGCATGGTTTGCTTTGAACCCACCATAGGCACGAAAACTATTTGCTTCACACTCCATGAAACTCGTAGGTGTCATGGGAGAAGTGGAACCTCGTTTCGATGCGTTTGGATGCATTGTGAAACTAAGATGAAAGATAGGAGCACGGTTTTCTTCGAACCTACCATAGGCACGAAAACAATTTGCTTCGCACTCCATGAAACACATAGGTATCATTGCAAAAGTGGAACCTCGTTTGGATGAGTTTGGATGCGTTGTGAATCCAAGATGCAAGATAGGAACACGGTTTGCTTTGAACCTACGATAGACACAAAAACTATTTGCTTTGCACTCCATGAAGCTCATTGGTGTCCTGGGAAAAGTAGAACCTCGTTAGGATGCGTTTGGAAGCATTCTGAAACCAAGATGCTAGATAGGAGCACGTTTTCTTTGAACCTACCATAGGCACGAAAACTATTTTCTTTGCACTCCATGAAACTTATAGGTGTCACGGGAAAAGTGAAACCTCGATAGGATTGGTTTGGATGCATTGTGAAACCAAGATACAAGATAGTAGCATAGTTTGCCTCTAGCCTACCATAGGCATGAAAACTATTTGCTTTGCACTCCATGAAACTCATAGGTGTCATGGGAAAAGTGGAACATCATTTGGATGTGTTTGGATGCATTCTGAAACCAAGATGCAAGATAGGAACACACTTTGCTTTGAACCTACCATAGGCACGAAAACTATTTGCTTTGGACTCCATTAAACACATAGGTGTTATGGGAGAAGTGGAACCTCGTTTGGATGTGTTTTGATGCGTTGTGAAACCAAGATGCAAGATAGGAGCACAGTTTGCTTTGAACCTACCAAAGGCACGAAAATTGTTTGCTTTGCACTCCAAGAAACTCATATGTGTCATGGGAAAACTGGAACCTCGTTAGGATTGGTTTGGATGCATTGTGAAACCAAGATGCAAGATAGTAGCATGGTTTGCTTCTGCCCTACCATAGGCAAGAAAACTATTTGCTTTGCACTCTGTTGGCATTTCTTAACGTCGTTACAAAAGATAGACTAAAAGTCCATCCCCAGCAACGGCGCCAGAAATGCTTGTTGGCGTTTCTTAGCATTACTACTAAAGATAGACTAAAGGTCTGTCCTTAATAATAATACTAGAAACATAAGTAGACATTCCCAACCACCATTACTTCAGAAAGGTAATCCTTGGCCCTTAGTGGCGCCGGCCTAGGTAATGTAGTCTGGTAATAGTAGTTAGAGGTGCCGGATTGGCCTTCCTAACTGTCATTACTTACGATATGCAAAACTGTGGCACGGCGCCGTGGGGTGCAACAAGAATTATAATCCTTAAGTAACGGTACTTAGGTACGCTAATCGATAGCTCAGTAAGAAATAAAATTACTCTGTAAGCGCACAGAACTATCATTGTAGCACTTCAACCCATGAGTATTCAAGGGTGTCGTATTTATAATTTCGCGTTGGAGGGCATGGTGAATTCATCAAGCTTTTGGTATAAACATGATCAATTATTGAATGCATAGGTAGGCATAGCATAGGCAGGGGTTAAAACAAGTTTATAAGATAGTGGACACACACATCGGAGCAACCTCAAGGATAAAAGATAAAAATAAAGAATAAAGAATAACTACGTGAGCAGGCATTGGTCATATATAGCTATGCAATGAATAGTAATTACATTGAATTAATAAGACTAGGATCAGGACTAAGTCTGGGATGATAGGGAGATCGCCGCAGCTGGTCTGCCAGCCGATAGAGACTTTACGAACTCCTACTCAATACCCGAACGTGGGGGAATGCGAGGGATGGACAGGGCTGTCACCACCTGCCCACCTACCCCTCTGCCCGTGGGGTACCGACATATCCGCTGATTCCCGCATACCCGAGCACCACACCCGTGTAATTGGAAACAACTCGTAGCCCCCCGGGACCCCAACCCTTCGGATTGACAGGCTCGGCTAGGAGCAACCATGACAGCACAACGAACTATTATCCCATCGTTAGTTCTTCCTCTATTCATACTAATTTGATGAACGATGAAGAACTTTGATGAACATATCAAGAACATAACACATAGACTATGAACTAGTTTACATGTTATGATCATAATATGGACAAGACTATACTCTAATTCAGATGCATTGCTATATAAATAAGATAAGAGCTTGCTCATAGAGGAGAACCGATGTGTATTCATACCATGTTCTTGATTCCTCCAAGGGGACAAGCTCTCCTTGATAGTTTTGCCTTGCTCTACTACTACTAAACTTGAGAGAACAAGTAAGAAATGTGAGGTGTAGTGCGCCAAATGTTGGTGTGTGTTGGAGGGGGTGAAGCACATCTATTTATAGTTGATCAAGGGCGGCTTGGGCGTTCTAAGTATGGTAGGAGGTGAAACCGCCTTTTCCAAACCGCCATGAGCACCACCTGAGGAGGATGGGCCCGAGAGACCCCACCAGGGGGGCGGCCGCCCCCGGGGGCGGTCGATCCCCGGGGAGTGCCATCTGGCCACCGCCTTCGGGTGGTCGTTTCCTCTATGGGCCTGGGCCTCCCCCATGGTTGCGAATGGATTTAGTTTATTATTTAATTTGGGCTTTCTCATTTTCTTAGTTTGCGCCTTCTTTGAATACGCTTCCTGAAAGTGTGCTTTGTTTGAGATTTCCATGCATTTCCACATGCTATTCCTGTAAGTTAGGTGCACAACAAAACTCGTGGAAAGATTAGATAAAGCCCTATTCTCTATTTATTTTAGTATTAAAATGATGTTATATTTATGTTGCTAAGGACCGCCAACAACTCCCCCACACTTGGTCCTTTACTCGTCCTTGAGTAAAGTGCGAAGGACCAAATGGGTTCATCCTCCTTGTCAAAGAATCTGCATACAGGATATTCCAAGCTTCACCTGGATTTATAAATTTCAAAGTGTCTAGCAAATCTTTCTTGAGAAATTCACAAATGGAATAGCTTGGAATAAAATCCTCTTACTCTTATTCTTGTTTGGAATACTTAGGTTTTTGTAAAATTTTTGAAAACATAAAGATAGCTTGTGTCCTTGAATGATTCTCTCAAGTCGCTCATTTTTGTAAGTGGTTCCTCACCAAGGCATTAAAAGGTGATGCCTTCACTTTGAACATCCTACCTCTAAGAATGCTTATTTGGAGTTTTAGGTAGGAATAAGAAATGATGAGGCACACTTACCCTGCATATGTTGTCAAGTCAAACCCCAGACCATACCAGAGGGAGTGCGCCATACTCCTAGATCAGAATGTGCATGTGTGTGGAAAGTTTGAAGGTGAAAACCTAATTCTAAATCTTTTTGGTACTCCATGCATCATGATTCTCCTTGGATAAAACTTAAGGAGATATGGGCTATAAAATCTTCATTTCCATTTTATTCATTTTTTTAACTGATATTTGAACTTTTCTTTCCCGTTTATTTTCTTATGCCCCGTGGCATGATCTTTCTTTTCTCTTTTTTTTAAGCATAGCCCCATATCTTCTATTGGCATATGAAAAACTTTAAATAAGGAGATATTATGATGGTAGATGGATGGAGTAAAACTTTGCAGAAGGAATGCGCGGTTCTTAGGATGAGAACCGTCACTTTTATTTGCGCAACTCTCAGGGTGAGAATTGGCTTTATTTGGTGGGTGCAAGTGAATTCTGATCTTGGGAGTATGAAACATCTCTCAACAGTAGTCACAAAATTTGACCAAACTCAACGCAAAATAAGTGGCATATGTGGAAGGTTTCATCAAATAGAATCATATATGGCCTTGGTAGATATTTGTCAATCATTCAAGGAGCATGCTATTGAGTTTTTGTTTTTGTAAGATAAATCCCAAGTACTTTGCAAGAATGAGCAAGCATCATGTCATCCTACTATATCTCATCCGTCAATTACTTAGACAGAAACGGGGTCCCTAAACAGTGTTCATAAATCTGTAGGAATTTTAGCAGGGAATAAAAAGTATGCAAACATTTCGAATGTAGGAAGACATGTTTGATAGAATATGTAGGAAACATCATTTTAAATTTTATTTTTAAAAACTTTTAGGATGAGAGAGGGGGGGAAGTTGCACAAACCGAATTTTGATTTTTGTTATTGTGCAATTGTCTTGGAGAATCCTCCCCCACACTTGTTTTCTTCCCTGTCTTGGTTAGTCACAAAATACATATATGGAGAAAACAAGTGCTCAACATAAAACCTTATTTCATTGATAAACTCAAATAGGCACATTTACATTGATAGTAAAATTTAAAAGATCATGAAAGTGAAAATGTGTGCCTAAATATTCGTGCAGTAGGTGCAGCCTAAAGATACTCAAGATGATGCTCAACACCTAGGGCTTTAGCGACTTTCCTTAGCTTAAGATTGAACTTGAAGCGGAAACTATTAACATCATCGCTAAGGTCCCTGATCTCCGTGTTTTTGGTCTCTATGTCATCTTCTAAAGTCTTTAGGAAAGCACGTAAGCTAGCATGTTTGGCTATGAGGTCATTGATGATACTAGAGTCGTCTTCATCTTCACTGCTTTCGTACTACCCTGCACGACGTTTGATGGGAGGCCGAGGTAGATGCCTCCTAATCCTAGGAATGGTGCTAGTGGACGCTGCTTCTTTGGCCGGAGGTGATGGCTTGCTAGCTGACTTTCTGCTAGGCTTACTACTGCTAGGAGTTTTCTTCTTGAGGCCATTGGGAGGATGGGCAGCAGCGGTCTTCTTTGTGGCGCCTCCTTCAGGTGCATGAGAGCGTGCTAGCAAGATCGCTAGAGGCTTTTCCTTCACAACACGGGCTTCTTCCATTGCTAAAGAACTCTCCTGATAGGGTGCAATGTCTAGGTTTACTATGGCCACTGGGGCATTGATCAGCGAGAGAGCGTAGCTAGACATGGTTGGCACTTAAAGACGGGAGAGCTTAGCAAGCTTTGCTAGAGGGAGAAGAGCAAGGTTGGTGTGAGGAAAAGAGAGACCTTTAGAGGTTTAAATAGGTGCTATCGAGGTCTTTGGCAAGGAAACAACTTGATCGTAACCAGCGACGTGATGCTGAGGTGATCATAGTGAGGTACGAAAAAGATTGGCACGGATTGGCCTGGACAGGGGGCGGCCGGTCCTAGGGGCGGTCGGTCCCCTGGGCCCGCCTGCCAGCCTCTGTCTTTTGGCCACGTGTTAAGCTGACTGTGTAGACTATTATCCCAGTTACGATCAGGCTTGATGCGAAGAAGATTAGTGTGATCATGTGTATGATATAAAAATGGATTTGATTAAAATTTGTGAAAGTTTGTTTAAGATCACACAATCTTGCATTTATGAAGGAATATCCCTATGATCTCAAAGATTCATGTTTAAACATAGGGTTATTTTAGTCAAAGCATAAATGCAACATTATCATCAAGCATGCATATATCTATTTGAAATATTATTTTATATTTATATATATATATTATTACTATTAATTTTTTATTAGAGGAATCAATTAAGCATTTATTGAAAAGAAATTTTGAAATATTTAAGGTAAATATTATGGATAACTTACCGGTTTACCTTCGGCAAGGGCTTAGCTTTTTTTAAGTCCGTTGACCAGGATTTTTCTCCCTTCATTGTTTGCTCGATGATAGTGCATCCATCTTGGGAGAGGTAGACGGCTGCGCTTGCTTGGGCCTCCATACTTTGTGAGTAGTTTTGGGCGGTGTGGTAGTATTTTCAATTTTTACTTTGGGTTTCCACACCGTCTTCTTTGGTGAAGGCTTGGGGATTTCTTCCCTCTTTTTAGGAACCATTTTGTTTTTCTGCTCCTTTATATTTTGTTTGGGAGCCGTCTTTTCTTTTGGCTCTGGCTTTTTCTTTGATTCTTTTGAGATTTTTGATATATTTTTCAAAAGCTGAGGTTGAATTTCTACCTCCTTGATGCCTTGGGGATTCGGCCCATATCGAATGCGTATCAAATTGCATTCTTCCTGACGGCAAGGCCTGAACTCGAACTTCTCTTCTTGTCCATTGATATTGAAGCGGATTTCTCCAGCTCCAACGTCAATTTGTGCTCCTGCCGTGCTCAAGAATGGCCTTCTGAGGATGAGTGGTGTTTCTTTGGTGAGTTCCATGTTGAGCACCACAAAATCCACCGGAACATAATACCCTCTAATTTTTACAGGAATGTCTTGTGCAATCCATGCTGGGTACCGAATTGAGGAGTCAGCCAACTGAAGTGTCATGTTGGTAGGCTCCAAGTTGGTGAAATTCAGTCTATCAAAGACTGATTTCGGCATGACGCTCACACTCGCCCCAAGATCGCATAAGGCGTGGTCAAATTGCTGGGTGCCTATAGAGCATGTGATTGTGGGACACTCAGGGTCTTGTTTCTTCTCAGGTAGATGATTGAGTATAGCTGTGCTACATTCTTCCGTCAGCTTGACAATTTCTGAGGACGGTAATGGTCGCTTGTTGTTGATGATATCTTTGATGAACTTAGCGCATGATGGTATGTGTAAGACATCCACCAGCGGAACGCTGACGTGTGTCTTCTCGACCATCTCCACGAATCGGAGAAACTGTTCATCTCCGGCCTTCTTCTTCCTTCTCAACCTTGTGGGGAAAGGCAACATCGTGGTGTCCCCATAGCCCTTCGGTGTCGACTCTTCTTCCATTGATTCTTCATGTGGTTGTGCCGAATCAACCGGTACTTCCTCTTGCTGTCTTAGTATTTTGCCTGTTCTTTGGTTAGGATGTGGGGGATCACGAGTGGTCTTACCCCCTCTCGTCGTCACTAAATTTATATTCTCAATAGAACTAGAAATTTGAATAGCAGATTTTGCGGCAGAGGTAAGTTGGGCAATTTGAGTTTCAATTCTTTTATTAAAATTTACTTCATTTTTAACAGATGAGGATAGGCTATCAAGCTTAGTATTTATAGTTTCAAACATTTTATCATTTCGAGAAAGCTTGTTTGTATGATTTTCATTTATTTTAACCTGTCCTATCATAAGATCTTTTAATGAAGGTTGGGAGGAATTGAAATTTGAATTAAAATTGGAAGAATTACCTTGGGGACGATTCTGGCTGTTCCACCCGTTACCTGGTTGTTGGTGTTGGCGAAACCCATTGTTGATGAAGGATGCTTCTTCCAGGGTTTCGGGACAGTTGTTCCCTGAATGGCCAACATCTCCGCAGACCTCACACGTCATATGTGAGTCCATGGCCTGGATGGTGCCGGTGGTAGGATCGGTGGCACGTCCCTCAAGTTTCTTCATTAGTAACTCTATTTTTGCGGCAAGCAGGTTCATCTCTTTCACGGTGAGCATGCCTTTTTGTGTTTTGCGCCCTTCTCCCCAGCTTTGGTTGGCCACCATCTTCTCAATCAATGCCGTGGCATTTTCGATGGTGAGGGAAAGGAACGTGCCTCCAGCAGCGGCATCTACGTGCCCTTTAGACATGGCCGTGAGGCCTTCATAAAAATTTTGAAGCACGAGCCAATCTTCCATCCTGTGGTGGGGGCAGGCCCGGATGTACTCCTGGAGCCTTTCCCAAGCCTCAGGAATGGACTCGAGTGATGTTTGCTGGAAGTTAGATATCTTCCCCCGTAGAGCATTCGTTTTGCTCATGGGGAAAAACTTTGCGAGGAACGCTGTGGAGCATTTGTCCCACGTGTTGACATCTTCCTTGGCTTGGTAGAACCATTGCTTTGCCTTCCCCGAGAGGGAGAAGGGAAACAAACGGAGCCTGATGCTGTCTTGTGCGACATCTTTAATGATGATGGTTTCGCACAGCTCAAGGAAGTTTTGCACGTGTGCGTTTACGTCCTCACTTGGCAAACCACAGAACTGGTTCACCTGCACCATCGTGAGTATACCAGTGCGGAGCTCAAAGTTTCCATTCTCGACATTGACAGCGGGCCCAACGGGCACGTTGGCAATAGCGGGGGTGGAATACTCACGGAGTGACTTGGCCATGGTGGTAGTAGCGATGGTGCGGAAGTGACCGGTTCGTTTGCCGGCTGAGTAGCAGAAGAAGAGATGGTACGAGGCCTTCTCTTCCTTAGGAGTGCCTCTGGATTTTTAACGAAGTTTTCCGGCAGATTGAAGCTGTTCATACACTATCCTGTTTTCATTCCAATAAAAAGAGGAAGAAAACAGCAAAGTTAGCCTGCATAAGCTATGACTACCAATGCTTATTTTGTAATCAAAGTTTATGCCAAAGCTAGATGTTTATATTTCTTTTTGCCCTCCCCGGCAACGGCGCCAGAAATGCTTGTTGGCATTTCTTAACGTCGTTACAAAAGAAAGACTAAAAGTCCATCCCCAGCAACGGCGCCAGAAATGTTTGTTGGCGTTTCTTAGCAGTACTACTAAAGATAGACTAAAGGTCCGTCCTTAATAATAATACTAGAAACATAAGTTGACATTCCCAACCACCATTACTTCAGAAAGGTAATCCTTGGCCCTTTGTGGCGCCGGCCTAGGTAATGCAGTCTGGTAATAGCAGTTAGAGGTGCCGGATTGGCCTTCCTAACCGTCATTACTTACGATATGCAAAACTGTGGCACGGCGCCGTGGAGTGCAACAAGAATTACAATCCTTAAGTAACGGTACTTAGGTAAGCCAATCGATAGCTTAGTAAGGAATAAGATTACTCTGCAAGCGCATAGAACTATCATTGTAGCATTTCAACCCGTGAGTATTCAAGGGTGTCGTATTTATAATTTCCCGTAGGAGGGCATGGTGAATTCATCTAGCTTTTGGTATAAACATGATCACTTATTGAATGCATAGGTAGGCATAGCATAGGCAGGGGTTAAAACAAGTTTATAAGATAGTGGACACACACATCGGAGCAACCTCAAGGATAAAAGATAAAAATAAAGAATAAAGAATAACTACGTGAGCAGGCATTGGTCATATACACCTATGCAACGAATAGTAATTACATCGAATTAATAAGACTAGGATCAGGACTAAGTTTGGGATGATAGGGAGATCCCTGCAGCTAGTCTGCCAGCCGATAGAGACTTTACGAACGCCTACTCAATACCCGAACGTGGGGGAATGCTAGGGATGGATAGGGCTGTCACCACCTGCCCACCTACCCCTCTGCCCGTGGGGTACCGACATATCCGCTGATTCCCACATACCCGAGCACCACGCCCGTGTAATTGGAAACAACTCCTAGCCCCCCGGGACCCCAACCCTTCGGATTGACAGGCTCGGCTAGGAGCAACCATGACAGCACAACGAACTATTATCCCATCGTTAGTTCTTCCTCTATTCATACTAATTTGATGAACGATGAAGAACTTTGATGAACATATCAAGAACATAACACATAGACTATGAACTAGTTTACATGTTATGATCATAATATGGACAAGACTATACTCTAATTCAGATGCATTGCTATATAAATAAGATAAGAGCTTGCTCATAGAGGAGAACCGATGTGTATTCATACCAAGATGTTCTTGATTCCTCCAAGGGGACAAGCTCTCCTTGATAGCTTTGCCTTGCTCTACTACCACTACTAAACTAGAGAGAACAAGTAAGAAATGTGAGGTGTAGTGCTCCAAATGTTGGTGTGTGTTGGAGGGGGTGAAGCACATCTATTTATAGTTGATCAAGGGCGGTTTGGGCGTTCTAAGTATGGTAGTAGGTGAAACCGCCTGAGGAGGATGGGCCCGGGAGACCCCACCAGGGGGGCGGCCGCCCCCGGGGGCGGTCGATCCCCGGGGAATGCCATCTGGCCACCGCCTTCGGGTGGTCGGTTCCTCTGTGGGCCTGGGCCTCCCCCATGATTGCGAATGGATTTGGTTTGTTGATTAATTTGGGCTTTCTCATTTTCTTAGTTTGCGCCTTCTCTGAATACGCTTCCTGGAAGTGCGCTTTCCTTGAGATTTTCATGCATTTCCACGTGCTATTCCTATAAGTTAGGTGCACAACAAAACTCGTGGAAAGATTAGATAAAGCCCTATTCTCTATTTATTTTAGTATTAAAATGATATTATATTTATGTTGGTAAGGACCGCAACACACTCCATGAAACTCATAGGTGTCATGGGAGAAGTGGAACCATGTTTGGATGCGTTGTGAAACCAAGATGCAAGATAGGAGCACGAGTTGCTTCGAACCGACCATAGGCATGAAAACTATTTGCTTTGACTCCATGAAACTCATAGGTGTCATGGGAGAAGTGGAAGTTTGTTTGGATGCTTCGTGAAACCAAGATGAAAGATAGGAGCAAGGTTTGCTTTGAACCTACCATAGGCATGAAAATTGTTTGCTTTGCACTCCAAGAAACTCATGTGTGTCATGGGAAAAGTGGAACCTCGTTAGGATTGGTTTGGATGCATTGTGAAACCAAGATGCAAGATAGTAGCATGGTCTGCTTCTAACCTACCATAGGCATGAAAACTATTTGCATTGCACTCCATGAAACTCATAGGTGTCATGGGAGAAGTGAAACTTTGTTTGAATGCGTTTGGATGCGTTGTGAAACCAAGATGCAAGATAGGAGCACGGTTTGCTTCGAACCTACCGTACACGAAAACTATTTGCTTCGCACTCCATGAAACACATAGGTATCATTGAAGAAATGGAACCTCGTTTGGATGAGTTTGGATATGTTGTGAAACCAAAATGCAAGATAGGCACATGGTTTGCTTTGAACCTACCTTAGACACGAAAACTATTTGCTTTGAACTCCATGAAGCTCATTGGTGTCCTGGGAAAAGTGGAACCTCGTTAGGATGCGTTTGGAAGCATTGTGAAACCAAGATGCCAGATAGGAGCACGGTTTGTTTTGAACCTACCATAGGCACGAAACTATTTGCTTTGTGTTGACACTTGGTAGCGTCCAAATTTTATTATCAAATATCCCTGCATTAAACATGAATATCCAGTAGAATAGGGTTATTACTGACAGATTCCATGAGTTTTGGTGAATTGTCTATTTTCCTGGGGGATTTCCAGAAAAGCTTAAAAGAAGGATTAAAGAGCATAATTACCACGAAACTTAACCGCGAAGGAAACATCATCACGAAGACCCTGGAAGAGTGTAGAACACACCCGAAGCAAACGGAGGCCCACACCTGGCCAGTGGGGCCGGCCGGCCCCAAGGGGGGCCGGGCGGCGCCCTCCTAGGGTTTCCACCCGCCGCCATCTGGGGCCGGGCGGCGCCCCCCTAGGGTTTCCACCCGCCGCCATCTGGAGTCTTCTACCATCGCCTTTTAGGAGTGTTCGTCTAGATTCAGCTCCCTCGCCCGGAGTTGCGTTCTGAGGTACTTTTGTATTCAACATCCTGATTCAAGTAAGCATTTGTTCTTATTCGTTCTTAAGTATACAACTCCATTTGAGTGCTTTGATCTTCGTAGCTCCTTGGTTGAAGTAGTAGTTTGTAGTGTAGACGTGGTGTCTGGGCTATAATTACTTGTGAATGTCCCGTGATTGGCCGGATAGTGGTAGTTCGCGTAGGTGACAGCTGCGTTGATTGTCATAGAACCGACCAATTTATACGAGCACCAGTACAACGATCGCATTTTTAAAAGCAATCAAGTCGCACTTGAGCCAATATAAACCCGGTAGTCCGGAAATCTCGAAGGATTTCAAAAATTTTCATACCCCAAGGATCATTCATTCAGCAACAACCGATCACATGATACATAAGTTCGCAACCGAATTTAAACATTAGAGTACAACGTAGTCTTTTACACAAATACAGTAGTAGCGGAAGTCAACATAGTTTTACACCACAGAGTTCAAATACGAGTACCAACACCTGACCACGTCACAGCATTCTTACAACGACTAAGGATAGATAATGACCCTGCCCTCAGGTCTAGTCTTCTTCGCCCGCAGGGGTGAAGCAGTTCTTGCAGTAAGCATAGTAGACTACACCATCTGCAACAATGGGAATAAAACCCTGAGTACTCGATTGTACTCAGCTAGACTTACCCGACAGGGAGTAAATAAAATGACTCTCAATGATATGCAGGCTTGTTCGGTGGAGCTCAGAGGATAGCAACATTTTGCATAAAAAGCATTACTACAGTAGTTCCTCAACTTATACATTTAAATGTGATTCAGCTTCGATTTCAGTTGAGCTATTTAAACTAAGATTTGCCACTACACTAAGCAATCACTGAATATTATAGCAATCAATAAAACCATCTGATTTCCGATATCCACAGATATCAACCTCATCTCACCATAATCATTATGTTCAAGTTATTAGCCTCTACCTCACCAGAAGATCAGCTCAGTTTCTCACTAACCAGGAGAGATGGCGATTCAAATCGATTGTACAGCTGGCAAATATGCCAATCACAAAACCTGTCAGCCGAGCCACTGGCTTCTTGGGTCACCGTTAAATCTTTCTGAGACGTAATATGTATCGTGGGTTTGGGGGAGGGGCCATATTCTCAGAGACGAACCCACTTCCAGGAAGCCTCAGGTCCTTGACCTGCCCTTGGTAAGATGGTGTCTCTGCACATACTTCCTACCTCCAGAATATGTCTACCTTATCAGCCCCAATTCCCGGCTCAGAAAGAAATACTCGGCTTCGCGGTCAGAACGACTTATCGGACCAGCTATGTGACGACGTCCTTCAATCTCAACTGATGTCTGGTGGCCTCAGTCCTAGTCGGCCGCTAGCAGCACCGAAGACGGCATGACCTTCACCATGTCATGCGGCTCCCCGCTACCTAGCCTTGATTCTCTCATTAGACACTGTGGCATGGTGGCACATATAGTCCATCATGTGGAATCCATCCCCAACATCATCATTAGTAACCACCTATGCTCGCGAAGGACAGGAAATCCCTCGACTTCTACCGGTCTAAGCATGGCTAAGCATAAGATCGAACCCATCCCTTGTCTAGTAATAACTTCAGGATCAAGTATAAGTGGACAAGGTATAAATGCAGCAACGGTATCATATCAACTCCTATACTTAAGTGCACAATCATACGATATAATAAAGACCAGTGCATTTATAAAAAGAATAGGTGGAGGCTTAGGGATGCTCTGGGGCTTGCCTTTCACGAAATTAGATGGCTGGTGGTTGGAGCACTCAGGAAGTTCAGCCTCCTCCTCCTGGCCTTCGGGAACCTCCGACACCTCAATCTCCGGCGGAACTCCTTCCTCCGGTGGATCGAACTGCAACAGCATCACTCCTCCCGGCGATCCTGTATGCATGATATGCATAAATGAGAACTGAGAATGCACATGTAATGCAAGGTAGAGATGCACAACTTAAACCTTGAGATGCAATCAGTTTAACAATCCACACTCATTTACTGAGTACATGCATATTTCTTCTCTAGACAACCAACTCATACTCACCCTTCTTAAGCAAGGCATAGAATAATTTCTCGTCTTTCGTAAGAGGTCTACAACCTGCACTAACCATTAAACTTACATCAACTCAACTAGCTATTAATCATTTTGAGCTAACAAGCATGAGCAACACATAAACAAGAATAGCACCCTTGCTGCCCTAAGCTCAAGTTCGGATCAGATCCATAGTGCTCAACATAGTGGCAATGCTGGACCACCACAAACTGCATGAAAACACATTTTAACGAACTAATACTTGCTTAAAAGCAATTAAACAAACCCTAGCTTATAACTGGACCTACTGTTTACTATGCCGAGAAAAATCTAGAAAAGTTATAGTAGATAAATCATTTCCAGATTAGCCTACTGCTAAAATTTCAAGTCATTTGGACAAGTATAACAGTCTACACAAAAATAACAAACAACCTGCCTTTTAAGCAATGGAAAATACTTAACACAGTGAAAAGTAACAAACAACAAGTTTCCCATTTTTCTTAGCTTCTTCACAACATAACATGGTTCAGGAAAAATATTCATGACCATATCCATAACACATTAAGCATGGTGATTTTTGCAAGATTAAAGCATAAAAGGCACATTGTACATGACATCATATAAATAACAGTGCAACACTAGCAAGCATATTTTTCCCCGATTCTAATTCCCTAAACAAGATTAATGCAAGTAGAATCACATTTTTAGCACATTCCTATAATTACTTATGCATTTATCAAGTTTGCAAGCAATTAACAAATTAAATATAACTGCACAGAAAAGTTATCCAAAAAGCACATGTTATATTTTTCATACATAGAGCACAGAAATACAAACCCAACAAAATTGGTTTCACCTCATTTGGACACTCCTAGCTCCAAATATGAATTTTGGAAGATTTTACACATTGTCTGAAAATCAATTTCATTAATCCTTTAAAATAAACTCGATTCAAAATGCTACAAACACCCAGCTCAGTGCACCCGAGGCGCCCCAGAGTGACTGACCGGTGGGCTCCCCGGTCAAACGGGTCCCACGCGTCAGCGAGAGAGACAGAGCCGCCGGCGCTGACCGGCGAGAGCTCGCCGACGGCGAGGTCTCCGGCGGCACCGAGACGACCTACCGACTCGTGGCAACGAGGCGAACTCGATGCACCCACTTCTGACACCTAACCGTCACTGGAGAACGCTCAACGGCGACCATGGCGGACGGCGGCGGTCCGGCGAGCATGCGCCGGCCGATTCCGGCCTTCACTGTCGAAACCAACCCATGTTCCGCACACCCTAGACCCTAACGGAGCTTCGTGCTCGATGAATCGAACAGCGGTGCACGACAGCTTGCTCTAACCGCGCGCATGGCGACGCGGTGGCGGGCGGAACTCCGGCGAGCTCGGGTTCCGGCAAAACTACAGCGAGATCGACCCAACCAGCGACCTAGGCTAGATCTATGACTCACGAGGACGCCACGACGAGCAAGAACTAGAAGGAACGGCTACGGCATTGCTCTCGTCGCGGCAAACTGAGAGCTCGGTGGCGCTCCGACGAGTTCACGGCGGCGGAGAGGTCAAAAAACGCTATACCTTAGCTCGGCTGAGGCTAGCAACGGGTCGAGGAGATAGAGTGGAGCAAGGCGAAGCTTGTGCGGAGATGGAGTGGTCGGAGACGGCGTGGTGGCAGCGGATTTCACCGAGGCAATGGCGCGGCGGACAATGGCGACGGCGGAGAAGAAAAGAGCGAGCAGAGAGACGAGAGAGCGGGGGAGAGTGAGAGGAGCACGCTGGGGGACCGGATGGAGTGCCCCTTTTGCATTTGCAGGGCGACGGCAGGCGGGCGTGGCCCGACGCCGGCGTACGGTCGCCACTTGGCGCCGTTTGCCTGCGGCCGCGCCAGCTGCTCGGCTGAATGCCGATTTGAATCGGCCTGATTCAGTCCCAGAGAATAGACTGAACTCGACTTTTGATCAAGCCATATCTCGTGATCCAGTGAGTGTTAGCCAAAACTTCACTAATACCGATTGAAGTGCTACATGAGTACTCCATTCCGTATTAGAACACTTTACTCTAGATCGGCCCGGATTGAGAGATATGGATCGAAGAACACAGCTACTTCGAAACTGAAAAACCACTTTTATACTTAGGAAAATTTTTAAACTTTAAAACAGCCCAAACTTGCACTAATTCAACTTTTTGACCACCTTCCACCCATTTTCATGACTTGACCCTTAAATAAAGTTTGTTACTTATAAAATTCTACACAACTTTGATTAAGGGTGCACTGGCATGCAAAGTCTCTAAATTACCCTTCTTGTTTGGTCAAACAAAATAGCTTTAAAAGGGTTTTCTAGTCAACTATGAGCTAAAGGGGTATTTTGGGGATTTCACCAACATGAACATTGTTCCAAATGTTATCCCAAACATGTATAAAGCATTTAGAATAGTAAACAATCATCACATTTGCATGCTACCCTATCAAGCACACTCTAGGCATATAAGCACACATGTAACATATATTTGAATTTAACTCGAATCAAATGATGATGATGCATGATATGACATGATAAATGCTTGATGGCATGCAAATGCAAGTGTGAAAATAGTAACTAACACTAGGGTGTTACAGCCCTTTCCCCCTTAAAAGAATCTCGTCCTCGAGATTAAAGTTAATTACCATTGTTTATAGAAAGACGGATAGACTTCCTTGAGGTAATCCTCTCGCTCCCAAGTCGCATCCCAATGACTTTGGTTGTTCCACACCACCTTGTAGAACTTGATCACTCGGCTATGGGTGACTCTTTCCTTATAATCTACCACTTGTATAGGCTTCTCTTCATATGTCAGATCTGATTTTAACTTGATATCACCAAATCCACTTGTTCTTCCGGTACTCGCAAACATTTCTTGAGTTGCGATACATGAAAGACATTGAAAATAGTGGACAGGTGGGGTGGCAACCGTAACTTGTATGCCACTTTCCCACTTCTTTCCAGAATTTGAAAAGGACCCACAAACCCTGGAGCTAACTTTCGTTTTACTCTGAAACGTTGTACGCCCTTCATGGGTGACACCTTCAAGTACACATAGTCACCAACTTGAAATTCCAACGGTCTTCGACGCTTGTCTGCATAGCTCTTTTGGCGAGTATGTGCGGCTTTGAGATGCTGCTGAATGGTATGCACTCGTTCTTCGGCCTCTTTCACAAAGTCAATTCCGTAGTACCTCCTTTCTCCTGGTTCAACCCAGTTAAGAGGAGTTCTACATTTGCGCCCATACAAAGCTTCAAAAGGAGCCATCTGAATACTCTCTTGATAGCTATTGTTGTATGAGAACTCTGCTAATGGTAACCATTCTTCCCATGAGCCTTTGGAAGATAAGACACAAGCTCTCAACATATCTTCAAGAATTTGGTTTACCCATTCAGTCTGACCAGAAGTCTGAGGATGATAAGCTGAACTGCGAATCAAGTTGGTCCCCATACTCTTGTGTAATTGTTCCCAGAAACGCGCAATAAATTGCGGACCCCTGTCAGAGACAATGGTTCTAGGTACACCATGCAACCGAAGTATCTGGGAAAAGTAGAGCTGTGCCAACTGATGAGGACGATCTATAGTTCGAACTGGTAAGAAATGTGCAATCTTAGTCAACCGATCTACAATCACCCAAATCGAATCATGTCCTTTTTGTGTTAGAGGTAACCCAGATATGAAGTCCATGGTTATCTCATCCCATTTCTAACCTGGAACTGGTAAAGGTTGCAATAAACCGGCTGGCTTAAGATGAATAGCCTTCACACGACAACAGGTATCACACCTAGCCACATAAGCCGCAATCTCTTTCTACATTTTGGTCCACCAGAACCTAGGCCTTAAGTCTTGATACATCTTGCTACTACCAGGATGGATAGACAACTTGGACAAATGAGCCTCGTCCATAATCTGATTTCTCAACTCGCGGTCTTTTGGTACTACCAAGCGGTCCTTGAACCACAATATACCTTTTTCATCAACTCGGAAATGAAGTATTTCTTGTTCTTTCATCTTTCTCTTGATATGATATATGCCAGGATCTATTTTCTGACCTTCAATAATCTTGCTTTCCAAAGTACAACTGAGAGTAATATTATTCAACACCATCGGATGTATAAGATTGAATCCGTCCGCTAGCAAAGGCTGCAATACATTGCAATGAGACTTTCGGCTCAAAGCATCGGCTACGACATTAACCTTGCCTGGATGGTAGTGTACTTCTAGATCATAGTCTTTGATCAATTCCAACCACCTTCTTTGCCTCATGTTCAACTCAGGCTGAGTGAAAATGTACTTGAGGCTCTTGTGATCGGAATAGATATGACATTTGTGACCCATCAAATAGTGGCGCCAAATCTTCAATGCATGAACCACAGCGGCAAGTTCCAAATCATGAGTAGGATAATTCTGCTCGTGCTTTCTCAACTGACGCGAGGCATAAGCAATGACTCGGCCTTCTTGCATGAGCACACATCCTAACCCAGTGCCACAAGCATCACAGTACACATCAAAAGGCTTTTCAATATCAGGTTGTGCAAGAACTGGAGCAGTGGTCAACAACGTTCGCAAGATGCGAAAAGCTGTTTCACACTCCTCACTCCACACAAACTTGATATCTTTATGCAACAACTTGGTCATAGGTTGAGCTATCTTAGAGAAATCTTGGATAAAGTGGCGATAATACCCAGCTAACCCTAGAAAACAACGAACCTCAGACACATTGGTAGGTGACTGCCAATCCAACACCTGCTGAACTTTTGACGGATCTACAGAAATACCTTAAGCAGATAAGATATGGCCCAGAAAAGGCACTTTAGTCAACCAAAACTCACACTTGCCGAACATAGCATATAGCTTATGCTCCCTGAGTCTAGTCAGGACTATCCTCAAGTGTTCAGCATGATCCTCCATGTTTTCAGAGTACACCGAAATATCATCAATAAAGACTACCACGAACTTATCCAACTCAGGCATGAATACCGAATTCATTAGATACATGAAATGTGCAGGAGCATTGGTTAATCCAAAAGACATAACCAAATATTCATACAATCCATACCGAGTGGAGAAAGCCGTCTTGGGAATATCTTGTGGTCTGATCTTAATTTGATGATACCCAGATCTCAGATCAATCTTGGAGAAAACCTTAGCCTTGGATAATTGATCAAACAAGATATCAATACGAGGTAGAGGATACTTGTTCTTAATTGTCACAGCATTAAGTGGCCTGTAGTCCACACACATACGCAAAGTTTCATCCTTCTTCTTAACAAAGATTGCAGGACAGCCCCACAGAGAAGAACTAGGACGAATAAATCCTTTGTCCAATAACTCCTGGAGTTGTTTCTTGAGTTCCGCTAACTCATGAGGAGGCATTCTATACAGCCTTCGAGAAATAGGTGCCATACTGGGGATAAGTTCTATTGCAAACTCCGCATCCCGATCAGGAGGAAGTCTAGGAAGATCATCCGGAAAAACATCAGGAAACTCACACACTACCGGAATATCATGGCCAGTTGTAACTTCCGCCGTGAAGCAGAGACTAAAAAGGTCTCCCCTTCGTGGCAAGAAAACTTGAAAAGTACCTTTTCCCCGAGGTTCCTTTAATGTCAGGGTTCGGTTAGCGATGTCCAACACCGCGCCTTGACTGTTCATCCAACTCACCCCCAGAATTACATCCAAACCTAACCCGGGCAACACAATGAGGTGACTAGCAAAGCTTCTACTGCTAATCTCCACACTTGCGTGCTTAACACCCTCACATGTGCAGATTTCCGCCCCCGCCGATGTTATTCAAAGTTACATCCCATATCAACAATTGGAAACGAATGCTTTTGTGTAAATGCTTGACTTACGAAAGAATGCGATGATCCGGAGTCAAACAAAACAATGGCAGGATGTTGATTCATAGAAAACGTACCAGCAGTGACTGGTTCACCCTCTGGAATCTCTTCAATAGAAGTGTGGTGCACACGCCCCTGCTTTGGAACAATAGCGAGAGATATTGCCCTGCTGACCACAATTGAAACAAGGCCCAAGACCTTGATTGGTTTTTGCTTGGGAAGTATTGCCTGAAGGAACATTGTTCTTGTTCAAAGGCACTGTGAAACCCTTCTTGTAGCGTTGTGGTGCCGGCTGCTGTTTCTTGGGAGGAGGCCTGAATTTTGCTCCAGGAACAGCCGGACGGTAAGCAGGGCGATTTGCCACAGCACGACTAGCTGTTGATGCCCTTGGCTAAGAAGAACCTCCTTCAAAGGGCCTCTTGCCTCCCTTGGAAGCAGTGTGCAAGTTGTTCTGTTTCTCTTGAATATAAGCTTCACTGATAAACTCGTTGAAAGTTGTATGAGGATTGTTAGCCATAATCTTCATGAGCTTGGTACTAAGGCCTCTCTTGAAAGCTTCAATCTTCTTTTCATCAGTATCCACCATCCACGGAGCATACCTTGACAGATTGTTAAAGGCATGATGATACTGAGTGAGGGTCTTGGTACCCTGAGTAAGCTGCATGAACTCATTCACCTTCATCTTGATCAACCCCGCAGGAATGAAATGACCCCTGAAATCCTTGGAAAACTGCTCCCAAGTGATATTAGTAACCACAGGGTAGGCGGTCTTGTGATTGGCCCACCATATTCCAGCTTGGCCTTGCAGCAACATAGCAGCAAAGCTAGCCTTCATGGTTTCAGTCAACTGCAGCACAGAGAATGACTGCTCAATAGTGTTCAGCCACTCATCAGCTTCCAGTGGTTCAACAGCCTGCTTGAATACCGGAAGGCTTAGTGTCCATGAAGTCCTTGTAGTCACTGTACTGGCCAGCATCATTCCTGCGACGCCTATCACGGTCACGATTGTTGTTGTTGTTAGCAACCATCTGCTGCAAAATAGCCTGCTGAGTATCCAGGAACTGAGCAAACATCTTCTCCTGGGTACGTGGTGGAGGAGGCGGTAACTCCTCATCCTCATGCTCATTCCTACCACCACTGGTTGACCCATGACGACGGGTATGAGGTGCCATCTGTAGCAAAACACAACAACCATTGTTAGGTGTCAGTTATGCCAAAGAGAATCGAAAGATTATGCCCAGAAGATATCAATGATCATTTCTGATAACCTACAAACGGCACAATAATTCAATAATCATCACACAACTGCATAATAACAAGGCGCAACCAAAAAGGTGTTTCCAAACTGCATAAGTTACCATTACTTAATTAGAAGTTTGATGGTTCCAGCCCTGAACACACAGGGTTCAAATATTACAACCCAGGTTCCAACCATTACGTTACATCATGGTTTTCATTACAAAAGAGTGCCGATCATGGCAAGAGCACTAGAAAGAGCCTAGTCATCGTGGTCACTGTCCATGCCGGACACGTTCCCACCATGGTCATCACTCTCGTCAACAGGCACGATCTCCTCGGGGTCTTCTTCTTCTTCCTCACCTGCTTCACCATCATCAGCTGCAACGAAGATCTCAGGAGCAAACTCCGCTGCACCCGGAGGATGAAACGGATCAACACGGTTGTTCAGACGATGAACGTCCTGCTGCAGCTCCCAAACCTGCTGCTGACTAGCGCGCAACTCCTGCCGGAACTCATCGCGCTGACGTGTCAAGCTCATATTGCGATTGTCAAGTTGGCGGCAAAGATCTGCATTCTGCCTCTCAAGCACCTCAACACGGCGATCAGCTGCCAACAAAGCACCCGAGCATCGCAGCAGTTCATTACGACAGGCGGTGAGAGCTACCGCCAAGTCATCTGAGCTACGACGAGCAATACGTGCCCACTCTTCAACTTCTAACCTCTTCTCCACAGCACCATGCAGGGCTTCGATGCACTTCATCCAAC
Organism: Eremochloa ophiuroides; assembly: GCA_038502445.1. Taxonomy (NCBI): domain Eukaryota; kingdom Viridiplantae; phylum Streptophyta; class Magnoliopsida; order Poales; family Poaceae; genus Eremochloa; species Eremochloa ophiuroides. The sequence continues at coordinate 37,507,960 of JAHLJS010000005.1, read as the reverse complement.
CATCCCTAGTGGAATAATGCATCCTCAGGACAACAAATATAGCACTCATAGAAGTACCCGTGCTATGAGCACACTCATCTCTGCCTCGCTCCAAAGAAGCTTGGCTAGACTGAGCCCACTCACCCTGAGAAGCATCCACCCTGCGGAAGACATTTGCTGGCCCCAAATCAGCTCTCTTGTTAAACCTGGTACAAATGTCCGTCAACATCTCGAAAGCTGCGAGCTGTGCACCATCCCATGACGTCTTCATGTCAACTTCCACATTTATTCCTGGGAACGACCAACCCCTTCCAAGGACAGGGATTGTCACCCAAACATCAAACCAAGGCTGCACTATGGTTTCCGCTGGCTTCCAGAAATACAGTGGCGGCTCTGTATACCCCACTGACTCCAACAACCTCCATAGCACAGTGGGGGTGCCAAACTGCTCCAGAAACGGAACCACTCTGCGGCTCACCCTCAGCTGCCATCTGGTACATCACAACACCTTTCAGCATTTAGAATAAGATAGAGCAGCACAAATTTTATCATAAAGGAGGGAAATAGTACAAATAGCTTGAATTAATTTCATAATCATGATGCATTCACGTGCCAACGACCTCACACATAGTATATAATAACTAACGTTATAGTCGGTGGCGTACCACGTGCTCTCATATGCGTAACTGACCGTGCTACACGTTTGCGAAGTTAGTGTACCTGCAGAAGATTCATTTTAGCCCATTCCCAATGTATGCATGGCAACAAGAAGCACTTTCTGCCAAAAATGTTCCCATAAACATTTGCGACCCCAAAAGTAATCACTCCACCTTACTTCCATATGTACACCTATGAATCACATGTACTCACTTCAGTAACCATAACACTCACCATCGATCGACGGTTGTTCGATCTTACACTCACATCTCACCTTACCTCAGGCGACGTGGCACATTGGCCCATAAGAAGCAATAAGAAACCGACAGTTCATAATTATCCGCACGATAAAACCAAATGAACCACAAATAAAAACATGATGCAATTTTCCCCAAGTCAGTACTTACATAAGCCACCTAATTACCACATATATATAGGGCTATAGGACTTGGTCATTGGTGCTCATAAGTTTTGCAAACACTTGGTTAAAATCACCTATACACACTAGTAGTCGGCAATTAGTTTGTAAAACTCAAAACTCTTTGATTTTTAAATAGTCAAGTGATGGTATATGCTGAATTATGCTCTGGTACCAGCTGTCATAGAACCGACCAATTTATACGAGCATCAGTACAATGATCGCATTTTTAATAGCAATCAAGTCGCACTTGAGCCAATATAAACCCGATAGTCCGGAAATCTCGAAGGATTTCAAACATTTTCATACCCCAAGGATCATTCATTCAGCAACAACCGATCACATGATACATAAGTTCGCAACCGAATTTAAACATCAGAGTACAACATAGTCTTTTACACAAATACAGTAGTATTGGAAGTCAACATAGTTTTACACCACAGAGTTCAAATACGAGTACCAACACCTGACCACGTCACAGCATTCTTACAACGACTAAGGATAGATAATGACCCTGCCCTCAGGTCTAGTCTTCTTCGCTCGCAGGGGTGAAGCAGTTCTTGCAGTAAGCATAGTAGACTACACCATCTGCAACAATGGGAATAAAACCCTGAGTACTCGATTGTACTCAGCTGGACTTACCCGACCGGGAGTAAATAAAAAGACTCTTAAGGATATGCAGGCTTGTTCGGTGGAGCTCAGAGGATAGCAAAATTTTGCATAAAAAGCATTACTACAGTAGTTCCTCAACTTATACATTTAAATGTGATTCAGCTTCGATTTCAGTTGAGCTATTTAAACTAAGATTTGCCACTACACTAAGCAATCACTGAATATTATAGCAATCAATAAAACCATCTGATTTCTGATATCTACAGATATCAACCTCATCTCACCATAATCATTATGTTCAAGTTATTAGCCTCCACCTCACCAGAAGATCAGTTCAGTTTCTCACTAACCAGGAGAGATGGCGATTCGAATCGATTGTTCCAGCTGGCAAATATGCCAATCACAAACCCTGTCAGCCGAGCCACTGGCTTCTTGGGTCACCGTTAAATCTTTCTGAGACGTAATATGTATCGCGAGTTTGGGGGGCCCATATTCTCAGAGACGAACCCACTTCCAAGAAGCCTCAGGTCCTTGACCTGCCCTTGGTAAGATGGTGTCTCTGCACATACTTCCTACCTCCAGAATATGTCTACCTTATCAGCCCCAATTCCCGGCTCAGAAAGAAATACTCGGCTTCGCGGTCAGAACGACTTATCGGACCAGCTATGTGACGACGTCCTTCAATCTCAACTGATGTCTGGTGGCCTCAGTCCTAGTCGGCCGCAAGCAGCACCAAAGACGGCATGACCTTCACCATGTCATGCGGCTCCCCGCTACCTAGCCTTGATTCTCTCATTAGACACAGTGGCATGGTGGCACATATAGTCCATCATGTGGAATCCATCCCCAACATCATCATTAGTAACCACCTATGCTCGCGAAGGACAGGAAATCCCTCGACTTCTACCGGTCTAAGCATGGCTAAGCATAAGATCGAACCCATCCCTTGTCTAGTAATAACTTCAGGATCAAGTATAAGTGGACAAGGTATAAATGCAGCAACGGTATCATATCAATTCCTATACTTAAGTGCATAATCATACGATTTAATAAAGACCAGTGCATTTATAAAAAGAATAGGTGGAGGCTTAGGGATGCTCCGGGGCTTGCCTTTCACGAAATTAGATGGCTGGTGGTCAGAGCACTCAGGAAGTTCAGCCTCCTCCTCCTGGCCTTCGGGAACCTCCGACACCTCAATCTCCAGCGGAACTCCTTCCTCCGGTGGATCAAACTGCAACAGCGTCACTCCTCCCGGCGATCCTATATGCATGATATGCATATATGAGAACTGAGAATGCACATGTAATTCAAGGTAGAGATGCACAACTTAAACCTTGAGATGCAATCAGTTTAACAATCCACACTCATTTACTAAGTACGTGCATATTTCTTCTCTAGACAACCAACTCATACTCATCCTTCTTAAGCAAGGCATAGAACAATTTCTCGTCTTTCGTAAGAGGTCTATAACCTGCACTAACCATTAAACTTACATCAACTCAACTAGCTATTAATCATTTTGAGCTAACAAGCATGAGCAACACATAAACAAGAATAGCACCCTTGCTGCCCTAAGCTCAAGTTTGGATCAGATCCATAGTGTTCAACATAGTGGCAATGCTGGACCACCAAAACTGCATGAAAACACATTTTAACGAACTAATACTTACTTAAAAGCAATTAAACAAACCCTAGCTTATAACTGGACCTACTGTTTACTATGCCCAGAAAAATTTAGAAAAATTACAGTAAATAAAGCATTTCCAGATTAGCCTACTGCTAAAATTTCAAGTTATTTGGACAAGTATAACAGTCTACACAAAAATAACAAACAACCAGCCTTTTAAGCAATGGAAAATACTTAACACAGTGAAAAGTATCAAACAACAGATTTCTCATTTTTCTTAGCTTCTTCACAACATAACATGATTTAGGAAAAATATTCATGACCATATCCTTAACACATTAAGCATGGTGATTTTTGCAAGATTAAAGCATAAAAGGCACATTGTACATGACATCATATAAATAATAGTGCAACACTAGCAAGCATATTTTTCCCAGATTCTAATTCCCTAAACAAAATTAATGCAAGTGGAATCACATTTTTAGCACATTCCTATAATTACTTATGCATTTATCAAATTTGCAAGCAATTAACAAATTAAATATAACTGCACAGAAAAGTTATCCAAAAAGCACATGTTATATTTTTCATACATAGAGCACAGAAATACAAACCCAACAAAATTGGTTTCACCTCATTTGGACACTCCTAGCTCCAAATATGAATTTTGGAAGATTTTACACATTTTTTGAAAATCAATTTCATTAATCCTTTAAAATAAACTCGATTCAAAATGCTACAAACACCCGGCTCAGTGCACCCGAGGCGCCCCAGAGTGACTGACCGGCGGGCTCCCCGGTCAAACGGGTCCCACGCGTCAGCGAGAAAGAGGGAGCCGCCGGCGATGACCGGCGAGAGCTCGCCGACGGCGAGGTCTCCGACGACACCGAGATGACCTACCGACTCGTGGCAACGAGGCGAACTCGATGCACCCACTTCCGACACCTAACCGTCACAGGAGCACGCTGAACGGCGACCATGGCGGACGGCGGCAGGTCCGGCGAGCATGCGCCGGCCGATTCCGGCCTTCACTGTCGAAACCAACCCACGTTCCGCACACCCTAGACCCTAACGGAGCTCCGTGCTCGATGAATCGAATAGCGGTGCACGACAGCTTGCTCTAACCGCGCGCATGGCGATTCGGTGGCGGGCGGAACTCCGGCGAGCTCGGGTTCCGGCAAAACTACGGCGAGATCGACCCAACCAGCGACCTAGGCTAGATCTATGACTCACGAGGACGCCACGACGAGGAAGAACTAGAAGGAACGGCTATGGCATTGCTCTCGTCGCGGCAAACCGAGAGCTCGGTGGTGCTCCGACGAGTTCACGGCGGCGGAGAGGTCAAAAACGCTATACCTTAGCTCGGCTGAGGCTAGCAACGGGTCGAGGAGATAGAGTGGAGCAAGGCGAAGCTTGTGCGGAGATGGAGTGGTCGGAAACGGCGTGGTGGCGGCGGATTTCACCGAGGTGATGGTGCGGTGGACAATGGCGACGGCGGAGAAGAAAAGAGCGAGCAGAGAGACGAGAGAGCGGGGGAGAGTGAGAGGAGCGCGCTGGGGGACAGGATGGAGTGCCCCTTTTGCACTTGCAGGGCGACGGCAGGCGGGCGTGGCCCGACGCCGGCGTACGGTCGCCACTTGGCGCCGTTTGCCTGTGGCCGCGCCAGCTGCTCGGCTGAATGCCGATTTGAATCGGCCTGATTCAGTCCCAGAGAACAGACTGAACTCGACTTTTGATCAAGCCATATCTCGTGATCCAGTGAGTGTTAGCCAAAACTTCACTAATATCGATTGAAGTGCTAATGAGTACTCCATTCCGTATTAGAACACTTTACTCTAGATCGGCCCGGATTGAGAGATATGGATCGAAGAACACAGCTACTTCGAAACTGAAAAACCACTTTTAGACTTAGGAAAATTTTTAAACTTTAAAACAGCCCAAACTTGCACTAATTCAACTTTTTGACCACCTTCCACCCATTTTCATGACTTGACCCTTAAATAAAGTTTGTTACTTATAAAATTCTACACAACTTTGATTAAGGGTGCACTGGCATGCAAAGTCTCTAAATTACCCTTCTTGTTTGGTCAAACAAAATAGCTTTAAAAGGGTTTTCTAGTCAACTATGAGCTAAAGGGGTATTTTGGGGATTTCACCAACACGAACATTGTTCCAAATGTTATCCCAAACATGTCTAAAGCATTTAGAACAGTAAACAATCATCACATTTGCATGCTACCCTATCAAGCACACTCTAGGCATATAAGCACACATGTAACATATATTTGAATTTAACTCCAATCAAATGATGATGATGCGTGATATGACATGATAAATGCTTGATGGCATGCAAATGCAAGTGTGAAAATAGTAACTAACACTAGGGTGTTACATTGATTCCTCTGTAGTCCACTTCGTGTTGATAGGATCGATAGGTGTATAAGTGTTTGGTAGGAGGGAACTCTGATTTCCGCTCTTATTCATTTCACTGCCCGATTAGAACGATATTATTCAAAGTTTACCGGTTGTCGGATCTAGATAATCATTAGTTATCTCCTCATTCTTGATATTCTCTAGATTGATTGTGTTATCGGGTTAAGAACCAATAGACTTAGTTAGTATCACCTACTGTTCCTTTGGGTTCGATATTAAAACCGGGATTGTCTGGTGAAGTGCTACATCGGTGTTTTATCTGTGCGCTTGAGGATACTTTGATAATAATAATATTTAATAGAGTGCAGTTAATTTATACCAACAAGCATTTCTGGCGCCATTGCTGGGGAACGGTTTGCTGATTTTGGCTTAGTCTATCTTAATCTGGTATTATACTTTTATCTTTTATCTTTTACCCTTTTAAAGTATGGAACCCACCTCCCAACTTTTATATCAATATGGAGCACCATCGGGATCGTATCTCCAGCCAAAGGAATCATCTTTACCCATCACATCATCTGGCTATGAGTTACGTCCGGGATTAATTAAGTTAGTTCAGGATCACATCTTTTCTGTTAGTTCTAGCAAAAACCCCTATTCCGATTTATCCTGATTTTGGGCAGACATATTCGTGTTTGCACATTAAGGGCATGGCAGATGAAACTTTAAGATGAAAACTCTTTCCGTTTTCATTAACGGTAAAGGCAAAGAAATGGTATAATTGTCATGTTGGGAGTAGCCAAGGAGATTGGGAAGTATTGCGTGCTAATTTTTGTCTTAAATTTTTCCCTATCGAAAAGATCGCTAAACTTCATTTTGAAATTATTGGATTTAAACAATTAGATAACGGATCATTAGGCAAGGCTTGGGAACGCTTTGATGGATTTATAAATTCTGGACCTAATCTTGCTTTGCCAGAACCTATGCTTTTGCAACATTTCTTTTTAGGCCTTGATGATAAAAATAAAGAATACCTTTATTTGGCCGCAGGAGGAGCATTTATGCATATTACTGCTTGACATGCTAAAACTATTCTTACTAATATCTTAATTGATCTTCCTGAAGAAAAAGAAAAGTTGTTAGAAGATGAAGTTTTGTTATTCAATTCTAAACTTTTGTCTGATTCATCTCAACCTTTACCTGAACTATCTAATGAGAAGGAGATAATTCCTATTTCTGATTTTATGCTTGAATTTGAGGATGAACTTTTTGATGATTATGGAAACACCTTGAGCTATCATAAAATTATGAAACCACAAGAATCTCTGAATTTTAAAAATTTTAATATTTCATATCCTACTGATTTAAAATTCGAGAGAGATAACAAGAGAATTGATTTTTGTTATGAGTAATGTGTGGTTGATAGAATCTGAGCTTTCAAATGATATAATTTGTTTAAATTCTCCTGCCATTACTATTAAATGTCAAATTGATACATATCTTTTTTATGCCTTTTATAATCCAATAGTAGGTGTCAATATCATGTCTCTTACATTTGCTGAAAAATTCTTGAAAGATATGCCATTAATTTCTACAAATAAAATATTAAAAAATCGTTCAGGACATATTATTCCTAGTTTAGGTGTTTTATGTTCTCTTCCTATTGTGATTAATGAATTCCGAATTTTGCTGAATTTCTATATCTTTGATGTTTGGGATTTTGATGTAATGATTGGATTACCAATAGGAAAGCTTTTGCGAGAAGGTTATGTGGGCAATTTAGATATTAAACTTGAGAAAGGATTTAATCTCTCAGTGCCTATAACTCATGCATTAAAAGCTAAGGTAGAGCCACCTCCTGAGTTAGATCCGATAGAAGAAGTTAAGGCTGTGTCATTTGAGGAATTTATTGAACCTAATTTAGAGAATGATACTCAGTTCTTCATTAATGAAGAGGAGGAGGATCCGATTGATCCTGAACCTCTGGATGAATTACTAGAGCCACCTAAACCTTCTATTGAGCTTAAGCAACTACCTTCTGGTCTTAAGTATGTTTTTCTGAATAATGATCAAAATTCTCCTGTGATTATTAGTGATAAACTTTCTGATGAAGAGTCTTTTAGATTAATAACTGTCTTAAAAAAACATCGTGCTGCTTTTGGTTATTCACTCCAAGACCTTAAGGAGATTAGTCCTGTTTTGTGCACCCATCATATTCCAACCAATCTAGAAATTACACTTCTAGAGAGCCCCAACGTAGGCTTCAAAATGCGATGAGGGAAGTTGTTAAGAAAGAGGTATTGAAACTTTTGCATGCTGGGATTATTTATCCTGTTCCGCATAGTGAGTGGATAAGCCCTATTCAAGTTGTACCTAAAAAGGGTGGTATGATCGTAGTTAAAAATGATAAAAATGAATTGATACCCCAGAGAACTGTTACAGGATGGTGAATGTGTATATATTATAGAAAACTCAGTAAAGCAACCAAGAAAGATCATTTCTCGCTGCCCTTCATTGATGAGATGTTAGAGCGTTTGGCAAATAATTCTTTCTTTTGTTTCCTTGATGGTTATTCTAGATATCACCAAATTCCTATCCACCCTGATGATCAAAGCAAAACCACTTTTACATGTCCTTATGGAACTTATGCTTATCGTAGAATGTCTTTTAGATTATGTAATGCACCTGCTTCTTTTCAAAAATGTATGATGTCTATATTTTCTGAAATGATAGAAGAAATCATGGAAGTTTTTATGGATGATTTTTCAGTTTATGGAAAAACTTTTGATGATTGTCTAGAAAATCTAGATAAGGTTTTACAGATATGTGAAGAAAAGCACTTAGTCCTTTATTGGAAAAAATGTGATTTTATGGTTAGAGAAGGAATAGTGATAGGACATTTAGTGTCTGAAAGAGGTATAGAGGTAGACAAGGCAAAAATTGAAGAATTGAACAACTACCTCCACCTGTTAATATAAAAGGAATCCGAAGTTTTCTTGGTCATTGTGGTTTTTCTCGCAGATTTATAAAAGATTTTTCACATATTGCTAGACCACTGACTAACTTGCTAGCTAAGGATGTTCCTTTTGAATTTGATGATGCATGTTTAAAATCTTTTAATATTTATAAAGAAGCACTTACATCAGCACCAATCATTCAACCCCCCCCCCCGATTGTTCTTTACCTTTTGAAATTATGTGTGATGATAATGATTATGCTGTAGGGGCAGTATTAGGACAAACAAAAGATAAGAAGCATCATGCAATTGCTTATGCTAGTAAAACTATGACATGAGCACAATTAAATTATGTAACAACTGAAAAAGAACTCCTGACTGTTGTTTTTGCTATTGATAAATTTAGATCTTACTTAGTAGGAGCAAAAGTAATTGTTTATTCTGATCATGCTGCTTTAAAATATTTGCTCACTAAGAAAGATGCTAAACCTCGTTTGATAAGATGGATTTTGTTACTCCAAGAATTTGACTTAGAAATTAAAGATAGAAGAGGAATAGAAAATTCAGTTGTTGATCACTTGTCTAGAATACACTATGAGAAACCTCAGGAATTGCCTATTAATGACTCATTGAGAGATGACATGCTGTTTAAAGTGACCAAGTCAGACCCTTGGTACGTGAATATTGTCAACTTTATGGTTGCAGGTTATGTACCACTAGGGGAAAGTAAAAAGAAGCTCATTTATGAAAGTTGTCTCCACATATGGGATCCACCATACCACTTCAGAATTTGCTCAGATGGATTACTTAGAAGATGTGTACCAGTAGAAGAGGGCATGCAGATCATTCAGAAATGCCACGCATCACCATATGGAGGTCATTATGGAGCATTCCGCACTCATGCTAAAATCTGGCAGAGTGGGTTCTTTTGGCCAACTATGTATGAAGACACCAAAGATTTTGTCCGGAGATGTGGATCATGTCAGAGGCACGGAAATATCAATGCAAGAGATGCTATGCCACTCACCAACAATCTCCAGATCGAGCTCTTTGATGTCTGAGGAATTGGTTAAATGGGACCATTTGTGAAATCAAGAAATTATGAATACATTCTGGTGGCAGTTGACTATATATCCAAGTGGGTAGAAGCTATACCATGCATGAATGCTTATTCCAAACATTCAAAGAAGATGTTTGAAGAGATTATATTTTCAAGGTTTGGAACACCAAGGATGGTCATTAGTGACGGAGGGACACACTTCACTGATAAAAAGTTTCACCGATACTTGCAAGCTCATGGCATCCGTCACAATGTTGCTACTCCATACCATCCTCAGATAAGTGGCCAAGCAGAAACATCAAACAAACAAATCAAGAATCTTCTACAGAAAACAGTAAATGAGATGGGTACTGCATGGAAGGACCGATTACCCGAAGCACTTTGGGCATATCGGACCGCATACAAGACACCTTTGGGCATGTCACCTTACCAGCTAGTATATGATAAGACCTGTCATTTATCAGTGGAGTTAGAGCATAAAGCTCACTGGGCTATTAAGAGATGGAAGATGGAGTTTGAAGCCGCTGGAGAAAACAGAAAAATTGCAATTATCAGAATTAAAAGCATAGAGAGAAAAGCCTTGTCACAATTCAAAGATCTATAAAGAAAGAACAAAAAGATGGCATGACAAGAGGATCAAGAAGAAAGAGTTTGCACCAGGAGATAAGGTATTACTTTTTAATTCCAGGTTCAAATTATTCGGGCTTGGAAAACTACGAAGCAAATGGGAAGGACCATTTACGGTCGTGAATGCATCGCCACATAGAGCGGTAACTCTACAATCACACGAAGGTACGTTATTCAAGGTAAATGGTCACCGACTTAAATTATTTTTAGAACCATTTAATTCAGAAGTTGTTGATGGGTTGGACTTTGTCCAACTACCCACTTTTTAGTCCCGTTATTATCCGTTACGAAAAATTATCGCGCATCGCAACTAATAGGAAGTAGGAAGAGTCTAGAGGCTTCACGAGCACGGCCACCCTGGGAGGACACCAGGTGGGGCCGGCCGGCGCCCTTATGGGGCCGGGCGGCGCCCCCTGTCCCCTCTCGTCCCGACTCTCGTTTCCTTTTCTTTCTCTATCCTTCCTAAACACAATCACATAGATTCCCGATGCGTACGGATAATCTTTCGTATGAATCCTGTAGAACCTAGATTTGATCTTATCCTGTCTCCTGAAAACCCATATAAATACACACCTATACCGCCCTCAAATGGCATCCCATCATCATTGCCTTCCTCCCCTCCAAAGAAACTCCCTAGTTTAGATCTAGTAGCAATGGCAGGCGAAGCGGTCGTCGGCGCTGACTCCGGCAAGATCCAAGGCGACGACTCGAAGGCCATCGTCCTCGCTCAGCCGAAGCCCCTTGCCATCGTGCCGCCGAAGCACCTCGCCATCGTGCCACCGAAGCATCTTGCTACGGTGCCCCAGCAGTTCGAGCAAGTCTACTACAGGCATGCTCAGCCTGCTCTGCCATCGCCACCTAAGAGACTGCTGCTAGAAGATGGTACCAGAGGGAAGCAGATCGCTATTCCTCGAGGCACCCCACTTCTTCCACCTAGAGACAATGAGCGACTCCTGTCGGTCAAGACTGATAAGAACGGAACGCTGGAATGTGCGAAGTACACCACTGCTCACCCTGCCATCCAAGGAGTTCGTGCATGTAACAGAACCGACCAATTAATACGAGCACAAGTACAGCGACAGTTGTTTTTCCAGCTATCAAGCCACAATTGAACCAATATAAACCCGGTAGTCCGTGAAATCTCGAAGGATTTCAAACCTTTACACAGTACATACCCCAAGGATCACAAAATTCAGCAACAACCGATCACATGATACATAAATTCACAACAGAGTTTAAACATCAGAGTACATCACTGTCTTTTACATAAATGTAGCAGTAGCGGAAACCAACATAGTTTTACACAACACGAGTTCAGATAATAGTACCAAAGCTGACCAGTCACAGCATAGAACAAAAGGTATGACAAATACACGACCATGCCCCAGGTCTAGTCATCTTCACCCGCATGGTAGAAGCAGTTCTTGCAATAAGCATAGTAGACCACTCCTTCTACAACAACAGGGAATAAAACCCTGAGTACTCAATTGTACTCAACCAGACTTACCCGATGGGAAGTAAATAAAAAGACTCTCAAGGATATGCAGGCTTATAACTGGAGCTCAGGAGATAGCATCATTTTGCAGAAAAAGCATTACTACAATAATCCTCCATTATCAATTTTAAATGTTGATCAGCTTCCATTTTAGTTCAGCTATTAAAGCTAAGATTTGCAACTATACTAATCAAACACTTGATATGATAGCAAACAATAAATCATAGCGATTTCTGATATCCACCGATATCTTGCTCAACTCACCATTAATCACGTTCAAGTTGTTAACCTCTACCTCACCAGAAGATCAGTTCAGTTTCTCACAAACCAGGAGAGATGGCGATTCGAATCGATTGTACCAGCTGGCAAATATGCCAATCACAAACCCCGTCAGCCGGATCAGTGGCTTCTTGGGTCACCGTTGGACCATTTGAGTCAGTATCTCACGAAGTTGGCGGGGTCCACAATCTCAGGGATCAGGCTCATCCGGTATCTCAGGACGCACCTGCCATCGGTATGGTGTCCCTGCCTAGAAAGTGTCTGCCGAGCACACCAACAATCGGCTCAAATGAAACTACGCGGCTTCGCGGTTAGAACGACTTATCTGGCAAGCTATGTGACGACGTCTTTCAATCTCAACTGATGTTTAGCGGCCTCAGTCCTAATCAGCCGCGAGTAGCACCGAAGTCAGCACAACCCATGTCATGCAGCTCCCCACTACCCAGCCTTGATTCTCTCATTTAATCAGTGTGGCATGGTGACACATATAGCCATCCATGTGGATCTCATGATCAGTAGTCACCACCTATACTTGCGGATGACAGGGAATCACCCGACTTCTATCGGTCTAAGCAGGGATAAGCATAAGATCGAGCACCTGTCTAGTAATAGTACCGGGATCATATGTAAACTGGGCAAGGTATTTATGCAGCAACGGTATCAACCAACTCCTATACCTAAGTGCACAAACATACGATTTAAAAAAGACCAGTGCACTTATATAAAAGAGATAGGTGGAGGCTTAGGGATGCTCCGGGGCTTGCCTTTTACAAAGTTAGAGGGCTGGTGGTCAGTGCACTCCGGCTATTCAGTCTTCTCCCCTCCTTCTGGAGCTTCCGGCACCTCAATCTCCGGTGGCACTCCTTCTTCCAGAGGGTCGAACTGCAGCAACGTAACTCCTTCCGGCGATCCTGTATGCATGTGTGCACGTATGAGTATTTAGAATGCACATGAGATTCAAAAGATAACAAATGAGTATGCTCATGTGGTGCACTGGACAACCCTTTAACATATAACTTAACATAACAATCATTTACTGAGTACGTGCATACTTCTCCGAACAACCGTTATTTACTCACCCTGTTTAAGCAACCTATAGAACAATTTCTCGTCCTCGGTAAGAGGCCTACAACCTGCACTAACAATTAATTTGAATCAAACTCACCTAACTACAACCAAACTTTAATGAGCAAGCATAAACAAGCACATACACAAGAGATATTAACCTTGCTGCCCTATAACACGATTAAAATCAGCACTACAACAATCTAGCAAACTTTTCAAAGCTGGAACACCACAAAAGGACAGGTGATGCACCTTCAAATAATTATTAACCAATAAAAAGCAATCCAATTTAGACCCAACTTACAACTGGACCTTTTATTTCCTTAATCCAAAAAATTTTAACAAAATTACAATAGATAGTACACCTCTAGCTCAAGCTATTGACCAAAAATCAAGTTAATTGGACTCGTAGAGCTTCCTACGCAAAAATGACAAGCAAATAGCCTAAAATGCCTAGGAAAATACTTACTACAGAGAAAAGTATCAAACAATAGATTTCCCATTTTTCTTAGCTTCCTCACTACACAACAAGACCTAGGAAAAATATTCACAGTCATATCCTTCATACTATAAGCATGGTAAATTTATCAAAAAGATAACAATAACAAGCCATTATACAAGACCATACATTAAAAACAGTGAAAGCACAGAACAAATATTTTTCCCAGTTTCTACTACTCAAAACAAGACTAACCCAAGTGGAATCACATTTTTGGCACCTTCCTACATTTAGTTATGCATTTTCCAAGTTTACAAGCATATAACAATTTAAATTAAGTTGCACAGAAAACTTATCCCAAAAGCACATTTTATATTTTTCCTGCATAGTTCTTAGAAAGACAAACACAACAAAATTTGGTTCACCTCATTTGGACACTTCTAGCTCCAGATATGAATTTTAGAAGGTTTATCACAATTTCTGGAAATTCATTTTATCTTTTTCCTTTTAAACGAACCCGACTCAAAACGTTACACACACCCGGTTCAGTGCACCCAACGCGCAACAGAGCAACTGACCTGTGGGTCCCTGGTCAAACCGGACCCATGCGACAGAGAGAGAGCAGCCCGCCGGCGCTGACCGGCGCTAGCTCGCCGGCGGCAAGGTCACCGGCGAATCCAACAGCACAGTATGCTCCTGGGAACGAGACGAACTCGATGAGCTAACTCCCGAGACCTAACTACAACCGGAGCAGGCTCGACGGCGACAATGGCGGCGGCGGAGGTCCGGCGAGCGCACGCCGACGGAATCCGGCCTTCACCGGCAAAACCTAGCTCCGTTCCGTGAACACTCGACCCTAACGAAGCTACGTGCACGACGAATCGGACTATGGCGCTCGGACGCGCACCAATCGCACGCGCATGGCGGCACGGTGGCGGGCAGAGCCACGGCGAGGCCGTGTTCCGGCGAGCCTATGGGGCGAATGACCCAACCAAGTCCCCAGACCTAAACTGCGACTCAAGAAGACCTAGAGACAAAGCAAAATGGGGAAGAACGACTATGGGAAGACGCTGGTCGTCGCGAGCAGAGAGCTTGGCGGCGTTCCGGCAGTGGCGCGGCGGCGAGGCGATCGTTACGGCTATATCTTAGGTCGGCTTGGTCTGGAAAGGGGTCGAGGATGCAAAGCAGAGAGTGGTGAAGCTATGAGGGAGATGGAGCGGCCAGAGACTGGACCGCGGCGGCGGATTTCACCGTGAAGCCGACTCGGCGGCCATGGCGACGGCGGAGCAGAGGAGAGGGAGAACAGATAGAACGAGAGAGGGAGGGAGTGAATGGAGCGGCCAGGGGACAGGGTGGAGTGTCGACTTCGACTTTGCAGGGGCGCAGCGGGGCAGCGACGGCGTACGGCGCCACCTGGCGGCTGAGGAGCCGCGGCGGCAGGCGGCCGCTGACCGTTTTCAGTATGAAACCGGTCGATTCAGACCGACTGAAACCGAATGTTCGAGGCTCTGTAACTCTTCATCCAGTGCGTATTAGGAAAAACTTCATTACTATGGATTGAAGAGATACATGAGATCTCTAATCGGTATTAGAACACTTTGCACTGATTCGGCTTGGTTTGAGAGCAACAAGTTGAAGAACAGAGGTACACTGAAACCGAAAACCACTTTAGACTTAGCAAATTTTCAGCAACTCCAAAACAACCCCAAATCTACACTAAAACACATTTTTGACCCTTTTGCACACATTTCATGGCTTGACCCAAAAATAACATTTGTTGCTTATAAAATTCTACACAACTTTGATTAAGGGTGCTCTGACATGCAAAGTCTCTAAGACCACTTTCCTGTTTGGTCAAACAGAATAGGTTTAGGAGGGCTTTTTAGTCAACTAGGAGTTAGAGGGGTATTTAGGGGATTTCACCAACATGAACATTGTTCGAAAAGTTAATACAAACATGTTTAGGGTGTTTAGAACAGTAAACAATCATCACACTTGCATGTTAACACATTTGCTAAGCACAAGCAAGTATAATCAAAATCAAAACCAAATAACAACATCAAGTCATAATGTATATGTGCATGAATGACATGATCAATGCTTGATGCTATGCAAATGCAAGTGTAAAATAGTAACTAACGCTAGGGTGTTACAGCCCTTCCCCCCTTAAGAAGAATCTCGTCCCCGAGATTGCAGTTAATTACCATTGCGCATAGAAAGAGGGGTAGACTTCCTTGAGATAATCTTCTCGCTCCCAAGTCGCATCACGTACGCCTTGGTTATTCCAAACAACCTTGTAGAACCTGATTACTCGGCTGCGAGTGACCCTTTCTTTGTAGTCTACCACTTGAATAGGCTTTTCTTCATAAGTCAAATCTGATTTTAACTTGATATCATCAAGATCCACTTGTTCTTCCGGAACTCGCAAACATTTCTTGAGTTGAGAGACATGGAAAACGTTGAAGATAGCCGACAAGTGTGGTGGCAAACGCAACTTGTATGCCACGTTCCCACTCTTCTCCAGAATATGAAAAGGACCCACATACCTTGGAGCTAGCTTTCGCTTCACTCCAAAGCGCTGAACGCCCTTCATAGGTGACACCTTCGAGTAGACATAGTCACCAACTTGAAATTCCAACGGTCTTCTACGCTTGTCTGCATAACTCTTTTGACGAGCTTGTGCGGCTTTAATATGCTGTTGAATGATATGCACCCGTTCTTCGGTTTCTTTCACAAAATCAATCCCATAGTACCTTCTTTCTCCTGGCTCAACCCAGTTGAGAGGGGTTCTACATTTGTGTCCGTACAAAGCTTCAAACAGAGCCATCTGAATGCTCTCTTGGTAACTATTGTTGTAGGAGAACTCTGCTAAAGGCAACCACTGTTCCCATGAACCCTTAGACGAAATGACACAGGCTCTCAACATGTCTTCTAGAATCTGGTTCACTCTTTCAGTTTGACCAGAAATTTGAGGATGATAACCAGAACTGCGGACTAAATTGGTTCCCAATTGCTTGTGCAGGTGCATCCAGAAGCGTGAAACGAATTGCGGGCCTCTGTCGGAGACTATGGTTCTGGGCACACCATGTAATCGGAGAATCAGAGCAATATAAAGTTGTGCATATTGATGAGGTCGATTTGTAGTTCGAACTGGCAAGAAATGCGCGGATTTGGTTAGACGGTCCACAATTACCCAAATTGAGTCATGACCCTTCTGTGTTAGGGGTAAGCCCGTAATGAAGTCCATGGTTATTTCTTCCCACTTCCATCCTGGAACTGACAACGGTTGCAGTAGCCCAGCCGGCTTGAGGTGAATGGCCTTCACCCGACAACAAGTATCACACCTAGCTACATAGGCTGCAATTTCTTTCTTCATTTTTGTCCACCAGAACCTAGGCTTCAACTCTTGATACATTTTACTACTACCAGGATGAGTCGACAACTTGGAAAGATGAGCCTCATCCATGATTTGATTTCTCAATTCCCGATCTTTTGGTACCACCAGTCGGTCCTTGAACCACAATATACCCTTTTCATCTACCCGAAAATGAAGTGTTTCTTCTTCTTTCATCTTCCTCTTGATCTGATATATTCCCGGATCCGTTTTCTGACCCTCAATAATTTTACTTTCCAATGAACAGCTGAGAGTAATGTTATTCAACACTACAGGATGCATAAGATTGAACCCATCTGCTAGCAAAGGTTGTAACGCGTTGCAATGAGACTTGCGGCTCAAAGCATCAGCAACAACATTTGCTTTACCCGGATGGTAATGCACCTCTAAATCGTAGTCCTTGATCAGCTCGAACCATCTTCTTTGCCTCATGTTCAGCTCAGGCTGAGTGAAAATATACTTGAGACTCTTGTGATCAAAATGGATATGACTCTTATGACCCATCAAATAGTGTCACCAGATTTTTAAAGCATGGACCACAGCAGCAAGTTCTAAATCATGAGTAGGATAATTTTGCTCGTGCTTCCTTAGTTGGCGCGAGGCATAAGCTATGACTCGACCTTCTTGCATAAGCACACAACCTAACCCAATGCCAGAGGCATCACAATAAACATCAAAAGGCTTCTCGATGTCAGGTTGAGCAAGAACAGGAGCAGTGGTCAGCAACGTTCGCAAGGTGCGAAAAGCTGCCTCACACTCTTCACTCCAAACAAACTTTGTATCTTTGTACAACAATTTGGTCATAGGTTGAGCTATCTTGGAAAAATCTTGAATGAAGCGACGATAATATCCAGCTAAGCCCAGGAAACTGCAAACCTCAGACACATTAGTGGGCGACTTCCAGTCCAACACCTGTTGAACCTTAGAAGGTGTTGGTGGTCCATATGGATAAATTTTATACCACCAACTTAGACTAAAAAGAGGATTAACAATCATATTCTAGCACATATGCCTTTACTACTAACAAGTTTCACTTGTACCCCTAGCATTCATGTTTTACAGGTTTTATGGCATAACACGTGAAAATACGCATCAACATGGAGAAAGCGCAAAATCAAATGACGAATCCAACAAATGCGCAAACAAAGAATACTAAAGAAGCCCACCTTCAAAGCGTAATTGGATCCATCCGTAACCACGGGGGAGGCCCAGGCCCAAAGAGTAACCGACCACCTAAAGGCGGTGGCCAGTTGGTGCATCCCAGGGACCGACCGCCCCCAGGGGCAACCGCCCCCCTGGTGGGGCCTCCCGGGCCCATCTTCGGAGGCGGTGCTGATGGCGGTTTGCTGATGGCGGTTTCACCTACTTCCATGTTTAGAACGCCCAAACCGTCATAGTCTCAATATAAATAGAGGGTGCTCCATCCCCTTCAACACACACATCATTTGGAGTCATCTACCTCACACCTCTCACTTGTATCTTTACAGTAGTATTAGTTTGTGAGCAAGGCAAGAGCTATCAAGGAGAGCTTGTCTCCTTGGAAGAAAAGGATCATCTTGGTATGAATACAATTCGGTCTTCTTCCATGAGCAAGTTCTTATCATACTTATATGATTATGCATATGAACTAGAGTCTAGTTATGATCTTGCTATGAGCATAGTACATGAGCTAGAACATAGTTTATGTATCATGTTCTTGACTTGTTCATCATTGTTCTTCATTGTTCATCGAATTAGTATGAATAGAGGAAGAACTAGGAATGAGGTGATGGTTCGTCGTACTGTCATGGTTGCTCTTAACCTAGCCTGTCAATCCGAAGGGTTGGGGTCCGCGGGGGTTAGGAGTTGTTTCCATGTATGCAAGCATGGAGCTTGGGTATGCGGAGATCGGCGGATATGTCGGTATCCCACGGGCAGAGGGTTAGGTGGACAGGTGGTGACAGCCCTGTCCATCCCTAGCATTCCCCCACGTTCGGATATTGAGTAGGAGTTCGTAAAGTCTTTATCGGCTGGCAGACCAGCTGCGGGGATCTCCCTATCACCCCAGACTTAGTCCTCATACTAGAACTACTAATTAGATGATTTGCTAATAGTTCTTTGCATAATTATATATGACCAACGCCTGCTCAGTTAGATATATTCTTTTATTCTTTATTTTCCTTTTATCCTTGAGGTTGATCCATATGTGTGTCCACTATCTTGAAATCATGTCTTATTCCTGTTTACTCTGTTCCTACCATTGCACTCAATAAGTGATCATGTTTACACTACGCTTGATGCATATTGCCCTCCTACGGGAAATTATGAATACGACACCCTACTCACGAGTTGAAATGCTACAATGATAGTTTTGTGCGCTTGCAGAGTAATCTTATTCCTTACTGAGCTATCGCTTGGCGTACCTAAGTACCGTTACTTAAGGCTTGTAATTCTTGTTGCACCCCACGGTGCCGTGCCACAGTTTTGCATATCATAAGTAATGACGGTTAGAAAGGCCAATCCGGCACCTCTAACTGCTATTACCAGACTGCATTACCTAGGCCGGTGCCACTAAGGGCCAAGGATTACCTTTATGAAGTAATGGTGGCTGGGAATGTCAACTTATGTTTCTAAGTATTATTATTGAGGACGGACCTTTAGTCTATCTTTAGTAGTAATGCTAAGAAACGCCAACAAGCATTTCTGGCGCCGTTGCCAGGGATGGACTTTTAGTCTATCTTTTGTAACGATGTTGAGAAATGACAACAAGCATTTCTGGCGCCGTTGCCGGGGAGGGCAAAAACATCTAAGCTGGCATAAACATTGATTACAAAATAAGCATTGGTAGACGTAGTTTAAACAGGCTAACTTCGCTGTTTTCTTCCTCTTTTTATTGGAATGAAAACAGGATAGTGTATGAGTGGTTTTGCTCTGCCGAACAATTTCATCAGCAATCCGGAAGCACTCCTAAGGAAGAAAAGGTCTCGTACCCGTCTCTTCTTCTGCTACTCCGTCGGCAGACGAATCGTTCATTTCCGCACCATCCGTTACTACTATCATGGCCAAGACACTCTGTGACTACTCCATCCCCGCTGTTGCCAACGTGCCTATTGGGCCCGCTGTCAACATCGGAAATGGAAATTTTGAGATCCGTACAGGCCTTAACTCGATGGTGCAAGCAAGCCAATTCTATGGCTTGCCAAGCGAGGATGTAAACGCTCATTTGCAACACTTCCTTGAGCTGTGCGACACCATTGTCATGAAAGACGTCGCACAAGACAGTATCAGGCTCCGCTTGTTTCCTTTCTCCCTCACGGGGAAAGCAAAACAATGGTTCTATCAAAATAAGGAAGCCGTCAATACTTGGGACAAGTGTTCCACAGCATTTCTCGCCAAGTTCTTCCCCATGAGCAAGACCAGCGCTCTAAGGGGAAAGATCTCAAACTTCCAGCAATCTTCCCTTGAATCTATACCCGAAGCATGGGAAAGGCTTCAAGAGTACATCCGAGCCTGCCCTCATCATGGAATGGAAGATTGGCTCGTGCTCTAAAACTTTTATGAAGGTCTCACGGCCATGTCAAAGGGGCATGTAGATGCCGCAGCTGGAGGTGCATTCCTCTCTCTCACCATCACGGATGCAACTGCACTTATTGAGAAGATGGTGGCCAATCAGAGTTGGGGAGAAGGAAGAAAAACACAAAAAGGCTCGCATACCGTGAAGGAGACGGACTTGCTTGCCGCAAAATTAGACTTGCTGATGCAAAAGCTGGACGATCGTGCTACCAACCCTACCATGAGCACCGTCCAGGCCATGGACTCACACATGACGTGTGAAGTCTGTGGGAACGTTGGCCACTCAGGGAATAACTGTCCGGAACCCAAGAAGAAGCTTCATATGTCAACAATGGGTTTCGCCAACCTCAGCAAGGTAATAACGGGTGGAACAACCAACACCGCCCGCAAGGTAATAATTTCAATTCAAATTACAATTCAAACCAACCTTCCTTCAAAGATCTCGTTCTAGGACAAGCTAAAATCAATGAAAATTTGACTAAAAAGCTATCTGTCAACGATAAAATGTTTGAAAATATAAATGCCAAGCTTGAAACTTTATCTTTTTCAATTCAAAATCAAGCAAGTTTTAACAAAATGATAGAAACACAAATGGCACAAATAGCTGCTTCTATTCCTGTCAACAATATGGGAAAAATCCCGGGGCAACCCGAGACTTCTCCCGAGTTTGTTCATGCAGCTACAGATCAATAAAGGAAGGAAAGTCTAGCCAACAGAATATAAACGTTGAGCCCTTGCCGAAGGTCATCGGTGGTTATCAAAATAAAAAAATAATATATATACCTACATACGTATATATATGCATAATAATTATCTGAAGGGGCCCACACCAACATTCAAGCTTGGGGGAGGTGCCCCCAATCAGGTATTGTACCTTATCCTTTTAAAAAAAATAATAAATGAATATTTATATACACATTTATATAATAAATATATATATTTCATAAAATTATTTTCTTGCATTAAAAGAAATTATTCCCTCTTCCTAGATTTATAAAATTTTATTCCAAAATAAATTCTTCTCCAAAAAAATTCAATAAAAATAATTTTCTGAAAGAATAAATTTTGTTGAAACTAAATATTATTTTTAAATAATTTTTTAAAATCAACAAGTTTCAAATAAAACTTGTGGAAAATCAAAAAAAAACTGGAGCAAAATTTCGAATGGGAGTCATTCGTAACCGGCTACATACTGGAGATAGCCGTTAGAGGGAACTACAAAAAGGCTAGACCAAACCGGCCCTGTCAGGGGACCGGCCGGTCCCGGGGGCAACCGCCTCCTGCCCAACGGCTCTGTGGCGCACCCTTTTGCCAACAACTACTAGCCGTTGCATACAACACTCCTCCGCCTAGGATCAAGCCTATAAATACCAGAGCATTCGGGTGGAGCTCCTCACCCCTCTCATTCTCACATTTTTCACTCCCTCAATCACTCTCTTGCTCCACCATTCTCCAAGCATTTTTTCCACAAAGTTCAAGTGCAAGGAAATCCTGCACAAACTTCTTCCACTTCCATCACAAGTCAAGTTCTTGTGCCAAGCTCACCATGAGTAGGATCGGAGGTCGGATTTCCGGCATATTCCGGAAAGGCCGTTGCTCTCGTGGGGAGAATGAAGAAGAGGAGGCGCCAAGAGGCCACGCCATCGACGAGGCCGACGCTCCCTTCATCAACTTGGAGAGCGAGCAGGAGATGCAAGCATACAACCTCCGCAAGGGACGTGAATTCCTACATACACCGGCCTTCGACCCACACTTTCTCCAGCAAACAGGTATGAACGTCGAATTTAATACCATTTTCGAAAATGTTGGATGGAGCCAAGTTGCCCCCGTGCACGAACTTGGGTCTCGACTCTTGACCATCCAAATCTTGGGTACTTTACAAGTTGTCGACTATGGTATTACCTTTCGCTACTTTGGGAAAGAACATAGCCTTTACTGGAAAGATTTTGCTACACACTTGGGTTTTCATGAGCGATGCTCTGTTGATTTGTGTTTTACTCTTTCGGGATATCAGCGTCATACTTTTTAGCACTTGATAACCGGACAAAATGTGACTAGAAAATTCCAACCCAACATCAACACCATTCACCATCCTTCTCTAAGGCTTATGTATAAATGGATTGCTAATTCTTTCTTTCCTAGAGAGGACACTTGTAACACCCCAGGTGTTAGTCACGAGCTAACCAGCAAGTGTGGACCTAACCAAGTTATGTCAATAAATGATCTCGATCACTGTCTCACATTCATCTCCATCTACCATGACTATTGGAAGAGTCTCATAAAGATGCAAATTAAGAATCCACTTGAAATAGCAAATCATATGCTTGTTTGGATTTATTAATTTAGGAAAGATGAGCATGCAAAGTCAATCAAATCTTGAAACCTTGACCAAACAACTCTATTTGAACTCTACAACAAAAGTCATGAAGGACTCATGTTGAGCAAATGCCAAGAAAATACCTTTATTGGCCTAAAAATCTACTTTGAGCTCTCTAATTACATTAGTTTGACCAAAGTGGAAATATTATTTTGGGGCAAGATATGAAGTTTGACCCAAAATAAAAGTTACAGATATTTTGGAGTAGAACAAATGTTATTTATGGACCAAGTCATGATTCAATATCTAAGTGCCTCAAACAGTGGATACAATATAGAGAAAAAGCTGATTCCAGAGTTTGAATTAATTCTAAGTCTGAAATCCATCCCAATCTCAATGACGTCTCACGTTCCCAAGATTTCATTCAGTAACTTGAGTTGGACCAAAAATAAAAGTTGTCACAAACTCTTTGGAGCACAACATATCCAAATTTGAGATCAAACTGACTCTGTTTGACAAGGTTTTGACATCAGTTCTTGATCGTAATTAACCTGCTGACACTGTCATTTTGGGAGCTAATTACCTGCTAATCCGTTTATCCTTTGGCCGAGTACTCTTAATCAAGTCGGTAGACCTTTGTGAGAGAAACAAATTTGCTTCTGTGGTGGAGGTCCGAATCTTGCTGGAATATGCCGAAACCGACCGCCCAAACTAGCCTCGACGACGTGCGCCACGTGTTCGACGTTATGCTGCAATGGAAGAACGTAGCACCCGAGCTCTGGAGCTCCTGCCCCCATTGCCGGCCACCACCTCCACCATCCCGCGTCCCAGCTGAAGGGGACGAGCACCAAGGCGCTCCACTCCATTCCCATTCACTCCACACTCCATTCCCTTGCTCCTTCTCCCTCTCTGCCCTGTCCAGGCGCCATGGCCTTCCGACCAAGCTCCGTGGAGCTCGGGGCTGCAGCTGCTGCTGCTGGTTTCTCTGCTGCTCGCGGCTGCTGCTGGCGCGGCGGTGCTGCTGCAGCTTCTGCGCGGTGTGCAGCGTGCCACCCTTCACCGGTCGCCGCCGTGCCGTCGCCGTTGGCCTGCATGCCGCCATGGCTGCTGCTGCTCGCAAGCGTCCAACTGCAAGCCGCCGTTGCCGTGGTTTGCTCTGCGAGTGCCTGCGGGTGTAGCTCAGCGACCTGGAGCCACGCTGCACCTCCCTTGCCGCTGGCAAGCCCTCCCTTGATCTCAATCGCCGGTCACCGTCGTCTGCTCTCTGCTCTCTAAACCCACGAAGAAGAAGAACAGCAGCCTGCTCTCTGTATCTCTTTTGTGCCTATGACGAGTGGGACCCGCAGGAGTTCATTTCTACCTCATTTGTTCAGATTTCGTATTTTCTTGTAAAATCCATATCTCCCGTTTGGGTGCTCCTAAAATTATGAGGCTTATTTTGTTAGTTTCCTCATGAAGTGCTCTGCATGCTAGATCTATAATGCATGCTATGTTATTTATGTTATTGTGCTGTAGAAATAATTTTGAAAAAAGTGGTTTGGAAATCAATTTAACTTGCTTTCATTTATATCTGGAGTTTTAGGAGTGCAAAAATAGTGGTTACAATTTTTTTAGGCTTCTAATGAGATGCACTAGCTCATAAAAATATAAAACATATATGTTGTTTACTATTTTCAAGGTGTTTCACATTAATCTTTTTAAATAGGAAATAAATGGCTGAATTGCTTATTATTTTTGTAACTGGAGTTGTATTACTCCAAATGGCATGAAAATTTAATTGTAGACTCTCTGTATCATGTGTAATGTATGGTTAAAATTTCATGATTTATGGTGCATGTATGACTGAGTTGTTGATTTATCTTCTTTGGTGCATATTAAGTAGATTTAAATACATTATAAATAATATATTGTGGTAAAAATGGAAAAATGGTGTTCCACTACCTTTCTATGATATTGTGTTAGCCTGAGAGTCAATAATATGGTCATGTTGTTTCAGAAAATGTTGAGTTTCATAATTAATTTGCTCTCCAATGCTTTATTGCATTATAGATTTGTGTATTTTGTAATAATAAAATTATGGAACCTGAGCATGTAAGATTTGAACCTTGGTCATGAATTGTGATTAACTATCTCTCATAAAAATATCAACTCCATTTAAGATGTTTACCATATAACTTAAACAAGTAAATAATAGACTTTTTGTAACACCCTAGTGTTAGTTACTACTTTCACATTTGCATTTGCATGCCATCAAGCATTGATCATGTCATTTCATGCATCATCACCATTTGAATTGAATGGAATTCTTTTATAAGCTATATGTTGGTTTATATGCTTAGAATGCCATAGATATGTTAGCATGCAAATGTGATGCTTGTTTACTGTTCTAGATGGCTTAAACATGTTTGGGTTAACATTTGGAACAATGTTCATGTTGGTGAAATCCCCAAAATACCCCTCTAGCTCATAGTTGACTAGAAAACCCTGCTAAACCTATTTTGTTTGACCAAACAAGAAAGTTAATTTAGAGACTTTGCATGTCAGAGCACCCTTAATCAAAGTTGTGTAGAATTTTATAAGCAACAAACTTTATTTTTGGGTCAACTCATGAAAATGGGTGGAAGGTGGTCAAAAAGTTGAATTAGTGCAGATTTGGAGCTGTTTTGAGGTT
Organism: Eremochloa ophiuroides; assembly: GCA_038502445.1. Classification (NCBI taxonomy): domain Eukaryota; kingdom Viridiplantae; phylum Streptophyta; class Magnoliopsida; order Poales; family Poaceae; genus Eremochloa; species Eremochloa ophiuroides. The sequence goes on along the minus strand of JAHLJS010000005.1, from coordinate 37,482,439 downwards.
TCAAATTTTCCTCTAAATCTAAACTGCATTTCAGTTTCATTGTACCCCTGTTCATCGATCTGTATCTCTCTATCCATGCCGATCTAGCTCGAGTTGTCCTAATATAGATTGTAGTACTCGTGTAGTTCTTCCATCTCTAATAGTGAAGTTTTCTCTGGAACGGTTTGGATCACGAGCTAGAGATCGATCAAAAATCGAGTTTCAGTCTGTTCGCCGGAACAGAATCGAGCCGATTCAAATCGGCAAATTGCCGAACAGCTGGCGCCGTCGTCAGAAGAACGACGCCAGGTGGCGCCGTACGCCGCCGTTGGCCCCGCGCCGTTGGGGAATGCAAAAGCGACAATCCACTCTGTCCCCTGGCTCATTCTCTCGCTCTCTCCCTCGCTCGTCGCTCTCTGCTCTCCCCTTTCTTCTCCGCCGACGCCATGGCAGCCGCGCCGTCGCCTCGGTGAAATCCGCCGCCACCACACCGTCTCCGACCACTCCATCTCCACACAAGCTTCGCCTTGCTCCACTCTATCTCCTCGACCTGTTGCTAGCCTCAGCCGAGCTAAGGTATAGCGTTTTTTACCTCTCCGCCGCCGTGAACTCGTCGGACGCCACCGAGCTCTCGGTTTAGCGCGACAAGAGCAATGCCGTGGCCGTTATTTCTAGTTCTTGCTCGTCGTGGCGTCCTCGTGAGTCGTACATCTATCCTAGGTCGCTGGTTGGGTCGATCTCGCCGTAGTTTTGCCAGAACCCGAGCTCGCCGGAGTTCCGCCCGCCACCGCGTCGCCATGCACGCGGTTAGAGCAAGCTGTCATGCACCGCTGTTCGATTCATCGAGCACGGAGCTCCGTTAGGGTCTAGGGAGTGCGGAACGTGGGTTGGTTTCGTCGGTGAAGGCTGGAATCGGCCGGCGCATGCTCGTCGGACCGCCGCCGTCCGCCATGGTCGCCGTTGAGCGTGCTCCGGTGACGGTTAGGCGTCGGAAGTGGGTGCATCGAGTTCGCCTCGTTGCAACGAGCCGGTAGGTCGTCTCGGTGCCGTCGGAGAGCTCGCCCTCGGCGAGCTCTCGCCGGTCAGCGCCCGGCGGCTCTGTTTCTTCCTCTGACGTGTGGGGTCGAGTTGACCCAGGGGCCCGCGGGTCAGCCGCTCTGGCGCGCCTCTGGTTCACTAAATCGCGTGTGCATAGCAGTTTAAGCCGGTTTTCGTTTAAAATGATTAATGAAATTGATTTTCAGAAAATGTGTAAAATCTTCCAAAATTCATATTTGGAGCTAGGAGTGTCCAAATTGGGTGAAACCAATTTTGTTGTGCTTATCTTGCTGTGCTCTATGTATGAAAAATATAAAATGTGCTTTTTGGATAACTTTTCTGTACAGTTACATTTAATTTGTTAATTGCTTGCAAACTTGATAAATACATAAGTAATTCTAGGAATGTGCTAAAAATGTGATTCCCCATGCATTAATCTTGTTTAGGGAATTAGAATCTGGAAAAAATATGCTTGCTAGTGTTGCACTGTTGTTTATATGATGTCATGTACAATGTGCCTTTTATGCTTTAATCTTGCAAAAATCACCATGCTTAATGTGTTAAGGATATGGTCATGAATATTTTTCCTGAGCCATGTTATGTCGTGAAGAAACTAAGAAAAATGGGAAGTCTGTTGTTTGATATTTTTCACTGTGTTAAGAAAAGGCTGGTTTTTGTTATTTTTGTGTAGACTGTTATACTTGTCCAAATGACTTAAAATTTTGTTAGTAGACTAATCCAGGGATACTTTATCTACTGTAATTTTTTCTAGAATTTTATGGGTACAGCAAATAAAGGGTCCAGTTATAAGTTAGGGTTGAATTAATTGCTTTTAATCGAATAATAAGTTGTTAGCAAGCAATTTTCATGCAATTCTGAGATGTTTTAGTTCAACAACCTTGCTGGACATTAGTGTTGCTGACTTTATTTATGTATAAAGGCAGCAAAATTAATATTTTTTGTGTAGGTGCTTGTTCATGCTTGTTTCTTTACTAGTAAGTGTAGTTAGGTATGTTTGATTCAAATTAATGGTTAGTGCAGGTTGCAGACCTCTTACCCGGGACGAAAAATTGTTCTATGCTTTGCTTAAGAAGGGTGAGTATGGGTTGGTTGTCTAGAGAAGAAATATGCACGTACTCAGTAAACGAGTGTGGATTGTTAAACTGATTGCATCTCATGGTTTAAGTTGTGCATCTCTACCTTGCATTACACGTGCATTCTCAGTTCTCATATATGCATATCATGCATACAGGATCGCCGGGAGGAGTGACGCTGCTGCAATTCGACCCACCGGAGGAAGGAGTTCCCCCGGAGATCGAGGTGCCGGAAGCTCGCGAGGCCGAGGAGGAAACTGAACTGCCAGAGTGTACTGACCATCAGCCATCTAACTTTGTGAAAGGCAAGCCCCGGAGCATCGCTAAGCCTCCACCTATTCTTTTTACAAATGCACTGGTCTTTATTAAATCGTATGATTGTGCACTTAAGTATAGATACCGTTGCTGCATTTATACCTTGTCCACTATATATATATTTTGATCCTGGAAATATTACTAGACAAAGGATGAGTTCGATCTTATGCTTAGCCATGCTTAGACCGGTAGAAGTCGAGGGATTTCCTATCCTTCGCGAGCATAGGTGGTGACTATTGCTGATGGGGATGGATTTTACATGGTTGACTATATGTGCCACCATGCCACATGATAATGAGAGAATCAAGGCTAGGTAGCGGGGAGCCGCATGACATGGTTGAGGTCATGCTGTCTTCGGTGCTGCTTGCGGCCGACTACGACCGAGGCCACCAGACATCAGTTGAGATTGAAGGACGTCGTCACATAGCTGGCCAGATAAGTCGTTCTGACCGCGAAGACGAGTAGTTCTTTCTTAGCTGAGAATTGGTGTGACATGGATAGACATATTCTGGAGGAAGGAAGGATGTGCGGAGACACCATTTTGCCATAATCAGGTCAGGGACCTGCACTTCCTGTGAGTGGGTTTGTCTCCGAGAATATGGCCCCCGCCAAGCTCGTGATATAATATGACTCAGAAAGATCTAACAGTGACCCAAGAAGCCACTGATCAGGCCGACAGGGTTTGTGATTGGCATGTTTGCCAGCTGGTACAATCGATTCGAATCACCATCTCTCCTGGTTAGTGAGAAACTGAACTGATCTTCTGGTGAGGTAGAGGCTAATAACTTGAACATATTGATTATGGTGAGATGAGGTTGATATCTGTGGATATCAGAAATCATATGGTTGTATTGTCTGCTATAATATCAAGTGATTGTTTAGTATAGCTGCAAACCTTAGCTTAATAGCTTAACTGAAATGGAAGCTAAACCATATCTAAAATTTATAAGTTGAGGAACTACTGTAGTAATGCTTTTTATGCAAAATGTTGCTATCCTCTGAGCTCCACCAAATAAGCCTGCATATCCTTGAGAGTCTTTTTATTTACTTCTTGTTGGGTAAGTCTAACTGAGTAAAATTGAGTACTCAGGGTTTTATTCCCATTGTTGTAGAAGGAGTAGTCTACTATGCTTATTGCAAGAACTGCTTCACCCCTGCGGGCGAAGAAGATTAGACCTGGGGCAAGGTCGTTATCCATCTTTAGCTTTTGTAAGATGCTGTGACACGGTCAGCTGGTGGTACTCGTATGTAAACTATGTTGTTTCAAAACTATGTTGTCTTCCGCTACTGTTACATTTATGTAAAAGACTTTGTTGTACTCTGATGTTTTTAATTCGGTTGTAAACTTATGTATCATTTGATGGGTTGTTGCTGAATTTGTAAGATCCTTGGGGTATGTTCTGTTTAAAATGTTAGAAATCCTTCGAGATTTCCGGACTACCGGGTTTATATTGGCTCAAGTGTGACTTGATTGCTACTAAATTGACGATCGTCGTACTTGTGCTCGTATAAATTGGTCGGTTCTGTGACATTTTTATGTGATATTTGGTGAAAGATTGGAGGTAATTAGACACATGAATGTTGTTTATGACTTATTGCCATGTCTTAACCTGAGATGAATTCTTTATGTTTGTGTTATGATGTTTGGAGCTATCTAACTAGCTCACATATGTGTTTCTTGGGTGAAAAACAAGTAACCAAATTAATTGCAATCCTGCTGAGAAAGGGCTGCAGGAGCAGTCCCTGTTGTTGTGATGTTTTACACATGAAAATGATGTTGCATGTAAATATGTTCTATACAAAAGTTGTAGCTAACTTCATTGTATAGCTTGTCCTAAATTTTTATGGTCATAGACCTGATAGTTTAGGAGTTATGGCTTTTAGAATTCTGCTGTCAGGTTTTGCTTGTTTTCGGTGTAGACCTGAATGTTTGCTTTGTTTAACCAATTTATGCTTTGAATCACCTCTTGGTGATAATAAAGAAGTTGTAGTAGATTTCATTGGCTTTCCAAATTGTCTAGAATCATCCCTTTTGATGGTCTAGATCCGTAGTTATGATTGTTTGAAGTGTGAGGACAGAATCTGTCCAAATCTGGACAGAGCTGCCTTCTTTGTGTTGTTTGACCTTTATATGTATTGAATCATCATAAGATGATAATAGCAAAGTTGTATACAATTTCAATAGCTTTCCAGAAAGGCTTATATCACCCTGGTTCGATGTGTATGGCTTGAGTTATGGTTAAATCTTATGCTTACTGTCCTGCTGCCCATAAACTGCATGTGTGGGATTATGATTGCTTTGACTTTGTTTTGCTTGGTGTGATTGTTAGCTTATGGTTCAGTGATGGTAGATTAACATGCCTTGTATTACTTCCTTTTATTCATACATGTGCATTGTGCATCTCATTTAGGTACGATAGATGAACACGTGGAGTGAAGGACGTGATGATGGAACTAACCACAAGACGGTGTGGTGGACTAATCACGAAGATGGAAGGACTAATCGAGTGCTTGGATGGGAGATGCTCATCGAGCGAGTGTCATCTAACAAACGCTGACTTAGTGTTGAATCCCAGGCAAGCCCCGGAGCATCCCTAAGCCTCCACCTATCTCTTTTTATAAATGCACCGGTCTTTATTAAATCGTATGATTGTGCACTTAAGTATAGGAGTTGGTTGATACCGTTGTTGCATAATTACCTTGTCCACTCTACATATGATCCTGGCATTATTACTAGACAGGTTATCGATCTTATGCTTAGCCCTGCTTAGATCGGTAGAAGTCGGGTGATTTCCTATCATCCGCGAGAAAGTCGGGTGATTTCCTGTCATCCGCGAGCATAAGTGGTGACTGATGAGATCCACATGGATGGCTATATGTGTCACCATGCCACAATGTTTAATGAGAGAATCAAGGCTAGGTAGTGGGGAGCTGCATGACATGGGTCATGTTGACTTCGGTGCTACTTGCGGCCGACTAGGACTGAGGCCACCAGACATCAGTTGAGATTGAAGGACGTCGTCACATAGCTGGCCAGATAAGTCGTTCTGACCGCGAAGCCGAGTAGTTCTTTCTGAGCTGAGAATTGGTGTGACATGGATAGACATATTCTGGAGGTAGGAAGGATGTGCGGAGACACCATTTTGCCATAGTCCGGACAGGGACCTGCACTTCCTGTAAGCGGGTTTGTCTCCGAGAATATGGCCCCCGCCAAGCTCGTGATATAATATGACTCAGAAAGATCTAACGGTGACCCAAGAAGCCACTGATCAGGCTAACAGGGTTTGTAATTGGCATGTTTGCCAGCTGGTACAATCGATTCAAATCGCCATCTCTCCTGGTTAGTGAGAAACTGAACTGATCTTATGGTGAGGTAGAGGTTAACAACTTGAACGTGATTATTGGTGAGATGAGGAAGATATCTGTGGATATCAGAAATCGCTATGGTTTATTGATTGCTATAATATCAAGTGATTGCATAGTATAGCTGCGAACCTTAGCTATAATAGCTGAACTGAAATTGAAGCTAAACAATATCTAAAATTTATAAGTTGAGGAATTATTGTAGTAATGCTTTTTATGCAAAATGATGCTATCTCCTGAGCTCCACCAAATAAGCCTTACATATCCTTGAGAGTCTTTTTATTTACTTCCTATCGGGTAAGTCTAGCTGAGTACATTTGAGTACTCAGGGTTTTATTCCCAATGTTGCAGGAGGAATACTTTGTTGTCTAAAAGAGTTACTACTATCCTTCGGGAGAGGAAGACTAGACCTTGGGCAAGGTCATGTTATCTATCTTATCTATGTTGCTGTGACTGGTCGACACTTGGCACTGTATTATGAACTTAAGTGTGTGTAAATCTTTTTCGTTTCCGCAACTGAACTTTTATGTAAAGTCTATCTTGTACTCTGATGTAATGGAACTATGTACGAATCTATGTATCATGTGTACGTGTGCTGCTGAGTTTCTGCGATCCTTGGGTAAGTGCTGTGTAAAAGTTTGAAATCCTTCGAGATTTCACGGACTACTGGGTTTATATTGGCTCAAGTGTGGCTTGATAGCTGGGAAAACAGCTGTCGCTATACTTGTGCTCATATAAATTGGTCGGTTCTGTTACAACATTCACCATGCTTATGATATTGAGTTGAAGTTGCTTTATGTCGTGCTTAAAAAGATTAAAGTCGCTCCTGTCTATGATATTGTTAAGCACTGGTTAAATTCTTTTAAAACTTCCGCACCAATTATGTGCACTTCACTCATCACACGTCTTGCTGCTAGTGTTGATCCTCATGGTGCTAACACTATTGTTTATCTCTCCATTCCGCGCATTATGATCAATGAGTATTATTTTACTCAAGCTCATACCATAAAACGTGATGACTCGGGAACAAACATGGTATTTTATTATCCGGGATATATAAACGAGATTCCGTTACCTAACCCAGATCTCGCTTTATATAAATCCCCATCTCTCACCTTCGACCTTGTTGAAAAGGAAGAAGCACGCAGGAGTTCTGTTTCTCGCAGGAGATCACGGAGGAGAGAAGTACAGGAGGAAGAGCCTGCGCAGCCTGTGCAGCCTACACCACACCCGGCCATGCCTACCACGATACCAAGGACGGAATGGTCCCCGGTCATATCTACACCTGGGTTCACCCCTGGGTATGGATATGGTATGGGACATGTTCCTCATCCTTATGCAGCTGGAGGGTCAGGGTGGCAACACTCGCAGGAGGCAGGGGGATCAAGGTAGCCCGAGCACGAGCATTCTCCAGATTCTGAAGGCATGCCACCTCCGATACGTCCACAGCCGGTCACACTAGACGTCCTCAACACACGCATGGGAGGACTAGAACTGCAAAACAGACAAATCCAAGGTACGCTCAATGCTCACATCCAGACTTCTACCCAATGGCATGAGTAGTACCAGCAGCAGTTCATGAACCTCGAAGATGCGAACCGGCGGTGGCACGATGCACAGATGGCCTACCTTCGGTCCATGGGACAATTCCCAGGACCAAGGCCTTGAACTAGCTTGGGGGAGGAGACCCCACAAGAGGTAACATTTATCTTTCAATTTCTTGCACTTTATTTCTCGCAGTTTTAAATTCTGCAATTTTATTTCCTTATTAAAAATAATAAATAAAATATTCCACTCCCATATGTGCTAATATATGTTAATTTCTCTTCTGTTGAAATGATGAATAGTTGCTGTCTATAATTCGGTTGTGCCTAAGTTATAACTTAGTATTCCTCAAGATTTAAGTTTGTTGGCTAAAAATATCTCATTCTGAGAACTTGAAATCTTGTGGGTTGCAATTGCATGATCCTTTTCTAAGTTGTTGCGAGATTTGAGATGGTACAAATAAACTTTGCTATGACTTTGTTCTAAGAAAAACTTGACATCCGGAGATTTCTTTTCAAAAATTCAAAAATCAAAAGTTCCTCAATGATTATGAAATACCTACTAAGGCCATATGACATGCTCTACTTTTACAAAAACTTAGTCATATGCTACTTACGGAACTTTGAGTTGAGTCAAAACGCTGAGACCTAGTGAGATTATGGTCATACACCCATGATTGAAATTCACGTACACCCACCAAATAAAGCTGACTCTCATTCTAACAGTTGCGCACAACATGCACCTTTCATCCACCAAATAAAGCCGACTCTCATCCTGAGAGTTGTGCACAACATGCACCTTTCATCCACCAAATAAAAATGCCGACCCTCACTTTGAGAGCCGTGCATACAAAGTTTTCATATGTCAAATCAAAATATGGGCTATGCTAAAAAAAAGCCAAAGGGCATGAGAAAATAAACGGGAAAAAAATACAAATACCCGTTCAAAAAAAAATATGTATATATATAATGATATAGCCCATATTCCTCCAAAGAGTTTTATTCCATCCACTAAAAAAGAGAGTCATGATGCATGAAGTGCCAAAAAGATTAGAGATAAGTTTTCACCATTCCACACACTTGCACATCTCAATCAAGGTATATGACTTGTATCTCCTTATGGTCCGGTCTTTGACTCAGCAATATAAGTAATGTAAGTACGCCCGCCTTCATACCTACCCAAAACTCCACTCTCAGCCTTAGTAGTAGGATGAAAAGGCAACACTACAATGCCTTTGGTAAGGTAAACCATACACATTGAGCGATTGAGAGAATCATTTGAGGGACTTGGTTTATTTTGCAAAAATTCATAAAACCTCCGGATAAAAGGTCTATCACGGAATGAATGATTGGTGAGTCTATTATAACCATTCTAACTTGCAACCGCCCAAGAAATTGGAGAAACTATAAGCCCCATAAGAAATCAAGGTAAAGAATGGATAGAATGCCAACTTATTTAAATTACGAATGAATGCTATGTTATAGGTATGACACTTATGAATTATATCAGCATTGTAGCAACTCCTGATCAATAACCATACTTGGTTATTTGCTTGGGACGAGCAAAGGTTAAGCTTGGGGGTCTTGTTTGTGGTCCTTATGGATAAATTTTATACCACCAACTTAGACTAAAAAGAGGATTAACAATCATATTCTAGCACATATGCCTTTACTACTAACAAGTTCCACTTGTACCCCTAGCATTCATGTTTTACAGGTTTTATGGCATAACAAGTGGAAATAGGCATCAACATGGAGAAAGCACAAAATCAAATGACGAATCCAACAAATGCGCAAACAAAGAATACTAAAGAAGCCCACCTTCAAAGCGTAATTGGATCCATCCGTAACCACGGGGGAGGCCCAGGCCCAGAGAGTAACCAACCACCTGAAGGTGGTGGCCAGTTGGTGCATCCCAGGGACTGACAGCCCCCTGGTGGGGCCTCCCGGGCCCATCTTCGGAGGCGGTGCTGATGGCGGTTTCACCTGCTTCCATGTTTAGAATGCCCAAACCGTCATAGTCTCAATATAAATAAAGGGTGCTCCATCCCCTTCAACACACACATCATTTGGAGTCGTCTACCTCACACCTCTCACTTGTATCTTTAGAGTAGTATTAGTTTGTGAGCAAGGCAAAAGCTATCAAGGAGAGCTTGTCTCCTTGGAAGAAAAGGATCATCTTGGTATGAATACAATTTGGTCTTCTTCCATGAGCAAGTTCTTATCATACTTATATGACTATGCATATGAACTAGAGTCTAGTTATGATCTTGCTATGAGCATAGTACATGAGCTAGAACATAGTTTATGTATCATGTTCTTGACTTGTTCTTCATTGTTCATCGAATTAGTATGAATAGAGGAAGAACTTTGAATGAGGTTATGGTTCGTCGTGCTGTCATGGTTGCTCTTAACCTAGCCTGTCAATCCGAAGGGTTGGGGTCCGCGGGGGTTAGGAGTTGTTTCCAAGTATGCAAGCATGGAGCTTGGGTATGCGGAGATCGGCGGATATGTCGGTATCCCACGGGCAGAGTGGTAGGTGGACAGGTGGTGACAGCCCTGTCCATCCCTAGCATTCCCCCACATTCGGATATTGAGTAGGAGTTTGTAAAGTCTCTATCGGCTGGCAGACCAGCTGCGGGGATCTCCCTATCACCCCAGACTTAGTCCTGAGACTAGAACTACTAATTAGATGATTTGCTAATAGTTCTTTGCATAATTATATATGACCAACGCTTGCTCAGTTAGATATATTCTTTTATTCTTTATTTTCCTTTTATCCTTGAGGTTGATCCATATGTGTGTCCACTATCTTGAAATCATGTCTTATTCCTGTTTACTCTATGCCTACCATTGCACTCAATAAGTGATCATGTTTACACCACTCTTGATGCATATTGCCCTCCTACGGGAAATTATAAATACGACACCCTACTCATGGGTTGAAATGCTACAATGATAGTTCTGTGGGCTTGCAGAGTAATCTTATTCCTTACTGAGCTATCGATTGGCATACCTAAGTACCGTTACTTAAGGATTGTAATTCTTGTTGCACCCCACGGCGCCGTGCCACAGTTTTGCATATCGTAAGTAATGACGGTTAGGAAGGCCAATCCAACACTTCTAACTGCTATTACCAGACTGCATTACCTAGGCCGACGCCATTAAGGGCCAAGGATTACCTTTCTGAAGTAATGGTGGTTGGGAATGTCAACTTATGTTTCTAAGTATTATTATTGAGGACGGACCTTTAGTCCATCTTTAGTAGTAATGCTAAGAAACGCCAACAAGCATTTCTGGCGCCGTTACCAGGGATGGACTTTTAGTCTATCTTTTGTAACGACGTTAAGAAATGCCAATAGAAGGATCCACGGAAATGCCTTCAGCCGACAATATATGAACCAGAAAAGGTACTTTGGTTAGCCAGAACTCACACTTGCTAAACATAGCATACAACTTATGCTCTCTAAGTGTGGTGAACACTATCCTCAAATGCTCAGCATGATCTTCCATACTCTCAGAATATACCAGTATATCATCAATAAAGACTACCACAAACTTGTCCAACTCAGGCATGAACACTGAATTCATCAAATACATTAAGTGTGCAGGAGCATTGGTCAGCCCGAAAGACATAACCAAATACTCATACAACCCATACCGAGTGGGGAAAGCCATCTTGGGGATGTCTTGCGGTCTGATCTTAATTTGATGATACCCAGACCTCAGGTCTATCTTTGAGAATACCTTAGCCTTAGACAATTGGTCAAACAAGATATCAATATGAGGTAAAGGATACTTGTTCTTAATTGTCACAACATTGAGTGGCCTGTAATCCACACACATGCGCAACGTTTCATCCTTCTTCTTCACAAAGATTGCAGGGCAACCCCACGGAGAAGAACTAGGACGAATGAAACCCTTGTCCAATAACTCCTAAAGCTGTTTCTTCAGCTCTGCTAACTCATGCGGAGGCATTCTATACGGCCTTCTAGAAATAGGTGCCGTCCCCAGAATAAGTTCTATTGCAAACTCTATGTCCCGGTTAAGAGGAAGTCTAGGAAGATCATCCGGAAAGACGTCTGGAAATTCACACACAATAGGAATATCGGAGAGACTTGTGGCACTGGTCACACAAGAGATACTAAAGAGACTCCCCTTGCGAGGTAGGGTGACCTGAAACATGCTTTCGTTCTCCGGATCCCTTAAAGAGAGTGTACGGTTGGTGATGTCCAGAAGGGCATCCCACTTTTTCATCCAACTAACCCCCAAGATTACATCCAACCCTAGACCAGGTAACACAATGAGACTGGTATGAAACAGTCTACCCTCAATCTCAATTTTGGCCATACGGATACACTGCCTCGTGGTAACCTCAGCCCCCGCCGAAGTTATCCAAAAGCTATAATTTAAGCTCTATGATCTGGAATGCATGCTTTTGTGCAAACGATTGACTCACGAAGGAGTGTGACGATCCAGAGTCAAACAAAACAATAGCAGGGTGCTTATTCATAGAAAACATACCAGCTGTAACTGGTTCACCTTCAGGAATTTCTTCCAGAGTAGTGTGGTGCACGCGGGCCTGCTTGGGATGAGGACAATTACGGACAAGATGACCTTGCCGACTGTAATTGAAACATGGCCCAAAACCTTGAGGAGCTTTAGCTTGAGCGGCATTGCCTGGAGGAGCATTGTTCTTGTTGTAGGGCACTGTGAATCCCCTCTTATAGCGCGGTGGTGGCACAGACTGCTGCTTCTTTGGAGGAGTCTTGAACTTTGCACCTGGAACAGCTGGACGATGGGAGGAACGACTTGCCATTGGACGTTTTGCCACTGGGGCCCTCTGCTGCGAAGATCCTCCTTCCAACGGCCTCTTGCCTCCCTTGAAAGCAGTGTGCAGATTGTTCTGTTTCTCTTGGATAAAAGCATCGCTGATAAATTCATTGAAGGTAGTGCGAGTGTTGTTGGCCAAAGTCTTCATAAGCTTGGTGCTAAGACCTCTCTTGAATGACTCGATCTTCTTCTCATCAGTGTCCACCAACCAAGGGGCATACCTTGACAAGTTGTTGAAAGCATGATGGTATTGAGTAAGGGTCTTAGTACCCTGAGTGAGCTGCATAAACTCATTGACCTTCATCTTCATCAAACCAGCTGGAATGAAATGACCCCTAAAAGCCTTGGTGAACTGTTCCCAAGTGATATCAGCCACTACAGGATAGGTGGTCTTGTGATTTTCCCACCATACCCCGGCTGATCCCTGCAACAGAAGAGCTGCATAGCTAGCCTTCAAGGTCTCGCTTAGCCTCAGCACCGAGAATGCCTGCTCTACCAAGTTCAACCATTCATCTGCCTCCAGTGGTTCAGCGGCATGTTTGAACACTGGCGGCTTAGTGTCCATGAAGTCCTTGTAGGTGCTGTACTGGCCTTTCCCATTGCCACGACGCTCATCCCGGTTGCGATTGTTATTGTTGTTGTTGTTGTTGTTGGCTACCATTTCTCGCAGGATGGCCTGATGAGTTGCCAAGAACTGAGCGAACATCTGTTCGGAAGTGAGCGGTGGGGGCGGCGGTAACTCCTCATTCTCACGTTCATTTTCACCGCCACTACCAGACCCATGGCTGCGGGTGTGGATCGGCATCTGCAGTAAAGCACAACAACCATTGTTAGGTGTTAGCCATGCAACGATAACCGAAAAATCATGCCCAGAAGATATCAATGATTATTTTTGATACATACAAATGGCACAATAATCCAATATCCATCACACGACCACACAATAACAAGGTGCAACAAAGAAAAATTCTTTTCGAAATGGATAAACTGCCATTACTTAATTAAAAGTTTGATGGTTTCCATCCTTGCACACACAAGGTTCACGATAGCACAAATTTAAGTCAACCGCTTAAGAATACATCAAAGGATCGGTTACAAAAGAGTGCCAACAAGGCAAGAGCACTAGAAAGATCTACTCATCGTGGTCACTGTCCATACCGGACACGTTACCACCCTCATCATCACTCTCATCAATAGGCACCACTTCCTCGGGGTCTTCTTCTTCTGAAACAGCAGCGGCATCATCATCATCTACAATCACCTCAGGGCCCAACTCTGCTGCGCCTGGAGGATGGAACGGGTCGACAACTTTGTTCAGATGGTGCACCTCCTGCTGCAACTCCCAAATCTGGTGACGACACTGACGTATCTCACGCTCATAGTCATCCCGCTGACGTGCCATGTTCATGTTGTGAACACCAAGCTGATGACGTAGATCCTCATTCTGCCTCTCAAGAACAGTCACCCTCCGGTCTGCTGACAGCAGGGCATCGATGGATCATTGCAACTCATTGCGGCTTACGGTAAGAGCTTCCCTTCCAGCTTCTGCTTGCTCTTCTACCTCCAACCTCTTCTCAACAGCTTTATGCAGGGCTTCAATGCACTTCATCCGTCCATCTCTAGTGGCAAAGTACATCTTCAAGACAGCAAACATTGCACTCATAGAAGCCCCAGTGCTATGAGCACACTCATCACGACCTCGGACCAAGGGAGCTTAACTTGACTGTGCCCATTCATCCTCTGATGCATCCGCCCTTGGAAACACATTAGCTGGCACCAAATCAGCCCTCTTGTTGAACCTTGTGCAAATCTCCATCAGCATCTCGAAAGCTGCAAACTGAGCACCACCCCATGGTGTCCTCATGTTCACCTCAAACTTCAGCTCGGGCAGTGACCAACCTCCCTGAATGGCAGGGATTGCCACCCAAACATCAAACCAAGGCTGCACCATAGTGTCTACTTACTTCCAGAAATACCGTGGCGGCTCTGGATATCCCATCGACTCCAGCAACCTCCAAAGCACAGTAGGCGTGCCAAACTGGTCCAAAAACTAACCACTTTGCGGTTCACCCTCAGCTGCCATCTGCTAGAATGCAACATCTTGAAGCATTAGAATAAGAATAGATAGCATTGATTTTATTACGGGGAAAGGAACAGAACAGTGCAGTAATTTAAATTAATTTCATGACCATGATGCATGCTCGTGCCATACGACCTCACACTTCTACATATATTTAGCTAACGTTATAGTCGGTGGCATACGCTCTCATATACGTGTCTAATCGCTCTACACGTTGGCGTGGTTAGCGTACCTGCAGAAGATTCATTTCAGCCCATTCCCAATGTATGCATGGCAATAAGAAGCACTCTTTTTCTGGAAATGCTCCCATGAGCACTTGCGACCCCAAAAGTAATTACTCCACACAGGGATACCTCCATAAGCACACATATGGACCACATGTACTTACTTCAGTAATTAATATTCACTCCCCTTAGATCGACGGTTGTTCGATCATGCTCTCACATCTCACCTTACCTTATCCGAAGTGGCACATTTGGCCCGTCTTCACCTTACCTGGGCGTCGATTAAAAAAAATGAAACAAAGGCAATAAGAAGCACTCAAAAACATGATGCAATTTCCCCCAAGTTTGTACTTACATAAGCCACCTGAATACTATACATATATATATATATATGGGCTTATAGGACTTGGTCACTGGTACTAATATTTTTGCAAAACACTCAGTTTAAAACACCTACACACATCTAACAGTTGGCAATTAGTTTTGCAAACCCCAAAACCTTTTTGTTTTGAAATACTCAAGTGACAATGTATGCTAAACCATGCTCTGGTACCAACTGTAACAGAACCGACCAATTTATACGAGCACAAGTACAGCAACAGCTATTTTTTCAGCTATCAAGCCACACTTGAGCCAATATAACCCGGTAGTCCGTGAAATCTCGAAGGATTTCAAACCTTTACACAGTACATACCCCAAGGATCACAAAATTCAGCAACAACCGATCACATGATACATAAGTTCACAACAGAGTTTAAACATCAGAGTACATCACTGTCTTTTACATAAATGTAGCAGTAGCGGAAACCAACATAGTTTTACACAACACGAGTTCAGATAATAGTACCAAAGCTAACTAGTCACAGCATAGAACAAAAGGTATGACAGATACACAACCATGCCCCAGGTCTAGTCATCTTCACCCGCAAGGTAGAAGCAGTTCTTGCAATAAGCATAGTAGACCACTCCTTCTGCAACAACAGGGACTAAAACCCTGAGTACTCAATTTTACTTAGCTAGTCTTACCCGACGGGAAGTAAATAAAAAGACTCTCAAGGATATGCAGGCTTATAAGTGGAGCTCAGGAGATAGCATCATTCTACAGAAAAAGCATTACTACAATAATCCTCCATTATCAATTTTAAATGTTGATCAGCTTCCATTTCAGTTCAGCTATTAAAGCTAAGATTTGCAACTATACTAAGCAAACACTTGATATGATAGCAAACAATAAACTATAGCGATTTTTGATATCCACCGATATCTTGCTGAACTCACCATTAATCACATTTAAGTTGTTAACCTCTACCTCACCAGAAAATCAGTTCAGTTTCTCACAAACTAGGAGAGATGGCGATTCGAATCGATTGTACCAGCTGGCAAATATGCCAATCACAAACCCCGTCAGCCTGATCAGTGGCTTCTTGGGTCACTGTTAGCCCATTTGAGTCTTAATATATCGCGAAGTTGGCGGGGTCCACAATCTCAGGGATCAGGCCCATCCGGTCTCTCAGGACGCACCTGCCATCGGTATGGTGTCCCTGCCTAGAAAGTGTCTGCCGAGCACACCAACAATCGGCTCAAATGAAACTACGCGGCTTCGCGGTCAGAACGACTTATCTGGCCAGCTATGTGACGACATCTTTCAATCTCAACTGATGTCTGGCGGCCTCAGTCCTAATCGGCCGCGAGTAGCACTGAAGTCAGCACAACCCATGTCATGCAGCTCCCCACTACCCAGCCTTGATTCTCTCATTTAATCAATGTGGCATGGTGACACATATAGCCATTCATGTGGATCTCATCATCAGTAGTCACCACCTATACTCGCGGATGACAGGGAATTACCCGACTTCTACCGGTCTAAGCAGGGCTAAGCATAAGATCGAGCACCTGTCTATTAATAGTACCGGGATCATATGTAAAGTGGACAAGGTATTTATGCAGTAACAGTATCAACCAACTCCTATACCTAAGTGCACAAATATACGATTTAATAAAAACCAGTGCATTTATATAAAAGAGATAGGTGGAGGCTTAGGGATGCTCCGGGGCTTGCCTTTTACAAAGTTAGAGGGCTGGTGGTCAGTGCACTCCGGCGGTTCAGTCTCCTCCCCTCCTTCTGGAGCTTCCGGCACCTCGATCTCCGGTGGCACTCCTTCTTTCGGAGGGTCCAACTGCAGCAACGTAACTCCTTCCGGCGATCCTGTATGCATGTGTGCACGTATGAGTTTTTAGAATGCACATGAGATGCAAAAGATAACAAATGAGTATGCTCATGTGGTGCACTGGACAACCCTGTAAACATACAACTTAACATAACAATCATTTAATGAGTACATGCATACTTCTTCTCCGAACAATCGTTATTTACTCACCCCGTTTAAGCAACCTATAGAACAATTTCTCATCCTCAGTAAGAGGCCTACAACCTGCACTAACAATTAATTTGAATCAAACTCACCTAACTACAACCAAACTTTAATGAGCAAGCATAAACAAGCACATACACAAGAGATATTAACCTTGCTGCCCTATAACATAATTAAAATCAGCACTACAACAATCCAACAAGGTTTTCAAAGATGGAACACCACAAAAGGACAGGTGATGCACCTTCAAATAATTATTAACCAATAAAAAGCAATCCAATTTAGACCCAACTTACAACTAAACCTTTTATTTCCTTCATCCAGAAAATTTTAACAAAATTACAATAGATAGCGCACCTCTAGATCAAGCTACTGGCCAAAAATCAAGTTAATTGGACTCGTAGAGCTTCCTACACAAAAATGACAAGCAAACAGCCTAAAATGCCTAGGAAAATACTTACTACAGAGAAAAGTATCAGACAATAGATTTCCCATTTTTCTTAGCTTCCTCACTACACAACAAGACCTAGGAAAAATATTCACAGCCATATCCGTCATACTATAAGCATGGTGAATTTATCAAAAAGATAACAGTAACAAGCCATTATACAAGACCATACATTTAAAAATAGTGAAAGCACAAGACAAATATTTTTCCCAGATTCTACTACTCAAAACAAGACTAACCCAAGTGGAATCACATTTTTGGCACCTTCCTACATTTAGTTATGCATTTTCCAAGTTTACAAGCATATAACAATTTAAATAATGTTGCACAAAAAACTTATCCGAAAAGCACATTTTATATTTTTCCTACATAGTTCTCAGAAAGACAAACACAACAAAATTTGGTTCACCTCATTTGGACACTTCTAGCTCCAGATATGAATTTTAGAAGGTTTATCACAATTTCTGGAAATTCATTTTATCTTTTTCTTTTAAACGAACCCGACTCAAAACGTTACACACACCCGGTTCAGTGCACCCCACGTGCAACAGAGCAACTGACCTGTGGGTCCCCGGTCAAACCGGACCCACGCGACAGAGAGAGAGAGAGCAGCCCGCCGGCGCTGACCGGCGCTAGCTCGCCGGCGGCAAGGTCACCGGTGAAACCAACACCACCTAATTGCTCCTGGGAACGAGACGAACTTGATGAGTTAACTCCCGAGACCTAACTACCACTGGAGCAGGCTCGACGGCGACAATGGCGGCGGCGGATATCCGGCGAGCGCACGCCGACGGAATCCGGCCTTCACCGGTGAAACCTAGCTCCGTTCCGTGAACACTAGACCCTAACGAAGCTACGTGCACGACGAATCGGACTATGGCGCTCGGACGCGCACCAACCGCACGTGCATGGCGGCACGGCGGTGGGCAGAGCCACGGCGAGGCCATGTTCCGGCGAGCCTACGGGACGAATGGCCCAACCAACTCTCCAGACCTAAACTGCGACTCAAGAAGACCTAGAGACAAAGCAAAACGGGGAAGAACGACTACGGGAAGACGCTGGTCGTCGCGAGTAGAGAGCTCGGCGGCGTTCCGGCAGTGGCGCGGCGGCGAGGAGCTGGCTACGGCTATACCTTAGGTCGTTTTGGTCTGGAAAGGGGTCGAGGATGTAGAGCAGAGAGTGGCAAAGCTATGAGGGAGATGGAGCGGCCGGAGACTGGACGGCGGCGGCGGATTTCACCGTGAAGCCGACTCGGCGGCCATGGCGATGGCGGAGCAGAGGAGAGGGAGAACAGAGAGAACGAGAGAGGGAGGGAGTGAATGGAGCGGCCAGGGGACAGGGTGGAGTGTCGACTTCGACTTTGCAGGGGCGCAGCGGGGCAGCGACGGCGTACGCCGCCACCTGGCGGCCGAGGAGCCGCGGCGGCAGGCGGCCACTGACTGTTTTCAGTTTGAAATCGGTCGATTCAGACCGATTGAAACCGAATGTTTGAGGCTCTGTAACTCTCGATCCAGTGCGTATTAGGAAAAACTTCATTACTATGGATTGAAGAGCTACATGAGATCTCTAATCGGTATTAGAACACTTTGCACTGATTCGGCTTGGTCTGAGAGCCACAAGTTGAAGAACAGAGGTACACTGAAACTGAAAACCACTTTAGACTTAGCAAATTTTTAGCAACTCCAAAACAGCCCCAAATCTGCACTAAAACACATTTTTGACCCTTTTGGACACATTTTCATGGCTTGACCCAAAAATAACATTTGTTGCTTATAAAATGCTACACAACTTTGATTAAGGGTGCTCTGACATGCAAAGTCTCTAAGACCACTTTCCTCTTTGGTCAAACAGAATAGGTTTAGGAGGGCGTTTTAGTCAACTAGGAGTTAGAGGGGTATTTAGGGGATTTCACCAACATGAACATTGTTCCAAAAGTTTATCTAAACATGTTTAGGGTGTTTAGAACTGTAAACAATTATCACACTTGCATGTTAATACATTTGCTAAGCACAAGCAAGTATAATCAAAATCAAAACCAAATAACAACATCAAGTCATAATGTATATGTGCATGGATGACATGATCAATGCTTGATGCTATGCAAATGCAAGTGTAAAATAGTAACTAACACTAGGGTGTTACAGTGCATGTCCAGGCCAAGTCCGCTACACCAAGTTCATACCACCTCCGCCCAAGAGACAGCGAGCTACATCAACATCAGCACTAGAGAAAGTCCCTAGACAGCCCCCACTCTCTCTACGAATCCTTAATGAGAAGATGGAAGCTCAGGGGTATAGAGAGGAATGAAGACTTAAGGAACAAGGTTATGAGCGACATGACTAAGCAGATAGAAGTCAATGTCAAGTTAATTCGCAGTCTCAAGCGTGAAAATGATCAGCTGAAAGAAGAGATTGGTGAGCTTAAGGAAGAAATTAGGAAGCTCGCGAAGAAAGGGCAGCCTTAAGTTGCCCTCGTTATCTATGTAATAAGGCACAAGTGTGCTAGGTTTGATTATATTATCGAGTGTGCTAGATTTGATTTATGATATTAAGTGTGTTAGGCAAGCCTAATGAGCTAGGGCAGTCGTTAGCTCAGTCAGTTGTCAGAGTTATCTAGTATCGTTAATGAATAAAGTGCCTTATTCTTTTTATCAATATTAATGTTTTAATCTACTCTACTCTCTATATTTTTGGTATGCATGTTGTCTCCACATGTTGCGCAGAAAAGTATGCCGGAAAACAAGTGTGGGGGAGGCACATCGCGACTATGGAAATCAATTCGCTCGGGAAAATCACGTAATTCGGAAGACAATCGAACCAGGACCTCGCGCACCGAAGTGGACCCCGTGGGACCATAGAGGCACGCCGCCCAGCGCCCTACCTGGGCTGGCCGGCCCCCCTCTGCACCCTCTGCATCCCCTTCTCGGTCATGGTCAGGTTTGATTCCCATACAATATAATTGCACATGTTTCGATTTCTGTTTCGATCTGAATTAAAATTCACATGCTAAATTACTTTTAAAAGAGAAGAAGAGACTGTTTAATTCATGGCTTAAGAATAAATTATATAACACTTTTCTAGGAATCATGTTACTATTGGAAACTATTTATAGGAACCCCATGATTGCTTAAGTCATTGTGAAACATGATATAGTTGAATATTGAGAACTCAATCCCTGATGTTTTGTCTTTAGAGATTTTATTTCAAAAATTTAAATAATTAGTTATGCCTCTCCTTTGTGGTAAAAATACTGTCCTACCAGAGCCATATATAGGATAGAAACTTGCTACATATAATACTTGTCTTTGTATTGAGTTTGGTCAACCTTTGTAACCCTTTGAAGAAATCTGTCATATTTTCGAATCAAGTGCCAATTCCACATAAGCATTACTCTAATCCGGAGTAATAGCGAGTCATTCTATTAAAAATGTTTCCCTCCTACACTGGGAGAGAACACCAAAAATAATTATATAGCATAGTCACCAAATAATTGCTCCATGTTTTATTAAAGTCTCTCAACTACCAAATTCAAAAGAGGTATGAGCTATGCAAAAGAAGAAGGGAGTATAAAAAAATGGACAAGTGTTCGAATAAATTAAAACAATGGGTACTTAGATCGTCGCCTCCCTTGAAAGAAAAAGAAAAAAAAGAGAAAGAGAGAGATAGCTCATACTCTCTGAATAAGCTCAATTGTATAAAAGAGAGATTTATTTTCTCAAGGAGCAAGGTAGAATTAGGTTCCACCTTATTCCACCAAATAAAGCTTGATTCGATTATATGCCTCATTTCTCTGTGGATTCATTGTTTGACTTTACAATAAATACAATACAAGTATGTTTTCACATTTTACCTACCTGAAATCCACATAAGCCTTTTAGAAGTAGGATAAAGAAGGCAATATCATTAACGCCTTGGTAAGGATACAAAAATACCATATATATCAGTGATTCAAGAGTACTACAAAAGGAGAAGGTAAAGCTAAGTTTATTTGCAAAATTATATACCCTCCAATTGACTTAACTAAAGGAAGAGAGTGATCTGTTTTCAAGCTATTCTGTTCTTCAACTACTCAAAGATTCATGGTAATCACTTTGAATTCCATAGTACATGCATGACTAGACTAGTTTCATATAATGCACTCTCAAGTTATGTTTTAAATGCTCCATTCTCCCTAAAAAATATTACATCTTAAAACCAACCTTGTTCTCGGGACGAGCAAAAGCCTAAGTGTGGGGGGTAATTGTTGACACTTGTTATCGTCCAAATTTTATTATCAAATATCCCTGCATTAAACATGAATATCTAATAGAATAGGGTTATTAATGATAGATTCCACGAGTTTTGGTGAATTGTCTATTTCCCAGGGGATTTTCCAGAAAAGCTTAAAAGAAGGATTAAAGAGCATAATTACCACGAAACTTAACCGCGAAGGAAACATCATCGCGAAGACCCTGGAAGAGTGTAGAACACACCCGAAGCAAGTGGAGGCCCACAACTGGCCAGGTTGGGCCGGCCAGCCCTAAGGGGGGCCGGGCGGCGCCCCCCTAGGGTTTCCACCCGCCACCTTCTGGAGCCTTCTACCACCGCCTTTTAGGAGTCATATGGGCCCTTGGTTATGTCGGTTTGATCTAACGGCGCACGTGCATCCCACCGGTCTATAAATAGAGGGCCAGACCCCCTGGAGAGAGCCAGATCAAGAGATGAAGACCTTGAAGCATTAGATAGATATCCACTAGATCTAGGCTAGCAATCAAGAGAGAGATTAGAGAGATAGAGTAGATGAGTAGAGATTCGGAGGAGTCCCGGCCTGTCGGAGCTTCTTCATAGTTGTGTTCGTCTAGATTCAGCTCCCTCGCCTGGAGTTGCGTTCTGAGGTACTTTGGTATTCAACATCCTGATTCAAGTAAGCATTTGTTCTTATTCGTTCTTAAGTTTACAACTCTATTTAAGTGCTTTGATCTTGGTAGCTCCTTGGTTGAAGTAGTAGTTTGTAGTGTAGATGTGGTGTCTGGGCTATAATTACTTGTGAATGTCCCCTGATTGGCCGGATAGTGGTAGTTCACGTAGGTGACAGCTGTGTTGATTCCTCTATAGTCCACTTCCCGTTGATAGGATCGATAGGTGTATAAGTTTTTGGTAGGAGAGAACTCTGATTTCCGCTCTTATTCATTTCACTACCCGATTAGAACGATATTATTCAAAGTTTACCGGTTGTCGGATCTAGATAATCATTAGTTATCTCCTCATTCTTGATATTCTCTGGATTGATTGTGTTATCGGGTTAAGAACCAATAGACTTAGTCAGTATCTCCTACTGTTTCAAACCGGGATTGTCTGGTGAAGTGCTACATCGGTGTTTTATCTATGCGCTTGCGGATAGTTTGATAATAATAATATTTAATAGAGTGCAGTTAACTTATACCAACACTTTGCAGTCCATGAAACTTATAGGTGTCATGGGAAAAGTGGAACCTCGTTAGGATTGGTTTGGATCAATTGTGAAACCAAGATACAAGATAGTAGCATGGTTTGCTTCTAGCCTAACATAGGCACGAAAACTATTTGCTTTGCACTCCATGAAAGTCATTGGTGTCATGGGAGAAGTGGAACTTTGTTTGGATGCGTTTGGATGCGTCGTGAAACCAAGATGCAAGATAGGAGCACGGTTTGCTTCGAACCTACCATAGGCATGAAAACTTTATGCTTTGCACTCCATGAAACTCATAGGTGTCATGGGAGAAGTGGAACCACGTTTGGATGAGTTTGGATGCGTTGTGAAACCAAGATGCAAGATAGGAGGACGGTTTGCTTTGAACCTACCATAGGCATCAAAACTATTTGCCTTGCACCCCATGAAACTCATAGGTGTCATGGGAGAAGTGGATAAGAAGAACCTCGTTTGGATGTGTTTGGATGTGTTGTGAACCCAAGATGCAAGATAGGAGCACAGTTTGTATAGAACCAACCATAGGCACAAAAACAACTTGCTTCGCACTCCATGAAACACATAAGTGTCATTAGAGAAGTGGAACCTCGTTTGAATGAGTTTTGGATGCATTGTGAAGCCAAGATGCAAAATAGGAGCATGGTTTGCTTTGAACCTACCATAGGCTCGAAAACTATTTGTGTCACACTGCACGAAACTCATAGGTGTCATGGGAGAAGTCGAACCTCGTTTCGATGCATTTGGATGCATTGTGAAACTAAGATGCAAGATAGGAGCACGGTTTGTCTTGAACCTACCATAGGCACGAAAACTATTTGCTTTCCACTTCATGAAACACATAGGTGTCATGGGGGAAGTGGAACCACGTTTGGATGAGTTTGGAGGCATTGTGAAACCAAAATGCAAGATAGGAGCATGCTTTGAACCTATCATAGGCACGAAAACTATTTGCTTCCGCACTCCATGAAACACATAGGTGTCATTGGAGAAGTGGAACCTTGTTTGGATGCGTTGTGAAACCAAGATGCAAGATAGGAACATGGTTTGCTTTGAACCTACCATAGACACAAAAACTATTTGCTTTGCACTCCATGAAGCTCATTGGTGTCCTGGGAAAAGTGGAACCTCATTAGGATGTGTTTGGAAGCATTGTGAAACCAAGATGCCAGATAGGAGCACGGTTTGCTTTGAACCTACCATAGGCACGAAAACTAATTTTCTTTGCACTCCATGAAACTCATTGGTGTTATGGGAAAAATGTAACCTCGTTAGGATTGGTTTGGATGCATTGTGAAACAAAGATACAAGATAGTAGCACTGTTTGCTTCTAGCCCACCATAGGCATGAAAACTATTTGCTTTGCACTCCATGAAACTCATAGGTGTCATGGGAGAAGTGGAACATTGTTAGGATGCGTTTGGATGCGTCGTGAAACCAAGATGCAAGATAGGAGCACGGTTTGCTTCGCACCTACCATAGGCATGAAAACTATTTGCTTTGCACTCCATAAAACTCATAGGTGTCATGGGAGAAGTGGAACCACGTTTGGATGAGCTTGGATGCGTTGTGAAACCAAGATGCAAGATAGGAGCACGGTTTGCTTTGAACCTACCATAGGCACGAAAACTATGTGCTTTGCACTCCATGAAACTCATAGGTGTCATGGGATAAGTGGAACCTCATTTCGATGCGTATGGATGCATTGTGAAACTAAGATCCAAGATAGGAGCACAGTTTGCTTCGAACCAACCATAGGCACGAAAACTATTTGCTTTCACTCTATGAAACACATAGGTGTCAAGGGAGAAGTGGAACCACGTTTGGATGAGTTTGGATGCGTTGTGAAACCAAGCTACAAGATAGGAGCATGGTTTGCTTTGAACCTATCATATGCACGAAAACTATTTGCTTCGCACTCCATGAAACACATAGGAATCATTGGTGAAGTGGAACCTCGTTTGGATGAGTTTGGATGCGTTGTGAAACTAAGATGCAACATAGGAACACGGTTTGCTTTGAACCTACCATAGGGACGAAAACTATTTGCTTTGCACTCTATGAAACTCATAGGTGTCATAGGAAAAGTGGAACCTCGTTTGGATGCATTTGGATGTGTTGTGAAGCCAAGATGCAATATAGCATCACGGTTTGCTTTGAACCTACCATAGGCACGAAAACTATTTGCTTTGCACTCCATGAAACACATAGGTATCACGGGAGAAGTGGAACCTCATTTGGATGAGTTTGGATGCGTTGTGAAACCAAGATGCAATATAAGAGCATGGTTTGCTTTGAACCTACCATAGGCATGAAAACCTTTTGCTTTGCACTCCATGAAACACGTAGGTGTCATGGGAGAAGGGGAACCACGTTTGGATGAGTTTTGATGCGTTGTGAAACCTAAATGGAAGATAGGAGCACGTTTTGCTTTGAACCTACCATAGGCATGAAAACTATTTGCTCCGCACTCCACGAAACTCATAGGTGTCATAGGAAAAGTGGAACATAGTTTGGATGCATTTGAATACATTGTGAAACCAAATGCAAGATGGGAGCACGGTTTGCTTCGAACCTACCATAAGCATGAACACTATTTGCTTTGCACTCCATGAAACTGATATGTTTCATTTGAGAAGTGGAACCTTATTTGGATGCGTTGTGAAACCAAGATGCAAGATAGGAACCTGGATTGCTTCGAACCTACCATAGGCATGAAAACTATTTTCTTAGCACTCTATGAAACACATAGGTGTCATGGGAGAAGTGGAACCTCGTTTGGATGTGTTTTGATGCGTCGTGAAACCAAGATGAAAGATAGGAGCACGGTTTGCTTTGAACCTACCATAGGCACGAAAACTATTTGCTTTGCACTCCAAGAAACTCATATGTGTAATGGGAAAAGTGGAACCTCGTTAGGATTGGTTTGCATGCATTGTGAAACCAAGATGCAAGATAGTGGCATGGTTTTCTTCTAACCTACCATAGGCATGAAAACTCTTTGCCTTGCACTCCATGAAACTCATAGGTGTCAAGGGAGAAGTGGAACCTTGTTTGGATGTGTTTGGATGCGTTGTGGAACCAAGATACAAGATAGGAGCACGGTTTTCTTTGAACCTACCATAGGCACGAAAACTATTTGCTTTGCACTCCATGAAACTCATATGGGACATGGGAAAAGTGGAACCTCGTTAGGATTGGTTTGGATGCATTAAGAAACCAAGATGCAAGATAGTAGCACAGTTTGCTTCTAACCTACCATAGGCATGAAAACTATTTGCTTTGCACTCCATGAAACTCATAGGCGTCATGGGAGAAGTGGAACCTTGTTTGGATGCGTTTCGATGCGTTGTGAAACCAAGATGCAAGATAGGAGCACGGTTTGCTTTGAACCTACCATAGGCATGAAAACTATTTGCTTTGCACTCCATGAAACTCATAGGTGTTGTGGGAGAAGTGGAACCTCGTTTGGATACGTTTGGATGTGTTGTGAACCCAAGATGCAAGATAGGAGCACAGTTGACATAGAACCTACCATAGGCACGAAAACAACTTGCTTCGCACTCCATGAAACACATAGGAGTCATTGGACAAGTGGAACCTCGTTTGAATGAGTTTGGATGCGTTGTGAAACCAAGATGCAAGATAGGAGCACAGTTTGCTTTGAACCTACCATAGGCACGAAAACTGTTTTCTTCACAGTCCATGAAACTGATAGGTGTCATGGGAGAAGTGAAACCTCGTTTCGATGCGTTTTGATGAATTGTGAAACAAAGATGCAAGATAGGAGCACAGTTTGCTTCGAAACTACCATAGGCATGAAAACTATTTGCTTTGCACTCCATGAAACACATAGGTGTCACAGGAGAAGTGGAACCTCGTTTGGATGAGTTTGGATGCGTTGTGAAATCAAGACGCAGGATAAGAGCACGGTTTGCTTTGAACCTATCATAGGCCCCAAAACTATTTGCTTTGCACTCCATGAAAGATATAGGTGTCATGGGAGTATGGGAACCACGTTTGAATGAGTTTGGATGTGTTGTGAAACTAAGATGCAAGATAGGAGCTCAGTTTGCTATGAACGTACCATAGGCACAAAAACTATTTGCTCTACACTCCACGAAACTCATAGGTGTCATGGGAAAAGTGGAACATCGTTTGGATGCGTTTGAATACATTGTGAAACCAAATGCGAGAAGGGAGCACGGTTTGCTTCAAACCTACCATAGGAATGAACACTATTTGCTTTGCACTCCACGAAACTCATAGGTTTCATGGAAGAAGTGGAACCTCATTTGGATGCACTATGAAACCAAGATGCAAGATAGGAGCACGGTTTGCTTCGAACCTACCGTAGGCATGAAAACTATTTTCTTAGCACTCCATGAAACACATAGGTGTCATGGGAGAAGTGGAACTGTAACACCCTAAAAACCATCATTTGGAAAATAAAATTAATTTGAGATATTACTTGTATTTTCCTCAAACATAGAGTAAGCAAACAATAATTTTTATAAATGTTAAATGGGAGAAAATAAAATTTTTAGTTAATTGTTGCATTCATACTGGTGCATAATTTTTGTGCTTGAGTGCAGGTTAGGTTGGTTGAAAAACATTTCAAATTCAAGTTCAAAATGTGGAGGTTTGCAAAAATCAGAAAAAGAAAACCTTTTTCCTTTTCCCTCCTCTCCTCCCTTTTCGGCCCAAGCCGGCCCAGCGTTTTTCCCATTCACCCTCCCCCGCGCGCGCACTATAGCGCAGTGGGCCGTGCCCTGGCCCAGCTCACCCAGGCAGCCCGCAGCGCGCCCTGTTCTCTTCCGCTGACAGCCCGGGTCCACCGGTCAGCGACCGGTGCCGAGGAGACGCGCCGCCGCCGCCCCGTCTTCGGAAACGGCCGCCGTGAAGGGCAATGATGGCCACTCCACCGGCCGTTTCAGCCGAGTGGGACACCCCCGACCCTTCCCCGCACCTTGCTCGGCCTATAAAGGCGAGGTCAGAGCCCTCCCTCCTCTCCTTTCGCACACCGTCGCCTCCAAAGCCACCGCCACTCGTCAGAATTCCTCCGAGGGGACCGTTCTTCACCGCTGTTGTGTCACCGAGCCACCTCAGGTGACCACACGCACGCCTACAACTCAACCAAGCCCTTCTTTACCTTTGTCCGTGCGGTTTCGTGCTCAACCGAGCTTTTTCTCTCTCTGCAGATCGCCGCCGTCGTCGAACTCCGTCTTGGTGAGTTCCACCGGCGAATCCGAGTCGTCCGTCGCATTCGCGGTGCCCGTGCCATTGCGCCGGTGCCCTCTGTTCTGCTCCTAGCCCTCCGAGCCGCCCTGTCCGCGCACACCGACGAGCTCAAGGCTCTCGGCCCTGGCGCCGCCGCGTCGGGATGCTCCGAGCGTCTTTCCCGACCCAGCCAACCACGGGCTGCCGCGTGGCACTCGGCCGGCCCAAAGCCAATAGCCCCTGGCTGTCTTGCATTTTGGCCCCTGCGTTTTATTCATTTTAACCCGCAGTACAGTGCAGTTCAAAAGTAATTGCTTAGAGGCCCTATTTTTAGCAGTTTAGCTCCCGAAACTCTCTGGATCTCACCCCGAGGTCCACAGTTTGTGTTTTTGCCTTGAAACCCCTCAATTTTAGGTTTATTTATGATTTCAGCGTCGATTTAGGTGTAGAGTACAAAATAATATTTATATTTGCAATCTAGCCCCTGGGTCTTGTTTTATCCATATCTTTCTCGTTTTAACTCCGTTTTCAGTGATCCACATATCTGCGTGATCGTAGAGATGAGTAAAATAATTCTATTTTATTATTTTCTATCTTTTGATGCATGGTGTATTGTTCTAATAGTGTTTTATATGTTTTTATGCATGTGATGAATGGATTGGTGCTGGATTGGTGATGTTCGTGGTATTAGAGGACGAGTTCTTCGAGGAGAACGATTGTGAGCAATTTCAGGACCAAGCGGATTTTCAAGGCAAGTGTATATATGGTCTCCTTGTTACCTATCAATGATGCGATCATTTAAATTCATATGCATGAGTCCAAATTGATAAACACTAAGTTTTTACCTAGGATTACTTATACCTTATTCCTTGTCACCTATGGGGGTTTTGCATTAGAATATTGTGCTATGCTTCGCTCAACAAAGGCTTATGATAATTATGTTTAATTGCTACTTTTGCAACATGAGATAAAATGAACTTTTTAGCAACATGGTTTAGGAGACTGGAGCAAAGTACATTTTGGGCTCTAGTCAATCTCCATAAGGGTATTACTTAAAGCGGCCAGCCAGGATTTTTTGTACAACCTAGGATTACATGGCTCTGATCTTAGACAAGTAACTAGATCTTCTCTAGCTCATTAGTAGTTACCGAAAGGTGCAAGAGGGGGGCCTGGGTTCTAGAATGGGTTTCGAGCCTATCAAGATGTGTGCTGGGCTGCGGTCACAAGGTGTGCCATTCTTGAAGGGGGCCTCCATTCGCCTTGCTGTTGAAACCTTACGGCTACTAACTTGTTAGAGTGACTAATGAAAATCTTCGTAGTGGTTCCCTGCCCGCTCACCTTGGCAGTGTTTATGGGTCGACAGGCCTCGGGCATCTGGGAATTCATGACTCACGAGTAAAGTTGTACAAGCTCTGCAGAGTTATTTCTATCTGATATATCAGCCGTGCTCACGGACACGAGCGGCCTGGATCCTTTTTGTCCAAACCCATATTTTGGGGAAGCCATGTTTTGGAGAACCTGGAGATCTTGGAGAATTTGGAGAATGTTTAAATTTGTTTAATGAATTAATCTTTCTCTTGGGTTGGGCTATTCACTAAGTTAGCAATCAGGTTAATTAATAAAACTTGACCAACTAAAAGCGAACTGCAACTAAGCAAAATACAGCCTTTGAGCCTTGCATCCCCCATTATATACTTGCTGAGCGTGGTAAGTTGACGCTTGCCGTTGTTTACCAAATTATCAAAAATCCCGGATGGGTACCAGATGATGACGTAGAGTATGTCGACTTTCCGGAGGATATCCAGGACTGATGAAGATGGTGTGCCCCCAGTCGGTGTCCCTGTTGGCTTGGAGAGTTTTCCGTTCACGTATCCGCTGTAATAAACAATGCCGTTGGCAATGATGTGACTCAGTACTGTTGTTAATAAGTTTAATCGATGTTCGTTCCATAATGACGTACAATTTGTTGATATATGTGGTTTTTGGACTTCCTGGGTCCACATATATCCTGCATTCGGATTTCTTCGTAAATCCGGGTGTTACAGGAACCTTGTTTGGATATGTTTTGATCCATTGTGAAACCAAGATGCAAGATAGGAGCACGGTTTGCTTTGAACCTACCATAGGCACGAAAACTTTTTGCTTTGCACTCCATGAAACTCATATGTGTCATGGGAAAAGTGGAACCTCATTAGGATTGGTTTGGATGCATTGTGAAACCAAGATGCAAGATAGAAGCACGGTTTGCTTCTAACCAACCGTAGGCATGAAAACTATTTGCTTTGCACTCCACGAGACGCATAGGTGTCATGGGAGAAGTGGAACCTTGTTTCGATTCGTTTGCATGCGTTGTGAAACCAAGATGCAAGATAGGAGTACGGTTTGCTTTGATCCTACTGTAGGCACGAAAACTATTTGATTTGCACTCCATGTAATGGGAAAAGTGGAACCTCGTTAGGATTGGTTTGGATGCATTGTGGAACCAAGATGCAAGATAGTAGCACGGTTTGCTTCTGACCTACCATAGGCATGAAAACTATTAGCTATGCACTCCATGAAACTCATAGGTGTCATCGGAGAAGTGGAACCTTAATGAAGACATTCCTAGCATTCACTCATCTCCAAATGAAGCTACACTTGATATAGCTGGTCCAATTACAAGGAGTAGAGCTAAACAATTGGAGAAGGAAATTCATTCTCAGGTGAACGCTAACCTTATGCTTAATAATCAGATTACATTGAATGAACCTATGCTTTTGAGTACTTGTTTCAATGTTCTTAGGAATGATGGAGTGCACGAACAAGCATGGGATGATGATGGATTCTGCCCGCCAAATATATGCAAGGAACCTGGACGTGCATGAGAGAGGAAAGGCCATTCAGCTACCATGAATATCAGCCGTTGAAGTGCAAGCAAATAATTCGGGAGTTAGGAATGCATGCAACCAGCAACTGGGTTGCTGTCCACACACGCTCCAGCATGCATGCAGAGAATACCAACCAGCCAGGCGTCCTACTAGGCTTGGTTATTAATAAAAGTAGTGCTGCAACTTCCCACTACATGTTCTCAATTATTTTCCACCAAACTGAAACTCCACTAGTGCTATATATCCCTGTAATGGATGACGTGAACAGTAACTCGTGATTGCAATTTCAGAATACCAACTCTTGGAATTCTTGTTCCAGCGTGAGTCTTGAGAGGCTTGCAAACTTGTTCTTTCGATTCCTGAGGGAGTTGTAGAACGCCGAACTGCGGTTCACCCAGTTTGTGCCTTCACGTCTATACGGCGTGATTGCGTGGGCTGTTCGTCGGTACGTGGAAGGGTGATTGTCTCGGTAGTTCGTCGCGTGGACAGCCTCGCGGTGCATTGCCTCTTCACCAGGTCACGCAACGACAATTTATCAAGTTCGTAGATCCTACGAGAAGATCGGGCCACAACAACTTGCTACACGTGCTGCATAGACGTGTGCTTATCAAACCTTGTTTGGATTCACTTGGATGCGTTGTGAAACCAAGATGCAAGATAGGAGCACGGTTTGCTTCGAACCTACCATAGGCATGAAAACTATTTGCTTTGCACTCCATGAAACTCATAGGTGTCGTGAGAGAAGTGGAACCTCATTTGGATGCATTTGGATTTGTTGTGAACCCAAGATGCAAGATAGGAGCACAGTTTGCATAGAACCTACCATAGGCATGAAAACAACTTGCTTCGCACTGCATGGAACACAAAGGTCTCATTGGACAAGTGGAACCTCGTTTGAATGAGGTCGGATGCGTTGTGAAACCAAGATGCAAGATAGGAGCATGGTTTGCTTTGAACCTACCATAGGCACGAAAACTATTTGCTTCACACTCCATGAAACTCATAGGTGTCATGGGAGAAGTGGAACCTCGTTTCGATGCGTTTGGATGCATTGTGAAACTAAGATTCAAGATAGGAGCACGGTTTGCTTCAAACATACCATAGGCACAAAAACTATTGGCTTTGCACTCCATGAAACACATACGTGTCACGGGAGAAGTAGAACCTCGTTTGGATGAGTATGGATGCGTTGTGAAACCAAGATGCAAGATAAGAGCATGGTTTTCTTTGAACCTACCATAGGCACAAAAACTATTTCCTTTGCACTCCATGAAATACATAGGTGTCATGGGAGAAGGGGAACTACGTTTGGATGAGTTAGGATACGTTATTGTTGGTGGTCCTTATGGATAAATTTTATACCACCAAATTAGACTAAAAAGAGGATTAACAATCATATTCTAGCACATATGCCTTTACTACTAACAAGTTCCACTTGTACCCCTAGCATTCATGTTTTACAGGTTTTATGGCATAACAAGTGGAAATACAAATCAACATGGAGAAAACGCAAAGTCAAATGACGAATCCGACAAATGCGCAAACAAAGAATACTAAAGAAGCCCACCTTCAAAGCGTAATTGGATCCATCCGCAACCACGGGAGAGGCCCAGGCCCAGAGAGCAACCGACCACCCAAATGCGGTGGCCAGATGGGGCCTCTCGGGCCCATCTTTGGAGGCGGTGCTGATGGCGGTTTGCTGATGGCGGTTTCACCTCCTTCCATGTTTAGATGCGCCAAACCGTCATAGTACCACTATAAATAGATGGTGCTCCATCCCCTTCAACAGACACATCATTTTGGAGTCATCTACCTCACACCTCTCACTTGTATCTTTAGAGTAGTATTAGTAGTTTGTGAGCAAGGCAAGAGCTATCAAGGAGAGCTTGTCTCCTTGGAAGAAAAAGATCATCTTGGTATGAATACAATTTCGGTCTTCTTCCATGATCAAGTTCATATCATACTTATATGATTATGCATATGAACTAGAGTCTAGTTATGATCTTGTTATGAGCATAGTATATGAGCTAGAACATGGTTTATGTATCATGTTCTTGACTTGTTCATCATCGTTCTTCAATGTTCATCAAATTAGTATGAATAGAGGAAGAACTAGGAATGAGGTGATGGTTCGTCATGCTGTCATGATTGCTCTTAACCTAGCCTGTCAATCCGGAGGGTTGGGGTCCGCGGGGGTTAGGAGTTGTTTCCATGTATGCAAGCATGGAGTTGGGTATGCGGAGATCCGCGGATATGTCGGTATCCCACGGGCAGAGGGGTAGGTGGACAGGTGGTGACAGCCCTGGCCATCCCTAGCATTCCCCCACGTTCGGATATTGAGTAGGAGTTCGTAAAGTCTCTATCGGCTGGTAGACCAGCTGCGGGGATCTCCCTATCACCCCAGACTTAGTCCTGATACTAGAACTACTAATTAGATGATTTGGAAACTGTTCTTTGCATAATTATATATGACCAATGCCTGCTCAGTTAGATATATTCTTTTATTCTTTATTTTCTAAAACAGAACCGCCTTAATCATAGGGCCCACGTGCACCGTCATTGTCCCTAAGTACCCATGATCAGTCTGCACGAGTTCCCCTTGACGTAGGTGGCCTGCCGGGTTCCCTAGGAAACCCTAACTTCCCCGAGGATCTCATTGTAAGGACCTTGCAAGTATTACAACCGTTTACACAAATAATATACATCAGAGTGAAGAGTGCGGAAGTATTACATAAACATAGGTTTACAAATATAAATTACATTATCCGAACCAGCACTTCGTAGTGGAGTAGTGTATACAACTAGCCACCCTGCCCAAGGGTTATATCATATGCCTATCTTCACCCATGCATGATCCGTCAACCGGCACAGCCCCAAGCATGACTGTACACTCGGCTCACCTGCAACAGGGGTTAACAAACCCTGAGTACTGGGGTACTCCGCAAGACTTACCCGACTAAGAAAAAGGAATGAGACTCAGGAATGCAGGCTGGAGGGAGTCAAGGTAGGGCTTGAGCAAGAGTCAAAGATTTTGCAGAAAAGCATTACTATCCTATTTCAATATTTTACTCAATTTTACTCTAATCATAATCCATAATTCCAAATTCATTCTCATATAAAATCATACTTTCAAATTCTTTAATCATTCTCAAAACACCTAGTTCCGAACCACTTTTCAGTTGTAGGTCAAAGGATCAAGTCTCCATATCCGAGGAGCAATGACGATTCGAATCGATTAGTACCCAGCTGGGGATCCCTATCCACACTGCATATGTAGCACTTAAGCTTGCATATACCAACTCCGGCTACCACAGCTTTTCTACCCCTGAACCGGTCCTGCGCCACCCGAGAACACAGTACTCCTCTCCTCTCCAGGCACGCCGGCTACGAGGGTACACGCTGCTCTCGCCATCTCTCCACTCCCAGTGCGTGGTTGTCGGTTCAAGTAGTAGAGCCACCGGAGTCAGAGCTTTCTGTAGTATGTGGCTAGTTGCAAAGTCTCGATCATTGCAGGCCTACAATGAACGGTCCCTAATTCTTTTTCCACCGGCGACATTGCATTGGGACTCTAACCCAAATACAAGTGTCCCAACGGTTTTCAAATCCCTTTCCCACCGATGGTCAAGCATTGGGACTCTAACCCAAATTCACAACCAACGAACGAAAAAATCCCTTTCCGGCGGTTACGATGCATTGGGGCTGCTACCCAAGTACACAATTCCCGCCCGGACTCATGTCCCTTCTTCCTTTCTCATGTTTCATAGTTATCACATTCACATAGGTCAAAAATAGCCTTTTTATGCAAATCTAAATTGGTTAAGCAGAACTAAGCATTTTTGAACATTTTTAATTTTTAAACAGGTTTCAAGGGTATTATATATCAAGGCAGGTAATGCAACAATATAGGTGACAAAGAACTCCTAACAACCTAATGCAATAATAGACTCAACTCATAAATATTTTATAAAACACAAGGCGGGGTTGAATGCACCGGGGCTTGCCTGTGTTGCAGGTCTGTCACTTCCGCCAGAAAACCAGAGAAACCCACTTGACTTCTCTCGATGAATAATTCTTCCGTCGGGGAGAAATCAAGAAATCCTTCCGATAACCCGATCACTACAGGTAAAATAATGATGCGTGCTTACATGGTGCGAAATGACATGAATGGAAAATGTAGAACAAACATTTAATTAACAACCTTGAGTACAACTTTCCTTCACGGCGAAGTTGCAAAACATTTCTCCCAAAGCATAAGAGTGTTTTCACATTTCATTTTTATTGACCTTTCTAACAGTCATAGAAAGCCGCTGCACAACTTGTTCAATATCTCCCGCAATACACCGTTTAAGGTACCGAGGATCATTACAGTGAGTGACCCAAGGTCGACAAACAATCCAAAAGTCACACAAAACCTACGGTGATTAGGTTTCCCCTTTTATCTTATTAATCGTTAATGATATGTAGAGGTTACATGATTTATTAATAAAAATTCCCAATTACAGGTTAATGATGAACTTAGACAACAAGTAAAGTGCCAAGGGTCACTTTGGGTCAATACTCAATTTCAAAAGCCATACAAAACCCTAATACATTACGGGTTTTCTTTTTCTTTTATTAATTAATAATTATACATATATTATCAAACAATTTAACTTCTTCCAGATGAGCTACAAATTTTTGTGGAGGTAGCCCACAGTACAAAACAGTGACTACACAATTTTCATGATTTTGGATTAATATTTTAAGCTATATAATTCATAGGAGTGTCATTTATTAATTAAAGAGCACATTTTTATTTCCTGCAGAAAATGCTAGAAATATCTATTTCATATTTTTAATATAAACTAGATTGCACAGTGAGGGCACACAATTATTTTCATAATTTCTAGGATTCCATAAAAATTCCTATGAAATTAACAAAGTACAACACTATTCAATATGTTAACAAAATGGAAAAATGTTTCATTAGACTTTGCCAGCTGCACTGGGCCAGCCTGTTCGGCCCACGCGCGGCCCAGTTCTCCCTCCTCCGCACTCAGGCGCCTCCCCGAGCTACTAGGCCGGCCCAAAATAGCCCAGCGCGGCCCAGCCAACCCCTCCCCTTTCTTCTACCTCACGAAGGCGTGCTCCCGCGCGCGCGGCGGCGGTTCCGGCCACGGCGGCTTGCCAGCAAGCTTAACGACGACGGGGAAAGTACCTGCGTGATGCCCACGGCCCTATAGATCTTCCTACGTACCCGGCCGGGTGACAAGAGCTCCTCAGTGAGCATCCCGGCACTCATGGCGGATTGGTCGGCCCAGCACCCAGCGGCGCACACGCGCTCCGACCGCCACAGAGTAGTAGAGTTTAAAACAAGGGCACAAAAGCGACTAGAGACTCACCACGACACTAGTGCTCGAGTTGGTTGCGACGAAAGAAGACCGGAGGATGATCGTTGACTAGAGTCGCGACCACGGCGGAGTTCTCCAGCGGCAAGGTCCCTGTTCCAGCGAACCTAGAGGGGTAGAAGTCAAACCATAAAGCCCACACAGACGACCAGACCTAGACGAGTCTAGAACAATCAAAAGGAACTGAGAAAACCAACCGTAGCGCCCTAGCCACGTTCGAAAGTTCACGGCGGCGCTTTCGCCGGAGCCGAGGAGGAAGAAGGCAGCGTCCGAGCGCTACAAGTGATTATGGATGGCACAAATTGGCTCAACGATGCATTACGATGTGATGAAATTGTGGGCAAGACTAATTGGACAATGGTGGACTGGATACGGTGAATTTTGCCGAAGACAGAAAGGTGACCGATGGCGGTAATGGAGGAAGGGAGAAGGAAAACGACGGCTTCAAGGCTTTATGAAGGCTGCGGTGCATTCCAGTCACGGCCGGGGCCCCCACGAACTCTGACACCACCGGCGACAAGCAGCAAGCAGGCCCCGGGCAGCGCCAGTGCGCGGTCTCTGCTGGCGAGCAGAGCGCGAGCAGAGCCCGGACTCCCCTGCTGACACTGTAGCAGTCTACCCACTCCTCTGAACCTTTTGTAAAATTAAATTTTATTTTGTGTATGAACTTGAAAAATGTCCTTAATAAGAGTTGTAGAAGATTTTTTTCTGGACAACTTTGTATTTTGAACCAAATTCGAATTTTGAATGGATTTTGAATAATTCAAAAGGGGGTAAAAGAGGGTTTTGGATTTTATTTCAAATCCAGTGCAATACTCAACATTTTTCTCAACAAATCAAAATTGTGTAAGCTTAAAAGTTATTCTTCTGGACAAACCCTACAACTTTCATTAATGAAGTCTGGGCAGATTGTTAATAGCTTTTGAAATAACATTTCAAATTTAAATTCCAAAATACTCATTGGGATTTAATTTGAAATGTCAATGCATAAGTTCAAAATCCCCAAATATGAAAGTTTCTCAACTTGAAAAGCCCTACAACTTTCATTAAATGAGATTGCCCAAATTCTTGATAGTTTTTGAAATGGAATTTTAAATTTAATTATACAAAAACTAATTGAGTTTTAATTTAAATTTCCACTGGTAAACTTTAAAATCTCTAAACATGAAAGTTGTTCCATTTTGCAAGGTCTAAAACTTTTATTAAAAGACCATCATCAGATTCCTACTAGTTTTTGAATTTGTATTTCAAGTTTAACTTTAAAACCTAGATTAAGATTTTATTTGAAATTATTTTTTATAACTTCAAAATTGCCCAAAATAGAAGTTGCTCAACTTTAAAGATTTACAACTTTTGTTTAAGGCCCAACACTTGATTCTATTTAGTTTTTGATTTAGGGTGTCGGGTCCGATTAGGGTTTTTAATTGTTTTACTTTTTATTTTCTATTTGGATTTAGATAATTACACACAAACACAAACATTTACATAATAAGTCACTCTAAAGCTCCTATGCACAACCACATGCAAGAATAAAATTTATTTCAGTTAATGCGCAGCAACAGGGTCAAATACGGGATGATTTGCATGCAATCATGATGACATAGCAGGTTTTAGTTACAGTAACACCAGGGGTGTTACATTTTCCTTTTATCCTTGAGGTTGATCCATATGTGTGTCCACTATCTTGAAATCATGTTTTATTCCTGTTTACTCTATGCCTACCATTGCACTCAATAAGTGATCATGTTTACACCACGCTTGATGCATATTGCCCTCCCACGGGAAATTATAAATACGACTCACGGGTTGAAATGCTACAATGATAGTTCTGTGCGCTTGCAGAGTAATCTTATTTCTTACTGAGCTATCGATTGGCGTACCTAAGTACCATTACTTAAGGATTGTAAATCTTGTGCACCCCACGGCGCCGTATCACAGTTTTGCATATCGTAAGTAATGACGGTTAGGAAGGCCAATCCGGCACTTCTAACTGCTATTACCAGACTGCATTACCTAGGCCGGCGCCATTAAGGGCCAAGGGTTACCTTTCTGAAGTAATGGTGGTTGGGAACGTCAACTTTCGTTTCTAGTATTATTATTAAGGACGGACTTATACTCTATCTTTAGTAGTGATGCTAAGAAACGCCAACAAGCATTTCTGGCGCCGTTGCCGGGGATGGACTTTTAGTCTATCTTTTGTAACGACGTTAAAAAATGCCAACAAGCATTTCTGGCGCCGTCGCCAGGGAGGGCAAAAACATCTAAGCTGGCATAAACATTGATTACAAAATAAGCATTGGTAGACTAGTTTAAACAGGCTAACTTCGCTGTTTTCTTCCTCTTTTTATTGGAATGAAAACAGAATAGTGTATGAGCGGTTTTGCTCTGCCGAACAATTTCATCAGCAATCCGGAAGCACTCCTAAGGAAGAAAAGGTCTCGTACCGTTTCTTCTTCTGCTACTCCGTCGGTAGGACGAATCGTTCATTCCCGCACCATCCGCTACTACCGTCATGGCCAAGACACTCCGTGACTACTCCATCCCCGCTGTTGCCAACGTGCCTGTTGGGCCCGCTGTCAACATCGGAAATGGAAATTTCGAGATCCATACAGGCCTTATCTCGATGGTGCAGGCAAGCCAATTCTGTGGCTTGCCAAGCGAGGATGCCAACGCTCATTTGCAACACTTCCTTGAGCTGTGCGACACCATTGTCATCGAAAACGTCGCACAAGACAGTATCAGGCTCCGCATGTTTCCTTTCTCCCTTACAGGGAAAGCGAAACAATGGTTCTATCAAAATAAGGAAGCCTTCAACACGTGGGACAAGTGTTCCGCAGCATTCCTCGCCAAGTTCTTCCCCATGAGCAAGACCAGCGCTCTATGGAAAAGATCTCAAACTTCCAGCAATCTTCCCTTAAATCCATCCCCGAAGCATGGGGAAGGCTTCAAGAGTACATCCGAGCCTGCCCTCATCATGGAATGGAAGATTGGCTCGTGCTCCAAACTTCTATGAAGGCCTCACGGCCATGTCAAAAGGGCACGTAGATGCCGCAGCTGGAGGTGCATTCCTCTCCTCACCATCGCGGATGCAACTGCACTCATTGAGAAGATGGTGGCCAATCAGAGTTGGGGAGAAGGAAGAAAAACACAAAAAGGCTCGCATACCGTGAAGGAGACGGACTTGCTTGCCGCAAAATTAGACTTGCTAATGCAAAAGCTGGATGATCGTGCTACCAACCCTACCATGAGTACCGTCCGGGCCATGGACTCACATATGACGTGTGAAGTCTGTGGGAACGTTGGCCACTCAGGAAATAACTGTCCCGAAACCCAAGAAGAGGCTTCATACGTCAACAACAGGTTTCGCCAACCTCAGCAAGGTAATAGCGGGTGGAACAACCAGAACCGCCCGCAAGGTAATAAATTTCAATTCAAATTTTAATTCAAACCAACCTTCCTTAAAAGATCTCGTTCTAGGACAAGCTAAAATCAATGAAAGTTTGACCAAAAAGCTATCCATCAATGATAAAATATTTGAAAATATAAATGCCAAGCTTGAAACTTTGTCTTCTTCTATTCAAAATCAAGCAAGTTTTAACAAAATAATAGAAACACAAATGGCACAAATAGCTGCTTCTATTCCTATCAGCAATGCGGAAAAAATCCCGGGGCAACTCGAGACTTCTCCCGAGTTTGTTCATGCAGCTACAGATCAATAAAGGAAGGAAAGTCTGGCCAACAGACTATAAACGTTGAGCCCTTGCCGAAAGTCATCGGTAATTATCTAAAAATAAATATATATAAAGAAATAAATAAATAAATAAATAATTATCTGAAGGAGCCCACACCATCATTCAAGCTTGGGGGAGGTGTCCCCACTCAGGTATTGTAACTTATCTTTTTGAAAAAAATATATAGTAATAAATGAATATTTATATACATATTTATATAATAAAAATATATATATTTCATAAAATTATTTTCTTGCATTAAAAGAAATTATTCCCTCTTCCTAGAATTATAAAATTTTATTCCAAAATAAATTCTTCTCCAAAAAAAATTCTATAAAAATAATTTTCTGAAAGAATAAATCTTGTTGAGTCTAAATATTATTTTTAGAATAATTTTGAAAATCAAAAAGTTTCAAATAAAACTTGTGGAAAATCAAAAACTGGAGCAAAATTTTGAATGGGAGTCATTCGTAATCGGCTACATACAGGAGATAGCCGTTAGAGGGAACTGCAAAAAGGCTAGGCAAAACCGACCCC